>CM064547.1:7263807-7918807 GCA_032716605.1 Paralithodes platypus | reverse complement strand
AACATATTTTCTATACTATCTCTATATACCATATTGACTTCTGGAATCTGTGCCAAATTTTCATTAGTGAAAACGGAAAGAAACTGACTATTTAATGTACTGCACATTTCTAAATCATTTTCTGTTATTTCTCCTATTGAAGTTTTTAGGGGGCATACTACATCTCTAACTTTAGATTTATATAGTTGGTAAAAAGCTTTAGGGTTATTTTTTGAGTCACTGGCCATCCTTATTTCATAATTTCTTTTTGCTTTCCTGATTTCCTTTTTGACCTGTCTTGATAGAGTCTGATAGTATATATGTAGATGATTTTCGCCTTTCTTTATTTTTCTATATATTCCTTTCTTTTTTCCTATAAGATCTATTAGCTTATTAGTCATCCATTTTGGTTGGTTCTGCGGCGATTTAAATCTTCTTTTAGGGATATATTTATTTTGAGCATTGTGGAGTGAAGCCATAAACTGGCTATATGTAAGTGGCAAGTTTAACTCTGGCATATCCTGACTTAATTGCTTAACAATAGGGTCCACCCTTAAGTCTCTTCTTAGCCCACCATAATCGGCTTTTCTGAAATCTGGGATAAGTGTCGTATTCTCTTTAGCATTCCCTGTCCATTGTATATTAAAATAAATAGATTTATGATAGCTATTTCCTAGGTGGTCACCAATCTCTACATAATTTATCATATGTTCATTGTTACTGAAAACTAAATCAAGAATATTAATACCTCTAGTCGGCGTATCTATTAATTGAAATAAAAAACTATCTTGTACTACCTCAATATACTCTACTGAATCGGAGTCGCCTATTTGGTGCTGCCAATCAATGTTCGGAAAATTAAAATCCCCCATAATGCACACATTGCTAAACCTTGATGCTATTTTAATTTCCTCCCATAACGATGTTCCGCCATTTCTACTCATATTAGGCGGTCTATATATAACTCCAATAACTATGGTCTCACTACCTTCGTTAACCTCTACCCAAACACTTTCATTATCATTATTTAGTCTAATACCTGATTTAATACAGCTTTTTAATGTTTTCCTGACAAACACTGCTATACCCCCGCCCCTCCTACTTGTTCGGTCATATTTAAACAAACTATATCCTGGAATATCAAATTCTGCTAAAAAATGCCTAGATTCTGTATTAATCCACGTTTCAGTTAGCGCTATTATGTCTATATGTTCTGTGCTAACGAGTGCTCTAAGTTCGTTCATTTTGTTACATAAACTCCTACAATTTGTATAATATACCCTCAACCTATTACTTTTATTTGCAACTAATTTTCTATTGTTTTTAGCTAACTTATTATTTCCTGTTGAACTACTAGCTCTAGACGGAAATTCTACTCTATCAGTATTCTCATTTTTACTATCAGTTACATGTGTAGTGTTATCGATACTACTATTACACATCACTATATTCGCACTATCTTGACTGATTATTTCTATTTTACTCACTGGTTGTCACATGAAGTACCTGCTCCATATGGATACAGTATTTTACTTTCACACCCAGGTTTTTTTTAACGAAACCCCGCAACAATCTTGTCCAGTGAGCTGGCCAAGGTCGAAAATCCTAGTCGAGAAAGATGTACTCCATCCTGGGCATACAGTTCATCCTTACCATAGAAGTGGGTCCAGTTACCTAGGAATGGTATTGACTTTGCCTTGCAATACTTCTCCAGCCGGCTATTTACACAAATAGCCCTGGAGGACCATTCCTTCCGTACCCCTCTTCTTGGCAGGATACTGTGTACCACAGGAAATCCACCCTTCTCCTTGATCCTCTCCAGCATTTCCTGGTACTTGGTCAGCAACTCCTCAGTCCTGCATCTCCATATGCCATAGGACCCCACTTCTAGGACACCATCCATCTTCTCTGCCACCCTCCCGACTCCGGCTCCAGGTAGGCAGACAACTTTACTAACATGAGTGTTAGTAGCCCCGTCAAGGTACCTAACCATTGAATCACCGACAATGAACTTATCTTGTTTCCGTTGTCGGCGTGTAGCAGGAGTTGTAGCAGCAACAGCAGCAGACTCCCCCCCCCCCCCTCTCACTGCCTCGATGATCGCACTTCCTCGCCATCACTCTCATCAGCCAAGGTGCTAAAGTTGTTGTGGGTCTTGAGTGGCTGCCTTTTCAGCTTGCAGGCCGTTGCACTGGTTGACACCACTTTCCAAGGGGCTTCACGATCCCTGGGAACACTTCCGGTAGCCTCACACTTCTTCTCTGCCATAGCTAGTCTCAAGGCCAAATTTTCATCTTTGAGACACTGAATCTCCTGCTCCACACTCTCCAGTCTTTCTTGCAAAACAAGACAAAGCTGGAGAGTATGGGAGGAGACATCAGACTCATCAACAACAGCCATCACTAAGAAAGTTCACTAGAACCTCACTAAGGGTAAACAGGTTCACTAGCGGTCACTGGGGACGTCCGCACTGGTCAAGGGTCAGAGGTCAACTCTTATAATATAAATATATATATTTATATATATATCGGTATATATACATATATAATATATATATATATATATATATATATATATATATATATATATATATATATATATGGTATACAGTATATACTGGTATATATATATATATATATAATTTATAGTGTATATATATTACATGTAGGCCTATGTGTGTGTCAAGATACACGAACACTTTTCCCTGTAGTGGGTATAGAGCATTTTGAATCCCTATCTTTACTGCATAGATGCGAGGGGGGGGGGGGGGGGTACCCGCGATCGTTGTATAGGACAGTTGATGTGGCAAATGTGGTATTGAGATGCGTTGGTATTGAATTGGCTTGGTATTGAGCTGGTATGGTGATGAAACTGACTGGTGAAGAAAAGGTCTGGTCATGAGATGGCATGGTGTTGAGGTGACTCGTCTTGTTCGTGTGGTGAGATGGCATGGTATTGAGATGTCCTGATACCGGATTTATGCCCATGCGACAATTTAGACAGATAATACGATAATGTAACCTTAAACTTCACCGACTATCATCTTAAAGCGTAAAGCACCATCATTTTGGGGATGGTTAATAGAGAGGATGGATGGCGTCATGAAATAAATACAAGGAAGAGCAGTGGATGTTGGTGTATCGCTGATAAGGGAGGGAAATGAGTGGAAGCTGCCTGTACTGCTGTTTGCTGATGATTCAGTTCTGATGAGCGATAATGAATGGGAGTTGCAGGGTCGGGTACATGAGTTTGGAGCAGTGTGTGAAAAACGGAATCTGAAGGTACATGCGGGGAAGAGCAAGGTTATGGTCTTCGAAAGGGGTGAAATCACAGAGTGTGAGGTGAAGTTGAACGGTCAGGCTATGGAGATCGTCATCTCATTTAAGTATCTGGGCAGTGTGTTTTGTAACGATGGGACTATGGATGAAGAAGTGCGGTAGAGGGTGCAACAGGGGAAGAGGGTTGTAGGAACGCTGAAAGCAGTAACAAGAAATAGGGTGGTCAGTATGGAAGTGAAGAAGTCCTTGCATGACAGTGTGGTAATCCCGACACTGACTTACGGAAGCAAGCATGGACGTTTGAGAAGAGTCTCAGACCAAGAATGAGAGGGATGGAAATGAGTTACTTGAGAAGTGCGTGCTGAGTTACATGGAGGGATAGACAGACGAATGAGGAAGTAAGAAGGAGGTGTGGTGTGATGCCGTGACAGTGGAGGTAGATGTGCTGGAAAGTGTGAATAGGAACACCTTGAGATGGTTCGGCCATATGGAACGTATGGGAAGCAAGAGAATGACTAAGAAGATGTACGAGAGCGAGGTGGAAGGACAGAGAGGGAGAGGTAAACCGATGGAGAGGTGGAAGTATATGGATGAATGCAGTGCTGGTTGGGAGGAGGGGCGTCGACTGACTAGGGACTGAGGTGCGTGGGGGTGGTTCGTTCGTGGCCATCCCTTCGGGGATCATGGCGTCAGGCAATAGATAGATAGATAGAATAATAGAGAGGAGCAGCTGCTCGACAAATATTCATCACAATTTAATCAGTTTTATTTGAGTACCGGATAAAGAAAATATACAGAAGTAGTTCACGAGAATTTCGTGTTTATCAAATTGTCAATCATACGGACAGACACGCACTGGAAGTATCGGATATCGCAAGTGGAATCTGTAGTGTACGTAGTCAAATTAATTGAAGAGGTTAAATATTCAAATAAATGGAAGAAATGCGTGACAACTAGAACGGGATAAAGACGTATAATTGTCTTTGTATCTTTCTGTCGTATCTGTTGTAGCGTTTTTAACCTGTCTTGTTGATATATCTCTTGCAGTACCGGGCACGTCTTTTTAGCTTTAATTCAGTTGTTTTTAAACAATTGTATCAAGGTTAGGAAGGACTTAGCAATATAATGCATAGTTCCAGATCTAAAATAGAGCACAGTGCCGTACATATTTAATAGAAACTTAAATATTTGTTTTTCCATGTTGATGAGGGAGACAGTAGGCAAAACTGCCTGTAATGAGTGCCTCTCCCAGAGTTGAAAGAGTGACAAGGCCAACATCAAGGAATGTTCCATCCAAAATATCTGGAACAAGGAGTTTGAAGCAATTTAAGTCATATGATGAGGGAAATATGGATTCATGGATTCAAGGATTAATCTAGATAGTCTGTAGCCTTATAATATGGTAGACATCATTCTGTAGCTGAATACAATCGTCTAATAGTTGCCAGAATATACTGTACTGAAATGGATGTTACCCGTACTAAATGGGTTATAAGAGAGAAGGGGGGGGGGGGGTGCGTGAGGTCTTAAGGGGAGGCAGACCGTTTTTCTGGAGACCCTTCTCCCTAGTGTTTAGCCCCACTAGTTTTGAGATTATAAGACGTTCGGCCCATTAGTTTGGCGATCCTAACACCTTTCACCCCATTTCGCTGTAAATTTTAAGACCTTTCGTGCCATTTAGGTGCAGATTATTTCCTGGCGAGCGAAAGCGAGCCTGAAATTTTAAGAGGAACCGGCATTCGGCCGGGACACTTTTCTACCGAAAAATGTACAAATTTATCTTGAAGGGGGGTCTAGGGGGTGTTATTCTAAGCTTGATGGAGGTCTAGGAAGGAAACTAAACAAATATATGAATAAATTAATTAATAGACCAAACAAACGACCAGTCTCCCCTTAACCTGATATACTGTTTTAGGTTATACTTACAATGTTTGGTTATATTTACCAACCATCTCCCCTTAAGGGGGTAGTACTCGCTTTTTTATTTACCCCCTTCTCCCTCATGTTTAACATATTAGTTTTGAGGTTTTAAGACGTTCTTTCCGGTAGTTTGGCGATTTTGAGACATTTCGACTAATTTTTCTTCTTCTCAATATTAAGACCTTTCGTGCCCTTTAGATGTAGATTATTTTTTCCTGGCGAGCCTCTAATTTTAGAAGGAACCCGAAAATTGTACACATTTATATTGAAAGGGGGTATAGGGGGTGTTTTTCTAAGCTTGATGGAGGTCTAGCAAGGAAACTCATTCATAAATAATTAAATAAATATACAGCCCATAAACCAAGCACTACCCCCTTAAGACGATTTTATATGGGCATCTGTACATCGTGTGCTCGAGTTACATTCGATAAGGAACAGTCATAGCATTTATTCAGCATCCAATCGTCAACACAACAATTTTAGGTGGCGTCACACGAGCGCATTTTCCGGCAATTTTCGAGGACCAAGTTTTGGCTCGTATAACATCTGAGATGAAGCCATTGATTTCGGGGGCTGATGAGTGATTGTTGTTTCTGAATGCTTGTGTGCTTGCTTTTTGTGGGCGAACTGTATGTGTGTTCTTCTCCTGTTACCTCTATTTCCTTTCTCTTGTCTCTTGATGATCCTCCCTACCCCTTGTGGGAGTAAGGGCTGGCTACTGACTGACTGACTGGCTATTTTGAGGTTGTTTCGCATTGGAATCGAAAATTACAACGAAGCTTGATTATGTTAGGTAGTTAAATTGTTGTGGAACTTACATTTGGAAGCTGCCTGACATACAAATGTATGTATGTATGTATGTATGTATGTATCATGTATGTATCATGTATGTATGTATGTATGTATGTTTGAATGTATGTATTTATTTACAGTATGTATGTATGTTTGTATGCATGTACTCATGCACATTCCCCATAGCTGTGGGTGGCCGACTCGAGACAGAGCCCGAACAGAAACGACAAATAAAGATCAAATTGTTAGGGCCCGGGACCATTTTCGCTTTCTCTCACCCTTTTCTCTGTCTCGTCTAGTAAGTGGCTATTATAAGAGGAGGAGGATTCCTAGCCACCTGCCACCGAAGTAGGAGAAGTAGTACTAGTGGGGCAGATAAGTGAAACAGTCGTTCAAATGTTGATACTAGCACTAAATTTGGCATAGGTATCCTCCAGAGGCTATATTTCAAGACAATATTGTTAGGCACCTGAAAATGCCATTTTAAAAAATGGCCGCCAAAGTAGAAGTAGTAGGCCTACAGGAAAAGAGGCAGACAGAAACGGCCAAGGTTGAGTAGAAGGTTGAGTAGATGACAAACCTCACTCTGGACAGGACCAGCGCTCACCCAACTACAAATACCCGTAAACAATGACGGAACAATCGCTCTGTTACACCGAATTTAGAAAATGGATAAAACAGGAGATTACAACCTAGAACTCCAGCGATTCTCATCTTAAAATATAGGGTCCCAGTATCTTGATATCTTGGCAGTTTAAACAATCACCGGCTTTTTTTTATCTTGCTCTCCTTTTCTCTCTTTCCCTGGCATATATCCATTCGGCCCCATTCAGCCAACTGTTTTAAGACGTTTATCCTCATCCAGGTGTCGATTTCCTCCTGGCGAGCGATAGCAAGACTGCATTGTATGGAGAAATCCGGCTTCGCCAGAGAAATGTTGCTATTGCAAAATTTACAAATTTAGCTTGCTGTCAAAGAAATATATAAATATCTATTTTTGTTCTTCTATATTCCATCTACTCCCTCTCGGGCATAGGCTGATAGCCTTTACACTCTACCGCTGAACACGGTGAGGCCCGTGAGGTCTTGTTCCAGTCTAGGGAGTGAGACATGCGAAGCACCTATAAACAGCTCGAACCCAACTCCATCTCTGAAGCTGCTTCACCTCTGCGCTTCACAGTCTCACTCCCCAGGCTCGGACCCTCACTCTCAGAACGTCACCTATTGAGCAATTAACTCACTAGGCATTGCCCCCCTGTAGCATATTTTGAATATGGGAATATTCATACTGTGCTATTTAATCAGGGAACAATGAGGGTATATTGTTTTGGCATTTCGGTGTGCTGTGGTAATGCACTGAAACTAGGTATGCTGGCTTGCTACTGCTCGCCAGGAAAACATTGACACCTGGATGGGGGTAAACGTCTTAAAATATTAGGCTGAATGGGGCCGAACGGATACAAGCCAATGAAACCAAAGAGAGAGAGAGAGATAAAGAGAAAACAAGAGAGGTGGGCTCCCTTAAACAAGGGGGCGGACATGTTGATATAGTGAGTGTTGTATTTATCGTTCCCTCAGCTGCATGACAAACAAAGCCACTCCAACAGCTTGTATTTATCATTCCCTCAGTTGCATGACACTTCCTTCCTACACGCCTTATCTCTCTCTGATTATATATGTATCTGTCAATTATATATGTATCTGTCAATTATATATAACCGTTAAGCGGAGAGGGTTTATTTTTGGGTCGATTATTTCATATATATATACAGTACCGGTATATATATATATATATATATATATATATATAGTATATATACGGTATATATTATATATATATATATATATATATATATATATATATATATATATATACCTGTATATATATATATATATATATATATATATATATATATATACAGTATATATATATATATAGATTTTGTTTCCTTCCTAGACCTCCATCAAACTTTAAAAAAAACATCCATTAGATCCCCCTTCTAGATAAATGTGTACATTTTTCGGCAGACAAATTTCCCGGCCGAAGGTCGGTTCTTTCAAAATTAAAATCTCACTATCGTTCGCCAGGAAAACTATCGACACCTAAATAGCACGAAAGGTCTTAATATTGACAAGGAAATTGGGCGAAAGTTCTTAAAATCGATAAACTAATGGGGCAAACATCTTAAAATCTGAAAACTAATGGGGCTAAACATGAGGGTGAAGGGGTTCTAGAAAAATGACTTATCTTCCCTTAAGCCATTCAGCACCATGACGTTTTCTTTGCTTTTCATTCTGGCTTAAGTTAGACGATTTTATGCAGTTTCAGGAGGACCTATTTTATTCAGAGGGCTAATTGAGATCGTATTTACCCATTTGAGTCCTAGAGGTAGATTATAAACCAAAGAAAATCGTTTAATGGTAACCAGAATATGATGAACATTACGTAATGGTGGTGAAGGGTTACCAAATCATGTCCGCTAGGTAGTAAATAATCAAAATAAATGCTTAAAACAGCTAGAATACTGCCACAATCTCTACATTATTGCTCTAAAATGGATAAATTTCCAGAAAATGGCAAGAATTCATGTCACTAGATGTAAAGTTGACCTCTAGATCGAAGTACATACCTCTAGATCTAGCGAGAAGGTTAGTACATTGGCAACAACGTTTGGAAGCAACCAGTACATTCCGGGCTGACTGGTCTGAAGGGCGGCTGTCATCGAGCTCTCCAACTTTACCAACAGCACCTCGCATCCACTTTTCCAAGAGTTTTGGGAAGGGAGAGGGGGTGTTGGAGAGAGAGGAAGGTGTTAATTCCAAGAGTATTGAGAGGGAAGAAGGGGTGTTGGAGAGAGACAGGGGAAGTTATTAGTTCAAAGAGTGTTGAGATGGTAGAAGAGGTGTTGGAGAGAGAGGAAGCTGTTAATTCCAAGAGTATTGAGAGGGCAGAAGGGGTGTTGGAGAGGGAGAGGAAGCTGTTAATTCCAGGAGTATTGAGAGGGAAGAAGGGGTGTTGGAGAGGGAGAGGAAACTGTTAATATCAAGAGTATTGAGAGGGGAGAAGGGGTGTTGGAGAGAGAGAGAGGAAGCTGTTAGTTCTTTCTTTAGACAATTCTGTTGGGGTTGTGGGTAGCCAAATACCACCCGATACTCAGCATAGTTATATCTTGGAACTGACTGCTGTTTACACACTTGAAGATGGCCAGTATTGTGGTGGCGTTGATTATGGCCCTGACCACCTATCTGCAGGTAAGCTACATAATACACTTTATTTCTCGACCTCATTACTTAGATCTAAATTTATGATGTGGATTTTACACCAATAATTTGTAACTATTACAAGGATAAAACTGAACATTCATACATAAGAACCCTACCCCAAAAGTCAGACAAAAACTAACTGAAAGGTACAGTCTCAATCCCTAAAAGTAAGCCCCCCTCGATGCTAACAATAAGATTAACTAAAATTCTGAACGACGGGTAAACTTGGGAACGCACAAACGAACACACTCCGCTCAAATAAAACAGAAGTTCGAACAGCCATATGAACCTTTTGTGGTTTACTACAACCACAGTATGTTTCTTATTTTCGCAGGTTGTAAATTACTTCAAGTTGTATCACTTGACACGGAAATCTGCACTAGGCCTACTGGCCAAACGAGGCATATTGATAATGGTTGAGTATGGATATTTATGTCTGTGAATCAATAGGTAAAACAATTACATATATTTACTGCATTGAAGCAACTTTAGTGGTCAAGCATTATTGATGACATTTAGAACAACTGGCAACCGTGTTTTTAACTTCATACTATATTCCTCTCTATTGATGGTAATATATACAGTCGATATTCTTGTTTGTCCTGCTAAACTACTCTCTCCCCAACCCCCCTTTTCCCTAATTTGAAAATATTTTAGCTTCTATTGCCCTCTGACACTAGGTAGAGATTACCATGATTCTTTAGGAAGACCTTACCTTCCTAGACCGGTAAAATGCACAGCTCAATCTGTTCAGGCATACCACCATATCTCTGGGTTAAATGCATGATCTTAAGTGTTCAGCTCAAGGAATAGTATAATTGGTTCTGACAAACTGTCACTATACATAAGAGCTTGTAACATATATGAACTCACTTGGAAATCATAAACATAATAATAATAAAACTCGACAACAAAATTGGTTCGTAGAAATAGAGAACCAAGCCAATTCAGAGAGAGAGAGAGAGAGAATGGAATTATACTATGTGACGCTCCTGCATAGTAGCCACGTGCGGCCCAGCCATTTAGAAACCGGTTGGCGGCAGTCGGCTGGCCGACTTTTCCTTAGTATATATCCTACGACAATGTAACTAATGTCTGGGATATTCTTATGTTGTTTCACAGCTTGAAGCTGCCCTTATTCTTAACCAACACATCTTAGTATATTTTATTCTCGATAGTTGATTGTTTCATTATAATATATAAGATGTAAGTCTAGTGAGAGTGGGAGGAGACAAGAGAGAGAGAGAGAGCGAGCAAGCGAACGAGCAGGGTGGGGGAGGTGAGTGTTGCTTTTCCTCCTCCCTCCCGGAGGAGTTGGTCGCCGCGTGGTCTTTTCTCTCGGTTTTGATTGGCTGGTGGTTCCTGGCGCCTTCTGCAGGCCTGCTGCCGGGTGACGTAGCGGCATGTGATTGGCTGACCACCGTGCCTTTGTGTGGGATCCTGGAGGGGTCCAGAGGAGCTATTCTCCTCAGAGCTCACCTCACTGTCGTACCCTTCGGACCCCCTTGATATCGATCCCTCTCAACCCCACTTAGAAACTTTCTCTCTTACTGTGTATACCTTCTTTCCACTACTTCACCAGTCTATTTAATTACCCCATCCCCTTGATAGACCTTATATCTATCTTTGTATTAACGATGAGCTCTCAGATAACTAGATAGGATTTTGGGCCTTATGCAGAGATATAATTGTTAATGAGACCTAGGAAGCTTTTTTGTTGTCTCATATTTGGTGGTTTCATGCTTGCTAGTGTGTTCTTGTGGCAGGTAAGCAGGGGCTAGACCGGAGGGGAGTCTTTTTGCGATCCTTTAAGTAAAGTCTGCTGGTGCGAGTCCTGCGGACCTGCACGACTTTACTAGGATACCCGTGGGAGTCTGGGGGCATTTTCTTGTCTGTGTGCCTGTGTGTCTAGTGTTGTGTTGTGTGAGGGCCCTTGCCTAGTCCATTCAGCACTGCGCTAGCACGTCTTGCGTTTGTTTTAGGGTCGCCAGGAGAGAGTCAGATACTTGGGATCTGAGTCTCTCAAGAGAGCACCCTTTCAATTAGAGTAACTTGGCGCACAGACTTGGGAACGTCCCTAGGCTAGAGCAGGTGGCTCAGCCCGGGTATCCGAAGCCTATATCCTTCCAGCTAGCGGTTTATTATATCTGTATGCTTGTTATTGTGCCACAGTTTACCGTCTTTGTGAGCATTGTGAGTCAGGGTGTGGCTTAGAGACTCTGTCCGAGCAGGCTTGCCTGACTAAGAGTGAGAAGCACACCTGTATGTGGTTATGTTGCGAGTTGCTGCCTTTATTTAATTATACCTATGCCATTATACACTGTATGGCCTATCACTAGTATTTATTCCTGCTTATGAGTTAAGATTTCTCTAAATCCGTAACTTACTTTCTTTGCTAAGCATCAGATCCTACAGTAGCCGCATGCAGTTTAGAAACCTGCATCTTGTCTACCTGTACGATGTTTTGAGGACTGTTTGCTTTCACCTTCTTTCACGCAGGGGTGATTAGTTGTATTAATTAACGTAACGTTAAATGTACTTTCTTCTAGTTTGTTATTAAATTGTTTCTGCAATTTAATTCCGTTATCTATCTTTTCCTTGAAGCTTTAAGTCAACTTAATTGTGTGATCTTTTATATAGCCTGCTTGACTATCAGCAGTCTATAGTGCGTGCACCCTGTAACCGAGTCATAGGATACCTTGTTGTCCAGGCAGGACTCTTGACGGTTTAGGGTGGTTTGTTGCCTGGGTTTATAGATAAGGGTGGGATCTAGCGTTTTCCGTTGTTGCTTGTTGCCACATACCTAGTCCAATAGAAAGAGCCCAGTGTTTATATATCCCAGGACGTAACAAATGGCGACCTTGCATAGGATTTACTGAACAGAGGAATATAGTGGTCATTTGTTTTGAGATTCCTTATGATTAAAGGAATACAGTGGACATATTTTTTTTTTTGGAGCAACCAATATAACACATTACAGACTTTAAATAACATTAGTATATACATAATTGCATAGGAGATAAGGCACATTCTATAACCGTGATAATTACTGCAGTGCACAAACATGTCTAATACATCAGAATACAGTGGTGGGTCAGGTCACGATACAGGCTCGGAGGGAGAAAGACCTGTGGAGTGGCTAGTCGATAGCGAGGAGGGTGCTAGAAGATTTTTAGAGGTGCCCCTTACCGCTGCCGGGGTGTTGAAGCTGAATAAGTATGGCTTAAAGTGTGTGGCAGGTCTTCAGGGTCACCAGGGTTTAAGTGGCATGAGGAAAGATCAGCTGAGGACTTTGATATTGGGTTTAGAAGGGAGAGACCTGGGTGGAGAGGCGACTGGGGGCCCCGGTCCCCAGCCCCCCTCCACTCTACCCCCATATCAAACGTCAGGGTGCCTGAATTAGGTACATACCCCCAAGTTGATGGTCAATGGCAGCGTGGAATTCAATCACAGGGACCCTCTCCATTAAATGCACCTTCCCTTCCTCAAGGGTTGACTCCAGATTTGTTGTTTCGGCTTGAGATGGCCAAGGTTGAGGCTGCCGAGAGACAGGCTAGTGTGCAAGCTGAGGCTGCAGAGAGAACAGCTATATGAGAGGCTGAACTGCAGGCAGAGTCTACTAGGTATCGGGCTGACAGGGAGCTGGAGAGATCTCGAGTGGAGGTAACAGGGCGAAATATTGGGGGAGGTAACAGACATCGGGACCAATCATTGTCGCACCTGCTTAAACTAGTTCCTGTGTGCGATGAATCATGTGTAACTGAGTTTTTTATGCGATTTGAGAAGAAGTGTCAGGAACACCAGTGGCCTCAGGAAAAGTGGGCAGCATTAGTTTCATCAAGACTCCTAGGAAAGGGGCTAAAAGCGTATGATGCACTACCGTTAGAGTCCTGTGTAGTTTATGATGAGCTAAAGAAGGCTGTGCTACGGGCCTATGAGTTACAACCAGAAACTTACCGCATGAAGTTTCGGGGTGTTACTAAGGGCAAGGATAGTACCTTCCTAGAACACGCCCGGGACTTGTCTGATGCACTACGACATTGGCTGCGTTCTGAGAGGGCAGCTACTTTTGAGGAGTTGAGGGAGTTGGTTCTCTTGGAGCAGTTCTTAAAGTGCACAGGCGGGGACTTAACATTAACTATAAAGGAAAAAAATCCCAGAACTCTCCAGGAGGCAGCAGAAATGGCTGACCTCCGACTGTCATTAATTCGAGAGTGTGGAGCAGCAGCTAGGAGTGAGTCGGGTGCAAAGGATCGTACCCCTCCCCCTCCCAAGAATTTTGATACACATAAATACACAAAACCATCTAGCACTGACAATAAAACTGAACATAAACCAAATACCGTCCCGTATAAGAAGTCTAATGGTACCTCCCACTCTCAAGGGAAACCAAAGAGTAAAGAGTGCTTTGCATGTCACAAGGAGGGTCACTTTGCAAATGCTTGTCCGAACAAGCCACCAAACAAGGTTGTGTCATTGGTCCGCAGCATAAGGGTGTCGCCTATATCTTCTGAGTTTGCCAAGGGTAGTTCATCAGAGGTTGGGACACAGCCTGTGTTCAAGAGTCCGGAAGGCTCGAACCCTGTCCGCGACGTCTTTGGGGGTCATAGAGGGCATGGTTTTGTGAGGTGGGCTGGCGAAAGGCGAGGAGTTAAGCTATTGCGTGATACTGGGGCTTCTCAGACCTTGTTAAAGAACTTTACTGGTAGGCCGATTAACGCTGCTCGGGTGGTGGTAGTTCAGGGGATCAATGCTACGAAGTCCTACCCGCTGGTGCGGATGGAGCTGGAGGTGGGTGGTGTGGCGAAGGAACTGGATGTCGGAATTGTAGAGAACTTGCCTGTTGGGGGCGTCGACCTACTCCTCGGCAACGACTTTGCGGTGCCTGCTTCTAAGGTTTCACCCTTGGTCGTTGCCGAGAAGGCGGCCGACGTTAGTAGGGAGGAACAGGAGTGGGTTGAGAAGTGTAGCGTACAAACCATGGCGTGTGTTGTGACGCGTTCTCAGACATCCGGAGCCTTGCAGCCACCTCCTCAGTCTGTCAAACCGCGGAGGAAAGGTCACAAGAAAACGGGAAGTGTTGGTCAATTGGAGAGTTTTGAGCCGGCAGTGTTTCTTGGTGACTCATTATTGGCACCTATGTTAGAGTCTGGAGAGGCCCCGGGGCTTGTCACCGCTAGTGCAGGTGCAGGGCAGGAAGAGACTCTGCGACAGCATCGTTATGCGCAACCTGAGGAAAGGATGGCTCAGCGGGACATTGGAGGTGGAAATAAATTATTTAAGATGAACTGGGATAATCTGGCACCTGCTGATATATGTTCCTTGCAGCTGGAAGATCCTGAAGTCAGGGCGTGTGGTAATGGTGCTATCGAACTGGAGAGCGAGGGGGATGCGCAGCCTGGTGATTTTGTCTTGTCCGAGGGGATCTTGTATCGGAGACATCAGGATCCCAAGAAAAAGTGGGATGGCGGGTCAGGATTAGTGGACCAGTTAGTAGTACCGAGGGTGTGCCGTGAGAGCTTATTGAGATTAGCTCATGATGTGCCTTTGGCAGGGCACCTGGGGGCACGTAAGACGGAGACAGCTCTTAGCAAGCTTTTCTAGTGGCCTGGGTTAAAGGCGAGTGTCGTGTCATGGGTGTCACAGTGTCACACTTGTCAAGTTGTTGGGAAACCCAATCAGGTCATCCCGAGAGCCCCGTTACAACCCATCCCTGTCATTGGGCCACCCTTCAGCAAGGTAGTTATCGATATGGTTGGCCCATTGCCCCCCACTAGTGCCGGCAATAAATTTTTACTAACTGTAATGGATGTAGCAACACGGTATCCAGATGCTTACCCCATGCGCAACGGGATGGCTAAGACTGTTGTCAAAAACCTACTTGTCTATTTCTCTCGTTATGGCTACCCTCAGGAGATCCAGTCTGATCAGGGATCCAATTTTACTTCTGCTCTGTTTAAGCAGACCATGCAGCAACATGGGATAGTGTCTGTGGTGTCATCTGCCTACCTTCCCGAGAGTCAGGAGTTTTGGAAAGGTGGCACTCGACTCTCAAGAGTATGTTGCGGTGTTATTGCATGGAGAATGGGAAGGACTGGGATCTAGGTCTCCCATACGTTTTATTTGCTGCGAGAGAAGTACCTGGGGAGAGCTTGGGATTTAGCCCGAACGAGTTGGTTTTTGGACACAGGGTCAGGGGGCCCCTCCACATAGTCAAGGAGATCTGGGAGGGAGTCACAAAGCCATGCTCGCTTCTAAAGTATGTAGTTGAAAGCCGTGAGAGAATGCTAAAGAGCTTGGAGGTAGCAGGTCGGAACCTTAAGAGTTCACAAGCTCAGATGAAGGACAGATACGACCAGAAGGTGAAGCCGAGGGAGTTTGAAGTAGATCAGGAAGTACTGATACTACTGCCTCTGGTGGGACACCCCTTGTCTGCCAAGTATTCTGGTCCGTATCGGGTTGTAAGGAAGGTTTCTGATCTCGACTATTTAGTAGCTACTCCTGATCGTAAAAAGAACCAACTTTGCCACGTAAATCTGATGAAAGAGTATGTGAGGCGCCCCTCCGAGCCTCTCACTGTCCCGGTGTTGATCTGCAGCGATCGTGGTGGAGAAGGAGGAAGGGACAGTCAAGCTGCGGGGGAGGATAATTGGGACTGTCATGTTTCCGCGGACCAGTGGGCGGGGAATTCTAGACAAGTGGCTCACGAGTTGATATTGCACCTGCCTGAGCAACAGCGTGTAACTGTGCAGCACTTGTTCGATTCAAACCCAGCTGTTTTCGCGGAGCATCCTGGCCTCATTACTCAAGCGGTGCACGATATCGATGTTGGGGACCACCCGCCCTTTAAATCAGTGCCATACCGTGTTCCCCCTATTAAATTACCAGCACTTAGGGAAGAGCTGGATTATATGCTGAAAAGTGGGCTGATTTCTGAGGGTGCAGTAAGATGGACTTCCCCCGTCACACTGCAGCCCAAACCAGATGGCAAGGTGCGGTTTTGTATAGATTTCCGCAGGTTGAATGGTTTAACCCCCACAAATACCTACCCTCTCCCTCGCGTGGACGACAGTGTGGATAAGATAGGAAAGGCCAAGTTCCTCACTAAGATGACCTTGTTAAGGGTTATTGGCAAGTGCCCTTGTCTGAGCGAGCGCGAGAGGTGTGTGGGTTTGTGGTGGACGGTGCCACATATCGTTGCCATGTTATGCCATACGGGCTGAAAAATGCCCCTGCAACGTTTCAGAAATTAATGAACGACATTGTAGCCGACATTCCCAACTGTACGGTGTACCTAGATGATGTCATAATATACGACGATGATTTTAACAGTCACTGTGCTCACATCGGACAGCTTTTTAATAAACTGAATGAAGCAGGTTTGGTGGTAAACCTGGGTAAGTGCGATTTTGTCAAAGCCACAGTTTTGTACCTGGGGTTCGAGGTGGGGATGGGTCAGGTGTGCCCTCCACAGACAAAGATCAAAGCCATCGATCAGTTTCCCCAGCCTACGACTAAGAAACAAATCATGCGGTTTCTAGGTATGATAGGCTATTATCGTCGCTTCGTCAAAGGCTATTCGACTGTACTTGCACCTTTAACTGACTTATTATCTAAGGACAAGAAGTTCCGGTGGTCTCCTGAGTGTGCAGAGGCGTTTTCCTTGGTGAAACACCTGTTATGTACCCACCCCATACTCAGGGCCCTGGACTTCAGCAGGCCTTTTCAGCTGGCGAATGATGCCAGTGGCGTAGGGGCTGGGGCTGTCTTGTTACAGACAGATGATGAAGGTATTGAACATCCAGTGAGTTTTTACAGTAAAAAATTCAATAGTGCACAAAGGAATTACTCTGTAATTGAAAAAGAACTCCTGGCGATAGTGCTGGCGCTCAGGCACTTCGATGTATATGTTCCTGCTTTCGGACCAGCCGTAGTGGTTTATACCGATCATCACCCTCTGAAATTCTTGAATCAGTTTCATAACCGGAATATGAGGCTGACCAGGTGGTCACTCATGCTTCAGGAGTATAATTTGGACATACGCCATATTGCCGGTTCTGATAACGTGATCGCGGATTGTCTATCAAGGGTGGATGATGTTGGTTAGACTGTTACAGGATTGAGGGTTGAGTGTGGAGGAAAATAGGCTGTCACTGTAGTTCAGCCGAAAAAAAAAAAAAAGCAAAAAACCTTATAGAAACTCTTTATTTTTATAACGTGTAGAATTTTGTATAAGATGTTGTAGCAGTATCTAAGTTGAATGTTTCCGCTTATTGTCGCTAAGTTAGTTGAACTTGCTCGGTGGAGTGCAACAGTCTTTATTTTATTTTTTATATATAGTGCCTTGTGTCGCACCAGTGTGTGGTACTATGAGAAGCTTTCTGTTAGATATGAAGAACTTAGTCAAGTGTCTTATATCTTGGGGGAGGTGTGACACTCCTGCATAGTAGCCACGTGCGGGCAGGCGCGCGCGTCGGCTGCCCAGCCATTTAGAAACCGGCTGGCGGAAGTCGGCTGGCCGGTTTTTCCTTAGTATATATCCTACGACAATGTAACTAATGTCTGGGATATTCTTATGTTGTTTCACAGCTTGAAGCTGCCCTTATTCTTAACCAACACATCTTAGTATATTTTATTCTCGATAGTTGATTGTTTCATTATAATATATAAGATGTAAGTCTAGTGAGAGTGGGAGGAGACGAGAGAGAGAGAGAGCGAGCGAGCAGGGTGGGGGAGGTGAGTGTTGCTTTTCCTCCTCCCTCCTCCCTCCCGGAGGAGTTGGTCGCCGCGTGGTCTTTTCTCTCGGTTTTGATTGGCTGGTGGTTCCTGGCGCCTTCTGCAGGCCTGCTGCCGGGTGACGTAGCGGCCTGTGATTGGCTGACTACCGTGCCTTTGTGTGGGATCCTGGAGGGGTCCAGAGGAGCTATTCTCCTCAGAGCTCACCTCACTGTCGTACCTTTCGGACCCCCTTGATATCTATCCCTCTCAACCCCACTTAGAAACTTTCTCTCTTACTTTGTATACCTTCTTTCCACTACTTCACCAGTCTATTTAATTACCCCATCCCCTTGATAGACCTTATATCTATCATTGTATTAACGACGAGCTCTCAGATAACTAGATAGGATTTTGGGCCTTATGCAGAGATATAATTGTTAATGAGACCTAGGAAGCTTTTTTGTTGTCTCATATTTGGTGGTTTCATGCTTGCTAGTGTGTTCTTGTGGCAGGTAAGCAGGGGCTAGACCGGAGGGGAGGCTTTTTGCGATCCTTTAAGTAAAGTCTGCTGGTGCGAGTCCTGTGGACCTGCACGACTTTACTAGGATACCTGTGGGAGTCTGGGGGCATTTTCTTGTCTGTGTGCCTGTGTGTCTAGTGTTGTGTTGTGTGAGGGCCCTTGCCTAGTCCATTCAGCACTGCGCTAGCACGTCTTGCGTTTGTTTTAGGGTCGCCAGGAGAGAGTCAGATACTTGGGATCTGAGTCTCTCAATAGAGCACCCTTTCAATTAGAGTAACTTGGCGCACAGACTTGGGAACGTCCCTAGGCTAGAGCAGGTGGCTCAGCCCGGGTATCCGAAGCCTACATCCTTCCAGCTAGACCTCTGCCACCTGGCAGATTAACAGCTAGCGGTTTATTATATCTGTATGCTTGTTATTGTGCCACAGTTTACCGTCTTTGTGAGCATTGTGAGTCAGGGTGTGGCTTAGAGACTCTGTCCGAGCAGGCTTGCCTGACTAAGAGTGAGAAGCACACTTGTATGTGGTTATGTTGCGAGTTGCTGCCTTTATTTAATTATACCTATGCCATTATACACTGTATGGCCTATCACTAGTATTTATTCCTGCTTATGAGTTAAGAGTTCTCTAAATCCGTAACTTACTTTCTTTGCTAAGCATCAGATCCTACAGTAGCCGCATGCAGTTTAGAAACCTGCATCTTGTCTACCTGTACGATGTTTTGAGGACTGTTTGCTTTCACCTTCTTTCACGCAGGGGTGATTAGTTGTATTAATTAACATAACGTTAAATGTACTTTCTTCTAGTTTGTTATTAAATTGTTTCTGCAATTTAATTCCGTTATCTATCTTTTCCTTGAAGCTTTAAGTCAACTTAATTGTGTGATCTTTTATATAGCCTGCTTGACTATCAGCAGTCTATAGTGCGTGCACCCTGTAACCGAGTCATAGGATACCTTGTTGTCCAGGCAGGACTCTTGACGGTTTAGGGTGGTTTGTTGCCTGGGTATATAGATAAGGGTTGGATCTAGCGTTTTCCGTTGTTGCTTGTTGCCGCATACCTAGTCCAATAGAAAGAGCCCAGTGTTTATATATCCCAGGACGTAACAACTAGAAGTTGTGAATAGTAGTAAAAATAGTCCATATGTTAATATATTATTTCACCAAATATTATTGTTGCATTCAATCTTGTTACTTAAAACAGTGTTTTATCTAGCTCAGATTTATATCCTCATGATTCAATAATCCACTATGTTTGCGATACTATTGACTTTTGAATACAGAGTTCGTGGCAGAATGAATTAGCTCCCATGAGGACAAAAAATAAACTCTGCTTTTATCCAATTACCTTATTTACTAATTAAAAACTTCTTAATTATTTTCAAGGGCATTATATTCACCGAATATGAGGTAGAAGGATGGAGTGAGGAAGTACATGAACGAGGGCGGTTCTGGTAGGGGGGAGGGGCGTCGACTGACTGGGGACAGAGGTGCATGGGGGCGGTTCGTTCGTGGCCACCCCTTCGGGGATCACGGCGTCAGGCAATAGATAGATAGATAGAATTACAGCATGTTGAAATGCTAGATGAAAGTAATGTAATGACTAATGTGATGCAATCGGTGTCATGATAACTTTGAAATAAGTATATTTGTAAAGAAATCCCATTCTCGACTAACTTAACTCTTTCAAGATTTACGATGTATTTTAACCGTTTGTTCTTGTTATCACAAGTCCATGTTATGCAACTTGTGGAAGATCTGTTGGTATTACAAGGAAAACACTCATTCAATCCTTTGACTTCCATGCTACTCATCAAACTATAAGCGGAAAAAACTGTCAAAAATGCGTCGTGATCCACAAGGGGATAACTTCTAAGGTATACAGCTGAACGTGTATTAATATTCCATCAACTTCCTTCAATCATTATGTTGTTTAATATGAGCTTCCGTTCATGAGCATATACTCTACTCTGTGCAACTCTCCAACTCAAGACCTAACCTATATTCCCATTGTTTTTTTCTATTCAATAGGTGAGCTCTGGAACCCTCTCCCTGAACCCATATGTCCCTCATCCTATGACTTAAATGCCTTCAAACTCCGTGTATCCAGGGATTTGGGTTCGACCGTTCCTTGATAATGGTTCTAACCCCCTTTCAACTCTGGGGAGGCACTCTTAACAAACAGTTCTGCGTATTGTCTCCCTCATACACATATACAAAATAAATATACTGTATATACTTCACTACATACTAATGTTAGATTGGATAAGTGTTAATGAATGTTTTGCAACGTTGCTGTGTTTTAGAAAGTGAGAGGGAAGGAGCAAAAACTCGATAAGGTGATCTGGTAACCTGCAGAAATAATTAATCATGAAGGGGTTAGGACAAAACTGTGTTGAGTGCGCATTCATTTATGCAATATATGACATTTCGTTTTACCTACGGTAGTCAGGTATTGCCCAGGTGTTGTATTGTCGCAAATAGTAGACATGTGTTGCATGATGAATTATGTTTATTCAGAATTGATTGCCATATCATTACATCTCACAGAAAGGCTTCCCATATCCCTCACGGACGAAATTTGCACAAACAAATAGTAATCTTTCTGATTATGAATGGACTAATATTAATCAAGCTTTTTATTTCTGAAGGACTCGACTCGATCTTGTGACTTCGGGATGCGATAAAGCCTACTGTAGCTTGGATTGAATATAGTTGGCCAATCTCCATACCAATCTATTGCATTAAGACCTTCGTTAAAAAATAGTGTCTTGTTACTATAAACAGTATTGCTTAAACAATGTATTCTATTTTGAACTTGTAGGTTTCGGACACTTTGAGGAATTTGTTTGAATGATTTCAAATTTCATGCGTTTCAAGCTAAATATAGGCGTATGAGAAATGTATTTGTGAATTGTGTTTATACACAAATAATTGTGCAATATTTTATTTGGCTGACCTTTAAATAACTGATAGCAATGGAAAGCAAAAACTAACGTTGATACATCAAAACCATCAAGGGTTCATTTTGCTGTTCGAGCCACCTGTGCTAAATCGGAGCGGAGTGTAATCGTTTGTGCCACGTTTACCTGTCATCCAGAAAGACCCGGGATACCAATATTGCTCGAGTCGAGGGGGGCTTACTTTTAGGGATTGCGACTGCACCTCCACATAATTTGCAAATACTCAGATCATCCATAATCTATAATCCATAGAACTGGATTCTGCAAACCGATCCCGTGTTTTTTATATTTTATTTGTTGTATCATTTCGTGAATTTTGGCAACCATTGTGGTGGATATGATATTTTAACTGGCTTTTGTATTGCATTTTATACTAAACTTCTTTAGTTTTGTTTTTCCTTGCTACTAGTCTTGATTATTGTATAATGATTTTCCATTGGTTTGCGCAGTCTTCCTTCTACTCCTTCTTAATATATATATATATATATATATATATATATATATACCGTATATATATATATACCGTATATATATATATACCGGTATATATATTCTGACATACGGAGCCCTGTATGTTAATTTAAGAGTTAGAATTAGAGTTGAAGGAGTCAAACTACCCAAACGGCGAAGCAAACTAGCGAGCGAACTAGCGAGTGGGAAACCAGCTCGCCCGCATACCAGCAAACAAGCCTTCACACCTGCGTGCGTCATAGGGGACCCTGCAAACTACTTCGATGACCCGACGCTATGACGTATGATCGACGCCTGGAGCTGTGAATGGACCAGGCACCTGTTATGCAACTCGAGGAGCTATGATTGGAGCGCGCACCATCACTCGCCTCCTGATTCGTTCCTACACCATCATTGTTTAGTATATAAGACCCGAGTTGTGGGCATTCAAATCAGTCTCATTTGGAGTTGGGGAAGGTGAACTTGCAGCTGGAGGAAGACGGGGTGAAGTATTATAATGGGTTTGTGACTGTCAGTCAGATTATATAAATGTGTGTTAAGTGTGTTCGGTGTAAACACTTACGTTATGTTGGTTAGTGAGATATGTGATTGGGAATTAACGTTAACGCTACTATTATGTGCTTAACTATTTGATTGGGAATTAACGTTAACGCTACTATTTATGTACTTAACTATTTGATTGGGAATTAACGTTAACGCTACTATTTATGTACTTAACTATTTGATTGGGAATTAACGTTAACGCTATTATTATGTACTTAACTATTTTAGTTGACTTACTTGTGGACTAAATAGTATAGTGGGATTTCCTAAAAAAGGCCCTCTATAAGAATCAAGGAGCATTTTTGGGTAAAGTTGGGAACCAGACTTTTTAGCATAATTCAGGCATGCCGAATTCGATAAACCCGGTTCCCAAGCGAAATTTTGATTTTTGAGCGTCTAATTTGCATAAACAAAATGGCCGCCAAATTGGAAATTTTTGACACTTCTTGAACCATTTTCTCCAATATCTCTCTAACTAGGCAAGCAAATATCACAAGTGAAGCATCTATACCTATGTTTTGAGGGTCAGGGAATGTCACTGAGGCATTTTTAAAGGAATCAGTAATAAGCCTAGACTTTAATATACATATTAGCGGCTGTCATTAGAGAAAAATCAATGGTTCCCAACTTTACCCCAAGATACTCCTTGATGCTTATGCAGGCAAAAAAGGTCAATATCTGTCACTCACCTGAACTATTTATTGGAGTAGACCATATTCATGCAGGTTTGATCATCACTCTGTTGCTGACATGCACACATTGCTGTGCATCGTAACCCGGATTTGCGGCATTTGCACCGACGCGTCCTGCATTGTTTCTGGCAGGCACATGAAATAATTTCCAGGCAACTTTGTGGGATCGGACTCAATGACATCAGAATGGGTTGTAGTCCTGAATCGCCATGTTTCCATCCCATGTCTGTGGGTGCAGGAAGCTCAGGTACAGCACAGTGAGCATTTCTCCAAATCATTGCTTGATAGTGTACTCGCATCAAATGGAAGCGGAGAGCATCACGTGTTGGTGGCATTGCTTCTGGTTTGGCAGTCTTTGAGAACAGTATATGCCTTTCTGCATCAACAGAGTCTGTTTTGTGCACATCATATATTCTGCAGACAAATGTTTCTGAAGATCGAATGGTCTCCTCTGTGAGTTCACCGATTCCCAAGTTTATGAGCAATTGATGGTGCTGTTTGAAGACTTTTCATGATGACCTTTTGGTGTGATTTGCGATGTAGGAGGTGGTGTCGAACCCGGTTAATGCATGAAATGGTAAAAGAGTTGTTGAATCTCTTGGTAGGTTGTTGAAAACTGCATCAATGGGTATATATCGCCTTTTCTTGGTGGTACCAGACATCATCCAGAGGTGTTCACATTGTACACGTGGGAAGTGGGAAACCAAAAGCACGAGAACATCAGTGTCCCTTGATGACACAACAACTGTATTGAACTGGCTGTGCACAGCATGTAACACCAACCTAGTGTCAGCTTCTTCATGTGTGGCTCTCAGTTGAGTCAAATCAGTGATTGTCTTTGATGACCTAACCTCAATTTCTTCTCTGAATCCCCCGGCAACTACAATCTCCTTATCATCAGGTGCCTGAGAACACAGTTCCTCAGACAGGAAATTTGCAAGATCAGCTTTATTATCAGGGAGCGACACAAAGATAGTCCATTTTTTTTGGAAGAGGCATATCACGTCCCTCAACAATTCGTCTGATTGGTCGATCTGCTTTCGTGCGTCGTGTCCTCGTACCACCCTTGGATTGTCTCTTCTCTATATCTGTCGAACACAATGTCTACCCGTTGATAGTTAGAACCTGCCTTTAATACTGCTCTTACATGTGTTGGCCAAATCCCCAAAGGTCATTGCATTGTCAGGCTTTCCCAGAGCAACCACCAGTGCTTGTCCATCAATGATTAGGCAGGATGATGGGTCGTGAAGTTCAATAGCTTCAGGGCAGATTATGTCTTCCGTTAACTTATATGCCAGTATGGACTTATTTCCAGTGCGGAGTGTACCATTCATTTCAGCGAGTGATACAGGAACTGGCAGAAGCTCGTGCTTTAGGACAGCTGGCAAGTCAACTGGACGACCTGCCTCATAGGCAGTAAGAAGGCGTTGAAGCACGTTTCTATCTGCCTTCAGGATAGTTCTCTTGTCTTTCTCTTTATTGCCTTTGACCACTTCATACACAGATGCAAACGTTTTAGCATTACTCCTGTGTAGGGGTGCATGGATTCTGACATCTGGCTTGTCACCTTGCTCAGGTACAATCATCCTCTCCTCAACGAATGTATTCACTTTTTCTTGTCCGAGTTCTTTGGCACACAGTAATGAGTTTTGGATTGCCTCTGTTGCTAGGTCTTTTGTGGCCAGATTCTGCAATGACGCTGGTGAAACCGATGCAAAAACCTTGAATCCCTGGAAGGCCGAGAGCAATGCCATCTCGTCATCGTTGTTCCGCTTTTGCCGTGATTTGGTAGCTTCATTGTGAACACGTGCACTACCAGGACAGTTGTTGTACATTGCATGCGTTTCAGCTGCAATGTGAGACCTCATATTATACGAAAGGGTCCATCTACAAAGCGCTGATGTTGTCTTTGTGATGCCAATGATTCCACCTGCTTTCTTTCCTGTACCATTTATCCACTCCATGGCTTGGTCTGGATCTACTTGGTTGAACTTTTGAACAGAACATTTTACAACAAAGTTGCCCCTTTGAAACTGATAACACGGATTCTGGTAGTTGGTTGCCTGCATCTTCCGCAAACGTTCAAGTTTACTTTTGTCCGTGAAGTGGGCATAGCACATTTTGTACCACACAAGAGTTTCGGTTTCAGCAGAATCCAAGACATTCTCAAGACGGTCAATCACATCGATATTCTTAGTGTCTCTAAGCTTTCTTCTGGTACTGGCAGCATCCCTGACTTTTGCGAGTCCATGGTCACTTGCATTACTAGGAATAACACTGGCTGTGTGAGTTTGTCAGAAAATGCACAAGCTGTAATCTACAGGTGAAGGCCTCTTCAAAGTAACTACTGGATCCATTGTAGTCTGCAAATAAAAGAAACAATTAGTATTAGTATTAGCATTAGATATTGGAGAAATTGATTTTTCTATAATTGCAGCCACTAATTTGCACATTTACGTGAAGGCTTATCGCTAATCACTTTAAAGATGCCTTAATCACATTCTCTGACCCTCAAAACATAAGTATAGACACTTTAACAAATATTTTTGCTTGCCTAGTTAGAGAGATATTGGAGAAAATGGTTCATGAAGTGTCAAAAATTTCCAATTTGGCGGCCATTTTGTTTATGCAAATTAGATGGTCAAAAACTCAAAATTTCGCTTGGGAACCGGGTTTATCGAATTCAGCATACCTGAAATATGCTAAAAAGTCTGGTTCCCAACTTTTACCTAAAAATGCTCCTAACATTCACATTTTTCAGAAACCCCACTACTCTAAAAGCAACTCTTTAAGTAATTGGGTTATGATGAAAGTAATACTATTGTTTTATATTAATACTTACGCTTTTAATTAAGCTTAGATTGCTTAACGGTGCTTAGTACGGTGATGCTATTGTCTCGTATTAGTAATATCGCCTTAGACTAACATGGCTGTGTTAATATTACTTCTAGTGATTTCCTAAGCTGAAGAAAATTCTTTTAGCTTCAAAATATTATTTTTGCTTTTCATATTATTTGAGTGAGACCTGAATCGAATCTATGAAGCGATCCTGTAACTTAATTTACTCATAATCAAACCTCAATGTTACGTGGTTAAGAAATACATTTAACTAATTATTAAATATATATATCTAACTTTTTATGTGACTGATATTAATCCTGATGATAATAATAATATAATACTATTAACGTAGGACAAGAACCTAGAATAATTACATTAAATATAAATAAAAGGACATATAAGAAAACTATCTATTCATTTCAAAAAGGGTAAGAGACAGAAATATTCTTACTTTAATATTTATCTTTCAAGACTTTTTATAGAATTAATAGTCCTTCTTTAGATATAACTTCTTCGGTTCATAACCATAGCCTACTAAGCTTCGGTTAAATAATAATTCTTTATAAATACTACATGACTTTAATTAGTTTCAGTATTTTTCATAATTAAAGAGTATCAGTCAATAAAGGATACTAAGTCCTAAGATCCAAAAGGAAAGGAAGCAACAACAGGAAATAATTGTATTAGATATTACTTTTGTTTTGCCTTCAGCTGACTGATACCTTAATATATATCTCTGTGCTATCTAGATTCATCAAGTTAACCACTTGAGGATCAAGATACGTAACAAAAAAGTGGCGACCTTGCCAGGATTCGTTTCATACAGTTTCACTCAGTTTCATTACCGTTTCACTACTTAAAAATCAAATATTAATCATGCTTCAACTAATTAATGACGAAGATGCTCGAGTTTTCATAGAATCAGAACCCACAGCCCCTGATATTGACTGTCTATCAAAATCCGAACTGAAAGTGCTTGCCTCACATCTCCAATTAACTGTCTCAAACATATCTAAAGTAGAGGTGGCTCAGACCATAAAAACTCACCTGTTCCCTGTAGAAGGCGGGGAGGGTGATGGAGCAGTTGGTGGGATCCCGAGTAAGCCTAGCCAACTTGATGAACAATTGCCACCTGGTTTGACCGGTGATCAAATATTAGAACTAGCCAGAATAAAAGCAAACACCGACTTAGAACTAGCCAGAATAAATGCCGAACAAGCCAGAGCAAATATCGAAGAAGCCAGAATAAAGACCGAACATTATCAATATCAATATCAAATAGCTCAACTAAATGTCAATACAAATGCACCCGTAATTGCTCCCCCTCTGGGATTGACTATGACTAGTGTCATTCCACCTTTCACTGAGGATAATGTGCAGGATTTCTTTGTTTTGTTTGAGGAAGTTGCTGGAGGTATGAAGTGGACAAGAGATCAATGGCCTTTTATGTTACAAACCGTTTTGACAGGGCAGGCTCGAGCCACGTATTTGTCAGAAGTAGCAGAAGTTAGGCAGGATTATGACAATCTCAAAGAAGCTATCTTAAAAACCTATCAATTGCAGCCTGAGGCTTACAGGCAATCTTTCCGTAAAAACCAGAAGAAAGTAGAAGAAACCCATAAGGTATTTGCCAGGACCATGACTAAAACTTTCAATCATTGGGTCAAGAGTGAGAAAGTCACAAGCTATAACGATCTGAAGGAGTTGGTCCTGTTAGAAAATTTCCTATGGAAAATTGATTCTTCTGTATCCTATCATTTAAAGGGGAAAAAGGTAGATTGTCTTGCCGACGCCGCTGACATGGCTGACACATACGTGCTCAACAACAAATTTCGTGGAAAGAAGCCCTACGATAATTCTAGTTCTAATTTTAAGTATCCCAATCACAAATCTGACAGACCCAGTCACAAGCCTATAACGTCTTCCCCAGCTAGCCAAAATAGAATTGTTCCCCCAACTAAAAATGCGACTCAGGGCAATGGTAACAGAGGTGGGCCCCAAAGTAATAGTAATGCTCAAAGAGGGAACGTTCCCGTATCCCCTAAAGTATGTACTTTTTGTGGCAAGAGAGGCCACCTAGCTTATCAGTGCTGGGCCAAGGAGAGAACCGAGAGATCGGGGCAGACAGTTGCCACCGTATCTCAAACTCCATATGTGCCTGTAATGCAGGACTCCCGACAGAAGGAGTACCTAGCACCAAAAGTTCCTTTAATGCAGGACTTCCGACAGAAGGAGTACCTAGCAGCTAACGTAAATCATCTAGACAGGGGTGTAGTAGCATGTGTGGTGCAACCCACTAGGGTTAAGCCAATAATAATTTCACCATCAGTGCAGGACAGTTACCGTCCCTTTATTTCATCTGGCAACGTGAGATTAAATGGTTGCATGCATGAGGTAAAAATTCTGAGAGACACAGGTTCTACTAGCACCCTAATGGTGAATCCTTACACTGAGTGCCCACCTGGCGAACCAGTTGTAATGAGAGGTGCTGGAGGCCAATTTTATGCACACTTGGTAAAAGGCGAAATTGAATGTGAGTTACTACAGGGTGAGGCCACCATAGCTTTGTGTAGGTCCCAAGATATCCCTGTGCCTGGGGTAATGCTCCTTTTGGGGAATGATGTAGCAGGTGAGAAGGTCCGACCAGACCCCATTTTGTCACTTTCCCCTGTTAACGAGCCACTAACCGGTGAGCTCGAAAAGGAGATGCCAACAGTTTTCCCTGTGTGTGCTGTCACACGTTCAATGTCTCAAGTAGCAGTTCCCTCAGACTGAAATGTACCGAATGTAAGAGTTGATGAAAGGGATGATGAGAGTGTGAATGATGCTCCAACTGTGCCTGATGATGTGACTGAGGTGGATTTATCTGACACCTTTATGGCTCATCTTGACCCTAACGATGACCATGAAACCCCTCCAAATTGTCCTAGTGGCCTGGTAGAGCTACAGAGAGATGATAGTGAATGCAAGGAGTTAGCTGCCAGGTCCGTGAGTGAAGAGGAATGTGAGAAGGAGGGTGGTGAATGTTTCTACCTCAAAGGAGGAGTATTGTGGCGTAGATGGAGACCGCCACACAGACCAATCGATGACGGGGCCTGGGACGTCCATCAAGTAGTAGTCCCCAAACCTTGTCGTAGAGATATCTTGGAAATGGCACATTGTATACCATTGGCAGGACACCTACAGTAGGTGTGAGAAAAACTCTAGACAGAATCAGAGCCCACTTTTACTGGCCAGGAATGCGTGCAAATGTAGTGGAGTTTTGTAGAGTGCGTCACACTTGCCAGATGACAGGAAAACCCAATCAGAAGGTGCCTGTACATCCTCTGGTGCCCTTGCCCGTTTTCGAGAATCCTTTTACTCGGGTGGTAGTGGACATTGTAGGCCCATTGCCTAAGACTTCCCAAGGTAACATTTATTTATTAACTATCATGGACATGGCAACTCGCTACCCAGAGGCTATACCCTTAAGGACTACCTCTGCTCCAACTGTCATCAAGGAACTGCTCAAATTCTTCACCAGAATGGGTTTCCCCCATGAGGTGCAAAGTGATCAAGGAAGTCATTTTACCTCTAACATTTTCCAGCAGTCCCTGAAGGAGTTGGGTATCGAGCATGTTAAGTCTAGCACCTACCACCCAGAGAGTCAAGGGGTTCTCGAACGATATCATCAGACATTAAAGGGAATGTTACGTAAGTATTGTACAGAGACCGGAGTTGAGTGGGATAAGGGGGTACCTTTTCTTTTATTTGCTACTCGTGAGGTTCCAACTGAATCCCTGGGTTTTTCCCCTAATGAGCTAGTTTTCGGTCACCAGGTACGAGGTCCTTTGCAACTATTGCAGGATAGCCTAGTTGGACAGGAGGGGAACCAAAACCTCCTCAAGTATGTTTCAGATTTCAAAACCCGGCTGAGATCCTCATGTGAGTTTGCCGCTTGTGACGTTAACCACTCCGTTAGAACCGCATGGCTTGTCCTACAGTGACTCGCTAGGATCGCCAGGGCAGTGGATGGGGCTACAGTTTGTGTATTAGAGTGTGCTTTATTTCATATGAAAGCTTGTGTCATGGGCAGTCCAGAAAGGCTCTTTGTTTTCACCCATGTCAAGGCTTTATATATTTAATTGTAAAGTATATGTTTTATCATTAACTAGTAATGATGGGATCTGGGAGAGAGAGAGAGAGTAGAACAGAGTGAGAGGGAGCGCGCAGTGTTTTTGTCCCGCTCGATGACGTCACGGCTGGCTGCCTCGCGGGGGTTGGTGGAGAGAAGTCCTTACCATGCTGCAAGCTCTTGCTAGTGGCTAGAGGACTTGTAACCGCTTTTTTTCCCACGCGGCTCGAGCTGGTGCGAGTATATATACAGTTCCTCGCCACTCTCTCCCTCAGATCTGGTTTCTAGAACGCACCCATCTTTTTCCCTTGCTACCTGTACCCCGCTCGCACCTGAGAATCTTTTCCTCTGCCTATCTCTCTCATTTTCCATATCTTTCACCACCTTTTATTAATATTATACCCCCTCTGGTTAACTCTGCAAAATCAGCTTCATGCTGGCCAGTTGTATTGTGCGTTAAGGTCTGATATAACCTATGTATGTTAGTTGTTAAGATAAGTTGATCACGAAGCATTGGTTAGCATCCATATTTCATAGTACCGCTTCCTTTAATTATTAGTGTTCTGCTGGATTAGATAATGCTAGACTAGGAGTCTGATATTATAAGGTATTGTTTCCTATGAGTGCTGGCTTTAGTTAAAAGCTGCACGACATACCTGAGAACTGGAGTTGATTGAGTAAATTCTAGTCGTGTGCCATTGAGAGTAGAGCATACACGAATGAGGGCTTTTTGCCTATACCATTCTGCACTGTTCTAGTCTCGATTGTTTGTCTTTGAGGTACGCCAGGAGAACGCTTAATACTTCGGTATTAAGGTTTCTCAAGAGAGCTACCCTTCCCTATAACGTAATATTTGACGCACAGACTTGAGATTTGCACTAGGCTATGCGGCATGCCATGCGCACCAGTATCTCGTATCATTGACTCTAGCTAGACTTTATCAATCATAGTAGACATTAAGTATATTAAACCAATTACTCTTTTTATGTATACCCGTTTATGATTACACAAGCATTTCGCAGCCTAGTTTGATGTATTGAGACACAAACGACTTAGGCTCTTTTTGTTGATAGGAATACTGCATTGTCGTGGCGATTATTATTATTGTTGTAGTGTTTAGGATATTCTTGGCTCCGACGGCATTATATATTCTGCCTTTTTGTGCATAACCTGCACGAGCATTGTTCCGCTGCCTGCCTTTTTGGGTTCCATTTCCGATACGAGCATCTTTATAGCATCTAACATTTAAAGAAGATTCCTTGTTAGTGTTGAAGGACTTTAGTGCACTTTCTTTCATGCAGGAGTACCTGACATTTATTGATTAAAGTAACGTAAGCTGTAACTTCTCTTACCACCTTACTTTGCATACCATAACCAAGCACCTTCGGTTATAGGTAGTAATAGGCTGTTTTCACATAACATTAAGCCTAGAGTAGACGCACATTTATTGAGAGTTTGATAGCCTATTATTGCATATAGAACTCTGTAGAGTATTTGTGTTCTTTGTTCACTGGGAATATACATCAGAGGTTGGAGCTAGCGCTTTCCGTTGTAGCATTTATGCCATTACTAGTCCAATGAATAAGAGCCCTGATATATTTAAACCCCAGTCGTAACACGCTCAATACTTGACAGTGACTAAAAGCTCCATGAAGAAATGGTATGACAGAAAAGCCCGTGAGAGGGAGTTTAAGCCCGGTGATGAGGTTTTGGTCCTGCTTCCCCTTTTTGGCCAACCTTTATCTGCCAAGTTCAGGGGCCCATATAAGATCATTCAGAGGGTGAGCATTACCGATTATCTAGTAACTACCCCAGACAGGAGAAAGCCCACGCAAGTATTCCATATAAATATGTTGAAACCCTACCATAGGTCTCCTGATTCCTCTCCTCCAGATTCTCCCACTGTGGCAGTGAATGTCAGGACCTGTGGACAGCCTGGTGCGGACGAAGTCTTCAGTTCTCTTACTGACTCGCAACAGACTGTTCCAGAGCCTGAAGGTATCCATGCAGACTTTGACTTGTCATGTAGCCTATCCAACTTTCAGTATAATTCAGTGGCTTGGAGGGAATTACCATCTAAACTATGTCATCTTCCCTCTGATCAAGCGAACCAACTAATCTCTGTTTTATCTCAGTCTCCCAGTGTGTTCCGTGATACTCCAGGGCTCACTTCTTTGGCCGTGCACGCCAGCGACGTAGGGGATGCAACTCCCATTAAACTATCCCCCTACCGTGTCTCACCACAACGCAGGAGTATACTGCAGGTCGAGCTTGACTTAATTTTTTCAAACCAGCTGATCACAAGGGCCTTAAGCCAATGGAGTAGTCCGGTCATACTTGTGCCAAAGCCAGACGGGAGCCATAGGTTTTGTAGGGACTATAGGCAAGTTAATGCTGTCACAAAGAACGATACCTACCCACTGCCACGGATCAAAGATTGCATTTACCAGGTTGGCCTCATACAGCAGTAAGTTTAACTTAATGAGAGGATTTTGGCAATTAGCTCTCCCTTGTAGCGAGGTAAATATCATGCTTTTGTAATGCGCTTTCAAGCCTTCAGCTGTGAGATAATGCCTTGCAGTTCGAATAACGCTCCAGCTACGTTCCGGCTATGTTCTGATGTGGTACCTGGAGACGTTGCCTACTTTGGGTGATATCCTTATTATATCCTCATTATGATCTTGCTGTTGCCAATCTGGTGGTGAATCTATTTATGTATTATGTTTAATATTATGTACTATACTCCTTAAACTTTTCTACGGGGGAGGTCTGACATACGGAGCCCTGTATGTTAATTTAAGAGTTAGAATTAGAGTTGAAGGAGTCAAACTACCCAAACGGCGAAGCAAACTAGCGAGCAAACTAGCGAGTGGGAAACCAGCTCGCCCGCATACCAGCAAACAAGCCTTCACAGGTGCGTGCGTCATAGGGGACCCTGCAAACTACTTCGATGACCCGACGCTATGACGTATGATCGACGCCAGGAGCTGTGAATGGACCAGGCACCTGTTATGCAACTCGAGGAGCTATGATTGGAGCGCGCACCATCACTCGCCTCCTGATTCGTTCCTACACCATCATTGTTTAGTATATAAGACCCGAGTTGTGGGCATTCAAATCAGTCTCATTTGGAGTTGGGGAAGGTGAACTTGCAGCTGGAGGAAGACGGGGTGAAGTATTATAATGGGTTTGTGACTGTCAGTCAGATTATATAAATGTGTGTTAAGTGTGTTCGGTGTAAACACTTACGTTATGTTGGTTAGTGAGATATGTGATTGGGAATTAACGTTAACGCTACTATTATGTGCTTAACTATTTGATTGGGAATTAACATTAACGCTACTATTTATGTACTTAACTATTTGATTGGGAATTAACGTTAACGCTACTATTTATGTACTTAACTATTTGATTGGGAATTAACGTTAACGCTATTATTATGTACTTAACTATTTGATTGGGAATTAACGTTAACGCTACTATTTATGTACTTAACTATTTGATTGGGAATTAACGTTAACGCTACTATTTATGTACTTAACTATTTGATTGGGAATTAACGTTAACGCTACTATTATGTACGCAACTATTTATATTGGGAATTAACGTTAACGCTATTATTATGTGCTTAACTATTTGATTGGGAATTAACGTTAACGCTACTATTTATGTACTTAACTATTTGATTGGGAATTAACGTTAACGCTATTATTATGTACTTAACTATTTTAGTTGACTAACTTGTGGACTAAAGCAACTCTTTAAGTAATTGGGTTATGATGAAAGTAATACTATTGTTTTATATTAATACTTACGAGTTCTTTCATTTTCTTTTAATTAAGCTTACATTGCTTAACGGTGCTTAGTACGGTGATGCTATTGTCTCATATTAGTAATATAGCCTTAGACTAACACGGCTGTGTTAATATTACTTCTAGTGATTTCCTAAGCTGAAGAAAATTCTTTTAGCTTCAAAATATTATTGTTGCTTTTCATATTATTTGAGTGAGACCTGAATCGAATCTATGAAGCGATCCTGTTACTTAATTTACTCATAATCAAACCTCAATGTTACGTGGTTAAGAAATACATTTAACTAATTATTAAATATATATCTAACTTTTTATGTGACTGATATTAATCCTGATGATAATAATAATATAATACTATTAACGTAGGACAAGAACCTAGAATAATTACATTAAATATAAATAAAAGGACATATAAGAAAACTATCTATTCATTTCAAAAAGGGTAAGAGACAGAAATATTCTTACTTTAATATTTATCTTTCAAGACTTTTTATAGAATTAATAGTCCTTCTTTAGATATAACTTCTTCGGTTCATAACCATAGCCTACTAAGCTTCGGTTAAATAATAATTCTTTATAAATACTACATGACTTTAATTAGTTTCAGTATTTTTCATAATTAAAGAGTATCAGTCAATAAAGGATACTAAGTCCTAAGATCCAAAAGGAAAGGAAGCAACAACAGGAAATAATTTTATTAGATATTACTTTTGTTTTGCCTTCAGCTGACTGATACCTTAATATATATATCTGTGCTATCTAGATTCATCAAGTTAACCACTTTAGGATCAAGATACGTAACAATATATATATATATATATATATATACAGTATATGCATAATATATATATATATATATATATATATATATATATATATTATATATATATATATATTATATAGTGTATATACAGTATATACAGTATATTTATTATATATATATATTTTTTGTTTATGCGAAATATCTTCAGCCCCTTGAGTACCAGGGATGTGTGCTATATTGTATTCTAGCTGATATTTATACGATATTATGTTTTGAGATTATAAGACCATTAGTTTGGCGATTGTAAGACCTTTCGCCCCATTTCTTTGTCACCATTAAGACTTCATGCCATTTACGTGTCAATTTTTTCCTGGCGGGCGATAGCGAGCCTGGAATTTGAGAAAAACCGGCCTTCGGCCGGGATATTTGTTTTCAAAAATGCACAAATTAATTTTGAAGGAGGGTCTTGGGCTGGTGTTTTTTAAGCTTGTTGGAAGTTTAGGGAGGAAACTAATATTATATAGAATATATCTATATATATATATATATATTGAAAAATCTAACAATGGACAACTCCCCTTCCTCGACATCCTCGTAGCTCTGAACGACCATGGGTTCAAAACCACCGTCTACATTAAACCAACTAACACAGGACATTGCCTCAACGGTGATAGTGAATGCCCCCGCCGTTATATTCTATCCTCCATCTCCGCCTATGTTAGGAGAGCCCTCACGCACTGCTCTACCTGGGCCGACACCCACCAGGAACTAGAAAGACTATCCCAAGTTTTAGTAAATAATGGATACTCCAACTCCGACATCTCCAGCACCATCAACCACCATCTTGAAAAATGGTACACCCAAAGCCCTCCCAACATTGACCCCACCAACGAAATTAAGATCTTCTACCGCAATTACATGTCCTCTGAACACAAAAATGACGAGGCCGTCTTAAAAGAAATAATCTCCAAGCATGTCCACCCAACCAACCCGGAAAACAAAATCAAATTAATAATTTATTACAAATCCCCCAAGACCTCCAACCTCGTTCTCCGCAACAAACCAGCCTCCACCAAGATAAAGAGCCCGATGACCGACGATCACGTCATTTACCAACATACCTGTAATTATGAGGACTGTGGACCTCATTCCTATATTGGTATAACGCAGACTCGTCTTTCACGTCGGTTAACTCTTCACCTTAAGGCTGGAGCCATCAAAGACCACTATCTCACCCCTAACCACCCTCACCTAACACGCAACGAGTTAGAGAAACACACCACCATACTCGATAAAGAAAGTGACCCAAGGAGATTACCTATACTCGAAGCTTTATATATCCAAGCCTTACATCCCAACATCAACAACCAAACTCTGGACCTTCAGATCCTTCCTTCTGCCAAAAGGCACTACCCTACAGGACCTAACACCCCTCCTCGCCCCCCGGTGCCCTTGACGCAGCCCCCCGCGCTACCTCCTTCAGCTTCGTCTTCTGCAGGCGCCACACAACTTAGGCCACGCCCCTCGACACGCAGCCAATCAGCTTCGACCCCACCTATCGACCACCATCCCGCATCCAGTGCGCATGCGTGAAGCGGTTACCCCCTTTCTCTCTCCTAGTTTACCCTTCCACCAATAGCAGACTTTTGCCTCCTGTTTTCCGCCTCCTCTGATCCTCCACCCTCTATATATACCCTTCCTGTTTACCTTTTATATCATTCCTTCCTTACTTGATAATGCTGGTTGTCCAGTGAAACGCGTCGTCGTATATCCTGTATCTTCATGTACTTTAATGTAACCCTGTACCACCATGAATTTTGCTCATCTCCTTCATCTACTTCCTGCCACCCAGCGAAAACTCATCAGAGACCTGGAAACTTTGAATAATAAAATTTCCAACGCAGAAATTGCCATTTCTTTCAACCTCGTATGTATTAAAGAAAAAAAAAAAAAAAAAAAAAAAAAATATATATATATATATATATATATACTGTATATATATATAAATATATATATATATATATATATATATATATATATATATATAATATATACATATATACAGTATATATTTTTTGTTATCATGAGCAAATCAATTCGACCCTTCTCCCCTTAAGTGGCAGATAAGTGCAGACTGGTTAACCCTTACAGTACCGGCGACGTCTATTGGTTTTATTTCAGCTGCATGTAGACGGATTTAGGCAGCTTAGGAAGGATATATGGTAGCTAAAAGGATTAATCGAGGTATTCTGTCATCTTTTAATGGGTAGACATCATCCTTCCTAAGCTGAATAAAACCGTCTAATAGTTGCCAAAATATAATGAAAAGGATGTCACCGGTACTGAATAGGTTAACAGAAGTTGCATTTGTTTTCTTCCTCTAAGCGATTATTTCTCTAAGACGCTATAGTACAGTCAGCCAAATAAGTGATGTCGTGCCACCAAGTATATATCGATCAATAGTTGGTATCAGCACTATTTATGCTTTATTTCATCGTTTGTAAAATTCTCCTATTCAACGAGACAGAAAAAGGGGCGAGGGAGCGCAAAAGTGGTCCCTAACCATCAGCATAGGAACTAAATTTTGTTTCTGTTCGGGCTCTGTCTAGTGTCGGCGACCCCCAGCAATGGGTTATGTGACTGAGTATATACTATATATCTAGCGGACTATATTTGGTAACTCCGTGTCTTGCCCACCAATGACTTGACCACCAATGACCCACCAAGTATGTTTCGTCACCCATACTCTGAAATATGTATTTTTTTTTCTTCTATGTGAATGAGGGAGACAAAAGGCATAACTGCCTGCAGTTATAATGTACATCTATGATCTCTGTGTTACCAAACGCCTTAAGGGGATATGGGTCGTTTTTCTGGTCCCTCTTCTCCCTCATGTTTAGCCCCATTAGTTTTTAAGACGTTCGGCCCATTAGTTTGGTGATTTTAAGAAATTAAGACCTTTCGCCGCGTTTATTTGTCAATATTAAGACATCGTGTCATTTAGGTGTCGATTTTTACCTGACGAGCGATAGTGAGCCTGTATTTTAACAGGAAATGTTTATTAAGGGGGAATAGGCTGGTTTTCAGGACCACTTTTTCCCTCGTGTTTTGCCCCATTAGTTTTCAGATGTTAAGATGTTTGCCCCATTAGTTGGTCGACTTTAAGACCTTCCGCCCCATTTCTTCGTCAATATTTAGGCCTTTCGTGCTATTTAGGTGTCGATTTTTTCACTGGCGAACGATAGTGAGCCTGTAATGTTGGAAGAACCGGTCTTCGGCCGGGACCGAAAAATTTACAAATTAATCTAGAAGGGGAATCTAATGGATGTTTTTTAAATTTTGATGGAGGATGGAGGAAACTAGAAAAATAATGAATACATGCAAAAATCGACCCAAAAGTGAAAGTGAGTAAAGGACTTAAACTGCATCAAGCTCCGTGTGTCCAGATATTATGACTCTGGCTCTCTATTACTTCTCCAACTTTGGGGAGGACACTTGTTACAGGCAGCTTTGTCTTTTGTCTCCTTCATATATACAAAAAAACTAAGTTTGATTATGGTTAGATTAGTTGATGGGTAAGGTGGGTTAAAATAGGTTACGTTTTTTCAGGTTAAGGCTGGGAATACATACAAGTTGCCCACATAAGTTCAGTTCCTCTCCGTGACCTTATACATGGATATAAAATGTGCATGATTCAATTACGAGTGTAGTTTCTTATGCAGTGGTTAACTCATCTGATTAGTCAACTGATAATAAACCCATTCTGTACCGGTGACGTTCTTTGTATTACAATCTAGCAACTATTAGACGATTGTATTGAGCTCAGGAAGGACGTCTACCAATTCAAAGAAGGGGTTAAGAGAAACCACACTCACAATTAATTCATGCTATTTTACTTGCATATATAATTATGATCACGATGAGGAACATAACTTATGAGGACAGGAGTTATGACCATTCAACACATATGTACAGCAACTGACAAATGTTCGTGAGCTCTTGCAATTTTGGTATGTAAATATATTCATTTATTTATTGTTTTAGATCAAATCAGCTATATATGTATCTATACATACAGTATGTATTTATTCACATATATAACATATTTGATCTGAATATCGATCATGATGGATATATTTGCATAACGAAAATAGCAAAAGCTCACGAACATTTGTCAGTAGTTGTGCATAATAATGTGTTGGGTGGTGATGAATCGTGTCTGAGTTTTGAGCCAGCGAAGGGGGAGCAGATCATTAAGGTATGGACGGCAGGTGTGGGTGGTTGGGTCAGGTACAGTACCACTCATTAAGGGGGGATAGTTGGTTTTTATGGCCCTCTTTCACCCTTATGTTTAGCCCCTCTAGTTTTCCGCTTATATGTCGTTTGGCCCATTTGTTTGTCATTTTTAAGACCTTTCGCCCTATTTCCTTGTCAATATTAAGACTGTTCGTACCATTTAGGTGTCGATTTTATCGAGGTGAGCGATAGCGAGCCTGTAATATAGAAGGAACCGGCATTTGGCTGGGATATTTCTCTACATAACGGAACTATACATGAGGGAGAAAAAGCAACTACCTCCCTCTTAAATTACTCATATCTGACAGGTAGGGTGGCCGCTGGCGGGTATCAGGTATTGGGAGAGGCACATTATATCCCTCCTACAGACCAATATTTATTGACAGTTACTGTTTGCCAGACTTGCTACTAAAGTAAATATACTAAATCAATATGAATAAATAAACTAAATATACTTGATACTAAACGTGCATACGAATTTAACACACTAACATATTATAAGGGGGGGGGGGTGTTCTCCCCCCCCCCCCCCAATTTCCTATTGTTTAGCACCTTAACTTTCCAGTGCCGGTATTTATAAAATAATTTAAACATTTTCCTAAAAGTAATTTTAACTAAAAGAAAGTCCTTAAAAGTTAACCATAACACATTTAAAAGTAGCTTTTAGTGGAAGCGTTAAGAAAGCTGACAAAGCCGCTATTTCGCTACATCTAGCAAGATTACAATTGATGACTACCGTTTTATAGGTAACTATAGGCTTTTAATTACATACAGTAATTACTATAAAACATTATGATAAGTATGCAATCTTGTTTTATTGTGAAATCGATTATATATTGCTAAATTGAAAGGGTAATATATGTACCATACCAAAACAATTCCGTACTCCAGTACGAGAGGCAGCATCAAAGATAGTTGCCAAATTCGTGAGTGTAATGATTTTAGGGATATAGTTGACACGTGTATTAATTGTGTGTGCATAAATATATATGTTACTAGCCTACCAAAAAAGAAACAGTTGTGAATGGAGTGTAAATAAAGCTGGATATATTGTTGAGTTGGCTAGTTTATTACTGCTTGTCCTAGGGTCCTTGGACAACGCGACAATTTTACAACTGATGGTCACAACAAGAAGCTTTTGCGTATGGCGTCTAATGGGGGAAAATAAAAAAAATCGTCTGCTATTTTTCCCGCCTTTGGTTCGCACCGAACCTAAATTTGTTGCCATCGAGTGAATTGAAATTTTTAAATCGCAGTCCTCAAAATATCACTCGATTTCTATAGTCATGAATGTTACAGATATATTACTCTCAAATTCTATTCAGTACATTATCCAATATACAAAGTATTTATTATAAATAAACACGATTCTATTAGGCCTAAACAAACACATGGTAAGCCCCCTAAAAGTAGTTTTGTTAATATTTCAATAGATAGGTATCCATGTCCTAAAAATGATAATACTATGTATAAAAACTCGAGATGAACGTATAAAATAATATGCATTAGCCACTTTACTGGACATTAGATTATACAATTATAAACTAGTTTCTGAAATGGCACGAGCATCATAAATTGATGCCAGTATTCGCTAGCCATAATTCACATTAAACCAAACTACTCGAGCAGTCAACATCTGTTCCCCACTTCACTTACTTTGTTAAATTTGACACAATTTTGTTGTGCATCTATGTGCACACTAGCAGTAATGGTGGTAGATATTTGTTTCCCATCGATGGAAATATTAATATAATGTGGATTATAGCCTTAATAAAAGTAAAATGCTCAGTTAGATGGTGTGCGTGCGTGTGTGTGTATTACAAGGTTGCCAACGCATATCCACTCCCAACTCGCCCAAAAGTAGCCCAATCACCTAATGTCGCACAACACAAAGTTTCAGCTATTTTAATCCTATCACACATTTTCTTATATGTTTATCTTTAACAACCATGCGTGCATGATACTATGAGTTCCCCATATATAACTAGGCCTAGTCCCATATACAGTATGTGAGTAGTACGTGTCACATCATCTAAACCTTAATGAAATAACCACATAAATGATTATCACAATCATGCACTCATCAAATTTGCATCAATGTCCCAATCCCCCCTCACAAGCAATCACTTAATTATTCAGTCACCGCCACATAGGTTACCATACATGTATAGTACAGTACAACCAACTGAAAGCCATGATGAACGTTTGTATGAAATGTAGCCTAGCTACTCGACACTCGATAGGCTTTCTCGACACCTCTACAACTTGAATAAATAATATATAGAACCAACCCCATTCCGCTTTCCTCAATTTTAGTTAGGATAATACTTCAGAGGCTATCAACCCCATCACGCCGTAAATCAAGAATATCGTTAGGAATGGAGCCCCTTTTCGAGAAAATTTATAATTTCAATGTACGTCCTTCCTTCAATCTCGCAAATCTACGCTCCCAAACTAGCCCAATGGTGCGAACAAAAGAAGACCTTGGCAACACTGTATATGTTTATCACGCCGTGGTCAGCTGGTCACAGAAACCCTCGACCTTGAAAGGGCAGTGTTGATAGTCTTTTTTTTTTTTCATAATCTTTTTCGAATTTCCTGCATCTGTACGTATGTAATTTGCGGGCACTGTGTTCAATGATATTCTGATACACATTGATTGATTTCCTGTCACTGGTATAATAAGAAATATAGCCGGTAACCTATTTAGCTGCCCGATTTGAGAGTGGATTATTAAATTGGTACCATAAAAGCGCATGGGAGCGTGTTTTGTAGTCTGCACATGCGTAGACATTCGACCTGCCAAATGCTACAACTACAGAATTATAATACCGTATGTTCAGCCAATATCTACTGAAACACGTATTTGCTAGTAACTAAATAGGAAGTAAATCTATCTATCTATCTATTGCCTGACGCCGTGATCCCCGAAGGTGTGGCCACGAACGAACCGCCTCATGCACCTCTGTCCCCAGTCAGTAAAACGCCCCTCCCCCCAACCAGCACCGCCTTCGTTCATGTACTTCCTCACTCCATCCTTACACCTCTCATTGGTCTACCTCTCCCTCTCTGTCCCTCCACCTCACTCTCGTACACCCTCTTAGTCATTCTCTCGCTTTCCATACGTGCCATATGGCCGAACCATCTCAAGTTGTTCCTTTTCACACTTTCCAGCACATCTACCTCCACACCACACCTCCTTTTTACTTCCTCATTAGTCTGTCTATCCCTCCATGTAACTCCGCACGCACTCCTTAGGTAATTCATTTCCACTGCTCTCACTCTTGGTCTGAGTCTCTCAACCAACGTCCATGCTTCGCTTCCGTAAGTCAGTGTCGGGTTTACCACACTGTCATGCAAGGACTTCTTCACTTCCATACTGACCACCCTATTTCTTGTTACTGCTTTTAGCGTTCCTACAACACTCTTCCCCTGTTGTACCCTCTCCCATACTTCTTCATCCATAGTCCCATCTTTACTCAACACACTGCCCAGATACTTAACCCGCTGAGCCCCGGCTAGTTATAATATTTTGTTCACCCCAGTCCCAAGCCATTTTCACTTTTTGTTTTTGTTTGCTAAAATGGAAGACAAGGGTGAGAAATGAAAAAAAAAAAAAAAAAAAAACTCGGATATTTTTTTTTGGGGGGGGGGGAGCCTCAAAATTTTTTGTTGAGCCAAAATGGAAGAGAATGGTGAGAAATGAAGAAAAAAATACAAAAAACTCACCTCGGTCATTTGGGGGGCGGGGGGGGGGTCGAAAGTTCGTCTCCCCCGCATGACCACCCGCCCGGGAGCACTAGGGTGAAAACTGAGTATGGCATTGTATGGCATACATCCTAAGGAGTGTCTCACATAAATCTCAAGCCTCTAGCTCCCATACGACCGGAGTAATGATGGTTCAAAGTGGCGGTGAACTAAGGGTGTAAAGTATCCCCACTAAGCCCACCACCACCGGCCGCGCGGCTGTCTTGGCCCGCTCACACCTACCGGCCCGGCTCGCAAACACACTACGGTACCTCCCCCTCCTATTTTCCCGCCATTTCCTACCTTACGAGCCACGTAACTGATTTTAATATGCTGGACGCACGTGATGCGTCGCTGGGAGCTGGTGATCAAACACTGCCGACGCATCACGTGCGACGCTGGGATCCAGTGGGTTAAAAGAGTTGACGATCTCCATAGCCTGACCATTCAGCTTCACCTCACACTCTGTGACTTCACCCCTTTCGAAGACCATAACCTTGCTCTTCCCCGCATTTACCTTCAAATTCCGTTTTTCGCACACTGTTCCAAACTCATTTACCAGACCCTGCAACTCCCATTCATTATCACTCATCAGAACTGTATCATCCGCAAACAGCAGTATAGGTAGCTTCCACTCAATTCCCTCCCTTTTCAGCGATACACCAACATCCACTGCTCTTGATAGTATTTCTTTCATGACTCCATCCATATATACAGTAAACAACCACGGGGACATCACACACCCCTGTTTCAAACCAACATTCAGGTCAATGAACTCGCTCTGCTCACTCTCCACACCGCCATTACTACTGCCGCCTTTGCACCCTCATACATGCTCTTCACTGCTTTAAGCAACTTGCCCTCTACTCCGTATATTCTAAGTACTTTCCAGAAACCTTCTCTATCCACTCTGTCATAGGCCTTCTCCAAGTCCATAAAGGCAACATACACCTTTTGTTTTTTCTCCAGATATTTCTCCACAACACAATTCAGGGTAAAAATCTGATCTACACATCCTCTTCCCTTCCTAAAAACCTCCCCGCTCGTCGCCTATCCATTTCTCCGTTCTCACTCTCACTCTCTCAATCACTACCCTACTGTATACCTTACCTACTACGCTTAGAAGACATATTCCTCGGTGGTTACCACACACTCCTCTTTCCCCTTTGCCCTTATATAGGGGGACTATTATGCCAGTCTTCCAGTCATTGGGTGCACTCCCCTTCTCCCATGCTAGTTTGCACATTTTTCATACCCATTCTATCACTATCTCACCACCATACCTCAACATTTCCCCACACACTCCATCTGTTCCTGGTGCTTCCCCCAACTTCACTCTTTTCATGGCTTCCCACACTTCTGACCTCCTGATCCCCACCTCCTCCTCCACTACTTCTCTTCTTCTCCCTCCCATACCATATCCAGCTATGTTTGCTGGCTCTTCATTCCTTACATTTAGCAACTCACTGAAGTACTCCCTCCATCTTTCGACTCTCACTTGCTTCTCGGCTAGCATTCTCCCATTCTTATCTTTCACACCCTTACTGCTTCCCCTGCTACCTTCCCTAACTTTCTTGACTTCTTTCCAGAAAAGTTTCTTACTCTCCCTCCATTTTACACTCAGATTCCTTCCAAATTCCTCATCTACTCTTCTCTTACTTTCCTTCACTACTCTCTTCACCACCCTCTTACTCTCCACGTACCTCGCTCGTTTCTGTCTCTCGAAATCTTCATTCCCTCTACTAACCAACCACTCTCTATATGCTTTCTTCTTTTCTTCCACATCTATTCTTACCTCTTCTGTCCACCATGCTGTACCTTTCACTCCCCTCCCTCTTCTCCTCACTCCACACACCTCACAGATCTCATCCTTAAACACCTTGCTCATCTCCTCCACTTCCTCCATAACTTCCAGGTCGAACCCACTGTTACGACCTGGCACTCGGGTACACAAGGGCTCTCAATCAGGACTCGAGTACGGCTCGCTGCCACAACGGAAACACACGATCCCAACCCCTGAGTACTGCCAGCCGAACAAAAAACACCAATACCCTCCAGAGTTCAATCTGCTATAACGGGGTATACAAGAACTCGGTACTAGTGTTCAACAACAGACTAATACAGAGACAGGAATTAACTAGTCTGGTCAACAATCAAACAATGAAGTAAGAAACAACAACACCAAAGAATAGTGTTGGCTGAAGCCGAAGTAATCCACCCTTGACTAAGAACTTAAGAAGTCCTCCACCCTCTACTTCGGATCGGCACTATTACGTTACGTTAATTAATAGTCCTTAAGCATCGAGCAAGGAATCTTCTGAATAAAGTTAGATGCTTCTCGGATGCTCGTAAGAAGTACGTATCGGATTTTGAACAGCAATTCAATAAGCAAAACACAGGCAATTAAATACTATTAAAAGTTTAAATTGGCATAAGAATAATTAAAAGAATATGCAATAGTAAATGGCAAACATTAAAAAGAAGTACTCCGCAAATGCAACGGCAATAGCCTACTCGGATTGTGCTCGTGGGCCACTAATCACTAAAGTAGCCAAGCGTGCAACACATGAAATCAATAGTGCATAAACAATATCATACATAAGGAAAGCTTCAATACTATTCTGTATCTACTAATCGAGTAAAGTCTAGCTGGGGTACTGTGGGCAAAAGGTAGCAGTGACTGAGCAAAAACGGCTCGTAGCCTAGCGAAGTCCTCACAACTGTTTAAAGTATTACGTTAACACTAACAAGTGCACTTTGAGAAATCCAGATCCCTTGTATCTGGTTTTCTCCCGGCTCCTTGACAAAGTAAAAACCAACTGTTAATAAAATACAGGGTGGTTAGGCTCTTGCCCTCACGCACTGTAAATTATTAACTCAACACAGTCAGCCGCGAAGACAACCTAGGCTTCACTGAACCGAAACGAGTATGCAGGTTTATCGCTTAACAACTGCATCAAACAACAACTCCGTAACACAGAAAAGCCTTACCCCAGTCTAGCATTACCTAGACTAGCAGAAAACAGGAATAATAATAATAACACACAGGGAAATGCATATACAAGTGCAACAAACATAAATCAATCCTATTCTAAGTTAACCCTTCCAAAATAGGCTATCTAATAGGCATGTATGTCATGAGAACTCAAGCGATAATACGTTGGCTGACTAGCTCTGCACCAATGGAAGTTAAAAAGGGTAGGGAAAAGAGGAGATAAGAATATAAGGTAGTAGAGAAAGTTCACATCAGTCAGAAGAATAAATTATATAGTTAGCAAGGGAAATGAGAAGTCGCTCTGCCTAATGAGTTCTGATCAAAAAATGGCTAGACTTCCCTTTTTATACTCGGCCCTCTAGTGAGCCCAACGTGAACTACTAAGGACCGCCCACTGACAATCATTACGTAATTTCTCTCTCTCCTCTGGGATAGACAAAGGCTTTCCTAGCACTGAGGGGAGGGGGGAGGGGGGGGGGGGGGGGGAGTGCTAGTGAGTTAGGCCCACCTCCCGCAGCATTGCGCACCCACTGACCCCCAACTGTGGCTGCCGCTTCTCCCATCATTACAAATAAGTTTTACATACAATACTTATAACTAATGATATAAAATAGAACTCGTTGACTCAGATGAAAACAAAATACATATTTATATTACTTATAGTACAACGGCTCACATGAACTAAGTTAGGAAACTCTACATAGACTACAGCCACAGTTCCTGCCCTGACGATCCTAGCGAGAGTGGGGCATGACTAGGCGTTCTGTACAGCATGCTCACACTGGACATGCGTCACACCACCGAGTCGTCTTTCCACTGCTCTCCTGTACTCCTCCCTGACTTCCTCCTCCTGCAACCTCTCCACCCTCCTCACCATTCCACCCTCCTCTCGCCTCCCTCCAGCTCTCCCCACCCACTTTTGTTGTATCCTAACCTTAGCTACCACTACATAATGATCAGACAGACCCCCCCCCCCCCAATACCCCTATACACCCTAGCATCCATCACAGATTTCTTCATTCGTTCATCCACACATACATAATCAATCAATGACTTTCGTTCCACCACTGTCTTATCCTTCATCGTCAACATCCGTTTCCACGTGTACCTGTGGATCATTCTGTGTCGGAAGAAGGTGTTGGCTATCCACAGCCTCCTCCCCACACATACGTCCACAAGTGCACTACCATTCCCATTCACCTCTGATGGTACCCCCCACCTTCCACCACTCCCTCAACTTTCCTATCACCCACCTTCCCATTCATATCCCCAATCAGAAGTATTCTTTCGTTCTTGTCAAACTTCTCCAGGCACGCCTCCACATTCATCCAGAACTCCTCTTTCTTTCTTTCTTTCAAGTATATCCTCTGTCGGGGCATACACGCATACAATCACAATACAATGCTTCAATGAGTATTACACATTTCGCCCAGCCTATTACACCACATTAGATGAAACTAAATTTCTAGGTCAGGAAGCTGATATTTATGTATCAAATTATATTAATTATTATATATTCACTGCATTAACGAGTATATAACCATCATAATTATTAATCTAGTAAAACTATACTACACAACTATGTGTCATAGATAAGTTGCGAACTGTATTAACCCTTAATTAGCGGCGAGCAACATAAGTCGAGTTAAATAAAGCTGGACTATGTGGCGGCGCTCGACATAACTCGAGTGGCAATTTCAGCACGTAATGTGGCTGAGAGAGAGAGACAAGTGGTGGCAGGAGACTAGCGAGCGTATGACTGCTCCAGACCACCGCGGCGAACCTACTGACACAAATCTCAGCTCCCTCCTCCCTCTCTCACTCGCTACATACTCAATTATGTACTGAAAGTACCGAATTACCTGCTTTTTGCACTCGCGTTGCACGGTTATTGCAAGAAAACTATCCATCATACAAGGATCGTTATGGTGTCATTCGAAAGCTCTGTTTATGCCCTTTCAGGGATAGATACTTGTTTTACGTTCTGGGTCTTATTTAGGCATGAAAATGATCACGTAAACAGCCCTATTTTGGCTAAAAACACCCCGCTGTGCGGTACACATAAATAAACCGCATAGGCCGCTCGTAAGGTGTTAAACCTCTTAAATCACGAAAACCCTCAAAATACCTCAATGGTGCATCACACACGATAGTCATTTGAATAAGACCCGCAGCGCCATCTGGATTTTTAGTACAGTTCTCTCTCATTGGGTGACTTCAAGCTAATTTGCGAAAACAATAGGGTGCAAATACTTGTTCTAGAACGTTATGAAAAAGTCCTATCTTGTGACAATCAAATATTATATCTTAGTCTTTCTGCACTCGTTTAATTTGGTCTATTTGTTAGTGTTCTTCCAACATATCAATGAGGACGCTGGGATTGTGGTTGTGGGCGGAAGAGGAGGGCGTTAGAAGGATTTGCACCCATCTAAAAATAGATAGACCGGTAAACATTTAGTAGAACATACATACTGAATCGCAATGTTTAAAGTAGGTTGATATGGTGGTAGGTTACTTTCTATTATAGTGTATTCGTTGGAGAACACACAGTGTTCTATATGATGCTCGGGGTCGTATATGGATAGAATCAAGAGTTAGCTAACATACTGCACTTGATAATATAGCTAACCTACAATCATACCATCATGAGTTAGGCTACTCATACAATTTCATTTTGACCGTTGCCAAATAACGTAGGGTAATACACACTTTCATCTCGGGGTTAAGAGCTTTGTTCCTCTCAGTTTCATGGCTTAAACGGTATCTTTCGATTAACTCAGAGTCGCTATATTATTCCAATTAGTCTTTTCTAACATATTCCTTAGCAGGGGGTGGCAGATTTGTTATTCAACCATCTTCATCGTCCTCTAAAAGTAACTTTTAAGCGTTAAAAGTCACCAGGGGGGCTTTTAGTTTTCGCCTATAGGCTATTATCCAAGAATATAATTACATATAAACTGATATGATAAGAAACAGGGATGGAGATAAATTAGATTAGCCAAATGTAGTGCGAATTAGTGTACCGTATATCAAGCATGAGAACTTTTAAATTACAAGGTCAAGTCTTCCATTTCTGACCAAAACTTAACAACTAGGCTATAGGAATCGCACAATAACCCACTATTGAGAAGTATTTACCTTCAAAGTTCAATACACATTATAGCCTGACATATTCTGGTGTGCTGAGTTCAAATACTAACTTGAACTTCTGTAGGCCTAGCCTATATATTATATAGGCCTAGGCTAGATTTGTTTTCTATTCAGTGAACAAAAAATAAAAGCTAGGCTATATTTGATCTGGCCCAATTTGGTAAAAATTGCAATTCATGGCCCATAGTAGATTTACTATGCTATTGAAACTAGTTTTTTTTCAATGTTTATATTTAGGCTACCGATATTTATTTATTAATTATCTAGGCCTAATTTGACCGTTTTTTATTTTTATACATTATTTTGGGCAAGAATGTAGTTACCGGGTGTACCGGCAGTACCGCCCACCTTGTTTACACTATGCGGATGCCTTTGGATATAAAAATACATTAGCCTAACCAAACAACCTAACCTAACCTAACCTAGTATTCATGCAGTAATGACAGGGGGCAAATAGCAGAAAATATAGCGTCGAAATGGATGTGAACATAAGGCGAGCGCACAACATGACATTCTTCCCTATTTTGGTAAGGGTTGTGTTAGCGGGCGTACCGCCCGCTTTGTTTCCATATTAGCACACTCCCAGTTAAATTCACGTCTAATTTGACTGCTGTTATTTGCCCCTGGTAATATACTGTATATGATGATGACAATGTCATGGGGGGTGAGGGGACATAGCACCCCTCAAACCATTATTGTATCCCACGGCCAGGTGTTGGGTAAATTGTTTTGCCGTGGGATACAATAATGGTTTGAGGGGGGCTCACCCCCCATGACTTGTTGTCATTATCATACATATTACCAGCAGGGGCAAATAACAGCAATGAAATTAGACGCGAATGTAACTGCGAGCGTGCGACTGTAAACAAATTGGACAATACGCCCGCTAACACAACCCTTACCATTATTTGTTATTTGCCCTTCTGCAAACAATATATACTGTATATTGATGACAATAATTCCTGGGAAGGTGAGGCTCCCCTCAACCTAAGAAGCGGACATAATAGAAGTGAACTTAACGGTCATGGCCCAGAGCGTGCAAATCGACGCGGAAGGTTGCTTGGATAATACTGAACCTTTAAATAAGATTCTTCCAATTTTAAATTGATTTTTGTTCTTGGGTAATCTGAATAAAAGATGAATCACCAATAGTTATGATTTAGGCATCAATGAGTAGGTTATTCATCATATTAGCTATCCATTAGTATAGTTTTGAAGATTGGGTGATATTCTTATGTTCTTTACTCTCCCCTCAAAGGCTAGGCTATCATATAGTTTGGCAAAGGCTAGGTTATCATGTAGTTAGGCAAATATCTTTGTAAGGCCTCGCCCAATTTCTTACCGATTACTCACATACACCAGTGGCTTGCACTATTTGTTTCACTAACTGGCCTTCCTTGTGCAGCCCAATATAATGTGCAATTAGATCCTGTGTCACGTTCTTTCGCCGACCCGTACACACTAAAAACTGACGGGGACTTGTCCACCACTGCCATACTGATCATGATAATGACTGATACCGATCCACCCACCACAGCTGCTGGAAGCACTGATGTTCCAACACTGTATGTACTGTATGTAATAATACCATAATTATTCCTAACCTTCAAGACTAGAGATTACTAAGAATGTAAAGTAAATTCAGACAGAAAATCCACAAATTTTATTTGAAACAGTGTGCGGGGGACTCTGGTGACTAGTGGGGTTTTCCTTACAAACATTGAGTAGGCTATATTTGACTATTATTGCTTTGCTGATTCAGTCCTTTCAATGCATTAATATTGTGCACAGTGTGACTACATTTTGACACATGTTAATGTAATAAGTTTGAAAATTCAGGTTTTGAGGCTTGCCAGGGTTCAAGAACAATCCCAAGTTTTCAACAAAATCTCATACCATACTGTATACAGCCCAAAATAAGTAGCCACATTTTTTCATTAGCAATTTTGGGCTCTAATCTTATACATTTTCTTTTAGCCTACCAGACTTTTAGCAACTACCAATGTTAGTAAGTTAGCCTATACACTCGGCATAATCAAACGCTGTATATTAGCATAGCCTAGGCCTATCTTAGGTTCTCAGGTTAAGTTATATTGTTTGGATATTTAAAGAAAGTAGAGGGATTAGGCTAGGATATACTGTAATGAAAAATTAGGGTAGCCTATAATTGTACTCACAACCAATAGTATTGAATAGGCTAGTGTTTACAAATATGTTTTTCAAGGGATTTTGTTTTGATTAGGCTAATATGATGACAATATTCAAGCAGACACTGCGGCAATATTAGCACGCTCTATGCGTCAGATTTTGCCACTTTTTTCTGAAATCATCCCTCTGCGAGTGGTTATTTGCCTCCTGCTGGCATTATATATGAATATGATGATGACAATTATGTCCACCAAACACTCAAATTACAAATAAACGCAGAGAGCGTGCAAACTGTGCTGTAGTCTCCTTGAACTGTAGTTAAGATACCCGGTAGCTACCGAATAATCTAAAAACACGCTCCCTGATAGTGTACAAGGCTATGAAAATCAGGGAAAATATTATAGTGAAAAGGTAACTCGGACTTTCTATAACATAAAGTAATAAAGGTAAGGATGTAGTATTCGAGGAATTTCGAGCTTATCGCCTGCCTTGTTTACACTACTCGCACGCTCGCGATCACGTTTCCGTCTATATTGACTGCCGTGGGATACAACATTAGGTTGAGGGCCCCCCTCACTCCCCCATGACTTATTGTCATCATCATATATAGGCATTTTGCCAGCAGGGGGCAAATTACTTAAAAAAACAGTCAAAAGTCGTGAATCGTGAAGGATGTATCCGGGTGTACGGTCGTCATATTTACATAGGTAGTGCGCTTGTGGTTACGTTCCCGTCTATTTAAACGGTTATTTTCCCCCTGCTGGCAATATAATATATGATAACAACATGTAAGGGGGGGGGGGGGGGGGGGGGTGAGGACCCCGTCAACCTATTATTGAATCCTGCGGCAGTCAAAATAGACTGGAACATGATCGCGAGCGTTCACTGCTGCCGCCGTCCCGCGTAGTGTAAACCAAGGCAGGCGCCATGTAGTATGTCCAAATACTACATCCTTCCCATAGGCCTAATAAATTCACATTTTAAAATCCAGATAGCCTATCTGAGGTGAGCCAATTCTGACAAAATCTAACAAATGTTGGCTTGAACATTATGATGGGCTAGCCTAGAGGGACAGAGACTAGCCTAGGTTAGTTTATTCAGTGGGGATGTAGCCAAAGAAAAAAAATAGGGCCTACAATCCTGTATGAGTCATGAAATTCATAAGAAAAATAGATTAGCCTGGGCTAGGCTAGCTTACATGATGATGTAGCCTACTGTAGGCTGTAGGCTAAGCCTAGGCCTAGCCACCTAGCCTAACCCAATATGTGGTACGGTACTGGTAAGGTAGGCTAAATTAGTATATATGATGATTGACCACTATTACTGTTAGCCAACAAATTTATATTAATATTACAGTATATGCCTAGCTATTTTTAGTTATGTAAAGTATGGTATTACTGGGAATTGTTGATAGCGTATCTCTGTCAAGCCTCAAACCTGGTAATGTTGACACTTATTGCATTAACACGTGCCAAAATATAGTCACACCGTGCACAAAATTGATGCTTTGAAAGGGCTACATCAGTAAACCAATGAAAATCAATAATAATCGAAATATGTATAAGATGAGGAATAGGCTATCAGCTGGCAGCCCGAAATTGCCCGAATCGTCCGCACGCGAATTCACGCCGAGATCAGTGGTCTTCTAAAACGTTTAATAATATTACTTTATTTTCAATATCGTGCATTATATCATGTTAATAAAATTACATAGTGGTCAAATCCAATATTTAGTCACACTGACTCCAATTATATAAGAATGTTATGAACAAAATGACGAAGGGAAAACTGAAGACCTGCCTAGTGAGAGTCCTTCAAATTCCAATATTTTCCCCTGTTTAAGGGAAAGATTTTTCCTTCCCAAGGGAAAGGAACGGGAAGGATTTTTTAAGAATACCAAATCGAAAGAAAATTCCTTCCTTTCATTTTCGAAGGGAAAGAATTGTTTAAGAATAAGGCTCTAAGACTTTCGGCCCATAAGTTTGAAGATTTTAAAACTTTTCACCCATTTTCTTTGACAATATTAAGAGCCGTATTCTTAAACAATTCTTTCCCTTCGAAAATGAAAGGAAGGAATTTTCTTTCGATTTGGTATTCTTAAAAAATCCTTCCCGTTCCTTTCCCTTGGGAAGGAAAAATCTTTCCCTTAAACAGGGGAAAATATTGGAATTTGAAGGTCTATCACAAGGCTGCTCTTCGATTTTCCCTTCGTCATTTTGTTCAATACATTCTTATATAATTGGAGTCAGCGTGACTAAATATTGGATTTGACCACTATGTAATTTTATTAACATGATATAATGCACGATATTGAAAATGATATTGAAAATAAAGTAATGTTATTATAAGTTTTAGAAGACCACTGATCTCGGAGGCTCTGCGTGAATTCGCGTGCGGACGATTCGGGCAATTTCGGGCTGCCAGCTGATAGCCTATTCCTCATCTTATACATATTTTGATTATTATTGATTTTCATTGGTTTACTGATGTCGCCCTTTCAAAGTATCAATTTTGTGCACGGTGTGAATATATTTTGGCACGTGTTAATGCAATAAGTGTCAACATTACCAGGTTTTGAGGCTTGCCAGAGATACGCTATCAACAATTCCCAGTTACCAGTAATACCATACTTTACATAACTAAAAATAGCTAGGCATATACTGTAATATTAATATAAATTTGTGGGCTAACAGTAATAGTGGTCAATCATCTTATATACTAATTTAGCCTACCTTACCAGTACCACATATTGGGTTAGGCTAGGCGGCTAGGCCTAGGCTTAGCCTACAGCCTACAGTAAGCTACATCATCATGTAAGCTAGCCTAGCCCAGGCTAATCTATTTTTCTTATTAATTTCATGACTCATACAGGATTGTAGGCCAATTTTTTTGTTCTTAGGCTACATCCCCACTGAATAAACTAACCTAGGCTAGTCTCTGTCCCTCTAGGCTAGCCGATCATAATGTTCAAGCCAACATTTGTTAGATTTTGTCAGAATTGGCTCACCTCAGATAGGCTATCTGGATTTTAAAATGTTGTGAATTTATTAGGCCTATGGGAAGGATGTAGTATTTGGACATACTATATGGCGCCTGCCTTGGTTTACAATACGCGGAACGGCGGCAGCAGTGAACGTTCGCGATCATGTTCCAGTCTATTTTGACTTCCGCAGGATTCAATAATAGGTTGACGGGGTCCTCAACCCCCCCCATTACATGTTGTTATCATCATAATAATCACTCGCAGAGGGATGATTTCAGAAAAAAGTGGCAAAATCTGACGCATAGTGCGTGCTAATATTGCCGCAGTGTCTGCTTGAATATTGTCATCATATTAGCCTAATCAAAACAAAATCCCTTGAAAAACATATTTGTAAACACTACCCTATTCAATACTATTGGTTGTGAGTACAATTATAGGCTACCCTAATTTTTCATTACAGTATATCCTAGCCTAATCCCTCTACTTTCTTTAAATATCCAAACAATATAACTTAACCTGAGAACCTAAGATAGGCCTAGGCTATGCTAATATACAGCGTTTGATTATGCCGAGTGTATAGGCTAACTTACTAACATTGGTAGTAGCTAAAAGTCTGGTAGGCTAAAAGAAAATTTATAAGATTAGAGCCCAAAATTGCTAATGAAAAAATGTGGCTACTTATTTTGGGCTGTATACAGTATGGTATGAGATTTTGTTGAAAACTTGGGATTGTTCTTGATCCCTGGCAAGCCTCAAAACCTGAATTTTCAAACTTATTACATTAACATGTGTCAAAATGAAGTCACACTGTGCACAATATTAATGCATTGAAAGGACTGAATCAGCAAAGCAATAATAGTCAAATATAGCCTACTCAATGTTTGTAAGGAAAACCCCACTAGTCACCAGAGTCCCCCGCACACTGTTTCAAATAAAATTTGTGGATTTTCTGTCTGAATTTACTTTACATCCTTAGTAATCTCTAGTCTTGAAGGTTAGGAATAATTATGGTATTATTACATACAGTACATACAGTGTTGGAACATCAGTGCTTCCAGCATCTGTGGTGGGTGGATCGGTATCAGTCATTATTATGATCAGTATGGCAGTGGTGGACAAGTCCCCGTCAGTTTTTAGTGTGTACGGGTCAGCGAAAGAACGTGACACCGGATCTAATTGTACATTATATTGGGCTGCACAAGGAAGGCCAGTTAGTGAAACAAATAGTGCAAGCCACTGGTGTATGTGAGTAATCGGTAAGAAATTGGGCGAGGCCTTACAAAGATATTTGCCTAACTACATGATAACCTAGCCTTTGCCAAACTATATGATAGCCTAGCCTTTGAGGGGATAGTAAAGAACATAAGAATATCACCCAATCTTCAAAACTATACTAATGGATAGCTAATATGATGAATAACCTACTCATTGATGCCTAAATCATAACTATTGGCGATTCATCTTTTATTCAGATTACCCAAGAACAAAAATCAATTTAAAAATTGGAAGAATCTTATTTAAAGGTTCAGTATTATCCAAGCAACCTTCCGCGTCGATTTGCACGCTCTGGGACATGACCGTTAAGTTCACTTCTATTATGTCCGCTTCTTAGGTTGAGGGGGGCCTCACCTTCCCAGGAATTATTGTCATCAATATACAGTATATATTGTTTGCAGAAGGGCAAATAACAAATAATGGTAAGGGTTGTGTTAGCGGGCGTACTGTCCACTTTGTTTACAGTCGCACGCTCACAGTTACATTCGCGTCTAATTTCATTGCTGTTATTTGCCCCTGCTGGTAATATGTATGATAATGACAACAAGTCATGGGGATGATGGGGGGTGAGCCCCCTCAAACCATTATTGTATCCCACGGCAAAACAATTTACCCAACACCTGGCCGTGGGATACAATAATGGTTTGAGGGGTGCTATGTCCCCTCACCCCCCATGACATTGTCATCATCATATACAGTATATTACCAGGGGCAAATAACAGCAGTCAAATTAGACGTGAATTTAACTGCGAGTGCTAATATGGAAACAAAGCAGGTGGTATGCCCGCTAACACAACCCTTACCAAAATAGGGAAGGATGTCATGTTGTGCGCTCGCACTTACGTTCCCATCCATTTTGACGCTATATTTTCTGCTATTTGCCCCCTGTCATTACTGCATGAATACTAGGTTAGGTTAGGTTAGGTTGTTTGGTTAGGCTAATGTATTTTTATATCCAAAGGCATCCGCATAGTGTAAACAAGGTGGGCGGTACTGCCGGTACATCCGGTAACTACATTCTTGCCCAAAATAATTTATATAAATAAAAAACGGTCAAATTAGATAACTAATAAATAAATATCGGTAGCCTAAATATAAACATTGAAAAAACTAGTTTCAATAGCATAGTAAATCTACTATGGGCCATGAATTGCAATTTTTACCAAATTGGGCCAGATCAAATATAGCCTAGCTTTTATTTTTTGTTCGCTGAATAGAAAACAAATCTAGCCTAGGCCTAGGCCTATATAATATATAGGCTAGGCCTACAGAAGTTCAAGTTAGTATTTGAACTCAGCACACCAGAATATGTCAGGCTATGATGTGTATTGAACTTTGAAGGTAAATACTTCTCAATAGTGGGTTATTGTGCGATTCCTATAGCCTAGTTGTTAAGTTTTGGTCAAATGGAAGACTTGACCTTGTAATTGAAAAGTTCTCATGCTTGATATACGGTACACTAATTCGCACTACATTCGGCTAATCTAATTTATCTCCATCCCCGTTTCTTATCATATCAGTTTATATGTAATTATATTCTTGGATAATAGCCTATAGGCTAGGTCTAAATACTACAACAAAATATGGCTTGTTGGTGTACATGCGCGATTTAGAGCTAGGATCCTGTATTTATTAATATCATGTTGACAATTCATTCTTGTGTTTGTGCAAGTCAACATAATATGCTTTGAAGACAATATTTGTGGTCTAAATCATGTTTTGGGCAACAATAATGCAAGTCAACCCTTGGAAACGTTTGTTTGACAAGGTTTGTTTACTACTTCAGGGAGTTCAGGCATACCAACTGGTACGCGCCTAGCTTCGCCTGTGGAACAGAGCTACCAACACTTCCGAATAAAAATCCTTCCAAGGAATTCTTTAAGAATACCGAAGGGAAAGAAAATTCCTTGGAAGGGAAAGGAAAGTTAAAGGAAGGTATCGGTTTTTAAGAATACGACTCTAAGGCCTTTCGTACCATTTAGGCGAAGGCAGGGACATTTTTCTATCGAAAAGCTGTGCATATTTATCTATAAGGGGGGTTTGTGGGATGTGTTAAAAGCTTGATAGAGGTCTAGGGAGGAAACTAAAATAATATTGCATAAATAAATATATCGACTAATAAACAAACCCTACCCCCTTAAAGCCGGTATCACACGAGCGGTTTCTCCCTCAACATTTATCTTCAACACTGGTCTGGCAGCTTATGAGGTCAACATTTAGAATATGTCAGTTACCTAAATTATTCATCTTTCATCAGTCTAGTTTCCGACAGAAGTGCATAATGTTACCAGAAATGTTGCCAGAACAAAATTGATCATCAAATGTTGACTATTAAATCTCTCGTGTGATACCGGCTTAACCCGGTCAGTATCAGTGCTGTCCTTTTAATTTTATACTGGGTAGTAACAGACGATTTTATTCAGATTAAGAAGGGCCTCCAGCAATGAACAGGCTTCGAACTATTTTAATGAAATATTTTTACTACCACATATCCTTCTTAAGCTGCACAAAATCTTGTAAGAATAGCTAGGATAAAATGTAAATAACGTCGCCGGTACAGAAGAGGTTAACCCCTTCAGTACCGGCGATGTCTTTATAAATTTGATTCCAGCTTCATTTAGGCGATTTTATGAAGCTTAGGAAGGATATATGCTACCCATAAGGATTAATTGTGAGAATCTGTAGCCTATGAATTTTTTTTATTTTTATTAAGGTGACAGTTACAAAGTGGTGTACAATCTATCTTATTCTAGTTACATTGTAGTTTATCTTATTGTACCAGTACCTCCCTACAATCAACCTAGTTGTTCCCCAATTCGTCCCTCCGCCACGACCATTTCAAAGTCCAAGTCTCTCACTCTTGTCCTCTGTAGCGGGGAGGACCTTGTACCCCTGAGACATAGGAGTGCAGACCTGAGAAGAGAGAAAGAGAGCCGGCATCTCATCCAAGTTATGACTTGGCTTCTATGCTGCCGCTTTTTCTCCGATATTTGTTCAGCTAATCTGGCATAGAAGACACTTGCAGAAGGTCCCATACCTCCCGACGATGAGAAGACCAGAGGAGTAAAGCTTCCTTGATCCCTGTTCAAAATTCTTTCTTCATAAGCGCGTTTTTTCTCACTTTCGTTTCTCAAGTATGCCGCCTTGTGTCCTCGCTCACGATATGTTTGTGCTCTTGGGTTGAAGATTCTGATGTCGAAAAAAGCCCGTTGTCCCCTCGTCCAAAAACCTCGAGCACTTACGTCCACTCTTGCTTCATTTGAAGTATTTGCAGTATTGTGGGCCAAGCGCTGTCCGTCCATAGGCAGAAGTTCCGGTTCGATTCTGACATCATGGCACACCTCGTCCAGCATTTGTGCAGTGATGTCTCGTACTTCATCATGCCGGATACAGATGAATCCTCCTTTCTTACAAGTCTGGTCTGAGTTGTTTATTTCACCACATGCACATTTCAGCGGCAGGTTCGAAACTGGCCACCCATAGCTCAAGGCTACGGCATCATTGAATTCTTGTTTATTTAAGCTGAAGCCTTTCTCCTTTATTGGTAATGATGTGAGCCAATTTGAAGCCCCCGTGTCTTGTGCCATCTCAACTCTCATTTTCAGTTCTTCCCTACATCTGGTCTTAATTTGTTCTAGGCTATGTTTCTGTCTCTCTTCTCTGCTCTTTGTAATTTCCTGTCTTGCATTTCGTTGTTCCTCTTCGTCCACCTCATCATTTTCATTTTGCTCCCGTATTTTTTCTGTCAGAAACGTAGTAAGTTTAAGGGAATTTTGGTTCTCATGTAGTGCCGCCTCCACTGGGTTTATGATCCCCATACCTCCGAACCTTGGCGGAAGAGCTAATAGATCTCTTAGCTCTTGCGTGACGCCTTCCATCTCTGTTAGGGCCGGTATGAATGTTCCTCTGATTGCTTCTTCAAGCGGTTGGAGCATCTGTCCAATGCCAGGCACTGTTCTCATAAGAAAGGTCCATCTGTGCTTAACACCATATGTGAAGGCAGTATATGCAGCATGTGGTTCAGATTTCGCAATGTCTGCCAGGGTTTTCACTTCCTTTACCCACTCTGCTACCTTTTTTCGCACATAGTCTCTCTTGCATTCTTCTGTGCCTATTACTGCTCCCAAATGGCGTTGACCCTCCTTTGTAATCTTCACTCCTGTCCCATCAAAAGTCCGCACCGCTTCTTCATACTTGTTTTCTTTCACTATTAGTACAGATTTACTAGCATTCGGATGGTACCCAATGACTTCGCCTACCGATTGTACTCTCCGCCACCATTCTTTGAGATCCCCTATTTTTCCTGCACCTGTGAGGTCATCTGCATACGCCACTTGTTTCACTCGGGTTACCTCATGTTTTATTTTCTGCTGCAGAATTGATAGTGCCAGTGCGTACATTGCCATTGCCACTGGATCTCCTTGCGTTGTTCCTTCATTTGATTTGAGAATTTTCATTTCTTCCTTCTTTGTGCTTCCAACTATATACAGGTTAGCTGGCTCCTTATAAGTATTTTCTATGTACTTTGCGATGCTCGGGCATTTGATCTTGATGTTGTGAATAGCTGCCTCCCTATTAATGGTGTTAAAGGCATTTGTTGCATCTACTAGCAGTACCGCTTCACAATCTTCCTCATGATACACCTTCCCCATTGCATGTATTGCTGCTTCTCCTCCGGCTTGCTGTCCTGCACATACTTGTAAGTTGCCCACTGCTCTTTGTACATCTTTTCCAAATACAGACATGATTGCTTTTCCTATAATCCTTCTAAGAACTTCCCCAACGCCTACTGGTCTAACTCCTGGATTCTTATTTAAAGGTATCAGGCGACATGCTGTCAGAGCTTCTATGTTCACGCATGGTGATGGTGCAAGTTTCTTTGCCAGCATTGCTATTGCTTCACAAAGGTCACCCGCGGCTGAACCAAACTTGTTTTGACTTAGGAAGATCCTCCAAGTCTTAGCATCTACTCCTGATGGACCTGCTCCTCCCTGTGTTTTCAGCGCCTTTCTCCATATGAGGTCTCCAGTTATATTCTCATATATCACCGGGTCTGGAGGAACATATTCCCCGTCTAGTTTGGCCTCATCACTCGCTGGTTTTGCTTCTGGGTGTTTCTCCTTCAGCTGGTCCAAGATGCGTCGATTCACTTCGTGCACCCCACTTGAGGCTTCCCCAGTGACCATTCTGACTGCCTGTGCCACTTTACCAATCCTCATGCTATTTCCCACTGATCGTGCCATATCATCTGGCTTCCTCTTTCTTCGTTGTTTTGTTTTCAGTCTTTGCTGGATTGCTCGTACTTGGCTAAGAATTTTGTCTAACTCCCCATTTTTCCACCACTCCATTCTCTGTTTCAGCGCTTTAATGTTCTCATTCAGTTTTCCCTTTGGTCTTTTTCTTTGAAGGAACAACTGAGGAATGAAAGAAGCTATCTTGATTGCCACGTGCGCCAAAGGGGCATCCTGAACATACTTTAGGATCATACGTCTGAGTTCCCCCAGCATGTCTTTTGCGGCTTCACAAATCGGTAGTTCAAACTTATTATGTTGCCATTGTATCACTTCTGTATAGATTTCATTCACTAATGTTGTGAGTCCGTCACCAGAATGTCCCATCCATTCTCCACCATTCATGTTTACGTTACGAGGTCGTTCGTTCTGTTCACGATTTTCGATTATTTCTCTCTCATTATCTTCGTTTAGGCCTACACTATTTTCATTATTTTGTTCCACACCTCTGTTGTCTTGCGAATTATTGATTCCTGCGTTTTCTTCTGCGGGCTGCAGTTGTTGATTGTTATTTTCTGCATTTTCTCTAACAGGGTTTGCTTGTACATCTCCATTAACTTCATTGTCTGTTTCACGGTTCATTTGTACTGCATCTCTCACTGCGTTTTGTCTGTCATCAGGATTATTCCTCGACTGGGACCGAGTTAATATCATCTTGTCTTATTTTCATAATTTCCTACCTATTCCCTAATACTGAGTCTATCTATCATTTCTTCCTAAGGGACGAGCCTCTGCCCGATAAAGGTGAAAATGTAAACATCCTATGAGTAGCGTTAGAGATAGAAAGAGTAAGATAAGTTATTTAACTCACCTAGTATGATGCAAGGCTACAGAAGATCAGGCTATATTACAAGACAGTGGGTGCAAAAGAAAATAGAAAAATAAAGTAAAATAAAAGTAGTGTTTAAAAATACGCACACAGAATAAACACGGGGGGGGGGGGGAAAATAAAAAATAACAAAAATATATATATATAGGCCTATATACGGTATATATATACCGGGTATATATATATATATATATATATATATATATATATATATATATATATATATATATAATACAAAACGATTATTGTAGTGAGAAAGGAAATACACTAATTAAGAGAGTAAAATGATTAAAAAGACAAGTGTCACAATAGTGCTAAGGATTAAAGAAGGATGTTAGAAATCTACTATTAGTTTGAGAAAAAGGTCCTGGTTATCAATATGCACATAATATATCAGCGAATTATACCTTATTTTAAATAGTATAATTAGTTACTAGTTCGTTAGAGATAACTCTCACATGAAATATACCACTTCAAGTCTGATTTCCTGACTCGGCCATAAATCATATATAACCTTACCTAATATAATCGGCCTGTTTCCTCAAAGCTAAATGACTCTATACAAAGCTAAAGAAACCTTGGCAATTTGAGCCGCTTTACATTCTAAATATGCCTAACTTTAAATGGAAACCAGCCAATTATGTCCTAAGATTTAATTATTTTCAAGTCAAAAATATGTACAAAATATTACATCATGTTACTCATGTAAATTATTAGCATGAGGGACATTGAGGAAAGTGGAAGGAAGAGGGAAGGAGGGAAGAGGGAAGGAGAGGAGAGGGAAGTGAATGTGTGGGTAAGGATTGGGGGGGAGGAGGGAGGGTTGAATACTTGTTGTCACTGTCACTTGTTGTCATCTGTAGCCTATGAATTGGTAGACGTCCTTCATAAGCAAACTAAAGTCGCCTAATAGTTGCTAGAAAATAAGCAGATGATATAACCGGTACAGAACGGGGGAAGGGAGGGAGCGTTTTTATTTCCTCATTTATGTATTTTTTATTATTTTTTTAGTTTCCTTCCTAGACCTCCATCAAGCTTTAAAAAAACACCCCAAAACTCTCCATCAAGATAAATTTGTACATTTTTCGGTAGAAAAATGTCCCGGCCGAAGGCCGATTCCTCTTTAATTACAGGCTTGCTTTCGCTCGCCAGGATAAAATCACCTAAATGGCACGAAGTCTAGGGGAGACTCCAGTGCGCTTCCTAACTCAGCTTCTTTAAGAGACTCATTGCTGGCCTTTTGACACATATATGCTAAAGGAGTAACGGTGACTCGCTGAAATTTTCATTGTCCTATGTCCACGCGCGCGCGCGTGAGCGCATTTTTATTTTGTTTGTACTAAATATCTGATGATCCCAAATCCACTTTGCAAAATTGTTTTATATTGTGCATGAGGTACCCTATATAGACTGTCTACAACTCCTCTGAAGCATATTACCAAGTTGATACGTGATCATGGTTAAAACCGCTGGTAAATTATCAATATAACTAATTTACCCAATTTTTTACCATAAATAAATCATTTGAGTATGGAAAATATTTCCCAAACTCAAAAAGCTTCAGAGGGAGTGTGTATGTATACTAGTTCTACTTATATGGCGAAATTGGAGACAATCGGACAGTAAATGGCTGATTCATCAGCATATTAGGTGAATAAACATGCACTATTCATGAATAAAGATTGAAATTTACTCGTAGGTAAAACGTATTCAAGGTTGAGCCCGTGAGCAATTTTCCTTGAGTTACCCCTACAATCGTTTCTTCCCGTATAGTGCCACCCGCTCGCAAAGAAAACCTGATAATTTGGGGGACTAAACTATTTTATATTAATATTTATAAGTAAAAAAATGACAAAAACTAAGATTTGGGGACCCCCCCAAGGGGGCCCTAGGGATATCCTATGGGTGTTTATGCCCTCATATGACCATTTCTATTGCATACAGCATCCCTTTAGACTACAGACACCAAAAACAAAAATTTGTGGCTTAAAAAAACAAATCTCGATTTTCGGGGGTCGAAGTCGAACCCCCGGCCCGGGAGGTTATGGATGCGATATGTTTTTTTGTTCTGTCCTATGCTATTCTCCTATGTTGAAAGAAGCAGTTTACAGAGAGAAAACAAAAACTTGAAATGTTGACCAGAGCCAAAAAAAAACCCTGGACAAAACCTATTGACAAATGAATGGGGTGAAAGGTCTTAACATCGCCAAACTAATTGGCCGATCGTCTAAACAAAATGAAAACTAATGGGGCTAAACATGAGGAAGAAGGGGGGACCAGAAAAGCAACCCATCCCCCCTTAAACATCTGACAGTTAGGGTGGGGTATCAGGTACAGACGAAATGTATTGGTGTTTAAAGCTTTATGGAGGTCTGGGAAGGAAACTAAAATAATATTAAAGAACAAAATAATACATAAAAAACAACTACGAGAAGTGCGAGATGAAGTGCGAGATGAAATCGCACCTTTCGTGGCAGACATCTTCAATAAATCACTGAAGACTGGAAACTGGCCAATGTGACCCCAATCTTTAAGAAAGGGGATCACGAGTGTTCCAAGAATTATCGGCCAATTAGCTTGACTTCTATCATACTAAAACTTATAGAAGGGATAGGCCTGATAGTTGACTACTTAGAAATCCACAATTTAATTACAGATTTTTCACATATAAGATCTGTTCTACCTGGAACAAACTTCCCTCCGAATTAGTAAATAGGTCTTCAGCAGAGCAGTTTAAGAAGGGAGTAGCTAGTATTTTGCACACTCTGTAAAGAGTGTAGTGCACTAAACAGTCTCTCTCCTTCCACTTCGAGTATCTCCTCGGAATGGACCGCAAGGTCTCGGAGATACTAACTATTCCTTGTAACTCCTTGCAACGCTCTTTCTCTCTCTACTAGAATTAAGTCCTAACCACCTCGCTGGATCATAACTCACTAGCACTCCCCCCTCCCCTCAGTGCTAGGGGAGCCTTTGTCTATCCCAGAGGAGAGAGAGAAATTACGTAATGGTTGTCAGTGGGCGGTCCTTAGTAGTTCACGTTGGGCTCACTAGAGGGCCGGGTATAAAAAGGGAAGTCTAGCCATTTTTTCATCAGAACTCATTAGGCAGAGCGACTTCTCATTTCCCTTGCTAACTATATATATTCTTCTGACTGATGTGAACTTTCTCTACTACCTTACATTCTTATCTCCTCTTTTCCCTGCCTGTTTAACTTCCATGGTCCCGTTGGTGCAGAGCTAGTCAGCCAACGTATTATCGCTTGAGTTCTCACTAGATACTTGCCTATTAGATAGCCTATTTTGGAAGGGTTAGCTTAGAATAGGATTGATTTATGTTTGTTGCACTTGTATATGCATTTCCCTGTGTGTTATTATTATTATTCCTGTTTTCTGCTAGTCTAGGTAATGCTAGACTGGGGTAAGGCTTTTCTGTGTTACGAGTTGTTGTTTGATGCAGTGGTTAACCCTTATTTAGCGGGTGGTAAGGTATTTTACACTGTACCGCTCAGCGGGCATAATCCCGAAATATTCGCTCAATTTCACTCGCCCTAGTGCCGTTACTATGGCTCCAATGCGAACGAAACGATCATTTTTGGAAAGAGCAACTCTTTGTCTCCCCATATAAGTCTATGAATGGATGTTATGAATGAGTGTGGAGGGTGGGAAGAGGTGAGGAAGAGGAGGTACTTTTTGGTCTATTTCCCGGGCGTGTTCGGTTGCGTTCGCTTTGGCCTGACTTCGGCCTCTCGCGCGTCTACTATTCCTTTGGTAATCGGTCTTATTTTTCTCTTATTTCTGTATTCTCTCTCTCTCTCTCTCTCTCTCTCTCTCTCTCTTCTCTCTTCTCTCTCTCTCTCTTTCTTTCTTTCTCTCTCCCTTTCTCTCTTCCTCATCCGTATATGTATTTCTCATTATTATTTTCTCTAACTAATCCCTCTATTTCATTTATTTGCTTGTAATATTTCTGTATATTATATCTTTTTCACTCTTTCTTCAGTTCAGTTTCTGTATTCTCTCTATACGGTGGGAATGGTATTTCGTATGAGGGATGTGCAGCACAAATATTCAATCTTTCGTTGTTTGGTTGTTTGTATTACCGTAAGAAATTTACTGAACGCCTGCAAATAATACGCTATAAAATGCTTGCAATCAAACTCTCAAGCAATTTCAAGGTCACATGCAATTATAAATGTAGGCAATAGGTAAACCCAGAGAGGAAGATACAAGAGAGAGAGAGAGTGTCGTGATAATATAACAATGTTACATAATTATGTATCATATATATATGAAAAAATAATATATACGGTAGGCCTACATCTGTTCCGCACAATCATATAATGCCAAGCACAAATATTCAATCTTTCATTGTTTGTATTACCATAAGAAATTTACTGAACGCCTGCAAATAATACGCTATAAAATGCTTGCAATCTCTCTATTTTCTCTAATCTCTCCCACTCCTCCTGTCTCTCTCTCTCTCTCTCTGGCTCTGTCGCTTTCCCTCTTCCTCATCCGTATTATGTATTTCTCATTATTATTTTCTCTAACTAATCCCTCTATTTCATTTATTTGCTTGTAATATTTCTGTATTATTATATTTTTTTCACTCTTTCTTCAGTTCAGTTTCTGCATTCTCTCTCTCTCTCTCTGTTTCGCTTGCTTTGCAGGAATTTTGTTTTTGTTTTATATATAATATAATAATTTACTTATCATTACTTACTATATCGTATAAACAATAGTAGGTAGCCAACTTACCATAATACCGATACACCAAACCGATCCGCATGCGGGTTTGTTTATCACCTGTTTACTAAACTGCCACCATTATCGATTTTCTTGGAGCCGACTCGAGCGGGAGGGTTACCAATTGAAGTTAAATCCGCTAGCATATATTGTTAGATGTAAGACATGATAAATACCACTAGAAATATGAATTGGCAAAATCCATATAATATCACTTCGAAATTGTTCTGAAATTTCAAAACAAAACCGCTAGTGTAAGTCATTGCTGCTAGATCGAAGTAAAGGTCTCTAGATCTAGCGGAAGTCGTTATAAGTATTGGCAGTACTGCACACCCATTCATTTCATTCATTCATTTTCTATTGAGCTCGTCCTGGAATCTTTACAACTTTGAATCTTACGATTGCCGACGGCGATACGTTGTTGACATTGTTGTTGATGTTCCAGTGGAGGGATGAACAAAATATTTTCCTTGTCCAATAATAGCTATTTCATAGTCCCACAGGACTTATTTTGATATATTTATTGAATGCCTGAAAATAATACGCTATAAAATGCTTGCAATCAAACTTTCAAGCAATTACAAGGTCACATGCAATTATAAAAAGGTATATTGTAGACCACAATCTACGCCAAGCTTCGTTGTTGCTTGTATTATCGTGAGAAATGTACCATACACCCTGGTTATCGTGATAAATTTACCGAACGCCTGCAAATAATACGCTATAAAATGCTTGCAATCAAACTTTCAAGCAATTACAAGGTCACATGCAATTATAAAAAGGTATATTGTAGACCACAATCTTCGCCAAGCTTCGTTGTTTCTTGTATTATCGTGAGAAATGTACCATACACCCTGGTTATCGTGAGAAATTTACCGAACGCCTGCAAATAATACGCTATAAAATGCTTGCAAGCAAACTCTCAAGCAATTTCAATGTCACATGCAGTATAGGTAGACCCAGAGATGAAGAGACAGACAGAGAGACAGGGATGTCAAAAACATCTGCTAGGTGTGATTTCCCCTGGGAGGGAAGAGATTAGTTAGGGGCGTGCCCTGGCCTACATCAGACAAAGAGAGTACAAAGGAGTACAAACAAAGAGAGTGAGACACAGAGAGAGAGAGAGAGAGTCGTGATAATATAAAAATGTTACACATGTATCATATATATGAAAACATAATATATACGGTAGGTCTACATCTGTTCTCCACAATCATATAATGCCAAGCACAAATATTCAATCTTTCGTTGTTTGTATTACCGTAAATTTACCGAACGCCTGCAAATAATACGCTATAAAATGCAAAGGAAATTTCTTGTAGAGTTGCAATTTTGAGGACGTAATGTGCTCTGAGAGAGAGCGGAGCGGTGATTAGGAGCATATATTACCTCAGACCGCTCGCCACACAGGGAATTATATAAGGAAATTACCGTATTTTAGGGTTTTTGCACTCGTGTTTTATGATCGTTGAAAGACAACCAGTGATCGTAAAAGGATGGTTCGGGTGTCATTGGAAAGCTCAATTTACGCACTTTCAGGATACATACTTGTATTACGCTCTGGGTCTTGTTTATGCATGAAAAAGAGCACGGAACAACCCCATTTAGGGTAAAAAAAAAAAACCGCTGGGCGGCACAGTGAAATATACTCCACCAGCCGCTCGTAAGGTGATAAAATGCTTGCAATCACATTTTCAAGCAATTATAAAATATAAATTGTACTTACCAACACCCACACCAGTATGTTCTTCGTCAGGAACGTCTCCAATTTGCTCAAGGGTCTGTCCAATATCAACCACAACATCCACCCCACGCAAATTATGCTTGGGGTGAAAGCCTATGATCGGGTTATTTTCGTCTTCAGAGTCATCCACACTACCAAAACTCTCACCCAGACCTTCGACGGTTTCATCCAACAACTTATTAGAAAGTTATGAAGAGGTCAGCATGATATCTAGTTCCTGGGTGGTAAGCCGGGCGTGGTTAGTAGGGTGGCGCGACGCACTAGGGATGGCGGCCACCGAATCGAACACGGGCAAATCTTGACCTTCCATTATGGCTGCTTGAGGGTCACTTAGTCACGGTCACACAGTGGGGATGGTTGGGTGGGCCCTTGTAGTACACCGCCTGACCACCAAGTTTCGCTTTCCACCTAAATTAGGGCGGGAATACGCCCACGGACTTAAGTCCGACCCCGCCATTTAGTCCAATTTTCTCGTATCGGACTTAAGTCCGACCCCGCTAAATAAGGGTTAAGCGATAAACCTGCATACTCGTTTCGGTTCAGTGAAGCCTAGGTTGTCTTCGCGGCTGACTGTGTTGAGTTAATAATTTACAGTGCGTGAGGGCAAGAGCCTAACCACCCTGTATTTTATTAACAGTTTGTTTTTACTTTGTCAAGGAGCCGGGAGAAAACCAGATACAAGGGATCTGGATTTGTCAAAGTGCACTTGTTAGTTTTAACGTAATACTTTAAACAGTTGTGAGGACTTCGCTAGGCTACGAGCCGTTTTTGCTCAGTCACTGCTACCTTTTGCCCACAGTACCCCAGCTAGACTTTACTCGATTAGTAGATACAGAATAGTATTGAAGCTTTCCTTATGTATGATATTGCTTATGCACTATTGATTTCATGTGTTGCACGCTTGGCTACTTTAGTGATTAGTGGCCCACGAGCACAATCCGAGTAGGCTATTGCCATTGCATTTGCGGAGTACTTCTTTTTAATGTTTGCCATTTACTATTGCATATTCTTTTAATTATTTTTATGCCAATTTAAACCTTTAATAGTATTTAATTGCCAGTGTTTTGCTTATTGAATTACTGTTCAAAATCCGATACGTACTTCTTACGAGCATCCGAGAAGCATCTAACTTTTTTCAGAAGATTCCTTGCTCGATGCTTAAGGACTATTAATTAACGTAACGTAATAGTGCCGATCCGAAGTAGAGGGTGGAGGACTTCTTAAGTTCTTAGTCAAGGGTGGATTACTTCGGCTTCGGCCAACACTATTCTTTGGTGTTGTTGTTTCTTACTTCATTGTTTGATTGTTGACCAGACTAGATAATTCCTGTCTCTTTATTAGTCTGTTGTTGAACACTAGTACCGAGTTCTTGTATACCCCGTTATAGCAGATTGAACTCTGGAGGGTATTGGTGTTTTTTGTTCGGCTGGCAGTACTCAGGGGTTGGGATCGTGTGTTTCCGTTGTGGCAGCGAGCCGTATTCGAGTCCTGATTGAGAGCCCTTGTGTACCCGAGTGCCAGGTCGTAACAAATGGCGACCTTGCTTAGGATTTTGTGAACAGTATACATTTTTGCAGAGTTGTACAACATTTGTTTGTTTGTATTTTAGCGTGCATATTGAAGAATATTTTTTTGTATGGCAATTAGTAAAGCATTTAAGAGACTCCAGTTAATTTAGTAATTAGTGCTTGCATAGGAAGTTTAACACTTTTGTCTCGAGAATTTTTTTGTGGACTTCAGTATGTCGTGCATTAGCACTGACGATGAGCGAGAGATGCCATTTGAAGGTGTGCCATTAGTAACCAGTGAGGAGGATACTAGAGTTTTTGTGAGTAAGCGGTACCACGTGACGGAGGAGAGGCTGACGGGGGTGGATGTTTGTGGCTTGCACCTGATAGCCAAGGTTTTGGGCATTTCCAATGTAGTAGGGATGTCCAAGGGGGAGCTGATTTCCTGGGTGTTGCGTGGGCGACATGGGGTTTCGGAGGAGAGGGCGTTTGGGGGGGTTCCTCCCCAGATCCCCTCTCACTCGACTCCCACAGTGCCGTCCACTCAGTTACCGGAGGTTAGCACTCTCCCACAGAGGGATGAGAATTGGCAGATTGGAGTGCCCTCGGGTGGTGCACATGGTGGTTCCCCAGTTTTTGCCCCCCCTCCTTCAGTAGTGGCAGCTCCCTCTTCCTGCCTGTCTCCAGATATGGTATTTAGACTTGAGCTTGCTAAGATTGAGGCTAGGAAGCAGGAGATTGAGGCTAGGAAGCAGGAGAATGAGACCAGGAGGCAGGAGGATGAGACGAGGAGGCATGAGATTGAGGTTAGGAGGCATGAGGCTGAGCTTAGGTACGACTCGGAGAAATATTGTGCTAAATTAGATTTAGATAAGACTCGTGTCACGGCCCAAGTAAGAGAACAGTCCTTGGCCCAATTAGTCAAATTGGTGCCGGTATTTAGTGAAACTGAAGTCACAGAATTGTTTAATCGTTTTGAGAAGAAGTGTAGGGAGCATAATTGGCCTGAAGAGAAGTGGGCAGCTCTAGTCTCCTCAAGACTTACGGGTAAGGGTCTGAAGGCTTATGATGCACTGCCTTTAGAGTCTTGCATTGACTACCCAGAATTGAAGAGAGCTGTCCTACGGGCATACGAGTTGCAACCGGAAACATATCGATTGAAGTTTCGGGGTGTTACAAAGACTAGGGAGGCGACCTTTCTTGAACATGCCCGGGACTTAAAAGATGCACTTAAAAACTGGACACGTTCTGAGAAAGCTGAGACGGCAGAACAGTTGACTGAGCTGTTTCTGCTCGAGCAGTTTTATAAGTGTACTGGTGCAGAAATGACTTTAACTATTAACCCTTAAAAAGCGGCTCACCACTTAAGTCGTATTTAATAAAGCTGGACTATGTGGCGGCGCTCGACATAGGTCGAGTGGCAATTTCAGCACGTAATGTTGCTGAGAGAGAGAGACAAGTGGTGGCAGGAGACTAGCGAGCGTATGACTGCTCCAGACCACCGCGGCGAACCTACTGACACGAATCTCAGCTCCCTCCTCCCTCTCTCACTCGCTACATACTCAATTATATGGGGAAAGTACCGAATTACCTGCTTTTTGCACTCGCGTTGCACGGTTATTGCAAGAAAACTATCCATCATACAAGGATCGTTATGATGTCATTCGAAAGCTCTGTTCATGCCCTTTCAGGGATAGATATTTGTTTTACGTTCTGGGTCTTATTTAGGCATTAAAATGATCACGTAAACAGCCATATTTTGGCTAAAAACACCCCGCTGGGCGGTACACATAAATAAACCGCATAGGCCGCTAAAGAAGGGTTAAAGAAAAGAACCCAAAAACTCTACAGGAGGCAGCTGAGATGGCTGACCTCCGGCTATCACTAATTCGTGGGTGCGGGTCTGCCCAGCGTAGTGAGGCAGGTAACAAGGGGCGTGACGCCCCACCCCCCCGAGTTAGTGATATACCTTATGCAAACAAGTACAAGAGCCATGATACCAAGACTGACCACAAGACTAGCACCGTCCCATTTAAGAAGGGGCTGGGCCCTTCCCAGTACCAAGGGAAGCCCAAAGGGGAGTTGGAGTGTTATCAATGTCATAAAAGGGGCACTTTGCAAGAGTCTGTCCTAGCAAACCACCTACAGCTGTGTCTTTGGCCTGCAACATTGGTGTGTCTCCGAAGTCATCTGAGTTTGCCCGGGGCAGTTCGTCAGAGGCTGAGGCACAGCCAATGCAGAAGCACCTGGGAGGCTCGAACCCTGCTCAGGATGTTTTTTGCGACCATAGAGGGCGGGGTTGCGTGATGTGGGCGGTGCGCAAGCATGGAGTAGAGGTCTTGCGTGATACAGGTGCTTCCCAGACTCTGATGAAAAACTTGACTGGCTACCCTATAAACGTGGCTCGGGTGGTAGTGGTGCAGGGTATTAATGCAACTCGGTCATACCCGCTGGTGCGGTTGGAGTTGGAGGTGGATGGTGTGGCACGTGAATTGGATGTCGGGATTGTGGAGAAACTGCCAGTGGAAGGCGTCGACCTTCTTCTCGGCAACGACTTTGCAATGCCCGCTTCTGAGGTTCTACCCTTAGTCATTGCCGAGAGGCCGGCAGACGTGAGTAGGGAAGAGCAAGAGTGGGTCGAGCGGTGCCAGACACAACCTATGGCGTGTGTTGTCACCCGAGCTCGGGCAGCTAAAGTGTCACAGCCTAGTCCTCCGTCTTCAGACCAGCGGAGGAACGATCAACAGGAGGAGGCTAAAGCTGGAGTTGGTTTTAAGAGTTTTGACTCGGCGGCTCTCCTGGGTGATTCAGTATTAGCACCATTACTTAATTCTGGAGTAGCCCCTGGGCCTGTCATCGAGAGTGACGAGTCTCCACGACAGCAACGTTATGTACATCGAGAGAGACAGAGGGAGCAGCCCAGTATCGGGGAAGGTCATGCATTGCTCCGGGAGCAGTTAGATCGCTTGGCACCCTCAGATATACGTCGGTTGCAACTAGAGGACCCTGAGCTCCAAGCGTGTGCTAATGGAGCTGTAGAGCTCGACGAGGATGGCGATGCACAGCCAGATTTTTTTTATTTAGAAGGCATCCTCTATAGGCGTTTTCAAGACCCTAAACGTAGTTGGCAAAAGGGGTCCGGAGTAGTGGACCAGTTGGTGGTGCCACGGGAGTGCAGGGATAGCCTACTGAGGTTGGCGCATGACACACCACTGGCAGGACATCTAGGGGTGAGAAAAACGGTGGCGGCTTTGGGGAAATTGTTTTGGTGGCCGGGGATGAAGTCTCATGTGCAGTCATGGATAAACTCATGTGATATTTGTCAACGTGTCGGGAAACCGAACCAAGTTATTCCTAAGGCTCCGTTACACCCTATTCCTGTGATTGGGCCACCCTTTAGTAAAATTATTGTTGACATGGTTGGTCCACTCCCTCCCACTAAGGCTGGAAATAAATTTTTGTTAACCATAATGGATGTTGCCACTAGATACCACGATGCATACCCTATGAAAAATGGAATGGCTAAGACGGTAGTCAGTAACTTGTTGTGGTACTTCTCAAGGTACGGGTACCCGGAGGAGATTCAGTCTGATCAGGGATCTAATTTCACCTCCAACATGTTCAAGCAAACAATGCAATAGCATGGGATACGAGCAGTAGTATCGTCAGCGTATCACCCTGAGAGTCAAGGGGTGCTTGAGCGGTGGCATGCTACACTTAAAAGCATGCTCAGGTGTTATTGTGCTGACAACGGTATGGATTGGGATCTTGGATTGCCTTATGTGCTGTTTGCTGAGAGCCTGGGATTTAGTCCAAACGAGCTGATTTTTGGACACCGTGTCAGGGGCCCCCTTAACATGCTGAAAGAAATTTGGGAGGGGACTGTGCAGCCTTGTCCATTATTAAAGTATGTGCTTGAAAGCCGTGAGCGCATGCTTAAGAGTCTGGAGATGGCAGATAGAAATTTGACAGAATCACAAGCTTTGATGAAGGACAGGTATGATCGCAAAGTGAGGCTCCGGAAGTTCACTGTAGGACAAGAGGTATTAATTTTGTTGCCTTTGGTTGGTAACCCCCTCTCTGCGAAGTACACTGGACCTTATAAAATTGTAGAAAAAATTTCAGACTTAGATTACCTTGTTGCCACTCCAGACAGGAGGAAAAAGAACCAGTTAGGTCACGTGAACCTTATTAACCCTTTGGCGCACCTATAGTTTCCAATCAAAGTTTTTCCCACTCCCAAAGTATATCTCGGCTCACTCAGAGCCAGTTATGTGCCCGGCGATAATTTGTTTCTGTTACGTTTTTATCCACCAAAAAATCCTTGTATTTGGATTAATGTGGTACCATCGGCTTCGTTATTGATTGAACTTGAAGATAAGCGAATAAAAACATAGAATAAATACAAAACAACCATATTGGGGCACTCCGAAATAAGAATTGTAAAACAAAAAAGTAAATACCTTATTTCCAACTCGCGCTAGCTCAAAATTTTGCCCGCAACATTTTTGATTTTCATACATATATGGAAGCGGAATTTAATGAGGATTCCACTGGTAACTTCAGAATTACTATAAACCAAAGAGTTACTGAGATACACGAATAAACGTGAAATTATCGAAACACAGACTGAGCTGTACTCTGCTCCCTTCCCAGCCAGCCGTCAGTAAACGGTTAAACTGAGGGGGTTGCCAATTGTACCCATTGAACTACACGTAATACTTAATATCTATGCCAAATATGACGCGCGTCAGACGAAAACTTAATTTTCGGCGAATATTTTTAAGTTTAATGACTCTTAAACGAGTCATCGTGCGCCTAGGAAAAAAATACCTAATGACTGAACGAGTCATCGTGCGCCAAAGGGTTAAAGAGTATGTGAGGCGCCCCTCTGAGCCTCTCACTGTCCCTGTGTTGGCTTGTTGCGGCCGTGGTGGAGAAGGAGAGGGGGACAGTCAAGCTTCAGAGGAGGATAGCTGGGATCAACATGTTTCAGCGGATCAGTGGGCGGGGAACTCGAGCCTAAGGGCTGACGAGGCTATAGCTCATTTGCCTGAGCCGCAGTTTGATGCTATCCGTCAGTTGTTCGGTTCATACCCCACTGTATTTGCTGAACACCCAGGCCTCACTACTCAGGCTATGCATGATGTTGACGTGGGGGACCATCTACCCTTTAAGTCAATCCCGTACCGTGTGCCCCCCATAAAACTACCAGCTCTGAGGGATGAGTTGGAGTATATGCTCGGTAGAGGGTTGATAGAGAAAGGTACAGTTAAGTGGACTTCCCCCGTAACACTGCAGCCTAAGCCAGATGGCAAGGTACGCTTTTGTATTGATTTCCGTAGGTTAAACGGTTTGACTCCAACTAACCCATATCCTCTTCCTCGGGTTGATGATAGTGTTGACAAAATTGGTAATGCTCGTTTTTTGTCTAAAGTAGATTTAGTAAAAGGTTACTGGCAAGTACCTTTGTCCGAGCGTGCTAAAGAGGTATGTGGTTTTGTTGTGGACGGGAGTACCTACCGGTGCAATGTTATGCCTTACGGACTTAAGAATGCACCAGCAACGTTTCAGAACCTGATGAATGAAATTGTAAAGGACATTCCAAATTGCACCGTATATTTGGACGATGTAATCATTTATGATGACGACTTTGAGAGCCATTGTGAGCACCTTGAGACCTTGTTCCGGAAACTTAGTGAAGCAGGTCTGGTAGTAAATTTGGCAAAGTGTGACTTCGTAAAAGCCACTGTGCAGTACCTTGGGTTTGTAGTGGGAAGGGGACAGGTGTGCCCTCCTCAGAACAAGGTACAGGCTATCAATAAATTTCCGCACCCAACAACCAAGAAGCAGATTATGAGATTCTTGGGTATGATAGGCTACTACAGACGCTTCATAAAAGGTTACTCAACGGTGTTGGCACCTCTCACAGATTTGTTATCTAAAGACAAAAAGTTTTTGTGGGCACCTGAGTGTGAAAAGGCTTTCACTTTGGTGAAACATTTGCTATGTACTCACCCGATACTCAGGGCCCCAGAATTTAACAGGCCTTTTCAGCTGGCAACAGATGCTAGTGGTGTAGGGGCTGGTGCCGTCCTGCTACAGACAGACAATGAAGGTGTGGAACACCCAGTAAGTTTCTTTTCTAAGAAGTTCAATGCTGCACAAAAGAACTATTCTACAATAGAAAAGGAATTACTGGCGATTGTGCTGTCGCTCAGGCACTTCGAGGTGTATGTTCCAGCCTATGGCCCAGTCGTGGTTATCTACACTGATCATCACCCTTTGAGATTCCTGAATCAATTTCACAATCGCAATATGAGACTGACCAGGTGGTCTTTGTTGTTGCAGGAGTATAACCTGGACATCCGTCATATTGCTGGATGTGACAATGTGATCGCGGATTGTTTATCAAGGGTGGATGATCAGTCGTAGGCTATCACAGGTGTGTGGGTTTGAGTGGAGGAAAATAGGCTGCCCTTATAGTGCAGCCGGGAAAAACATATTACAATATAAAAATCATATAAAAACTCTTTCTTTTGATATAGATAATCGTATAAGTTTGTCATAGCCTATAGAGTTTGAGTAGTCCACGAACTATCAAACGGCTGAGCTGCTGTAAGCTCGCTCTGGGAGCATGATATTGTGTCTTTTTGCTATTGTTGGGAGGAGTTATAAAATGTGATTTTTTTTTTTAATAAGATGTGTTTTGGTGATAAACTCAGTTTTGTTTTAGTGCCATGCGGTCGCTGGGTGTGAGGGGCTTGATGGGGTTCTGTGTTTGTCAGATTTTAGCTCAGGGTTGAGCAAGTAAAATCTTGGGGGAGGTGTGACGCATGTCCAGTGTGAGCATGCTGTACAGAACGGCTAGTCATGCCCCACTCTCGCTAGGATCGTCAGGGCAGGAACTTTGGCTGTAGTCTATGTAGAGTTTCCTAACTTAGTTCATGTGAGCCATTGTACTATAAGTATTATGAATATGTATTTTGTTTTCATCTGAGTCAACGAGTTCTATTTTATATCATTAGTTATAAGTATTGTGTGTAAAACTTATTTGTAATGATGGGAAGAGAAACCGCCACAGTTGGGGGTCAGTGGGTGCGCCAGGCGGGAGGTGGGCCTAACTCACTAGCACTCCCCCCTCCCCCCTCCCCTCAGTGCTAGGGGAGCCTTTGTCTATCCCAGAGGAGAGAGAGAAATTACGTAATGGTTGTCAGTGGGCGGTCCTTAGTAGTTCACGTTGGGCTCACTAGAGGGCCGGGTATAAAAGGGAAGTCTAGCCATTTTTTCATCAGAACTCATTAGGCAGAGCGACTTCTCATTTCCCTTGCTAACTATATATATTCTTCTGACTGATGTGAACTTTCTCTACTACCTTACATTCTTATCTCCTCTTTTCCCTGCCTGTTTAACTTCCATGGTCCCATTGGTGCAGAGCTAGTCAGCCAACGTATTATCGCTTGAGTTCTCACTAGATACTTGCCTATTAGATAGCCTATTTTGGAAGGGTTAACTTAGAATAGGATTGATTTATGTTTGTTGCACTTGTATATGCATTTCCCTGTGTGTTATTATTATTATTCCTATTTTCTGCTAGTCTAGGTAATGCTAGACTGGGGTAAGGCTTTTCTGTGTTATGAGTTGTTGTTTGATGCAGCGGTTAAGCGATAAACCTGCATACTCGTTTCGGTTCAGTGAAGCCTAGGTTGTCTTCGCGGCTGACTGTGTTGAGTTAATAATTTACAGTGCGTGAGGGCAAGAGCCTAACCACCCTGTATTTTATTAACAGTTTGTTTTTACTTTGTCAAGGAGCCGGGAGAAAACCAGATACAAGGGATCTGGATTTCTCAAAGTGCACTTGTTAGTTTTAACGTAATACTTTAAACAGTTGTGAGGACTTCGCTAGGCTACGAGCCGTTTTTGCTCAGTCACTGCTACCTTTTGCCCACAGTACCCCAGCTAGACTTTACTCGATTAGTAGATACAGAATAGTATTGAAGCTTTCCTTATGTATGATATTGTTTATGCACTATTGATTTCATGTGTTGCACGCTTGGCTACTTTAGTGATTAGTGGCCCACGAGCACAATCCGAGTAGGCTATTGCCGTTGCATTTGCGGAGTACTTCTTTTTAATGTTTGCCATTTACTATTGCATATTCTTTTAATTATTCTTATGCCAATTTAAACCTTTAATAGTATTAATTGCCAGTGTTTTGCTTATTGAATTACTGTTCAAAATCCGATATGTACTTCTTACGAGCATCCGAGAAGCATCTAACTTTTTTCAGAAGATTCCTTGCTCGATGCTTAAGGACTATTAATTAACGTAACGTAATAGTGCCGATCCGAAGTAGAGGGTGGAGGACTTCTTAAGTTCTTAGTCAAGGGTGGATTACTTCGGCTTCGGCCAACACTATTCTTTGGTGTTGTTGTTTCTTACTTCATTGTTTGATTGTTGACCAGACTAGATAATTCCTGTCTCTTTTTTAGTCTGTTGTTGAACACTAGTACCGAGTTCTTGTATACCCCGTTATAGCAGATTGAACTCTGGAGGGTATTGGTGTTTTTTGTTCGGCTGGCAGTACTCAGGGGTTGGGATCGTGTGTTTCCGTTGTGGCAGCGAGCCGAATTCGAGTCCTGATTGAGAGCCCTTGTGTACCCGAGTGCCAGGTCGTAACAGTTCAAAATCATCAAAGGCATCGACAATATGAACTGTAGTAAGTATTTCACTATCGACTAATCTAATTACACACGGGGAAACGGTTGCAAAATTATCGGTAAATATTTTAACTCGCACGAATCTAAGAATTTCTTCTTCAATCGAGTTGTCAACTTGTGGAATGGGCTTCCCCGAGACGTTATTGATTGCAGCACCGTTGATTCATTCGGCTGGCAGTACTCAGGGGTTGGGATCGTGTGTTTCCGTTGTGGCAGCGAGCCGTATTCGAGTCCTGATTGAGAGCCCTTGTGTACCCGAGTGCCAGGTCGTAACAGTTCAAAATCATCAAAGGCATCGACAATATGAACTGTAGTAAGTATCGATAAATATTTTAACTCGCACGAATCTAAGAATTTCTTCTTCAATCGAGTTGTCAACTTGTGGAATGGGCTTCCCCGAGACGTTATTGATTGCAGCACCGTTGATTCATTCGGCTGGCAGTACTCAGGGGTTGGGATCGTGTGTTTCCGTTGTGGCAGCGAGCCGTATTCGAGTCCTGATTGAGAGCCCTTGTGTACCCGAGTGCCAGGTCGTAACAGTTCAAAATCATCAAAGGCATCGACAATATGAACTGTAGTAAGTATTTCACTATCGACTAATCTAATTACACACGGGGAAACGGTTGCAAAATTATCGGTAAATATTTTAACTCGCACGAATCTAAGAATTTCTTCTTCAATCGAGTTGTCAACTTGTGGAATGGGCTTCCCCGAGACGTTATTGATTGCAGCACCGTTGATTCATTTAAACTTTGCCTAGACAAATATCTTGCATCAAACCCGTGACTGACTGTGTTTGTAAATGAATTACTTTATTTTATCCCCCCCTCAGTTACTAACCCATCTGTCCCGTACTAACTTCCTAATCCTACCACGGACATTAGTTCCAGGGCAGTAGTTCCCTTTCCAATGTTCCCTTACCCACTCTAAACCACTGTTTGGACAATTGATCCTCAGTGTTTTGGAGGACAAGCCTGTCTAGAAGGGTCACCAGATCTGTTGTTGCTTGATTTCCTTTGTACTCCTTTGCACTCTTAGTTAATCCTTACACTAAAAATTTCTCCCACTACAACCTATAGCCCCTACATTTTATCTATATTATAGCTACCTAAGAACATCTCCCGCTATAACCTAGATCCCCTACACTTAATCTACTGTATATTATAGTTACCTAAAAACATCTTTGTGAAATGTGAAATGATAAGGAATGGAGGTGAATTATCAATGGATTGGCTGTGGAAACTATGTTCAAAAGCTTGGACAAAAGGAGTGGTGCCAGTGGACTGGAAGAAGGGAATGATAGACCTGTTGTATAGAGGTAAAGGTGAACGAAATTAATGTAAGTGTTACAGAGGTATTAGTTTTCCGAGTGTGGCTGGTAAGGTATATGCAAGAATAATGATTGACAGAGTGAAATAAATTACCGATGGAAAAGTGAGTGATGAACATGGTTTATTTCGAAGTGGAAGAGGATGTGTGGATCAGATTTTTGCAGTGAGACAGATGATAGAGAAGGCATGTGAAAAACATGAGAGGGTATACATTTCATTTATGGATCTTGAGAAAGCGTAAACAAAGTTAATAGAGAAGGAATATGAAAAGTTTTAGAGCTGTATGATGTAAAAGAAAAATTGTTGAATGCTGTGAAGAGTTTTATGATGGTAGTGAAGCATGTGTAAGAATAAATGGTGCATTAAGTGAGTGGTTTATTGTGCAGGTCAGTGAGACAGGGATGTGTGATGTCGCCCTGGTTGTTTAACCCGGGAGCGGCAGCGAGACTCTTAACCTGACAAGCGCGATATAGACCTAGGTGCTAGGGTAGTTATTTGTGCATTTCTAGCCCTGGATTCTGACAGAATTCGTTATATTTACAATATAAAGCATTATTTGTTTTCGGTATGCTTTTATTTTACATATATGATGTATATATGAACCTTCAAGAGTGCTAAAATAAGTGGGAAAAGCATTTGGGTGGTGAAAAACGAAGATATTGGCCACCCGGTCATAATCTCAGGCGAGAGAGAGCCACAGGCAGCCCTCCCCTCTCGCCGTCTGGGAGTCAACTGAGACGAGCGGGGCGGTGTGTGCCGGTGTCTGGGTGTTGCATAACGATCTTTTATGCAACCCACTTGTGCTACATTATCGCGGGAGAGAAAAATTACCGATAAATGATAATAATAAGAGGATAAATAGGTGATAATTGAGGAGGGGGGGGGAGGGGGGAATAAGGTGGGGAAGGAGGGGAGGGGTGAGAAACACATGGATGAGTACTAGAGGGGAATTATCTCACCTAGAGACACAATCCTTTGTTTTGATAGGCCCTTTTTTTTTTGGAAGGATTTTTTTATGGTCTTGCTTCCGTGAGGCCTATCGCGTTCCCTATAGGAAGCCTTCCGTGAGGCCTATTGCGCTTGCCGGGTTAAGAGGTTTGTGACGCTTCTGCATAGTAGCCACGTGCGGGCATGCGCGTCGGCTGCCCAGCCGTTTAGAAACCGGCTGGCGGCAGCCGGCCGGCCGGCTTTTCCTTAGTATATATCCTACGACAATGTAACTAATGTCTGGGATATTCTTATGTTGTTTCACAGCTTGTAGCTGCCCTTATTCTTAACCAACGCATCTTAGTATATTTTATTCTCGATAGTTGATTGTTTCATTATAATATATAAGATGTAAGTCTAGTGAGAGTGGGAAGAGACGAGCGGGAGAGAGAGACCGGCTGGGGGACGTTGCTTCGCGCGGAGAGTCTAGCTTGGGATGAGCCTGATGTGCCACATGCATTTGATTGCAACGTTAGGCTTAGTTTCGACTCACGCACGGGGTAGACGATTTTGACCCGGCAACTGTGTTGAGTGTTGCCAAGCCTGGGATGTATTCTGCATGCCTAGGGCGGGGTCCAGACAGATTCAAGACTCAGAGCTCACCTCACTGTCGTACCCTTCGGACCCCCTTGATATCTATCCCTCTCAACCCCACTTAGAAACTTTCTCTCTTACTTTGTATACCTTCCTTCCACTACTTCACCAATCTATTTAATTATCCCATCCCCTTGATAGACCTTATATCTATTATTGTATTAACGACGAGCTCTCAGATAACTAGATAGGATTTTGGGCCTTATGCAGAGATGTAATTGTTAATGAGACCTAGGAAGCTTTTTTGTCGTCTCATATTTGGTGGTTTCATGCTTGCTAGTGTGTGTTCTTGTGTCAGGTTAGCAGGGGCTAGACCGGAGGGGAGTCTTTTTGCGATCCTTTAAGTAAAGTCTGCTGGTGCGAGTCCTGTGGACACGCACGACTTTACTAGGATACCTGTGGGAGTCTGGGGTATTTTCTTGTCTGTGTCCCTGTGTGTCTAGTGTTGTGTTGTGTGAGGGTCCTTGCCTAGTCCACTCAGCACTGCGCTAGCATGTCTTGCTTTTGTTTTAGAGTCGCCAGGAGAGAGTCAGATACTTGCGATCTGAGTCTCTCAAGAGAGTACCCTTTCAATTAGAGTAATTTGGCGCACAGACTTGGGAACGTCCCTAGGCTAGAGCAGGTGGCTCAGCCCGGGTATCCGAAGCCTATATCCTTCCGGCTAGACCTCTGCCACCTGGCAGATTAACAGCTAGGGGTTTATAATTTCTGTATGCTTGTTATTGTGCCACAGTTTACCGTTTTTGTGAGCATTGTGAGTCAGGGTGTGGCTTAGAGACTCTGTCCGAGCAGGCTTGCCTGACTAAGAGTGAGAAGCACACCTGTATGTGGTTATGTTGCGAGTTGCTGCCTTTATTTAATTATACCTATGCCATTATACACTGTATGGCCTATCACTAGTATTTATTCCTGCTTATGAGTTAAGAGTTCTCTAAATCCGTAACGTATTTTCTTTGCTAAGCATCAGATCCCACAGTAGCCGCATGCAGTTTAGAAACCCGCATCTTGTCTACCTGTACGATGTTTTGAGGACTGTTTGCTTTCACCTTCTTTCATGCAGGGGTGATTAGTTGTATTAATTAACGTAACGTTAAATGTACTTTCTTCTAGTTTGTTATTAAATTGTTTCTGCAATTTAATTCTGTTATCTATCTTTTCCTTGAAGCTTTAAGTCAACTTAATTGTGTGATCTTTTATATAGCCTGCTTGACTATCAGCAGTCTATAGTGCGTGCACCCTGTAACCGGGTCATAGGATACCTCGTTGTCCAGGCAGGACTCTTGACGGTTTAGGGTGGTTTGTTGCCTGGGTTTATAGATAAGGGTTGGATCTAGCGTTTTCCGTTGTTGCTGCATACCTAGTCCAATAGAAAGAGCCCAGTGTTTATATATCCCAGGACGTAACAGAGCATAGACTTCGTTGAGCCTATGCAACTGTACCGGATACCTGCGGAGGCCTAGGTCATTTTCTTGTCTGTGTACCTTAGAGCCTAGCACTGTGTTGGCGTGAGGGCGTTTGCCTAGTCCACCCAGCACTGTGCTAGCTCGTTAGCTTTTGACTTAGAAGGGTCGCCAGGAGAGAAGCAGGTACACGAGACCTGGATCTCTCAAGAGAGCACCCCGTCATTTAATGTAACTAGGCGCACAGACTTGAGAACGACACTAGGCTACCGAGCAGGTGGCTCGGCCCAGGTAGCCTAGCCTACGACTCCCCTGCTAAACTTTGTCCACCTGGCAGACCCCCGATTAGGGTTTATAATCTCATTGTGTATATGTGTGCAGCATTATTGTTCCTTATGTTTATAGTAAGTCGTGATTGTTGCTGAGAGACCTAACCAGAGCAGGCTTGTGCCTGGTGGGAGAAAGCACATCTTTTTGTGGTTAGAGTTTAGACTGCCGACTGTTTTATAATTGCACCTGTGCCAGATAACACCGTATGTCCCTACACTATATATGTTCCCACAGTAATAATACACAGTTCAGAATCCGAGACGTACTTCTTAGTTGCATCTGACTTTTGCAGAAGATTCCTGCATGATGCTTTACGACTTTCTTTGTTTCACTTTCTTTCAGACAGGAGTGACAGTTTACTGATTATTTAACGTAACGTTAATTATCCTTCTTCTAGTTTGCTATTAAATCGTTGCTGCGATTTAATTATGCTATCTATCTTTTTCCTTGTATACCTTAATAAAGTAATCGTATGTTGTATGAGTATAGGCTGCTTCAGTGATCATCAGCCTATAGTGTGCACCTTTTACCGAGTCATAGGATACCTCGTTGTCCAGGCACGACTCAGGGCGGTATAGGTGTTTTGTTCTCCAGTGGTTAAGGCAGGGGTTGGAACTAGTGTTACCGCTGATGCATTTAGCCTTATCTAGTCCAATGATGAAGAGCCCTGTGTCTTGTAGAACCTGGATCGTAACAGTAATAATAGCTTGTTGATCTGCTTTCCAAAACAATGTTCAATGAAGGAGATGGGAAAACCATTTGAGTGTTTTATCTTCTTAACCTCTGAAGTGCGCATGGGGGTAATTGGAAACGTCCCCCTGTGCTGACGTATTTGAGGTGTTTCCGTCACTAAAATATTCATTGTGCCATTAATAGCATTAATATTTATCCATATGCGCCTATTATGGGTTGATTATAAAGGTATTAACCTGAAACAACAATAAAACGAGTGAAAACAGCGTTTGGATGGTCAAAATCGGAGATATAGCCCGCGAGTTGTATAATGTATGGGTGAGGCAATCTGCTTTCCCGCCAATTTCCCCCAAGGCCACTGAGACACAGTCGATCGATACTCTCTCTCTCTCTCTTGCACTCGCTTGCTATCAGTGATGACCACACCCTCCAATCGGATTTCTAATGTTAGCACGAAAATATACCTCAGAATAAGGGAATAACAGGGAAAATAGGTGATAACTGAAGGAGAGGAGGAAAGTGGGGAAGGAGGGGAGGTAGAGGACTGAGATTTTGCATGGCCCAGGGGCCAAAAAAAAAAAAAAAATAAAAAAAAAAAAATATAAAAAAATATATTTTTTTCGATGTCAAAAGTTGATTTTTATTTTCTCTGACTCTTAAGAGTCTTCCCGCAGTGCGCCGGGGGAACTCTTAAGAGTCTCCCCGCAGCTCCCGGGTTAAGGAACTGAAGTCATTATGAAATGCTAGATACAATGAACAGATTTTAAATGCCCTTGTTACTTATGTTAGTATCAAATTTGTCTTATATTGCAAAGGAACTGACAAATTTAATTTAATTGTGAGGCCGGTGAAGGTGGGTTTCCTGTAGATGGATGTAGCGAATGAAGTAGCGGTTTTATTGATGTTAATGTCTAGGAATGAAATCTGATTGTACTGTTCTGTCTCCGAAGTAAATTTAATATTTGCGTGTTGTGCGGTGAGATAATCAAGGAATTTTGAGACGTGGTCAGGTGATTCAAATAGTACGAAAGTGTCATCAATGTAGCGGTGGTAGAAGAGGGGCGTGAGCTCTTGTGGGCAATTTTTCAGCCATATTTCTTCGTGATGAGTTAAAAATATATCGGCAAGACTACAACCAAGTGGGTTACCCATCGAAATTCCTTCGGGCTGTTTATAAAATGAATTATTAAACTGAGAAAATGCAGTGCTTAACAGCATATGCGACTATTTTTGGAATTTAGATTTATTTAGACCATTGAGTGTCATCGTTTTCGCCGTTCTCGAAAAGCTTAGAACAACATGTATCGATAGTCTCATTAACCCGGGAATGGCGGCAAAGCTCTTAAGAGGTTTTACTGGGCGACGGCGGCAAAGCTCTTAAGAGGGAGGCCTAAAAATACCATTTAAACAGCACTAAACAATTTTTTTTTTTTTTTTCCCCTATACCTCATATTACTCCTCCACATCCCCTCCTTCCTCCCTTTCCCCTCCCCCTTCAATTATCACCTATTTTCCCTGTTATCCCCTAATTTGTTGGTATATTTTTGTGCTAACATTAGCAAACTGTGTGGGGGATGTGCTTACGTGCCTAGCAGGTGTGTTACACAAGCGAGTGTGTGTATGAGTAGGCTCAGTGTGGCTTGAGGCCTCGTGGAGGGAGGGGTTGCCTCAATTTTCTCCAAAATTCATGAATGGGCTGGTTCATCTATATTCGCGATTTTGACCAGAAAAATGATATTTTCACTGGTTTGATTGTTGTTACAGGTTACTATCTTCATAGTGAATGTAAAGTAAGCTCATATGAATAGGTAATACCGATATTTATCGTAAAATGACGATTATAGGCCTGAATGGAGCCCATATGCTCGCCCATGGGGAGCTAATTCATTACCCCCCCCTCGCCGTTCCCGGGTTATGAGGAACATTAGTGAACAATGATTTGTTTTTAAAAAATGCCATGAAACAATTAGAATGACTATAGTTACATAATTCCTTTGCAAATGAAAAAGAGTCTTTCACGGTGTAGAGGTTCTTTGTAATGGGCGAAAAAATGGGTACCAGATATTTAGCTAATTTATAACTACATGTGCCTATTGCTGAAGGTATTTGGCGGAGAGGGGTGTTTTCTTTGTGCACCTTTGGTAGCCCATGCATTATACCTGGGCGGGAATCAGAAACGAACAATTCCAAATAGGTCGGCTCATCCAAAATTCCATCTGATTAAAGTTTTCTTAACAAACCATCATTCTCATCAATAAGAGACAAATGTGAAACGTCAGGTCACCCAATAAATAAACATGATTTTTCAATATTGTTCACTTGTTCAGGCGATTCAACCCGCCTTATTGCCGGGACATTACTCACAGTTCATTTAAACCTTCTCTTGGTACGCACGACAGCTCCACCAACCTCTTGTGTTTATTACTGGTAAGATATATGATACCATTATCACCTTAGGAATATGTATTAGTTACAATTATAAGATAGGGTAATAAGTACATCTAAGTACTATATTTCGGGGTTTATTTTTAATCTTAATTTGTGTCTGGTTTAAATTATGTGTGTATGTTATGCTTAATTACATACAAGTAATATCTTAGTAAGTAACTAGATTATCTCTAATAGAATTTTATCATTCTTTTTAGGTCTGATTATGACATAAGGAATGTCGAAACTGTCACTGATAATTCAATAAAGATATTTTTCATCATTACGTTGGTGTTACTTGCCGTTATTCGCTTCCGCTTCCCACCTGGGGATTCTGTTGCTAAAATTATATATATACTGTATATATATATAATTATGCTATGCGACATTATAATTTAACATGCTTTATAATGATTCCGCTTATTCCACCTTAGGAAAGAATGGGGAATCTGAACACTCTCACTGGAGCACAACTAACTTCAATATTTTAAATCATGCAACAATAATAATCAATAACACAGAATAAACAATTTAGTTTCACAAGTTTTATTCCTTAATTGGCTAGGGTACAAATGAGATAGTGGGACATAAGAATCGAAAGCCCTTCTAGGGTAAGGGATCACTTTGATGAATACTACTAATAATAATACAATTGGAATTATTCCTAGGATAACTGATGAACTATGTTTTTTGATTAGGTTATAGAATAGTACAAATAATACTGATCGAATGTCCTATCGTAAACACAGAATAGGTGTACACAGGTATCTAGTCTCAAATAATAAATAGTACCTTGAAGTGAATTTAGCGGGGGTGAGGTAGCTACGCGCTGAGTGTAAATATTAGCTACTGCGACAACATACGTACAGTACTGAGGTTATGGTAATTAAGGTACTATTTGATTTAAGTTTAACTTTTACATTCAGGCAAAGTTAACAGGAGAATTAACTCAAAGAACTCAAAGAGTCAAAGTAATGAATACAATTTCATAAATGGCATAACAAAATACAATAGTCATGTATGCGTGAATGAAAATATCCTCGCCTGGCGGATGATTAATGCGACGTTAAATACAGTTAGAAATAACTCAAATGAACACTACGTGAATTATAAGTCATGAAGTGTGATAATTAATAATAGTCATATAAAGAGACTGAATGATAAAACGCTCTGTGAACAACTCATCTATATCCTACGTACCCTGCTGATGATAAAGCATAGAATAAGATCTGAATAAAAGTTCACTTTAGTTTTACGTGTATAAGTGTATGTATAATTTCCTGAACAAATATTTATATTACTCCTCATAAGAATACAGGAGCCTGTACTCGAAGAAACATATATCTATTTATCCTAGTGATAGAAGTGTGATGTTCTCTCTAAATCGAGTTACGAATATCTAGAAGTGAAGAATGGAAAAATCTTCAGAGTCTGATAATGTAAATCTTTAGCATATCTTATTAACCCTTACTGTAATCTTCAAAACTTCAAAAAACAATAAGTTACTTAAAGGATCTGAGTAGGATAGGTAGGAGCCCGTAGAGAGTCTGGTATGCACGTGGTGATAAGTTCAGTTGTCCCTCCTGTTTGACCAAGGGGAAGGTCACGGTATCAACACACGGTCAAGGTAGGTGATGCTCTCTTTCTTTCTTCTACGTCCTTTATTCGGGATCACAATTCAATACACTTGTTTGCACTATTGATAAGATTCTTCAAGGATCCAAGGTTAGCCTAGACAGAGATCTTATTTCCTAACTATTGATTAGCAGTTATTTAGGTTCGTCCGAGGAAGAGCTATTCAACTGTTTAATCAAGGCTGCTTGTCAAGAGTTTAAGGGAATAATGGCTAGCCCCTACGGAATCTTTATAATTATCCTGTTGTATGGAAGGGACTTAAGAAGGCAGGTGGTATTGCTTTTCTACTTGTTTGTTCACTTGGCTGCCAGAGTTAAGTTCACTTTGTGAGAATATACGGGAGGATATTGGGGGTTTTGGTGGCGAACTTCCATAAATAACTCCTCAGAATAGAGAAGGTCTGGCTGGGGGTAGGGCATGTCCTGGTAGGGGTATATGGCCATGTTCACTCTCCTGGAAAGGGGAAGTGACGCGTTTTCTGTCACATGAATGGGCTTTGTCGCGTTTTCCCTGACATGACCTGGTTAAGCAGTGTCTGTGATGGAGGAGGCTTTGTGCTTTTCGGTCTGCATGATATGTTGGCTATGCGGCACTGGTTGATTTGGCTGTTGTCTGGATATGGGATCAAGTTCTTGGTGGTGGTTGGCTGGTCCCCGGTAATTCATGATTTCATTAATTGAGTTTAGGAGTAAGTCGGTTGGTGGAGGGAACATAATATTATATATATACAGTATATATATATATATATATATATTTTTTTTTTTTTTCTTCTATATTCCAACTTACTTCCTCTCGGGCATAGGCTGAGAGCCTTAACATTCACCGCTTTACAATGAACAGTGAAGCCTGTGAGGTCTTGTTCCAGTCTAGGGAGTGAGACATGTGAAGCATGTAGAGTACAACGAGCACCTGCCATCTTGCCTTTACATGAGGCACGGTGCTCACTCATGGCCCGAAAAGACCCCACCTCTGAAGCCACCTCGTTCCCGTGCTTCACTGTCTCACCCCTACACTCGGACTCTCACACTTACACACACACAACGCCACCTGTTGAGCAGATAACTCACCAGGCATTGCACCCCTATAGCATATTTTGAATATGGGAATATTCATACAAATCAGGGAACAATGAGGGTATTTTATTGACGTTTCGGTGTGCTTGTGGTAATGCACTGATACCAGGTACAGCACAAATTCCATCCCAATAATATCTTCCCATTGATACATCGGGATTTGAACCCGGGACCTTTGGATTACCAGGCCAGTGGCAAGACCACTCCACCACACCTCCCCTATATATATATATATATATGTATATATACTGTATATATATATATATATATATATATATATATTGAGTATATATCACAAATACACGTGAGCCACTAAATGTTTCTAATCTCTCAGTGGGGTTCGAACTGCCGACCGTCAGGACGATAGCCGATAGCCGACACCACTGCCGTGGTGTAGTTGATTAAAGCGTCGGCTATCGTCCTGACGATCGGCGGTTCGAACCCTACTGAGAGATTAGAAAAATACATATATATATATATATATACAGGCATATATGTATATATATATTGGATTATTATACTTCTCCTTGGAGATTTTATCAGCGTAACCTTGGAGTTTTTCATGTACATCATTGGCAACAGGAAGCTATGACTGCAGCCGCTATGCATCTACAGTCGCACTCAACTACGCGTATTATGATGTAGTTTAACTTAAATTTCTTTAATTAGCTTAGTTTATGGTTGGTTAGGTTACTTAACTCATAAGCTGCACAGCTATGGTATTTGAAAGTGCCTGCCATGCGAAGGTATTTGATTCATTCCTGACTCAAATCGTCTGACTAAAGCCGCTATGTATCTACAGTCGCGCTCAATTACGTGTATTATGATGAATTTTGACTTAAATTTATTTAATAGCTTAGTTTAAGGTTGGTTAGGTTACTTAACTCATAAGCTGCGCAGCTATGCTATTTGAAAGTGCCCGCCATGCGAAGATATTTGATTCATTCCTGACTAAAATCGTCAATTTACCATATATATAATTAATACTTATCCATATGTGCCTATTTTACTTTTAATATGAACATATGAATATTGGAAAACAATAAAACAAGTGGGAACAGCAATTGGCTGATGAAAATCATATATTTTAGCTCCATGGTCATAATCTGACCTTGACCGGCGAGAGTAAGACACCCTCCCTCTCTTGTCTCTGGCATGGTACTGAGAGACAAGGGGAGCTCTCAGAATGGCTTAGAGGATCGGAGATACACTCCTCCATCCTCCCCCCTCTCTCCCAGCCGTCCTCGCACGAAAATACTCTATAAATTTCGGGAATGTTAGGGAAAATAAAGGATAATTGAGGAGGGGAAAGAGGGGGGGAGGGGAAGGAGGGGGGGGACACATGTGTAGGAGTGGTAGAAAGTAATGGAGGGGTAATATCTCACCTAATGACAAATTGATTTGTTTGAGGGGAAGGGGAAAGTGGTACATTTATTATGTTCTATCCAACAACCAACTCTACTCCTAAAATCGATTAATGAAATATTACAAACACATGTGGCAGTCCATGGATTCGAACCCAGGATGCTCACACCGAATATCAAAACCTTATGCATTACACCACGAAGGCAGTTAAAGAATGGTGGACACTGCCTACGATTTATTATGCAACTTCGAATCCTGCATATCAATCTAAGCATGTACACACATCCCAACTGCAACTCACATAGGCTATGCATATGTGAATGGAAAGAGCAATTAATGGGGCCTTAACCACTAGGGAAGGCCTCTCGATAAATTACTCCTGAACCAATATCAATTATTATGTTCTATCCAACAACCAACTCTACTCCTAAAATCGATTAATGAAATATTACAAACACATGTGGCAGTCCGTGGATTCGAACCCAGGACGCTCACACCAAATATCAACACCTTATGCATTACACCACGAAGGCAGTTAAAGAATGGTGGACACTGCCTACGATTTATTATGCAACTTCGAATCCTGCATATCAATCTAAGCATGTACAGTCTACGACAGAACTGCTGTCTTGGCCTGAGGCCATGTGTTAGTTCACTCACCTTTTAATAGATGGCACTTTAATCGCTTCTAATAAAACGGGGCGGGGTTAATATAGAGGTTCGAAGGAGGAGGAGTCAAACGTGTGTGTGTGTGTTCGAAAACGGCACGCAGAATAAGTTTATTTTAACATAAGACACAGGCTATATTATAAAATTAGCCCATGCTGGATCACAAATAAGTAACACACATTAGGTGTTGCGTTATTTATGGAATTTAATACACAGACAATCAAGTTTCTATCCTTCGCACTTTCCATTCCCCCCTCCTCCCCCTCTCCCTTTCACCCCAACTCTCCTTCTTCACCCGCTTCCTCTCCCCTCCCTCCCTCTCCCTCTCTCTCTCTCTCTCTCTCTCTCTCTCTCTCTCTCTCTCTCTCTCTCTCTCTCTCTCTCTCTCTCTCTCTCTCTCAAGGACATAAAAGATACCTTCTAAAATACGCAGAATAATACTATGCGATTGTTTTGAATTTACATATACATAATCTATTTTGTATTAATTTCACCACACCACCAAACGCCTCCAATGAAATTAATGAAAGCATGTATGTGATCCACCGGGATTCGAACCTGGGTTATCACACACAAATGTTTAGACACCTTAACCATTACACCACCAAGACGGTTAAAGGTTTATGCACACGCCTACGACTTATGAAATAAATAATAAATGTTAGGGATGACAAAAGTAACACATATATATTGACTAGGAATAGGATAACTAGCGAGGCAGCGAACAACACCTGTTACTCGCTGCCTCGCTAGATATCCTATTCCTAATTAAGTTACGATTGCCGAAGAACACGTCTATATTTGTTTATATATATATTAAGTGTAACAATAACACTTAGGATTTACGTTATTTGTGTTGGCTTAAGGAATAATTTGGATAATACATATACTTGTGACCTCCACAATTTGTAATGTTTGAGGAGAAGGGGCTTCAACCTCTCTCCTCTGTCCATCACATTCAAGCACCAACCCACCCACACCAACACTAACACAGGATACAAAACAGACACACACACACTCACACCCATTAACATAAAACGCACATCACACACATGATCACATACAACGTAATGGGCACAAATCACTCACACATGATAACATAAAACGCACACACACACACACACACTGGTCCAGGCAAACTAGAAAAGGTATTAGCATTATTGAGGAGATGCTGCTGTCTTCAGTGCGTTCATGGCCATCCTGAGCCTTACGACGTATACAGACTAATAACACACATAACAAAGCCACTATAACAACTTCGTCTCTCTCCAACACCCCTTCTCCCCTCTCTACACTCTTCAGAAAATAGGAAAAGTAGAAAGTAGCTACGAGGTGCCGTTGTGAAGGCTTATCCTTCAATACCTTCACCTGACCTTACCCCATCTGGGGTTTAGCTGGTCCACAAGGGTGTGTGACATGAACCCAATATAGAATTTGTGGGCCATCATGTCATGGAGTGGAATGTGGTTCAGGTTAGGATTGGAAAGGGCGGGAGAAGTGGGATCTGGGGGCAGGGGGGGGGGGGGGGGAATCCGTCGCCGCCCTAATATAAGTTGGACAATGTTTAAATCAGCTCCAACGAGAATACAGGAGGTAGTTGATGCAGCTTGTGGGTGGAGATCATAGTGATTTCATAAATATAAATTGTAAATGTTTACATTTAAGATCCCTTTATAAATAATTATGTATTATATAATGTGTATGTGTTTCCAATGTTCACCGTAACATAATGATGGTGAAATAATACATATTAAATTAAATTCAAGGTAACATGCACAGAGCTATAGTATACTTTTAATTATGTTTGGACGATAATTTAAACAATACGAAGTAAAAATATAAAAGCCTAAACAATTTACAGTATACCAACTTTAACACAACATAACAAGATTGCTTGGATTATCGTTAATTGTTCAATTTGATGTGTTACGATCCAGGTTCTCAAAGACACAGGGCTCTTCAACATTGGACTAGATAATGGCAAAATGCAACAACGGTAACACTAGATCCAACCCCTGCCTTAAACACTGGAAAACAAAACACCATTACCGCCCTGAGTCGTGCCTGGACAACGAGGTATCCTATGACTCGGTAACTGGTGCACACACACTAGGCTGACGCTCGATGAAACAGCCTATTCTCAAACAGTAAAAGATTACTCGTGTAGGTTACACAAAGAAAAGATAAGTACCGTGATTAATTAACGTTACGGTAGATACTCCAATAACTGGCACTCCTGTATTAAAGAAAGTGCAATGCTAGTCCTGCAACATCAACTGGAAACTTCTGAAATAAGTCTGATGCTGGGAAGATGTTCGTAAAGAATCTTGAACAATTATAATGCAGAATACGGGTCACAATAAATACTAGGACATATAGTAATAATAGGCAGGCGAATAATAAAGACTGCGCAAAGGTAGTAATGCTCGACAACTAAAGAAATGCTTCATGACACAACGCAACAGCCTACTAGGGTTGTGCAACTCAACAACAACCTCGGCTCAAAAGTGCAGTGAATAATAATGTGGCATACATATAAAAATGGAGCTTATCTCTAACCAGTGTCTGCTCGGTTAATAAAGTCTAGCTGGGGTATCAAGGCAGGGCAACAATGGGCGAGCATGCGGCTCGTAGCCTAACGTTGTCCGAAGGTGGTATAATGAAGATTACGTTATATGACGGGGATGCTCTCTTGATAAATCTAGGTCTCTAGTACCTAGTTCTATCCTGGCGATCCCTCAGAAGTCAACACAAAGAGGCAGCACTATGTTGTGAGGGATAGGCTATGGCCCTCTCACACCACAGTGCTGTGCTCGCAAAGTAAACCCACCCGAAGACAACCTAGGCTCCCACAGTACCTGTCGATGTCGTGCAGGGCTTAGCTAACACTGCACACATCGGAGACAACGACACAGTAACCTTACCCCTAGTCTAACTTTAAATAACTAAGCAGAATCACTCATCACCCTGCCAGGGAGACATATACCGGTCTACAAACTTCCCGAGAGAGGACACACACGGAAAAGTCCGTTTCTCCAAACCTCATTAAAGCCTAATACATAGAAATATCTGAGAGCTTCGCGTACAATACGACTGGCCGACGGTGAACGTCTATGCTGAAACCAGAAGGGATGTTGAGTTTAATAAAGATTAGAGAATGAGAAAGGAGAAGTCGAGAGAGAGAAATAGTATGCAAAGTGGCGAGTATGGGGGACAGAATTGCAAAGGATGTAGACGATACGCGTGTCAAGCCAGCTCTGAGGAGAATAGCTCCTCTGGACCCCTCCAGGATCCCACACAAAGGCACGGTGGTCAGCCAATCACAGGCCGCTACTTCACCCGGCAGCAGGCCTGCAGAAGGCGCCAGGAACCACCAGCCAATCAAAACCGAGAGAAAAGACCATGCGGGCGAACAACTCCTCCGGGAGGGAGGAGGGAGTACAAAGGAGTACAAAGGAAATCAAGCAACAACAGATCTAGTGACCCTTCTAGGTTGCTTGTCCTCCAAAACACTGAGGATCAAGTGTCCAAACAGTGGTTTAGAGTGGGTAAGGGAACATTGGAAAGGGAACTACTGCCCTGCCACTAACGTGGCAGGACTAGGAAGTTAGTAGGGGACATATGGGTTAGTAACTGAGGGGAGGATAAAGTTATTCATTTACAAACGCAGTCAGTCGCGGGTTTGATGCGAGATATTTGTCTAGGCGAAATTTAAATGAATCAACGGTGCTGCAGTCTATAACGTCTCGGGGAAGCCCATTCCACAAGTTGACAACTCGATTGAAGAAGAAATTCTTAGATTCGTGCGAGTTAAAAGATTTACCAATAATTTTGCAACCGTTTCCCCGCGTGTAATTAGATTGGTCGATAGTGAAGTACTTACTACAGTTCATATTGTCGATGCCTTTGATGATTTTGAACACTTGAATTAAGTCGCCTCTTAATCTGCGCTGGGTTAAAGGAAATAGATTTAATTCTCTAAGACGCTCTTCGTATGGTTTGTTCTTTAGGCTAGGTATCATTTTGGTAACTCTACGTTGAACTCGTTCTAGCTTGTTTATATCTTTTTGGTAATAAGGGCACCAGGATTGAACGCAGTATTCCAGAAGAGGGCGGACTAAGGAATTGTAAAGGGTTAGGATAACTTCTTTGGATTTATGCTCAAATGACCTGCCTATAAAGCCAATTATTTTGTTTGCCTTCTTAACAACTTCTGAACATTGTTGACTCGGTTTTAGGTTACTCGATATTGTTACTCCCAGATCAGTTTCTCTGTTTACATTCTTAAGCTGAGTGCCATTCATCGAATAGTTTGCTTTCTCATTTAGGTATCCGACATGTAGTACTTTACATTTATCCGCATTGAAACTCATTTGCCAAATTTGGGCCCAACATGACAATTTATCTAGATTGTGTTGCATATCGTCAACTTGTTCTTTTGAGAGTACGCTATTTGCAATTTTTGTATCGTCAGCAAATTTTGAGATTATGCAGGTGAGACCCTCATCTATGTCGTTGATGTAAATTAGAAAGAGAATTGGTCCTAGTACCGATCCCTGGGGTACCCCGCTACTTACATTGGTCCATTTAGATGCCTTACCGTTTATGACTACCCTTTGTTTTCTGTTGCTGAGCCAATTTTCTATCCATTTCAACACACCGTCTTGTATTCCATGCACTTTTAGTTTTAGCAGTAAACGTTTGTGGGGAACTTTGTCAAAGGCCTTTTGAAAATCAAGGTATATAATATCTACAGCTTTACTCTCATCGTAGAGGTTGAGGATATCGTGGAAGAAGTCTAAGAGGTTTGTTAAACAGGAACGTTTTTTACGAAAGCCGTGTTGAGTATCTTTAAGTATGTTATTTTCCTCCAAGTGATTTACGAGTCTGTCTCGTATGACCGTTTCTAGCATTTTACATACAACTGAGGTTAAGCTAATTGGACGATAGTTACTGGGTAGGGATTTGCTGCCTTTTTTGAATATCGGTGTTACGTTGGCTAGCTTCCACTGATCAGGCATAGTTCCAGACTGCAAGGATTTATTGAATAGTAATGTCAGTGGTTTGGAGAGCTCATTCTTAGCTTCCTTTAGAACTCTAGGCGAGATTGTATCAGGTCCTGGCGTTTTATTTACCTTGAGTTTATCTAAACAATTCAATACTTCTCTCTCTGTAACGGTGATATTGCTTAGAACATCTGAATTATCAATCTGAATCAGCGATGGTGTAGGGATATCACTGAGGTCTTCTGTTGTAAAAACTGATGCAAAGAAGGTATTGAGGGCATTACTCATTTGTACTTCGTCTTTGGTGTATTCTCCTTTTTCATCGACTAACGGTCCAACAGTTGAAGTAACTACTTTTTTCTTTCTGATATAACTATAGAATTCTTTCGGGTTTGTTTTACTTTGATTCGCAATATGTAACTCTAAGGTCTTTTTACTTTGCTTAATTAACTTTTTGGCTTTGCGTCGTAGCTCTACAAATTTCACCCGTTCTTCGTCATTTTGTGAGGATTTTAATCTATCATTAGCAAATTTTTTAGCAAGCAGGCAGTTTGAAATATCTTTATTCCACCATTTGGGCTTATTATTATGGCCTGGACGCCGTATTTTCGATGGTATGCAGTCTTGCACTGCTTTTAGGTAAGTGGTTTCGAATAACTTCCAAGATGTATTTATGTCGTTATTGTTAATTAAAAAGCTCCAGTCAGTTTCTTTAAACATAGCTCTAAGTTTATGGAAGTTTGCTTTCTTGAAATTAGGGACTTTTTCGATGCTACTATTTGGTTCGTTACTAGTAAACTTTAAAGTGAAAGTTATCGTACGATGGTCGCTGTTACTGAATTCATCACCAACATTCAAATTCTCTATCAATTCTTCTTTTGTTGCAAGTACAATGTCAAGAACGTTATTACCACGGGTCGGCATTCGAACAAATTGATAAAGCGAACTCTCTTGCAAGTTCGTATACAAGTCATGTCCGGAGTGTGAAGTAAGAGTATCGCCCCACTTGGTCACAGGTAAATTAAAGTCGCCAAAAATTACGGTATCTTGTGAGTTACTTACATCTGCAATTTGTTCGTAAATTTCTCGGTCAGTTTGCACTGATTGAGCTGGAGGTCTGTATATTAACGCAAGTATTATTTTTGTACCTTTATTATTCTTTATTAGCACAAAAGATGTGTCGACGTTCACAATTTGAGGTTTTGACACGAGGGTCGGGTTAAGACTTTCTTTGATATAAAATAAAATGCCACCTCCATTTTTATTTATTCGGCTGTTCTCAAACATTACATAACCGGGAAGTGAATACTCTGCTAAAAAGTCTCTATCTTGTGTATTGAGCCAAGATTCTGTTATGCCAATCACATCATAATTTTCTGTAAACACTAGTTCCTCTAAATCTGAAAATTTATTGGGAAATATTTATAGGGAGGAGGAGGAAAAGCAACACTCACCTCCCCCACCCTGCTCGCTCGCTCTCTCTCTCTCGCTCGCTTCCCACACAAGCAACATTTATATTATAGTGAATATAAAATATAAGGCGCGGTCACAGACCAAAACAAAGACCATTTCTAGACTGTCTGTGGCAACACGACCCTAACGAAATAAAGCAGATCATTCTAGGACAACTGTAGCCCATCCCCCCATCCTGGCGAGCGCTAGCGAGCTGCAATGCCCCACGCAACCATTCTGCTAGCGCCGGGAGGCGTCACAGATGACTTACTTTATAGTAAATCATTACAAACGCCGAACTGTTTACTGATAATGGGAAGCCACAGTAATTAAGCTAGTAATTAAGAATCCACTGAGAAAAGTATAATGCAATAATCATAGCGTGTCATATTACATGTTAAGGTAATATGTAATATGACATGTTAAGGTAGGCGGATGCCCAACCCCGAAAGGGGTTGAAATAGGGGAGCATTACCCCCGCCAAAGGCGGCTTTCTAGGGCATTTCCTAGCTGATGCTGAGAGGATTGGGTTCTAGTCATGTGGTGATGGGCTGGTCTATCAGAGTGAGAACTGAGCGATCTCTGCCATACCCATATCTTACTCTGACTGTTCCTTTTACTTATATATTTTCTAGATCTCAAGTGACGGGGCCTTTTCCGTGGATTGACCTCCCAATCTACCAAGATTGGAAGCCAAAGCGTCACATTTTTCCTTTGCCCCTCAACTTTCTCTTCATAATTGCTGAGGGGCACAGGGCCCTGGGTGGGTCTTTGGTTTCCCGGGCGTTTCCGCACCCTCCTTAGCTCCCCGCCATGGAGTGGCTTCGGCCACCCAGGCTTTATTGTGGTCGGCAGGGAGGGTTCTGTGGGGGCGCTCGGTTATGACCTTGGCCTTGGGGCTGTTCGGCCAGGCAGCTTGGGGAACAACAACAACAACATGTTAAGGTAGATTATGAATTGGTCAACCACAGTGCTGTGAATAGTGGTATGGAAGACAACCAAATTTACTCTAATATGAAAATTTGTTTTTATTACAAAAAAAACACGTTTCGGCTCATCTAAAGTGTTTTCTCTAACTGGGCCGATATTATCTTGTCTTTATGATATATATATTTGGTAATTAATTTGGTCAAAGCTAGATTACAATGTGATCCAACTTGTCTTGATGCGTGGATTGTAACATCCCGTTTCAATTACTTATATATTTATACGATTGTTTACACTAACCAGGACGCCAAGGTTGGCAACTTTGAGTGTTTTGCAACGGAGCATACTGTATATATTTATTTTCTATAACACATTGTATAAGGTAAATAATAGAATATGAGTTAATAATTGAGAATCAGTAGAGGTAAAAAGAACAGTATTATTAAAACACCAAAGATTTTTTATGGACAGCTTTGAACACGACGATGAGGAAAATTATATATTCGGTTAGGAGAGAGAAGGGGGAGAGAAAAAGAGAGAAGGGGGAAGATAGGGGAAGGCAGCAGAGAGAAGGGGAGGAGGGGGAATGGGAAGTTCGAAGGATAGAAATTTGATTGTCTGTATATTAAATTCCATAAATAACGCAACACCTGATGTGTGTTACTTATTTGTGATCCGGCATGGGCTAGTCTAATAATATAGCCTGTGTGTTATGTTAAAATAAAGTTATTCTGAGTGCTGTTCTAGAACACACACACACACACACACACGTTTGACTCCTCCTTCCAAACTCTATACTAACCCTGCCCCCTTTTATTAGAAGCGATTAAAGGGTCATCTATTAAAAGATAAGTGAACTAACACATTGCCTCAGGCCATGACAACAAGTTCTGTCGTAGACTAGACTGTACCTAATTCACTCTCTCGTTTCGAGTGACACTGGATGTTTTTTTGTTTTTGTTTTTTTTGTTATGCCTTGGATCTTAAGGGTCTGGCCGCATTCGCCCAGTAGAACCTCTTACCCCACTGAGCACCAGCTAATAAATAATAAAAACACACTGTTTGACCAGCAGATTTTTTTTTTTTTTAACAGCTTAACTCCATCAGACATATTATGTTCCAATAAGTCCGAGGAGGCGGGAGCCCCGGGATCATTGCCACTGCCCCGCACTACACTCACAACAACACTGCGGCCGTTAGAATTATCGGAGGTGGATGAGGTTGCCACCAACGGTTTTATCGTAAGGTAACTTATCGGACATACTGAGCTCCATATGACGCTAGTGCGTCATATAACTTATTATAGAGGTATGGAGATATGTCCATATGACGCGATCGCGTCATATGAGTTTTTGGTTCACTAGTCCATATGACGCGATCGTGTCATGTATGTCTGGGGGAGTTAAATAGATGAAAAATGAAAAAAAAATCACCTCGGTCATTTGGGGGTCCTGAGGGGGGGGGGGGGGTTAAACCATCAGCTGGTGCCGGGCGCCTCTTCAAATATCCTGCGCCGGCGCACCACAGCTGGGCAAGAAAGCATGGCAGATGTACGATGCGTCTAGTTTTTGGGTGACAGTTATTTACACCACTCGAGCATCATGTGTGCCTTCATAGTTCATATATTAGCAACATGTATCACATAATGTCATTGTAAGTGAAGTTACAGTGTGATAAGTGCATAGATTCAAGTTTTATAAGTGCCGACGTTTGCAACATGTATCACATAATGTCATTGTAAGTGTAGTTACAGTGTGATAAGTACATAGATTCCAGTTTTATAAGTGCCAGCGAGTGGCAAGCCCCTTGCGCGTCCTGGTTACCATGGCGACCGGCGGCCATCTTGGGACAAGACAAGAACAGAACACACGCACGTACACACGATCAGCTGACTGACAAGTCTGCCACCACTCTCACTTTCCTTTTTAGCCTCTCTCACTCACTCTGTTTTTTTTTTGTTTTTTTTTTTAAGAGACAATGAATGGAGGAAGGAAAAACACAGATAAAACAAAAAGGTCCATGTGCCTAAAGGCATCCTCCATTCATAAATTTGTTGTAACAACTGGATTTAAACATTTGTAGATTGTAAGTTTGTGGAAAGCAATTTGAGGGAAGTGAATTCCAAAGAGTAGTAGTTCTAGGGATAAATGAATTTTGATAAGCAGAAGTTCTGCATTGTGGAGGAGAAAGTGTAAATACATGGGCGCTCTCAGCTGCCCTAGTTCTATGGGGAAAGATGTGGAGAGGCGGCAGAATTGAAGCAAGTTCCTCGGAACAATTGCTGTGAAAATATCTGTAGAATAATGCAAGGGATGCAACGTTTCTTCGTATAGATAATGTAGGAAGGTCCTGTGTGATTGCAGGGTTATTGATTAATCTAATAGCTTTATTTTGAATTCTGTCCAACTGCCTCAATGCAACCACTCCACTTCCACTCCACAGAGGTGAACAGTAATCCATCTGAGAACGCACATGACTTTTATATATTACGGCCAACTGCTCGTCAGTGAAGAATTCTCGAACTCTGTACAGGAGTCCCAGTTTTTTAGAGGCATTCTTAGCAATGCTTCTAACATAATGTGTCCAGCTCAAGTTAGTAGTTAATGTTACACCGAGAATGTCAATACTAGGGGAAGTGGGAGTATTTACATCATTAACAAATATATGGAAGTCAGTGAGATTCTGTCGGTTAGAAAATTGAATGTACTTGGTTTTCTGTGCATTAAAGGAAACTAGATTCTTTTGTCCCCATTCTTCAATTCTAGAAAGGTCCTGGTTCAGAGAAATTGCAGTGCTTATTTTTTAATTTATAAGATCGGGTTGGGTGAAAGAATTGGTAAATGTGAAGGAACTGTGGAGTGTTGAGTCATCTGCATAGGAATGTATTGGATTATGAGTGGTAGATATGAGATCATTGATATGAATGAGGAACAGAGTTGGGGCCAAAACTGATCCCTGGGGAACACCATTTATTGAGTGAAATTGAGAATAAAGGCCATCTACCATTACACATATTTTTCTGTTATGAAGATAAGAAGAAATTAGTGGAACTAATGATGCAAGGCCGTAGTGTGACATCTTCGACAATAAGGATTGATGCCAGACTCTATCAAATGCCTTTGATATATCCAGTGCTATTGTATGTGTTTCACCATGTTGGTCTGTAGCTTGGTTGACTTGATGCGTAAGAAGGCAAAGCATGTCTGCAGTTGATCGACATCGTCTAAAACCATATTGCCTATCACTGATTAATTTATTATTCTCAAGATGCTTAATTATGTGATTATTTAATATAATTTCAAAGACTTTACCAAGAGTGGAAGTTATAGCTATTGGTCTGTAGTTTGATGGATCTGAAGAGGCACCTTTTTTAGGAACTGGATGGATGTTTGCTTCTTTCCAGGGTACTGGGAAGCATGAGGTATGAGTACATAGACGGAAAATGTTTGCCAATACAGGAGCGAGCACCAAGGAGCAATTCTTAAGTTACTATTGGAGGAATTTCATCTGGACCAGGAGCCTTATCTACTGAGATTGTATCTATTGATTGTATACTTTATCGTATGTTTTATAGTTATAATATGAGTTTTACACATTGTTTTAGGCACTTTTGACTTAGAAATATGGGTTTTGACATTGTACTTTTAGTGAGGAGAGTGTGGGAGGTGGTGGTGAAGGCAGGTGTTGGGGAAGACCACGTACAGTCTACCGCACTTATAGCGTGTACAAGCCAGAGAAGAAAATATTGGCTGGCAACTGTATAAAAACTCCCTCCCCCTTTCACACTTATTTCTCCAAGTAATCGCTGGTTCGAATATGAACCGAGACGCGCTCTCTCTCTCTCTCTCTCTAAGTGTGCTTACGCGCGCGCGCACACAACCACACACACACACACACACACACACATGTATAATTATTTCTACAACTATAGATTTCTCCCTCTCCCTGTCTCTCTGTATTAATTTATATATCTATCTATCTATCTATAGATATATAGTATGTGTGTGTGTTATTACGATTAACTATTTTTACTATGAATAAAATATAGGGCAACTATAAGCAACTGATAGGTTATATTTGCAAACATTAAGCTTACATATAAAAATCATATTGTGAAATGATTTGATAGGTCTGTTACATTATAGGCTATTTAAGACTGTAATGGGTTACTATTAATATGATAATTTAATACACACTAGTAACTAATTTACTTGGTCACATTACCATCATTTAATTGCCAACAAGGTTCGGAATCGCCGTGCAAAATCCATTCCATACCTACTCGTTTGTCCTAAAAATTAACGTTGTAATGTCGTAATATTTACCAATCAATTCTGATGTGCTTAAGTCCTGTAGCTGCTTTTCAAATTATATTTTGATTTGCCACGCTACTCTAGGATGACAAAGAAGAAGAGAGAAGATTATAGAGTATGAGAGAAGGACATATACAGTATAGAGATGGTGCAGGAGGAAGGGAATAGTGAATATGAAACTATCTAAACGTGTTGTATCTAATATTCTATAATCATTAAATACTAACTATATATAGTGCAATATTACATAGGGCTTGTCGTATTAGAATAGGAGGGAGATCTATAGATGGTTACCAGTGGTATAGTGAACCCAAACTTATAAGGTCGAGAGATCAATCCCGCGCGGGTCTATTCACACCCAAATCCTTCTGTTGAGACAGCAGCGTAATAGTAACCTGGTATAAGTGGGTCGTTGTGACGTTCCATCTGGGGTGACAAACTGTGGTAACCCATAAAATGTAACACCCCTGCATTGGGTTAGTTACCACAGGTTCCAAAGGTGAAGTGTCGGAGATAAGCGCCGTAGGTACCGGTATGCACTATCTCAATATATGCCTCATAAACTATTACAGATGCTCTTAACCCGGGAGCTGCGGGGAGACTCTTAAGAGTTCCCCCGGCGCACTGCGGGGAGACTCTTAAGAGTCAGAGAAAATAAAAATCAACTTTTGACATCGAAAAAAAAATATTTTTTTATATTTTTTTTTTTTTATTTTTTTTTTTTTTTGGCCCCTGGGCCATGCAAAATCTCAGTCCTCTACCTCCCCTCCTTCCCCACTTTCCTCCTCTCCTTCAGTTATCACCTATTTTCCCTGTTATTCCCTTATTCTGAGGTATATTTTCGTGCTAACATTAGAAATCCGATTGGAGGGTGTGGTCATCACTGATAGCAAGCGAGTGCAAGAGAGAGAGAGAGAGTATCGATCGACTGTGTCTCAGTGGCCTTGGGGGAAATTGGCGGGAAAGCAGATTGCCTCACCCATACATTATACAACTCGCGGGCTATATCTCCGATTTTGACCATCCAAACGCTGTTTTCACTCGTTTTATTGTTGTTTCAGGTTAATACCTTTATAATCAACCCATAATAGGCGCATATGGATAAGTATTAATGCTATTAATGGCACAATGAATATTTTAGTGGCGGAAACACCTCAAATACGTCAGCACAGGGGGACGTTTCCAATTACCCCCATGCGCACTTCAGAGGTTAATAAGATCCACTGTCGAACAATATGGTACGAAAGTTTCAATATAATAGTCATTGTACTAAAGTATGTGACTGTCGATATAAAAAGTGTATAATATGTTATAATGAGTATATTTGTTGCCACGGTCAAATCAGTCTCTTACACACCTTAAGCACTAATGATATCTAGATTTGCCAGTGTTGCCGCCAGCATCGTATTGTTTGTTTTCTTCCACCCCCACCTACTGTAATATAATATTCATAATAATAGTAATGATGATACATTAAACTCTACCTCAACATTATTCATATGAAACCCTAATAAATTCTAAACCTGTTCTCCAAACTCCAGCTCATATATTACTATTTATTTTTCTATGTGTAAGAAGCAGACAAAAGGCATGCTGCCCTGTAACGAGTGTCTCCCCCAAAGCCAAAATAGTGACAGATAGCCAAATTCAATTAACGTTGGGTTCAATATGCTGAACACACTAAGCTTATAGCAATCTAAGTCAGAGCATGAAGGAAACATTGATTGGTGGGGAGAGTTTCTGAGTTCGTGTTAAGTAGAAGAAAGACTGAGAACATTTGCTAATTCTTGGGTTGGACAGTAGGACAGCATATAAGTGGTACTGTGTTGAAAGTCGAATGCCTCACACCCGCCGAAAAGGTATGCACTGAGAGAGATCTGAAGAACACTGATTGTTGTAATAGCGATAGAAGAGTGAAAGAGAAGCAACATTGTGGTGTGTAGAAAGAACGTGTAGGGAATTAGTAAGAAGAAGCGAGTTGATGAGGCGAAATACTTTTGAAACTACTCTTTCGAGAAATGCGATATGAGGGAACCTCCACTCATATCGCATATTGGGCTTCCCCAAGATGTCATAAACGGCAGCACCGTTGATTCTTTTAAACTTCGCCTAGACAAACGCCTTGCCTTAAATCCACGACTGACTGCATTTGTAAATTAATATATGTTTTTCTCTATTATATTACTAACAACTGCCCCCTACTAACATCTAATCCTGCCACGGACATGTCCCAAGGCACATGCGAAAAAATACTCGATACATGGGCGCACAGTGCCCCTTTACAGAACAAGAAGCTGTGCGCAGGTGAAGAAACCACAGTGACGGTTGAGCACACCTAACTTCTGGGAAGATGTTTTAGCAAGAATGATAATATGATATTTTATTTATTTCTACTAGTAATACTATTATTGATAAAAATAATATTTAGGAGAGCATGTCATAAGCGAAAGGAGCCCGTACTGATCATCAAAGGGATACTACAATCATATCCTAGGATACAGCTAACACAGTGTTTTTATTTTAATTAATTCAGTTACTTATTAATCGACTATGTCAGATGGAATATGCAGGTTGAATATATTTATCTTTCAGCTCTTGTTATACCTAGGCAAGAGGAACTCATAAATAATAGTAAATTGGTTTAGTATGTGCTATGTAAAGTAGGTTTTTAAATAATGTCTGTCACATAGGGGAATTAAAACCATTAACATAAACCATGCATAGGATTAATCTAATCATGTAGGAGTAGGAGCCCTTTGCTCATATTATTGATAATGTAAAGAAATCACGGGATTTTCGGACAATATTATTTCTAGACTTTACCAAAGTTGGGAGTAATTACTACAGTATCTTAGAGTAATACAGTATATAAAACACATTAGAAAGGGATGTAAAACTACACATTTTTCATTGAACTATATTCAGTAACCTGTCCATCCTCCCTCCATTATTCTGACGGTCTGTAGTCGTTCGCTCATGTTCCCGGCTATTCCTTATTGTCGTATTAAGTAATGTGAGTGAACAAGAAGATAGATACGGTATCAGTAATAGAGCATACGTTACTGATAGCATGGTGAGACAGTTCTCTTCTTTAGATTGTAAGAGGTAATATTAACATTACCTTTCCTGTATATTAAAGAAGAGTACTCAAGAGAGGTTATAAGCATATATCCACCTATTTTTGCTAGCGGAGACGCTTCCCAAACCCCACCCCACCCGAAAACAAATCTAACAAGGGCAAACCGAGAGAGAGAGAGAGAGAGAGAGAGAGGAAGGGGGGTGGGAGAGGTGATTTCTCGTTTCCCACATTCAAAACGAAACAGTGAGTCATTTTGGTCGAGTTAGGATGGCAGGGACTGTAGTGGGCGAGTGTATTCTGGAAAGTTTCCAGCAATAATTTTCTCCGCATTTTTGTACGCGCTATAAGTGCGGTAGACTGTACATAGCAACATGACACACTCATCCTCAGCTCGTCTCTTCTGACCCCTACGATGGCCTGGCGGAATTTTGAGTAATGTCATGGGGTCTGGGTCCTCCTCCTCCTCCTCTTCCCCTTCCCCACCTGGTGGGGAGTCAACTATGTCATGGGGAGCAGTAGGGGAGCAATACACACTCTATTCCCTTTGTTCCAACATCGCGAGACGACGAGGTAGGTCAGACACTCGTGAAATAAACAGGACAACTGTCTTCCTTCCTCCTCCCGCGCGTCCCTCTCCCCACCCCCCACCACGGCTTGACTTGGGGGTTGCCAAGTATTGCCACTGTTCAGCAACATCCTATGGCATATCCCATACAAATCTCAAGCATCTAGCTATCATAGAACAAGAGTAAATACGGTCGAAGGTCGTGGTGAGATAAGCGGGTACACTGTTTTCCCCATCCTTCCGCACATCCCCACCCGCGCGGCTGGACTTTGGGGTTGCCAGGTATTGCCACTGTTCGGCAACACCATAAGGAATATCCCATACAATTCTCAAGCATTTAGCTACCATAGGACAAGAGTCAATAAGGTCGACATTGCTGACGCAGGTGCTGCGGCGCTTGGGTTTAGCGTTATATACATTGCCGACGCATCACGTGCGTCGCTGGGGTCCTGTGGGTTAAGAGTCTGGCTGTAGCTCCTGGGTTAATGAAATAAAATTAAGTAACAATATATCAAAATTATATTGAGTTTAGGCGCAAATGTCAAAGCATACCGGCTACGACTATGGCAATACTGAAGGTGGAAACTACTGTCAAGACAAGTACACAGACGAATAACCCGCCAGTGTTGTGATAAAATGAGATAAATCACAGCACTCCACCATGATTGATAAACTGAGTCAGCAAATAGTGAAGCTGGTGAAGGGTAAGGGTTCGCATGAAGTATAGGACCTTATTATTAACACTGAAGATGACTGGCTGCTACAGGTGAGAGGAATAAATTAGAAATAGGAGTTTTGTTTTAGTTGGTTGGTTCTCTCTGAGTAGGCCTAGTGGGAGATAACACGGTATTATTCTAGTTTCACACAGGGTCGAAGTTATGAATTATTATTTAGTTTTATATATTAGTATGTGTGGAGTTACTCGTAGAGACGGATTGAGGAATGAAGAGATACGTAGGAGAGTGGGGCAGAAGGAACATTTGTCAGCCAAAGTGGACAGAAGGGTGCTGAGCTGGTATGGTCATGTTGAACGAATGGGAGATGAAAGGCTTACAAAGAGAATATATGAGTCAGATAGAAGGGCAGGAAGACCCCCATTGAGATGGAGAGACTGTGTAAGACAAGCTGTGGATGATAGAGGAATGACTATAGATCAGGCAAAGGAAGTGGTAATAAACAGGAATGAATGGAGAATGCTTGTGAATAGTTGAGTGAACACGTGGTCATTTGGGTGAAGGGTCGGGCGCAAGTTGGACTAGATAATTGTCCATCAGGCGCCTGGCCCGGGAAGACGATTAATATGAAGGGTGCTCCTGGAAGTGTGGTGGGCGGGCTTGTGGCTTTGGCTCCTTTACCTTACCTTTGGATACCTTTGGATGTGTTCGCCGCTCCTCTAGCGGCACCAAGGAGCGCGACGCCCCTCGTTATGGGTGGTGATTTGGTGCAGTAGACTGTATGAAGCGACAGCTCGCTCCCTTGCGAGGATGGGCTCGTCTGGCACTTTTTGCAGTTCGACATCTAGGGCTCTCTTCAAGTTGTCTAACGAGATGTCTCTCATGTCTCTTACTCGCCGTGGGAGTTTGTTGAAGAGACGTGGGCCTCTGTGTGATAACCAGCCCTCTCGCAGAGAGCCCATAGCACCCCTGTTATTCATCCGGGGGATTTCGCATTCCCAGCCTCTCCTATCACTGAATTTCATGACTATCGGAGTATGTAGGTTTGGTACTAAACCCTCTGCGATTTTCCATGTGTATATTATTAGGTAACGTTCTCTTCTACGTTCCAGTGAGTACAGATTCAGTGCTCTTAAACGCTCCCAATAGTGTAGATGTTTTATCGAACTTATATGCGAAGTGAAATTTCTTTGTACACTCTCTACGTCATTTATTTCACCTGCTTTGTATGGGGATGTTAATACGCTACAGTATTCAAGCCGCGGTAGCACTAGAGATTTGAAGAGCGTTATCATAGGCAATTCACCGCGTGTTTTAAAAGTACGCAGAATCCAACCCGTTAGACGTTTCGCAGCCGCCACTTTGACCTGGTTATGTACTTTGAAACCCATATTTTCAGACATTAATACCCCAAGGTCTTTCACACTGTCTTTCCGTTCTATTATGTGGTTTGATTCTGTTAAGTAATTTGTAATTTCTTTAACACCATTATTATCTCCATACCGTATTAATTGGAATTTTTCCTCATTGAATTGCATGTTGTTTTCCCTGGTCCACTGGAACACTACATTCATGTCTTCCTGCAGTCGGCCTGTGTCCTCTTGTGTGTTTACTATCTTACTTAATTTTGTGTCATCAGCAAAAGACGACACCGTACTGTGTCTGGTGTTGGTATCTATGTCGCAAATTAGTATGAGGAACAGAAGGGGCGCTAGCACTGTTCCTTGGGGCACTGAGCTTTTGACATCCGAAGGCTCAGAAGTGACTTGGTTTACTGCTACCGATTGTTTTCGGTTTACGAGGAAATTGTATATCCACCGTCCGATTTTCCCAGTTATACCTTTTGCTTTCAGTTTGTGGGCTATTATACCATGGTCACATTTATCAAATGCCTTAGCAAAATCGGTGTAAATGACATCCACGTTTTTCTTTTCTTCTAGCACTTTAAGAATTTTGTCATAGTGTTCCAAAAGTTGTGAGAGACATGATCTTCCCGCTCTAAACCCATGTTGACCGGTGTTGTGTAGTTCATTTGCCTCCATGAATGTTGAAATTTTGCTTCGCAGGACTCGCTCGAAAACTTTAATGATGTGAGAGGTTAGAGCTACCGGGCGGTAGTATTTTGGTAGTGCTTTACTCCCTCCTTTATGCAGTGGGGCAATTATTGCATTTTTCAAGCTATCTGATATGTCACCAGTGTCTAGACTCCTTCTCCACATTATAGCCAGGGGTTTTGAGAGGTTTTCCTTACATTTTTTCATTAGGATCGAATTCCATGAGTCCAGGCCTGGTGCCGAGTGGGATGGCATGTTGGAAATGGCTCCGCTACATGTCTGCCTGCCGAGATCGGAGCCTCTCCGGGTGGTCGGGGGCCAGGGGAGTGCTGGAGCGACCTTGGTGACCCTGGTCTCTGGGTATTCTCCTGGGTGACCTAGATGTGTGTGAATTATGTGTTTTGTCTGTGTTTGTTCGCCGTTTTGTCTTGTGTTTTGTGTTTTCCTGTTCTTGCTGTCTTGAGTCGGCCATCCCCAGGAAGAAAAAAAAAATAGATAATAACATAGAGGAAAAATAAAATAAAAAAAATGGAAAAGTGATGATTGGGCCTGAGCATATAGATAGATATATTAGTTATATCATGTATTTCATTGGCATACAGTATATGTCCAAACCATCGGTAGTTCATTATTATATACTTCCTAAATGTCGAGACTCTTAACCCTTAACTGGCGGCGCGCAACTTATGTCGTGTGAAATAAATATGGACTAAGTGGCGGTTCACAACTTATGTCGTGCGCCATTTTCACCACGTAATGTTGCTGAGAGAGAGAGCTGAGCGGTGTGAGGAGCGTAGTAAGCCTATGACCGCCGCCCACCACCTCGGTGGACCAACTGAACTGTATTATAACTTCCTCCCCCACTTCTCACTCGCTACACAGGGAATTATGTAGGGAAATTACTTAATTACAGGGTTTTTGCACTCGTGTTGCACGATCGTTGCAAAAGAACCAGTGGTTGTACAAGGATGGTTCGGGTGTCATTGGAAAGCTCTGTTTATGCCCTTTCAGGGATAGATACTTGTTTTATGCTCTGGGTCATATTTAGGCATGAAAATGATCACGTAAACAACCCTATTTAGGGTAAGAAAAAACCTGCTGGGCGCTACGGTCCGCTAGACCGCCTAGCCCGCCAATAATGTGTTAAGCACCTCGACAATTTAGGATAAGTAAATATACTGTAAGTTTATATTAGGCGCTAGTATTAGTGCGAAAAACGAAATCTGAAGGTAAATGCGGGGAAGAGCAAGGCTATGGTCTTTGAAAGGGGTGAAGCCACAGAGTGTGAGGTGAAGTTGAACGGTCAGGCTATGGAGATAGTCAGCTCATTTAAGTATCTGGGTAGTGTGTTGAGTAAAGATGGGACTATGGATGAAGAAGTGCGGGAGAGGGTGCAACAGGGGAAGTAGGTGTAGGAATGCTGAAAGCAGTAACAGGAAATAGGGTGGGCAGTATGGAAGTGAAGAAGTCCTTGCATGACAGTGTGGTAATCCCGACACTGACTTACGGAAGCGAAGCATGGACGTTGGTGGAGACATTCGGACCAAGAGTGAGAGGGGTGGAAATGAGTTACTTAAGAAGTGCGTGCGGAGTTACATGGAGGGATAGACAGACGAATGAGGAAGTAAGAAGGTGTGGTGTGGAGGTAGATGTGCTGTATAGTGAGAAAAGAAACACCTTGAGATAGTTCGGCCATATGGAACGTATGGGAAGCGAGAGAATGACTAAGAGGGTGTACGAGAGCGAGGTGGAAGGACAGAGAGGGAGAGGTAAACCGAAAGAGAGGTGGAAGGATGGAGTGAGGAAGTATATGGATGAAGGCGGTGCTGATTGGTAGGAGGGTCGTCGTCTGACTGGTGACAGAGGTGCATGGGAGCGGTTAGTTCATAGCCACTCCTTCGGGGATCAAGGCGTCAGGCAATAGATAGATAGATTAGCCTAACCTACATATCTTTATAACCGATATGTACAATTTCGCATTAAGTTTCTATGGGTTTATTATCATAATTATATTGGGTTATTATTATAGTTAATCCAGTATTAATATGTAGTTAGTTAAATGACGCATTAATGAATAGGATATATTCACTGCGCACGCGTTATTTGGAAATGGTGAGGGTTACCCGCCGTGAAACCCTCAGATCTGCTCTCACGACCATCTCATCAAAACCTCATTCTAGCTACTCCAACAACCACCTTATTCATGCTAAGTCATTCTAATTCTATATCTCCTAGTGGCCACTATAGCTTCTACCTATTCCTAACTCTATCATTGAGCTATCCAACACTTTCAACATCTAAGTAAGTTAATGCTTATAGGGTTCTGGGAAAACTAGATCTTTGTTTACCCACGGGTTCCTATACTAAATCACAAACAAGAAATTGGGAAGGATGTAGTATCTGGGCATATGGTCGTTAAGTTTACATAGGTCGTACGCTCGCGGTAACCTATTATTGTATCCCACGGCAGTCAAAATAGCCGGGGACGTGATCACATCTTTACAAATATTTGTTGTTACTTTGGTGTCTTAAGATATATGGATAATGTTTTGTTTAGAATATCTGCCGGGTTTCAAAAAATAACTTACATAAAAAAAACAAAGACAAAAAATATAAAATACTTGTAGCAATCAACCCCGGTGTAAAACTGGAATTTTACCGATAACATCTTTGGCCTAACTCAACAACTGATGCTATATGTATCATGATGATACCACTCTGTTTATGCTTACAGGCTAGAGCCTAGGCCTAGACAAAAATAAGTATGCTAATATGATTAGTAAAATGCAGCTAGGGATAAATCTACAATTATACTACCCCAATTTTGTCGCTATTCTGTTGGTACTAATAGGTTAATATTATAAGTAGTAGACTTAGTATGGTTTGATGATGCGCAGAAAAGTTTATTTGACTTGAAATAGATACATTTAAGTATTACAAACCTTCGTCAAAGTGAGACTCGTCCGCCGCGGTTTCTTCGTCCCTGGTTTGTTTACCTAGGTGTACAATTGGTTAGGCCGCGGCGTACTTGTTGTTTGCCCCCTGCTATCAATATATATGATGATGACAATAAGTCATTGGGGGGGGGGGGGGGAGGGGGGGGGCAAAGCCCCCCCTCATGGGGAAAACGTTTTTTCAGAGGCTTGTAATTACTTTCAAACACTCTATATTGATGAAAATGAACACAGAAAACTTAATCCATGGGAAAATTAGTGACATTAATATAAAAAAAAATAAGTTTCCGTGTCTGCTGAACCATCGAAAAAAATGCTAAAAGGGGTGTTTTGAAGGGGGAGGTGTGGGGGAGGGGAAGTGGGGGAGGGGTAGTATAACTGTAGATTTACCGACCTAGGCGTATGGTGTCAATCAAAAAGATCACAAGAAGAAAATATGCAAGTAGGACACCACAACCAGGCAAAATACACATACGAAAAATAATAATATTTCCTAATTGAAGTCTCACAATCACAACCCCCATCACTGGTTCACTATAGTTGGTATAATACTGGCAGACCCTTGCAACACTAGTCTGGTTGGGCTACGGCATCACTAAAGGTGGTGAATAGTAAGTGTCGGCACGTACCCGGGAGTACACTCACGCGTACTAAAAGTTGCTCAGGGGTGGGTCCTTCCTTCCCCTACTCCACCCTGGGCAGGTGGAAGGGGGGAGTAGGGTCCATGTCTACCGCCACCTTCCACCCCCACACTATCCCCAACTCCCCCATCTTCCTTCTCTAGCTGGCAGTTAGTGATTGGAGACGATTGTTTTCATGTATTGTAAATTAATGTTAAACCCTCATTGCACATGCTTACAATGGCTAACATTTAAAATTTATTAGGAATGTATTAATATAATATACTGTATAATTGTATTCTCAAAAGGAGTCTCTATACACACGTGGGTTACAAGAATCTTGGCTGTAATGGTCTTCTACTTCTCTCTCTCTCTCTCTCTCTCTCTCTCTCTCTCTCTCTCTCTCTCTCTCTCTCTCGTACACGCAGACTCATTCAAGTTTTTAAAATATGTAATGGGTTTGACAATATAGATCATAGACAAATGTTTAGGTTCAATATGAATACAATATGATGGCTGGCAGTTAGAATTGAAAAGTTCAGCACTAGTATTTGTGGAAACTTTCCCATATGTGTTCTTACCTGGAACAAACTTTCCTCAGAAGTTATAAACATTTCCTCAGTTGAGCAGTTTAAGAAGACAGTTAGGCTATTCTGCAGAACAACAACTCCTAGATTACGGGATTCCTGTCTCATGGAATAATTTGTGTTCACTCTTACCTTACTTTGGGGACATTACTGATGTGCGGATAAGTGCTACTTTTCTTATTTTGTCAAATTTATTTTCACTCCCATATAACATTATCAGAGTTACTTTTGTACAGCCAGTCCAGGACACTTTGTTTACATTCTAGCCTCTTTGGAGGCTCCTCCTCGATGTTCAGTGGCCAATCCTAGTGGAGCTTCAACTCCAAGAAGTCAATATATTTTTATTGTTACCTTCCTGTTATCAACAGCCAAATATGAAGATTGCAGAGTAAACACCATACTGTCAATATTTTCTTGGCGAGCGGTAGCGAGCCAGCATATATATATATTTGTTTTTTACAGCAAGCTAAATTTATACATTTTTCGATTGAAAAATATCTCCGACGAAGCCGGATTTCTCCATACAATGATGGCTCGCTATCAATGATGGCTCGCTATCGCTCGCCAGGAAGAAATCAACACCTGGATGGGGACAAACGTCTTAAAACAGTTGGCTGAATGGGGCCGAATGGATTCAAGCCAGAGCAAGCGAAACGGAGAGAAAGATATACAAAAACAGGTGGCCCCCTTAAACCACTTAAGTGGGTCGGACTTTTTCATACATATAAGACTTGGACAAAAGGCAAAGATTGGCTGGAGTAGTGTTGCAACTCATCCATTGTTTCGCTTACCACTTAATTCAGTTTCTCCCATTTATTCATTACCATACATACTGTTATGCCGGGTTGTAATCCAACTCGCTTCAGTATTATCTATTATCAATCCGGGTTTTGGATATTTAGACTTGGAATTTGCTCAACAGGAACACATCGAGCTGAGTGAATATGATAAGTATTTACTCAATCAGGCAACGATAAACACAATAAATACCCAGGTTAGATTATAATCTTATTTATTCAATGGCATAGAATACAAGTTATGTGGTACTATACTCTACTATTATATGCAATAACAAGTAAGTAATTAGTGACTGAGAGAGTCATGTCTCGGCATCAAGTATATTTTGATCCATAATTGGTTTCAGCAATATCTTAACTAAATTTATTCATTTCGAGGGGGATATGCAAACCTATTCCTACACTTACCCACCCCACTCAACATTTGACAGACAATAATACAGCACAGAGCGAGCCAAATGTAAGGACAGCTGAGACATGACTTACTAGCGCCACTGTACATACAATTATCAATATATATTTTGAGATTCATTTGTCGTTGGCCTGTTCAGCAAGACAGATGCGTCGCGGTTATCTTTGCCACATACAGCTGCGTACCACGTTAAGGGGGTAGGATTCACTTGTTGGTTATTTTTTTCATTTATTTATTATTTTTCTAGTTTCCTCCCTAGACCTCCAAACTTTAAACAAACAGCCATTAGATCCCCCTTGTAGATTAAATTGTACATTTTTCGGTAGAAAATTGTCCCGGCCAAAGGCCGGTTCTTCCAAAATTACAGGCTCACTATCGTTCGCCAGGACAAAATGACACCTAAAGAGCACGAAAGGTCTTAATATTGACAAAGAAATGGGGCGAAAGGTCTTAAAATCTACAAACTAATGGGGCTAACATCTTAAAATCTGAAAACTAATGGGGCTAAACATAAGGGAGAAGGGGGTCTAGAAAAACAACCCATCTCTCCTTAAACTTCTGTAAACTTCATCTGTACCGGCTCGCTTTCGCTCGCCAGAAAAAATTGACACAAAGGATCTTGATATTGATATATAAATGGGACAAATGGTATTAAAATCGACATACTAATGGAGCGAACGCCTTAAAATCTCGAAATTAATGGGGCTAGACAGGAGGGAGAAGGGGTTCCAGAAGCAACCACCTCTCAGATAATCGTTTTGTCCCCCAAGCTAGTTTCTGATACTAGAATTACAGGCTCGCTATCGCTCGCCAGGAAAAAATCTACACCAAAATTTCACGAAAAGTCTTAATATTGACAAAGAAATGCAGCGAAAGGTTGTACAATCGCTAAACTAATGGGACAAACGTCATCAAATCTGAAAACTAATGGGGCTAAATGTGAAGGAGAAGGGGTACCAGAAAAACGACCCACAACCCCTTCAGTACCGGTGACGTCCTCTGTATTTGATTACAGCTACATTTAGACGATTTTATGTAGCTTATGAAGGATATATGGTGGCTAAAATTATTAATTGTGATAGTCTGTAGCTTTTTAATTAGTAGACGTCCTTCCTAAGCTGAATAAAGTCGTTTAATAGCAGCCAAACTAAAGTGAAAAGGACGTCTCGGTACAGAAGTGGTTAAGTGGTGCCCTAGTTCAACACCAAAAGTTAAAAATAAACATCAATATATGAATGTACAAAATAAACATCAATATATGAATGTACAAAATAAACATCAATATATGAATGTACAAAATAAACATCAATATATGAATGTACAAAATAAACATCAATATATGAATGTACAAAATAAACATCAATATATGAATGTACAAAATAAACATCAATATATGAATGTACAAAATAAACATCAATATATGAATGTACAAAATAAACATCAATATATGAATGTACAAAATAAACATCAATATATGAATGTATAAAATAAACATCAATATATGAATGTATAAAATAAACATCAATATATGAATGTATAAAATAAACATCAATATATGAATGTACAAAATAAACATCAATATATGAATGTACAAAATAAACATCAATATATGAATGTACAAAATATATTCTACTATGAACACTTGGCCACCCCTTCGGGGGTCACGGCGTCAGGCAATAGATAGATAGATAGATAGATAGAACACTTGTGGGGCTACACTGCCAGACACCTGTTTATGCTCAGGTGTGGGTAAGGCTAATACACTTGCTGCACTTTATACAATTTTGCAGAAATCTGTAATCCTTTCTGTACCGGTGACGTCTTTTAGCTTTATTCTGGCAACTATTAGAATCTATTACAATCTTGCCTTATATATACTATATATATATACAGTATATACAGTATGTATATATATATATATATATATATATATATATATATATATATATATATATATTCTGTATATATATATATATATATATATTCTGTATATATATATATATATATATATATATATATATATATATTCTGTATATATATATATATATATATATATATATATATATATATATATTATATATACAATATAATATATATATATATATATATATATATATATATATATATATATATATTCTGACATACAGAGCCCTGTATGTTTATTTAAGAGTTAGAATTCAGAGTTGAAGGAGTGCCGAATCACCCAGGCGGCGAAGCAGACCAGCAAGCGAACCAGCGAGTGGGAAACCAGCTCGTCTGCATACCAGCAAACAAGCCTTCACACCTGCGTGCGTCATAGGGGACCCTGCAAACTACTTCAATGACCGACGCTATGACGATGATCGACGCCAATCGACGCCATTGGACCACGCACCTCTTACGCAACTAGAGGAGCTGTGATTGGGGCGCACACCATCCCCCGCCTCCTGATTCGTTCCAACACCATCATTGCTTTGTATATAAGACCCGAGTAGTGGGCATTCAAATCAGTCTCATTTGGAGGTGGGAAGGTGAACTTGCAGCTGGAGGAAGACGGGTGAAGTATTATAATGGGATTGTGACTGTCAGTCAGATTATATAAGTGTGTGTTAAGTGTGTTTGGTGTAAACACTTATGTTGGTTAGTGAGATATGTGATTGGGAATTAACGTTAATGCTAATATTATGTACTTAACTATTTTAGTTGACTGACTTGTGGAGGCTGCGTCCACACCAGTGACATGTTGCTTGGAGACACATTGGAAACATTGTAGGGGACATAATAGGAGACATTCGGATACAAATCTCCTGATATGTATGGGGACATATCTGTTACAATGTTGAGAGACATGTCGGCAATAAGAGTCGACTTGGTGAAACTGTCCACACCATGTCTCCAGAAGTGGCAGACATGTCGTTGTGTGAGGATGCTTTGCTGGCAGCTGCATCATTTGTTGTTTTGTGTGCCCATCGGAGAAGAAGACAACGTAGAGTATGGGCAAGACCATCGTTATTATACAACAGGAACGGCGAAGCACACCAAACTCTGATAAACATGTTGATAGAGGATGATACGTGTCTTCCGACACGCACAATAAAACAGAAAGGAGTGTTCCAAAACTTCTTTAGGATCTCAAGATCTGATTTTGAGTATTTGCTGCAAATGACTGGTAGCAATATAAGTAAGCAGGACACAAAATATCGGCAATCAATACCGGCCAAAGACCGCCTTGCTGTGACACTGAGATATTTGGCCACAGGAGACTCCTACACCAGCCTTGGAAATACGTTCAAGATTTCCAAACAAGCAATCAGTCTCATTGTTCCAGAAGTTTGTGAGGCGTTGATTACAGCTCTCAGCGACTATATTAAGGTAGGAGAACCATATAATATACTAGGTAAATGTTTCTAATTATGACTCCTATTTGTTTAAATAATTTGACATTAACGAACCTTAAAAACACGTACCGAACCTTACCAAACCAAATAATTAGGTCACAAATGATTGTGAGTGTACTCGTATAAGGATAGGTAACTTAGAGGTGAACGTTTTTAAATATTTTAGGAGTAAAATCAAAATCGTTTGCGACCTAAATTTAGGGTTTGGTGAGGTTAGGTACCGGTAAGGGTTTTTAAGGTTCCACAATGTCAAAATATAAAAACATGTAAGAGTCATAATTAGAGACTTTTACCCAATACTTAACTATATTAACATTTAATTGTAATCAAAGTGATAGTAAAACACCATGTACATTTACCTTTCTTTAATACTTGTATACCAACACCAGCCCCTTTCAATAACTACAAATAAATATTCATAACAATACCCTTCACCAATTATGCATAAATAATATGTTTATGACGCACGAATACGCTATGCCATTTATAAATGAGCATAATTAGATAGTAACATTCAATAATGATATAAAAAGCAATAGTGAATAATTTATTAAGGGCGTCATAAGCTTCTACTCAAAAATATCTTAACAATTATCAGTATAATTTTAAAGTTCAGTAATGTGTGGTTCATCCCACATATCGTCCGAGGCATGGACAGTCACGTTACATTCATCTGTATCTAAGGGGTGGGTGGGGAGTGCATAGGTGTATATTCACAGTGGTTACGGGATTGATTGTTACGGGATGGAGGAGGATAGTCAAACATTCCCTGTTCTCCCTCATACAATATGTTTTGAATTATATGCTGCACTGTTGCTTGAGCATATGGAGTTTTTAATTTTCTTAATTTACTGGCCACTAAGTCTCCAAATAATTGGTGATCATCTCTTTTAGTATGGCGTTGATATAATCCAGTCATAATACTGTATGCGTTTTCTAGCATGTCATTTCTTCCTATTTGTTTCTCTGCAACACATAGCCTTCTAGGCTTTGTAGGAGGTGCAGCGGTACTCTGCTCGCCATATTGCACTGAATCATCAATCACTGCTAGTTAGTCCACACATTCATCATCGTCGGCCAATGTTGACGTGATATCACCAGTATCATTCTGATAGGCAAGAGAACAAGTTGGTATTAATACAATGAATTGTAGTGTGCTGGTGTGTGCGTGTGTGCGTGTGTGTGTATGTATAAAAGGAGAGAAATTTATAATCTGTGAATAGGTAAATGTATGCGAATATCTCTGTATATATTTAAGGAGCCAAATATTTGATGTGTAAATAAAATATGTGATGCACGCACACACACACACACTGTTAGTTAAATATAGAGTTTTAAGCATTATGAGTCATTAAGGTTACATGAACTAGGCAAACGAGGACGAGGACACTTGTCTTTGTGTCTGATACCGTCGCTTGAGTAAATAAACCAGTGCATGTAGTGGTTCAGTGGCTTCACTTGTGTGTGTGTGTGTGCGCGCATGTGTGTGTGTGTGTGTGTGTGTGTGTGTGTGTGTGTTAATGCAAGATGTTTCAATAAAGTAAATGCAAACTAAACAATCATGCTTTCAGATACCAGCAACTGAGGATGAATGGCGAAAAGTGGCCAAGGGGTTCGAACATAGGTGGAATTTCCCGCACTGTGTAGGTGCGCTGGATGGAAAACACATCACAGTGCAGGCACCAGCGTCTAGTGGTAGCGATTACTACAATTATAAGGGATACTTTAGTATCGTATTGTTAGCTATTGTTGACAGTATGTACAATTTCCTTTATGTAAATGTAGGTAGTCAAGGTAGATTGTCCGATGGTGGTGTTTTGTCAAACTCTAGATTTAGTCAGTCTATGAGGGATGGTACTTTAAATCTACCATCTTCACACTCACTTCCGGGCCGCGATATTGCCACCCCTTACATATTTGTTTCTGATGATGCTTTTCCCTTAACAGAGAATATTATTAAACCCTACCAAGGTCAGCAACGTCCAGGCTCAAACGAGAGAATATTTAACTATCGTTTAAGCAGGGCTAGACGAGTTGTAGAGAGCGTGTTTGGTATTGTTTCGGGGGTATTTAGAGTTTTGCGTAAACCAATGTTGATGAAGCCTGATTCTGCAAAGAAAGTAACATTAGCATGTGTATATTTACACAATTTCCTACGAAGGAGTTCGACATCCCAACAATTATACACTCCTCCACGTACTTTTGATACCTATGATATGGACTATGACACTGTTGTCCCAGGATCTTGGAGGGAAGTAGATCTACCACCACTTGACGATACCCTGATACCACTAGAACCACTACCGGAGAACAATACAAATGTAAATGGTAGTGCCATCCGTAGAGAATTTACAGAGTATTTCATCAGTGATAGGGGTCGTGTGAGCTGGCAGGATAGGCACATGTAAAGAGTATGCACATGGGACATGATAAAGGAAAGATAGTACAACGAATACTATACAGATATATTGGTAATTCTAATTTTACTTTGTTTTCTAAACACAATATTGTAAGCTTTCATCTGGAACAGAATAATGGTAATAAATGTAGTATTATATACAAACTGTGCTTATTATCTTACCTGAAATCCAGCGTCATATGTCTTGTGTGGTGTGTGTTTGTCCACCAGGAACAACATGCTGTCGAAGCCAAACCACTGGCTGTGGTATGTATCACCACCACTGCTGCCGGATTTTTTCTCTCTAGTTTTTTTCAGTTCTCTTCTGAACTGTGCAACAAGATTTTTTATTTTCTTCTCAGCCTCTTTTTGGTGTACATTAAGAATGTTGGCAATGTCAAGCCAAGCATCTGACCTCTTTATGCGGTTCTTGTACAGCATATGGGTTGGTTGCCACAGCAACGTGTGGCTGCGATAGCACTCAATCAGCTCTAACGTCTTCTCTCTTGTCCACTCCATGTTGGTCTGTTGGTTGGTGGGAGGTCTCTGACGACATCACCTCGTCCACACCAGGATTGCCAACATGTCGCCCAACAAATCCGTACCAACATGTCTACTACGATGTTCCTCAACGACTTAACAACTTGTTACCCAACTTGTCAGTCTTAATGTTCCCACCGTGTTTTGTCACTGGTGTGGACGCAGCCTAAAGCAACTCTTCAAGTAATTGGGTTATGATAAAAGTAATACTATTGTTTTATATTAATACTTACGAGTTCTTTCATTTGCTTACATTGCTGGTAAGAACAAGAACGGTGATACTATTGTCTCTTATTAGTAATATCGCCTTAGACTAACATGGCTGTTTTAATGTTACTTCTAGTGATTTCCTGAGCTGAAGAAAATTCTTTTAGCTTCAAAATATTATTTTTGCTTTTCATATTATTTGAGTGAGACCTGAATCGAATCTATGAAGCGATCCTGTAACTTAATTTACTCATAATCAAACCTCAATGTTACGTAGTTAAGAAATACATTGATCTAATTATTAAATGTATATCTAACTTTTTATGTGACTTTGATATTAATCCTCATAATAATGATATAATACTATTAACGTAAGACACGAACCAAGAATAATAACTACATTAAATATAAATAAAAGGACATGATATAAGAAAACTATTTATTCATTTCAAAAAGGGTAAGAGACAGAAATATTCTTACCTTAATATTTATCTTTCAAGACTTGATATATAATTAATAGTCCTTCTTTAGATATAACTTATTCGGTTCATAACCATAGCCTACTAAGCTTCGGTTAAATAATAATTCTTTATAAATACTACATGACTTTAATTAGTTTCAGTATTTTTCCATAATTAAAGAGTATCAGTCTATAAAGGATACCAAGTCCTAAGATCCAAAAGGAAAGGAAGCAACAACAGGAAATAATTTTATTAGATTTTACTTTCGTTTTGCCTTCAGCTGACTGATACCTTAATATATATCTCTGTGCTATCTAGATTCATCAAGTTAACCACTTTAGGATCTATATACGGAACAATATATATATATATATATATTTATATATATATATATATATATACGATATATATATATATATATATATATATATATATATATACTGTAAATATATCTATATATATATATATATATATATATACTGTAAATATATCTATATACAGTATATATATATATATATATATATATATATATATATATACTACATATATATATATACACACACATATATACAAACGCGGGGCTTGTAATTACACGACATCAATAATCATAAATCGAGTGATGGGGGAATAGTGTGCAAAATATATACAGTATTTTGATTATGTAATGAAACAAGTCACAATTAACATGGGCTATTGGGTAGCCTAGGCAATATACTGGAAAATCACTCCCGCGCGAGCCCACACGTACGTAGCTGGATTTGGAGGGTTGCCAACCATCGGTATTGTTCCGTGGGATCCTAAAGGAGTTCCAATACAAATTAGAACCCTTTAAACCAGCTATCCCACTGCGCAAATCGTCGATGGCGAACGCCCTGCGACTGTGTTTTTTGTCTATGTTCCGAATTTCCCCATATTCGCTCGCGTATTCTCCAAATGTCGCAGAAAACGCACAGCATTCGTCGTAGCTTCGCTTCTGTTCGCCCATATTCACCCAGAATTGCCGTTGTTTTTTAGCATGCTTTAAAAACGATGGCGAATTCAAAATGTTGGCGAATGTGGTCCTTGTGTCGCACGGCATTCGCCTTGGCTTGCACGAGTCGCACAGTTCGTACCATTGTCGTCTGATTCGCCAATTTGCAAATTCCAATTATTGGCAATGCAGCTTTTTGAGCGAATAGGGCGATAACCCTACGACAGTAGCGCGAATGTAGCGAGTTTGTCGAAGAATTATTGCCAATGCCATACGAATGACATGCGATATGTGGCGAAATGAGGCGATAGGTGGGTTTTTATGTGACTGTTGATGAGTCTCTCACTATACTCTGTTTTGTTCAACTGACTGTACAAGAATGCAAAGTTCCCATCAGGATTTCTCAGATATTTTGATGATTTTGTTGAATGAAATGTGGTGCTAATTATATAAACTTGGACGATAATTTAATCATTAGTACTATATACTATAGTAATAACCCCTATAGTACTAGTTCCCTAACCCCCAGACCCCCCTGGGGGTTAGGGAATAGAATATGCCCCACGTGCCTTCTGCGTGTCGTAAGAGGTGACTAAAGAGGTTGGATCAGTGGGCTTGCGACCCCCACCCGGAAAAAATATCTAAGCAAACAAAAACGAACGAACAGCCTCGGATGCGGACGGAACCTACGTTGACGAACCACGACCGACTAAGGACATACCTTCGGACTTTCTGAGAATGGCTACGTGGAATGTTAGTGGCATGAATGATGGCACAAAAGAGAGAGAGGTTCTGGAAGTGTTAGTGAATGCCAGGCTGGATGTATGTGGAATGACAGAGACCAAATGGAAAGGTTCAAATGTGAGAGAGTGGGAGTGTGGAATGGATGTGTTTGCTGGAGTGAGTGAAGGAACAGCGAGAGAAGGTGCATGTTTGTTTGTAAGTAGCAAATGGAAGGAATGTGTAAGAGAGTATGGGTCTGTGGGTTCAAGGATTGTGTGGGTGAGAATGAAAGTAGGAATACAAACGTGGGTGATTGTATGCGTGTATGCCCCGACAGAGGATATACGTGAAAGAAAGAAAGACGAGTTCTGGATGAATGTGGAGGCGTGCCTGGAGAAGTTTGACAAGAACGAAAGAATATTTCTGATTGGGGATATGAATGGTAAGGTGGGTGATAGTAAAGTTGAGGGAGTGTACAAAGGAGTACAAAGGAAATCAAGCAACAACAGATCTAGTGACCCTTCTAGGCTGCTTGTCCTCCAAAACACTGAGGATCAAGTGTCCAAACAGTGGTTTAGAGTGGGTAAGGGAACATTGGAAAGGGAACTACTGCCCTGCCACTAACGTGGCAGGACTAGGCAGTTAGTAGGGGACATATGGGTTAGTAACTGAGGGGAGGATAAAATAAAGTTATTCATTTACAAACGCAGTCAGTCGCGGGTTTGATGCGAGATATTTGTCTAGGCGGAATTTATATGAATCAACGGTGCTGCAGTTTATAACGTCTCGGGGAAGCCCATTCCACAAGTTGACAACTCGATTGAAGAAGAAATTCTTAGATTCGTGTGAGTTAAAAGATTTACCAATAATTTTGCAACCGTTTCCCCGCGTGTAATTAGATTGGTCGATTGTGAAGTACTTACTACAGTTCATATTGTCGATGCCTTTGATGATTTTGAACACTTGAATTAAGTCACCTCTTAATCTGCGCTGGGTTAAAGGAAATAGATTTAATTCTCTAAGACGCTCTTCGTATGGTTTGTTCTTTAGGCTAGGTATAATTTTGGTAACTCTACGTTGAACTCGTTCTAGCTTGTTTATGTCTTTTTGGTAATAAGGGCACCAGCATTGAACGCAGTATTCCAGAAGAGGGCGGACTAAGGAATTGTAAAGGGTTAGGATTACGTCTTTGGATTTATGCTCAAATGATCTGCCTATAAAGCCAATTATTTTGTTTGCCTTCTTAACAACTTCTGAAAATTGTTGACTCGGTTTTAGGTTACTCGATATTGTTACTCCCAGATCGGTTTCTCTGTTTACATTCTTAAGCTGAGTGCCATTCATCGAATAGTTTGCTTTCTCATTTAGGTATCCGATATGTAGTACTTTACATTTATCCGCATTGAAACTCATTTGCCAAATTTGGGCCCAATGTGACAATTTATCTAGATTGTGTTGCATATCGTCAACTTGATCTTTTGAGAGTACGCTATTTGCAATTTTTGTATCGTCAGCAAATTTTGAGATTGTACAGGTGAGACCCTCATCTATGTCGTTGATGTAAATTAGAAAGAGAATTGGTCCTAGTACCGATCCCTGGGGTACCCCGCTACTTACATTGGTCCATTTAGATGCCTTACCGTTTATGACTACTCTTTGCTTTCCGTCGCTGAGCCAATTTTCTATCCATTTCAACACACCGTCTTGTATTCCATGCGCTTTTAGTTTTAGCAGTAAACGTTTGTGGGGAACTTTGTCAAAGGCCTTTTGAAAATCAAGGTATATAATATCTACAGCTTTACTCTCATCGTAGAGGTTGAGCATATCGTGGAAGAAGTCTAAGAGGTTTGTTAAACAGGAACATTTTTTACGAAAGCCGTGTTGAGTATCTTTAAGTATGTTATTTTCCTCTAAGTGATTTACGAGTCTGTCTCTTATGACCGTTTCTAGCATTTCTAGTGGTGGGAGGGTGGGGGGTACCATCAGAGGTGAATGGGAATGGTAGTTCACTTGTGGACGTATGTGTGGGGAGGAGGCTGTGGATAGCCAACACCTTCTTCCGACACAGAATGATCTACAGGTACACGTGGAAACGGATGTTGACGATGAAGGATAAGACAGTGGTGGAACGAAAGTCATTGATTGATTATGTATGTGTGGATGAACGAATGAAGAAATCTGTGATGGATGCTAGGGTGTATAGGGGTATTGGAGGGGGTCTGTCTGATCATTATGTAGTGGTAGCTAAGGTTAGGATACAAAAGAAGTGGGTGAGGAGAGCTGGAGGGAGGCGAGAGGAGGGTGGAATGGTGAGGAGGGTGGAGAGGTTGCAGGAGGAGGAAGTCAGGGAGGAGTACAGGAGAGCAGTGGAAAGACGACTAGGTGGGTTCGACCTGGAAGTTGTGGAGGAGATGAGCAAGGTGTTTAAGGATGAGATCTGTGCAGCATGTGAGGAGGTGTGTGGAGTGAAGAGAAGAGGGAGGGGAGTGAAAGGTACAACATGGTGGACAGAAGAGGTAAGAATAGCTGTGGAAGAAAAGAAGAAAGCATATAGAGAGTGGTTGGGTAGTAGAGGGAATGAAGATTCCGAGAGACAGAAACAAGCGAGGTACATGGAGAGTAAGAGGGTGGTGAAGAGAGTAGTGAAGGAAAGTAAGAAAAGAGTAGATGAGGAATTTGGAAGGAATCTGAGTGTAAAATGGAGGGAGAGTAAGAAACTGTTCTGGAAAGAAGTCAAGAAAGTTAGGGAAGGTAGCAAGGGAAACAGTAAGGGTGTGAAAGATAAGAATGGGAGAATGCTAGCCGAGAAGCAAGAGAGAGTTGAAAGATGGAGGGAGTATTTCAGTGAGTTGCTAAATGTAAGGAATGAAGAGCCAGCAAACATAGCTGGATATGGTATGGGAGGGAGAAGAAGAGAAGTAGTGGAGGAGGAGGTGGGGATCAGGAGGTCAGAAGTGTGGGAAGCCATGAAAAGAGTGAAGTTGGGGAAAGCACCAGGAACAGATGGAGTGTGTGGGGAAATGTTGAGGTATGGTGGTGATATTTTTTTTTTTTTTTTCTACAGTATGTGATTGAGGGAGGCAAAAGGTATAACTGCCTATAGCGAGTGCCTCCCCCATAGTTGAAAGAGTGACAGGGCCAAAATCAAGGGACGTTCGAGCCAAAATGCCTGGACACACGGAGTTTGAAGCAATTTAAGTCATAGGAAGAGGGAAAGATTGATTCTGGGAGAGAGTTCCAGAGCTCAGCTGTTGAGTAGAAGAAAGTTTGAGAGTAACGTTTCACTCTTGGGTTGGAGAGTTGCACAGAGTAGGGGTGGGATTGAGTTGCAAGACGGGTACCACATGCCCTACGTAAAGGAGGTGGTATGCACTGGGATAGCTCCCAGGAACACTGATTATTATAGTAGCGATAGAATAGCGAGAGAGATGCAACATTGCGGTGGAGAGAGAGAGATTGCAGAGAGTTGGTGAGTGGACGGGAGTTAATGATACGAAAGGCCTTCCTTTCAACTTTGTCTAGGAGAGCGGTGTGAGAGGAACCTCCCCACACATGTGAACAATACTCAATACAAGGGCGCACTATGCCCCTGTACAGAGCAAGAAGCTGTGCAGGGGAAAAGAACCCCCTAAGGCGGTTGAGTACACCCAGCTTCTGGGAGGCTGCATTAGCAAGACTGGTAATATGGTCCTTCCAAATGAGAGCAGAAGAAAAAAAGACACCAAGAATATTGAGAGAAGATGAAGGGTTGATTTTTGTATTGTTGAAGAATAAGGGATAGTCCGGTGGGAGATCCTGACGGGTAGATAGATGGAGAAATTGGGTTTTGGAAGCATTAGAGTTAACAAGGTTTTCTCTGCCCCAATTGGAAATAGTATTTAGATCAGAATTTAAGAGTACTATGGCTTCATTACGTTTGTCGTTGAGGGATTGCTGGCTGGGGCGTTCTGAAAAACTAATGGAGTAGTGCAAGGTTGAGTCGTCTGCGTATGAATGGATAGGAATTAAGGTACAGTTAAGGAGATAATTTATAAAAATTAGAAAGAGAATAGGAGATAGGACAGAGCCCTGAGGAACACCGGAGTTTATAGGGTGAGGAAGTGAACAATGGCCGTCCACAACCGCGGCTATGGAACGGCCGGAAAGGAAATTGGAGACAAAGGCACATATGGAGGGATAGAAACCGAAGGAGGGTAGTTTAAAAATTTAAGATTTATTCCAGACTCTATCGAAGGCTTTCGATATGTCTAGTGCAATAGAAAAAGTCTCACCGAAGTCCCGAAAGGATATGAAAGAAGATCACCAGTAGAGCGACCCTTAAGGAAGCCATACTGGCGATCTGAGAGCAGATTATGAGAAGAGAAATGCTTAAGAAATTTGGAAGCAAGAATAGTTTCAAAAACTTTAGAAAGACAAGAGATGAGAGCAATTGGACGATAGTTGGAGGGTTGAAAGCGGTCACCCTTCTTTGGGACAGGTTGAATGTGAGCAAACTTCCAGCATGAAGGGAAGACGTTAGAGGATAGACAGAGACGAAAGAGTTTGCCTAGGCAGGGAGTTAGCACGGAAGCACAGTTTTTGAGAACAACAGGAGGAACACCGTCCAGACCGTACGCCTTATTAGTGTTAAGCCCAGAGAGGGTAGAAAGTACATCTTTAGAAGAGATTAGGATATTAGGCATAAGTAAGAGAGAGGAGGGCGGAGAGGGAGGAATAGCACCGGAATCATCCAAGGTGGAGTTTTTAGCAAAAATTTGAGCGAAGAGTTTAGCTTTGTCAGAGGAAGAAGTGATGGTTGTGCCATCAGAGTGGGAAAGGGGAGGGAAAGACGAGGAAGAGAAATTGTTGGAGAGGTTTTTGGCTATATGCCAGAAAGCTTGGGAAGAGCTAGAGTTGGATAGTTCAGTGCATTTATTATTGATGAAAGAGTGTTTGGCAAGTCGAAGAACAGATTTGGCTTGATTCCGGGCAGAAACATATGAAGAATGAGAGTCTTGAGTTTTAAGGCGTCGGTACCGTTTGAATGCTTCCTCCTTATTGCGGACAGCAGTAGAACAGGCGTGAGTAAACCAAGATTTGTTAGTATTAGTCTGAGAGAAAGAGAATGGAATGTATGCTTACATGCCCGATAGGATTACCTCGGTAATGCGTTGAGCACTCTCCGAGGGTCCACGGCCACGGAAGCAGAAATCATTCCATGGGAAATCAAAGAAGTACTGCCGAAGAGCCTCCCAGTCGGCAGCACCAAAGTGCCACAAGCGCCGCCGGCTAGGAGGATCGGGTGGCCGTACTGGAGAGATAGGTGACAGAGATAAGTTTATGGTCAGAGGAGCCCAAAGAAGAGAAAAGATCGACAGTATAAGAAGAAGGGTTAGAAGTTAGAAAAAGGTCAAGAATGTTGGGCCGATCTCCGATGCGATCCGGGATACGGGTGGGTTGCTGAACTAACTGCTCTAGGTCATTTAGGATAGAAAAGACGTAGGCTTGTTCACCAGGTGGATCAGTAGTGTGAGAGGAGAGCCATTGGCGGTGGTGAACGTTGAAATCTCCTAAGATGGAGATTTCTGAGAAAGGAGAAATGGATAGAATGTGTTCCACTGTAGAGTTTAGATAGTCAAAGAATTTGAAGAGATAGTGATAGAATGGGTATGGAAAATGTGCAAACTAGCATGGGAGAAGGGGAGTGCACCCGATGACTGGAAGACTGGCATAATAGTCCCCCTATATAAGGGCAAAGGGGAAAGAGGAGTGTGTGGTAACCACCGAGGAATATTTCTTCTAAGCAGAGTAGGGAAGGTATACAGTAGGGTAGTGATTGAGAGAGTGAGAGTGAGAACGGAGAAATGGATAGGCGACGAGCAGGGAGGTTTTAGGAAGGGAAGAGGATGTGTAGATCAGATTTTTACCCTGAATTGTGTTGTGGAGAAGTATCTGGAGAAGAAACAAAAGGTGTATGTTGCCTTTATGGACTTGGAGAAGGCCTATGACAGAGTGGATAGAGAAGGTTTGTGGAAAGTACTTAGAATATACGGAGTAGAGGGCAAGTTGCTGAAAGCAGTGAAGAGCATGTATGAGGGTGCAAAGGCGGCAGTACGTGTGGAGAGTGAGCAGAGCGAGTTCTTTGACCTGAATGTTGGTTTGAAACAGGGGTGTGTGGTTGTTTTCTGTATATATGGATGGAGTCATTAAAGAAATACTATCAAGAGCAGTGGATGTTGGTGTATCGCTGAAAAGGGAGGGAATTGAGTGGAAGCTACCTATACTGCTGTTTGCGGATGGTACAGTTTTGATGAGTGATAATGAATGGGAGTTGCAGGGTCTGGTAAATGAGTTTGGAACAGTGTGCAAAAAACGGAATTTGAAGGTAAATGCGGGGAAGAGCAAGGTTATGGTCTTCGAAAGGGGTGAAGTCACAGAGTGTGAGGTGAAGCTGAACGGTCAGGCTATGGAGATCGTCAACTCTTTTAAGTATCTGGGCAGTGTGTTGAGTAAAGATGGGAATATGAATGAAGAAGTGCGGGAGAGGGTACAACAGGGGAAGAGGTTTGTAGGAATGCTAAAAGCAGTAACAAGAAATAGGGTGGTCAGTATGGAAGTGAAGAAGTCCTTGCATGACAGTGTGGTAATCCCGACACTGACTTACGGAAGCGAAGCATGGACGTTGGTTGAGAGACTCAGACCAAGAGTGAGAGCAGTGGAAATGAATTACTTAAGGAATGTGTGCGGAGTTACATGGAGGGATAGACAGACTAATGAGGAAGTAAGAAGGAGGTGTGGTGTGGAGGTAGATGTGCTGGAAAGCGTGAAAAGGAACAACTTGAGATGGTTCGGCCATATGGAACGTATGGAAAGCGAGAGAATGACTAAGAGGGTGTACGAGAGCGAGGTGGAAGGACAGAGAGGGAGAGGGAGACCGAATGAGAGGTGGAAGGATGGAGTGAGGAAGTACATGAACGAAGGCGGTGCTGGTTGGGGGGAAGGGCGTCGACTGACTGGGGACAGAGGTGCAGGGGGCGGTTCGTTCGTGGCCACACCTTCGGGGATCACGGCGTCAGGCAATAGATAGGTAGATAGACTATATACTGTATATAACAGTAGGTTATGTATACTTACCTAATTAATTCTTCATAATACTTCATAATAAACTTATATAATACGAGTTATAAATTCAAATTAAGTCAGTGTACCGGAGCCATTACCAAAACACGAGTTGTGGTGTGTGTTATTATTGTGTGGCTATGGCGAGTGTGTATGTGTGGCATAGTTATTTCAAAAGTCCCTGTCAAAGCTGTTGTCACAATGACCAGGGTCTTTTAGGAGTAGCTAGATGGTAGTGGCGCCTGACTTATTAAAGCAGCTGTGCCAAGTCTATTAGGAGGACCTGGTATTGTGAGTTTCACTCCGATACCCTTCCAATTACACATGCCTTGTTTTGCTGTGCCTCTAAGCATTTTTGTCTCAATAAACATTTGTGTAGAATGAGCCCATAGAGTGTTATCAGTTTCGTCTAACCAGTTGTTAATTAAGCGGCAATGTGTAGTTTGCTAGATAGTGTGGCTGGTGAGGGAGGTGTTGACAGATTGTTGCTCCTGCCTCCAGGAGGTAAGGTTGCTAAGCAACACGAGTTCATTTAATTATGTGATGATTGCAAGTTCAGTTGTGTTACAATATAAAGATGTAATTTATTTTATCTGCCACACTGTTTTAGATAAGTTGTTAACACAGGAATACTTTAGTATAAGTTATTCTTGTAAGTGTCTTAGTCTTATCATATCGTGTGGTGAGATTTTGCAACCCCTTCGTTTGAGACTGGCCTCCTCGGTGCTCTGCAACATCCGGTTCCCTCATTCTCTCATTGGCGGCCAGACAGTATAGGTGGTGGTAGCTCTCTCTAGTGGCACACCAGTCTGCCCCTGTTTATTTTTCCTTGCTTGTATAAGAGTAACGTAAACACAGAGAATCCTAGACATCCATTTCTTCCTTTTTATTATTCCTTTCCTCTGATCAGCATTTTACTATATTTCCCTTGTTTTATCATATGTTCTGTACCTTCGGTGGCTACTTCGGGATTCGTGATAGGGAAGAGCTGGGAGGTTTGCCTGGGTCCTTACTAATAAACACTGTTATTCCCATAGACAGTCCACGCACACACACATCCATAACCCCTTCATAATTTTCCCAGTGTTCGTGCTTAGGACCCGGTAACAACCGTCACGGTTCTGCCCCAGCACTTGTGTGTTCCCTATCTCGGGTTTCGAACTGAGGCAACGGAGTGTTTACTATTAATTAGGAATCCAGCTTCAGTCTGGACCCCACCCCCATAGTTAAGTGAGTGTGGGAGGTGGACTCTTAAGAGTTCATTGTTCGGGCGGTAACTCACTGGGGGGCCCAGGTTGAAGCAGGATATACTGGTGTGATATTAGAGGTGGTCAGGGCAACTTGCTTCCACTAATATCGCCCCGAGGTTAGTAGTCATATTAGGACACTGCCTTGTATTGTTAGAACATTATTATATGCAATATTATTATGTGCAACTCTCTTGGGTTGGGAGTGGATTACCGTTGGCTGGTTTGCGCACGGTTTAGTATTGTCGAGGGCGCGCATATCCTGTTGCTCGAAGTACACCTGCACTCTTTTTTTTCGTTGATGTCTGCTGGTAGCCTATATGTATTTAACTGTTTTGATTATCCAACCCAGCATTGCTAATCCCGGTGTTGGTTTCGAGTTCTCGTAGCTAGTAAGTTACATGATTATTTCTCTTCTACTTATTATTCAGAATAGGAGCAGGGCAGTGTGCACCTTAAGCCCTGAGAAGAGCCTGGAAGCGTTCAAAGTGCTCTTACCTGTTGCATCGTGGTGTTGTTTGGTAGAGAGACAAGGTGCATTTGCATTAGTCATTATATTCGTATATCGTCTCTAAGCAACTGAGGTCCAGATGCGTAACAGTGGCGACCTTGCCTAGGATAATCAGAATAGTACCAACAGTATTAATAAGATTTATTTTGAACGGAGGATTTTTTTTTAGAATAGGTGTCTAGCATTTATATTTTATTATGTCTGAACAACAAGCAAGAGAGGAGGGGGAGAGCATCGTGCCGTTACATATCACCAGTGAGGAGGATGTGAGAGTGTTCCTTCGGAGTTCTCCAGAATGGGCACAGATGCAGTTGAGAAGGGTGGAGGAATTGAGGTTGATAGCAACAGTGTTGGGAGTAGAGGGGTCTCTTCTTACCACGGGAAGCATGTCAGTTGTATATATGGCAGTATTATTATGACGTTCAAGAGGAGGTCGAGTCAACAATTGTGCCGGCAGGAGGCTATATCACACCTGCACGCTCTCCGCCGCGCACACCCAGTCCTTTTAATGAGATACCTGCACGCTCTCCGCCGCGCACACCCAGTCCTTTTAATGAGAGCATAACGTCTTCCCAGTTTACCTGTCCTACTGTTAATCCCCCGTTGTAGCCTGATGTGCCCTCTGGTGTGCCCCAACTTACTCAACCCCATTTGTATCCTTTACACTCTACTCTTGCCGCTGGCTGGGCGGCACACAACCAGGTTACACCTGCCCCCCCATTTATCCCAGCCGGACTTTCTACGATTCAGCCACGTTACCGTCCCGCTTATGTTCCTACCCCACCCCCTACTTTTGCCCCGGTAGGGCTATCAAGTGATGCTCTAATACAATTAGAGTTGAAGAAATTGGAAATGCAAGAGAGAGAGAGGCAGGAGAGAGAGAGAGAGAGAGAGAGAGAGAGAGAGAGAGAGAGAGAGAGAGAGAGAGGCAGGAGAGAAGAGAAGAGAAAGAGAGAGAGAGATGCAAGAGAGGTTAGAAACACAGAGAATGACAATGGAGTTACAAAGAACCAAAGTTCAGGTAGAAGGGGGTAGGTACACAAGGGGACAAGTGGGCACGGTACACAGGGAGGAATCTAGCGAGTTAAAGTTGTCTCGTAGCCTGAAGCTCGTTCCCGCTTTTGATGAGGAAAAAATCACTGAATGGTTCCAGCGATTTGAAAAGAAAGCAAGGGAGTTCGAGTGGCCACGGGAACGCTGGGCGGCATTGGTGGCAAATGTTCTCTAGGGAAAAGCGCTCGAGGCATATGATAGGATGTCAGTGGAGGACTTAGCAGAGTATGATAATTTAAAGCAGGATATCCTTAAGGCTTATGAACTCAGACCAGAAGCCTATCGCTTTAAATTTCGTAATGCAAGGAAGAAGCCTAATCATACTCATGTTGAGTTTGCTAAGTACCTCCGTCATTGTTTGTCTCGTTGGCTTTTAAATGAAAATGTAACAAATTTAAATGAGGCAATTGAGCTTTTCCTGCTAGAATACTTTACCAACAATGTCGACAGAGAGATATGTCAAAAGATCCGTGAGAAGCGCCCCGGCAAGCTGTCTGATGCTGCCGTGTGGGCTGACGATCGAGTGTTGGCAACCAAGGGTTTTACTGATCGTGCCAGATATGCCCCCCCCCCCCGCCCACGACTGCACGCGACGAGAAGTACCGAGCAGGTGGAAGCGGAGGGTACAGTAATAGTGGACCTGGTCCCACACGTAATAATAACGGTGGATACAGACCAAAATCACCAAATTCAGCCCGACCTGATTCCAGTGTTGTTAGGTGTTATGGGTGTAAACAGACCGGACATATTAAACCAAACTGTCCCCAGGCAAAGTCTTCTGCAGCGCTTGCTAAGCCTGTGTCATTAGTGGTTGGTATCCAGGGAGGAGGGGATGAATCTTTGTTACCGAGGTTGGAGGCAGACCGAAGGGTGAAGCATGGGGTGCCAACGGCCGTGGCACAGCCTGCTCCCGACAAAGTTTCTCAACTAGGTACCAATGCAGGTCCCGAAGCCTCGCTCGCTTGGTGCCAGGCTTTCGTTCATGAGGGTGAATAGAGCTGTGTGGGAAGGTGTATCCAGTCAAGGTTCTTAGGGATTCGGGAGCTAAGCAGTCCATGTGTTTGAACTTGATGGGGAAGCTGATAAGATCTGAAGGGTTTGTGTTATGTCGAGGTGTAAACACTGAGGCCTATTATAGCCTCGTTCCTGTTCATCTTAGGTGTTCTGTAGTCACGGCGACGGCGAAGGTAGCGGTCGTGGACACATTACCTGTGGAGGGAATTGATTTTCTGCTTGGAGCAGATATGGCAGGGAGCAGAGTCTTTCCACCTCCGGTAGTGGTGTCGGAGCAGGTACAACCTGAAGAGAGGAACAAGGAGGCTAAAAAGCTGCCTCCCGATTTGTTTCCGGTGTGTGAGGTCAAGAGATCTATGGCCCAGGTTGTACAGCCGGAGGAATTGTTAGGGGAGGAGATAGATCTGATCGAGGGGATGTACAGTACTGAATCTGCATCACTCATAGATTCAACTGATCTGCAGGGTGCCGAGGGTGTGCAGGACGAGGAGGAAGGCTCAGCGGAAAGCTACTCACTCATTTCACCCGGTGCCAGAGGTGATACTGAAAGGAGCGATCGGGTCCCTACGGGAGGACCGGTTGATCCTGTACCATCGAATCAGACCGACTTGGAGGCTATACCTAATCTTACCACTGTGGCACCGGGGAAGATTGGTGAGGCGCCGCAGAGTGATGCTTTATCAACACACTTGTTTTCTAAGGTCGGGGAGAGTAATCCAGGCAGACGTAAGACCCATCAGCTCTGCCATGTTAACGGGGAGTTGTCTGAGGCAGTTTGTGCTACTGTATCCGCTCAGAACGTGTCAGTAGAGAAAGTTGAGTCAGATCCGGTCAATTTCTTGCCTATTTTATTGACTGGAGAGTTGGAGTCGGAGGTGCAGGGTGAGCCCGGGCCTGGTGGATGGTGGTTGGATAACCCAGGACCCGGGGCTAGCGGTTCATGCACTGTGGGAACGCCAGGCAAGGATCCTGCAGTGCCTCTCAACCCCCCTCTGCACTCTCCCCAATTCTCCGGTCCCAGGGACCAGGATGCTGTGTCTCGTTGCCCTGTCCTGGTTGTAGAACGCATGAAGGAGGAGCAGGAGGAGGAGAGGGAGCTTTTCCCAGGTGAGGCTGTGCCGGCTGGGACATAGGCAGAGATCGGGTACCTGGCCCTGCGGGAGAAGTTGACCCATTTACCTCCGGAAAGGGTTGAGGAGATGTTTACTACTTTGTGGGCTTATCCACACGTGTTCGGGGATGGACCAGGTTTGACATCTTGGGCGGTGCATAACATTGATGTGGGAGAGAACAAGCCTATAAAACTACCACCTTGCAAAGTAAATTTACTCTCCAAGACAGATACCTACCCTTTACCGAGAGTTGATGACTCGGTAGACAAGATTGGGGTAGCCACGTGCATCATAATATTGGACTTAGTTAAAGGCTATTTGCAAGTCCCACTACCAGAATGTGCCAAGAAAATCGCTAGTTTTGTGGTGGGGGGGAGGAGTGTATCAGTGCCAGGTAATGCCTTATGGCTTGAAGTATGCTCCCGCCACCTTTCAGCGGTTAATGGACAGGGTTGTGCATGATGTCCCCAATTGTTTAGTCAACATGGATGATGTTGAGCACCCCATTTTCTACTTTTCGAAAAAGTTTAACCGAGCACACATGAATCATTCTGTGATCGAGAGGGAGTTGCTAGCTATTATTTTGAGTTTATACCATTTCGCTGTTTATTTGCCACCATATGGGCCCGTGCTCAGAAGCTACTCTGACCATCATCCTCTGCAGTTTCTTAATAGGCTCAGGGACAAGAACTAGAGACTTACTTGCTGGAGTTTGATGTTGCAAGAATATCATCTCGATGTTAGGCACATCCGTGGTGTGGATAATGTCCTGGCAGACTGTTTGTCCCGTGAGTCCTCTGAGGAATGATAGGAGAGCACGAGGCTATTTAGTTAGTAAGTTATATTTACTCAAAAAAAATCTATAAAATGTAAAAATACAAAAGACTGTCAATTTAAATGTTTTGCAGTTGTAAACTAATGATGAAAGTTTTGTTTCAAAGCTTCAAACCCCCCCCCCCCCCCGTGTGAGGGTGTCATAATGACCAGGGTCTTTTAGGAGTAGCTAGACGGTAGTGGCGCCTGACTTATTAAATCAGCTGTGCCAGGTCTATTAGAAGGACCTGGTATTGTGAGTTTAACTCCGATACCCTTCCAATTACACATGCCTAGTTTTGCCGTGCCTCTAAGCATTTTTGTCTCAATAAACATTTGTGTATAATTAGCCCATAGAGTGTTATCAGTTTCGTCTAACCAGTTGTTAGTTAAGCGGCAATGTGTAGTTTGCTAGATAGTGTGGCTGGTGAGGGAGGTGTTCACAGATTGTTGCTCTTGCCTTGCGAGAGGTAAGGTTGCTAAGCAACACAAGTTGGTAAGGTTGCTAAGCAACACAAGTTTATTTAATTATGTGATCATTGCAAGTTCAGTTGTGTTACAATATAAAGATGTAATTTATTTTATCTGCCACACTGTTTTAGTTAAGTTGTTAACACAGGAATACTTTAGTATAAGTTATTCTTGTGAAGTGTCTTAGTCTTATCATATCGTGTGGTGAGATTTTGCAACCCCTTCATTTGAGACTGGCCTCCGCGGTACTCTGCAACATCCGGTGGACCGGTTCCCTCATTCTCTCGTTGGCGGCCAGACAGTATAGGTGGTGGTAGCTCTCTCTAGTGGCACACCAGTCTGCCCCTGTTTATTTTTCCTTGCTTGCATAAGAGTAACGTAACGTAATTAACAGAATCCTAGACATCCATTTCTTCCTTTTTATTATTCCTTTCCTCTGATCAGCATATTACTATATTTCCCTTGTTTTATCTATGTTCTGTACCTTCGGTGGCTACTTCGGGATTCGTGATAGGGAAGAGCTGGGAGGTTTGCTGGGGTCCTTACTAATAAGCACTGTTAATCCCATAGACAGTCCACACACACACACATCCATAACCCCTACATATTTTTCCCAGTGTTCGTGCTTAGGACCCGGTAACAACCTTGACGGTTCTGATCCAGCACTTGTGTGTTCCCTATCTCGGGTTTCGAACTGAGGCAACAAGTGTTTAATATTAATTAGGAATCCAGCTTCAGTCTGGACCCCCCCCCCCATAGTTAAGGGAGTGTGGGAGGTGGACTCTTAAGAGTTCATTGTTCGGGCGGTAACTCACTGGGGGGCCCAGGTTGAAGCAGGATATACTGGTGTGACGCATGTCCAGTGTGAGCATGCTGTACAGAACGCCTAGTCATGCCCCACTCTCACTAGGATCGTCAGGGCAGGAACTTTGGCTGTAGTCTATGTAGAGTTTCCTAACTTAGTTCATGTGAGCCGTTGTACTATAAGTATTATGAATATGTATTTTGTTTTCATCTGAGTCAACGAGTTCTATTTTATATCATTAGTTATAAATATTGTGTGTAAAACTTATTTGTAATGATGGGAAGAGATACAGCCACAGTTGGGGGTCAGTGGGTGCGCCAGGCGGGAGGTGGGCCTAACTCACTAGCACTCCCCCCTCCCCCCTCCCCTCTCCCCTCAGTGCTAACGGAGCCTTTGTCTATCCCAGAGGAGAGAGAGAAATTACGTAATGGTTGTCAGTGGGCGGTCCTTAGTAGTTCACGTTGGGCTCACTAGAGGGCCGGGTATAAAAAGGGAAGTCTAGCCATTTTTTCATCAGAACTCATTAGGCAGAGCGACTTCTCATTTCCCTTGCTAACTATATATATTCTTCTGACTGATGTGAACTTTCTCTACTACCTTACATTCTTATCTCCTCTTTTCCCTGCCTGTTTAACTTCCATGGTCCCGTTGGTGCAGAGCTAGTCAGCCAACGTATTATCGCTTGAGTTCTCACGAGATACTTGCCTATTAGATAGCCTATTTTAGAAGGGTTAACTTAGAATAGGATTGATTTATGTTTGTTGCACTTGTATATGCATTTCCCTGTGTGTTATTATTATTATTCCTGTTTTCTGCTAGTCTAGGTAATGCTAGACTGGGGTAAGGTTTTTCTGTGTTACGAGTTGTTGTTTGATGCAGTGGTTAAGCGATAAACCTGCATACTCGTTTCGGTTCAGTGAAGCCTAGGTTGTCTTCGCGGCTGACTGTGTTGAGTTAATAATTTACAGTGCGTGAGGGCAAGAGCCTAACCACCCTGTATTTTATTAACAGTTTGTTTTTACTTTGTCAAGGAGCCGGGAGAAAACCAGATACAAGGGATCTGGATTTCTCAAAGTGCACTTGTTAGTTTTAACGTAATACTTTAAACAGTTGTGAGGACTTCGCTAGGCTACGAGCCGTTTTTGCTCAGTCACTGCTACCTTTTGCCCACAGTACCCCAGCTAGACTTTACTCGATTAGTAGATACAGAATAGTATTGAAGCTTTCCTTATGTATGATATTGTTTATGCACTATTGATTTCATGTGTTGCACGCTTGGCTACTTTAGTGATTAGTGGCCCACGAGCACAATCCGAGTAGGCTATTGCCGTTGCATTTGCGGAGTACTTCTTTTTAATGTTTGCCATTTACTATTGCATATTCTTTTAATTATTCTTATGCCAATTTAAACATTTAATAGTATTTAATTGCCAGTGTTTTTGCTTATTGAATTACTGTTCAAAATCCGATACGTACTTCTTACGAGCATCCGAGAAGCATCTAACTTTTTTCAGAAGATTCCTTGCTCGATGCTTAAGGACTATTAATTAACGTAACGTAATAGTGCCGATCCGAAGTAGAGGGTGGAGGACTTCTTAAGTTCTTATTCAAGGGTGGATTACTTCGGCTTCGGCCAACACTATTCTTTGGTGTTGTTGTTTCTTACTTCTTTGTTTGATTGTTGACCAGACTAGAGAATTCCTGTCTCTTTATTAGTCTGTTGTTGAACACTAGTACCGAGTGCTTGTATACCCCGTTATAGCAGATTGAACTCTGGAGGGTATTGGTGTTTTTTGTTCGGCTGGCAGTACTCAGGGGTTGGGATCGTGTGTTTCCGTTGTGGCAGCGAGCCGTATTCGAGTCCTGATTGAGAGCCCTTGTGTACCCGAGTGCCAGTTCGTAACAAATGGCGACCTTGCTTAGGATTTTGTGAACAGTATACATTTTTGCAGAGTTGTACAACATTTGTTTGTTTGTATTTTAGCGTGCATATTGAAGAATATTTTTTTTGTATGGCAATTAGTAAAGCATTTAAGAGACTCCAGTTAATTTAGTAATTAGTGCTTGCATAGGAAGTTTAACACTTTTGTCTCGAGATTTTTTTTGTGGACTTCAGTATGTCGTGCATTAGCACTGACGATGAGCGAGAGATGTCATTTGAAGGTGTGCCATTAGTAACCAGTGAGGAGGATGCTATAGTTTTTGTGGGTAAGCGGTACCACGTGACGGAGGAGAGGCTGACTGGGGTGGATGTTTGTGGCTTGCACCTGATAGCCAAGGTTTTGGGCATTTCCAATGTAGTAGGGATGTCCAAGGGGGAGCTGATTTCCTGGGTGTTGCGTGGGCGACATGGGGTTTCGGAGGAGAGGGCGTTTGGGGGGGGGTTCCTCCCCAGATCCCCTCTCACTCGACTCCCACAGTGCCGTCCACTCAGTTACCGGAGGTTAGCACTCTCCCACAGAGGGATGAGAATTGGCAGATTGGAGTGCCCTCGGGTGGTGCACATGGTTGTTCCCCAGTTTTTGCCCCCCTCCTTCAGTAGTGGCAGCTCCCTCTTCCTGCCTGTCTCCAGATATGGTATTTAGACTTGAGCTTGCTAAGATTGAGGCTAGGAAGCAGGAGAATGAGACTAGGAGGCATGAGATTGAGGTTAGGAGGCAAGAGGATGAGACCAGGAGGCATGAGGCTGAGCTTAGGTACGACTCAGAGAAATATTGTGCTAAATTAGATTTAGATAAGACTCGTGCAGAGTCGACAGGGACTCGGATGGGCCGTGAGGGCCAAGTAAGAGAACAGTCCTTAGCCCACTTAGTCAAATTAGTGCCGGTATTTAGTGAAACTGAAGTCACAGAATTTTTTAATCGTTTTGAGAAAAAGTGTAGGAAGCATAATTGGCCTGAAGAGAAGCGGGCAGCTCTAGTCTCCTCAAGACTTATGGGTAAGGGTCTGAAGGCTTATGATGCACTGCCTTTAGAGTCTTGCATTGACTAGCCAGAATTGAAGAGAGCTGTCCTACGGGCATACGAGTTGCAACCGGAAACATATCGATTGAAGTTTCGGGGTGTTACAAAGACTAGGGAGGCGACCTTTCTTGAACATGCCCGGGACTTAAAAGATGCACTTAAAAACTGGACACGTTCTGAGAAAGCTGAGACGGCAGAACAGTTGACTGAGCTGTTTCTGCTCGAGCAGTTTTATAAGTGTACTGGTGCAGAAATGACTTTAACTATTAAAGAAAAGAACCCAAAAACTCTACAGGAGGCAGCTGAGATGGCTGACCTCTGGCTATCACTAATTCGTGGGTGCGGGTCTGCCCAGCGTAGTGAGGCAGGTAACAAGGGGCGTGACGCCCCACCCTCCCGAGTTAGTGATATACCTTATGCAAACAAGTACAAGAGCCATGATACCAAGACTGACCACAAGACTAGCACCGTCCCATTTAAGAAGGGGCCGGGCCCTTCCCAGTACCAAGGGAAGCCCAAAGGGGAGTTGGAGTGTTATCATTGTCATAAAAAGGGGCACTTTGCAAGAGTCTGCCCTAGCAAACCACCTACAGCAGCTGTGTCTTTGGCCTGCAACATTGGTGTGTCTCCGAAGTCATCTGAGTTTGCCCGGGGCAGTTCGTCAGAGGCTGAGGCACAGCCAATGCAGAAGCACCTGGGAGGCTCGAACCCTGCTCAGGATGTTTTTTGCGACCATAGAGGGCGGGGTTGCGTGATGTGGGCGGGGCGCAAGCATGGAGTAGAGGTCTTGCGTGATACAGGTGCTTCCCAGACTCTGATGAAAAACTTGACTGGCTACCCTATAAACACGGCTCGGGTGGTAGTGGTGCAGGGTATTAATGCAACTCGGTCATACCCGCTGGTGCGGTTGGAGTTGGAGGTGGATGGTGTGGCACGTGAATTGGATGTCGGGATTGTGGAAAAACTGCCAGTGGAGGGCGTCGACCTTCTTCTCGGCAACGACTTTGCAATGCCCGCTTCTGAGGTTCTACCCTTAGTCTTTGCCTGAGAGGCCGGCCGACGTGAGTAGGGAAGAGCAAGAGTTGGTCGAGCGGTGCCAGACACATCCCATGGCGTGTGTTGTCACCCGAGCTCGGGCAGCTAAAGTGTCACAGCCTAGTCCTCCATCTTCAGACCAGCGGAGGAACGATCAACAGGAGGAGGCTAAAGCTGGAGTTGGTTTTAAGAGTTTTGACTCGGCGGCTCTCCTGGGTGATTCAGTATTAGCACCATTACTTAATTCTGGAGTAGCCCCTGGGCCTGTCATCGAGAGGGACGAGGCCGGGCATGACGAGTCTCCATGACAGCAACGTTATGTACATCGAGAGAGACAGAGGGAGCAGCCCAGTATCGGGGAAGTTCATGCATTGCTCCGGGAGCAGTTAGATCGCTTGGCACCCTCAGATATACGTCGGTTGCAACTAGAGGACCCTGAGCTCCAAACGTGTGCTAATGGAGCTGTAGAGCTCGACGAGGACGGCGATGCACAGCCAGGAGATTTTTTGTATTTAGAAGGCATCCTCTATAGGCGTTTTCAAGACCCTAAACGTAGTTGGCAAAAGGGGTCCGGAGTGAGAAAAACGGTGGCGGCTTTGGGGAAATTGTTTTGGTGGCCGGGGATGAAGTCTCATGTGCAGTCATGGATAAACTCAGGTGATATTTGTCAACGTGTCGGGAAACCGAACCAAGTTATTCCTAAGGCTCCGTTACACCCTATTCCTGTGATTGGGCCACCCTTTAGTAAAATTATTGTTGACATGGTTGGTCCACTCCCTCCCACTAAGGCTGGAAATAAATTTTTGTTAACCATTGTGGTAAACTATCAATGGAAGTTAAATATTACTAAGCTATAATGAATCAAATCAAATCAATCTAAATGAAAACTACTCTATATCTAAATTGAATTCAATCTGAAACAAGCTAATTTATATCCAAAGGTCTCACATAATAAATGTATATAATTATAGGGTAAGGTTATAAGGGTTAATATTAGCCAGGAATTAACTCACCAATAGTTCCACGTGGCAATGAGGCAAGGGAGAACGTTTTACCCAATATGGCGGTTGACAATGGGGAACGAGACTTCGGTCCCAAGACACGAGTCAAGTTAAAGAAAGAATAAATGATTACATGGGAATGGACATGATTATTATAATTTATGCTTATCTATCAGTCAGTCATGATGTCGATGAGAGCGTCGTGATGGTGTAGCTGTGTGTATTGCTGTATGTGTATTGTGATTAGAGGCACAAAAGCACGATCAACTGAGGGCGGAAAATTAGATGTTAACTGGTTGGTGTTCGTGAAGGCTCTGGCGTACCTCAAAAGCACACCTTGCTGCCTTGGCAAACCGCCAGGAGCCCAAATTATCGTACCGCATTTAGGTTGCTCTATACGATAAATTATATTAATATATACGATAAATTCATATATACTACATAAGACCATGGCAATATTGCTTAATAGCATATTAGGCCTTTTATAACTTAACTTATTTACAATCTTATAATATACGATCTACTCGTCCTACGTCGTGCTGTAGGAGAGATCGTGACGTCACAGAGACATACGAGATCACAAAAGAGTCATATTCTATCGTATTTATACGATACACTCCCCCCACAAAAAAGACCTGAACCCCACCTTAAACCTAAAGTTGCCCAGAGGCTATCTTCTGACGCCACAAGTCGACAGCGCCAGCAGCAGCGCGTCTGGGACGCGTCCCGGTCCGAGAATGATCACCATCAGTATGAGGTGAGTCGTTCCTTTGAGAATCCTCGGACCCAGCAATAACAGGTGGAGCCTCAGATTGCAATGCGGAATCGAGCTCCAAAGCGTACAAACGTGCGATAGGCCGAACAGTAGTTCCAGTGGCTGTCTTCAATAGCGCCACCCGCTCTACAGAGTCTGCCCCCTTGTATACCTCTAACACGCGGCCTAATTTCCAGTATAAACGAGGACTATCCTCTTTAATTAAAACAACTTCACCAACTGTAGGTGCCGTTGGTCTACCAGAGGGAGTAACACTCCTTTCCCTCAATGCTAGCAGATCTTCACTAATCCACCGTTTCCTAAAATCCTCGATTATCCTGGATATATACTGGTATCTCTTAGACACCGCTACCTCAGAGTACAACGAGGGATCCTCTAACTCTACTATGGACTGAAAATCAGATGGAAACGCAGTCAATGGTTTTCCATATAGCAAGTGAGCTGGCGTTAATGGTAGTGGTTCTTGCAGGTCGGTGTACACATATGTAAGCGGGCGATCATTCACGACTGGCTCTATCTCTGTGAGGACTGTCGTCAACTCACTCTTCTTTAATAGAGCACGTCCTACAACCGCTCTGAGTCCTGACTTTACTATGCCGATACACCGTTCCCACATTCCACCAAACCAAGGTGCCTTAACTGGAATGAACCTCCATTCGCACTTCTTCTCTCCCCAAAAAAGTGATGATAGTAGGATCACTACTCATATCCTTTAGATATTTTGATGCTTGGACATAAGTGGGAGCATTGTCGCTAAGAATGAGTTGAGGGAATGAACGACGGGCACAAAACCGTCTGAACGCCTGCATAAATTCTTCGCTAGACATATCACATAGTTCTAGGTGTACCGCTCGAGACGTCGCACAGGTAAACAATAATATATAAACCTTCTCATGCTCCCTCGTCTTCAATGCCCCTGTGTAATCTAATCCTACCGCTTGGAAAGGTTCTACGTGCTTTACACGGCATTCAGGTAGAGGTGAGGTGGAGCTGGTCCAGTTGCATATGGTTTACCCTTTAGTCTCTGGCATATTACACACTTTCTCACTACGCGTCGAGCTACTTGTCGAACTCTGGGTATCCACCATGTGAGACATAAATTCGATATAATATGACATACCCCGTAGTGTTTTACTTCCCTATGTGCACGTATGATCAATAGATCAGTAACGTGATGTCTTGTTGGCATAAGTATAGGTCGGTTTGTGCCGTCTGGTACACCCGACCACTTCAGGCGACCCTCACACCTGATGAGGCCATTGTCTAGGTGCAACCTTAGATGACGCACTATACTAGGCATTAATGTCTTATTCGAGCTTTTCAAGGATTCTAATTCATTGGAAAAGGTTTCTATTTGAACCCATTTGATCAAAGTTACTTCAGCTGCTTTAAATTCACGAGCATCAATGTTGTGACCCCTGTTGCAGAGTCGGCCCGTTACTTTAAGCTTGAGATTGGATACATATCGCAACACCCAAGCTACAACTCTGACTAGTTTATTATAGTCACCGAATCTTGCCCACTTCATGATAGGACCCGGTGGCTCATTTGGTTGGGCTGTAACTGCCACTGTTTCCAGTGGCAGAAGTCCCTCACCAACAGCATGCCATATCGTCCATTCACTTTCATGGAGCAGCCACTTTGGACCATGCCACCACAACTCGGACTTCATTAACTGGCTAGCCGTTATACCCCTAGTTATGAGATCACTAGGGTTTTCTTTTGTATTTACATAATGATAAGCAACGTCTGGCAAAAGGGCTCTAATCTCATCTACCCTATTCCGCACATAAACCGGCAGAGACTTCTTGCTATGTATCCAGTTGAGTGCGACCTGACTATCGCATCATACATGAACGATTTCAATATTTAATTCGCTCTCGTATGCTGCGCGTACATGTTGCACCAGACGTGCTAATAGCAGCATGGCAGTCAATTCCATCTTAGGGATAGTTACCTTTTTAACCGGGGCTACCTTGGCCCGGGCTGTAACTAAATATGCCCCAAATGAAGTAACAACATATATGGCTACCCCGTATGCCGTGGCGCTAGCATCGCAAAACGTGTGTAACGTAACGTCACCGAACGCCGCCACTTTACGAGGTATAGGTTTAGTACATAGGATGGCATATTCATTCAACAACAATGTCCCTTGGTCATTCAGGTCTTCGGGCAAACTGTCATCCCATCCTATTTTACGTCTCCAAACTTCCTGCATTAGAATCCTAGCTCTTATGGTAACAGGTAATGCTAGACCCAAAGGATCAAAAAATTGCGCAACTTTGCTCAACAGACTTCTTTTTGTGTGCGCTCCTGTCTGCTGAGCAAAAGACCTTGTTTGAAAAGTTAGTATGTCATGTTTAGGTTGCCAGATCATCCCCAAATTTCTGGACTTTTCCTGGTTAAGAGATGCCGTACCATCCACCTGTATTAAACTCTGAAGATCTTCACTATTAGTAACCCACTCGCGGAGAAATAGATGTGCATCCGCAAACAATCTGCGTGCTTGCCAGTATGCATACAACAAATCATCTTGACTATCGCTAGTACCCTGCAAATTGTCAATGTATAATCCGCGCGATAGTTTACTTGTGTCCTCATGAGTGTCAGCTAGATGTTTTCTGATTGTGGCATTTAACAAAAACTGCGAGCAAGTGGCCCCAAAGAGTACAACCCGAAAACGGTATATTATGATGGGACTTTCAGAGTCGCTAATGTCGCCGAACCAAAGAAAGCGGGTAACATCTCTATCTTCCTCCTTTAGCTTGACCATCAAGAATGCTTTCTCGATGTCACTGGTATAGGCGTACTTTCCCAGCCTAAACCGCAATAGATGTTGGGACAGGTCCGACACCATGGACGGACCTGTCAACAGGCAGTCATTCAGACTGGGTTGTTGACCTTGGTGGGCAGAACAGTCATACACCACCCGTATTGGTGTGGTGACGCTGTCTTTCTTTACCCCATGATGGGCCAGATAGTGAACCCTACCCTTCTTACACGGTTCCTTGACATCGACTCTCTCTATAAAGCCCCTATCCTCATAACTCCGAAATACATCGTCATACGCCTGGCGTGTGCTCGGTTCGTTAGACAATTTCCGCTGCAATGCGCGCAAGCGACCTAATGCCAAACCATAGTTGGTAGGCAGGCTTATCTCACTGTTCTTCCAGGGTAAACTAACTTTATATTGCTTGTCTGAGGCACAGTAGCACACAGACTCGTCAAACCTTTGTAGCGCAGCTTCCGAGTCATAATCAGTCTCCATAGGATTAATGCCTATGTGATCCAATCTTCACAGTCGTTCTAGGTCGAACTCGGCAGCCATCTTAGGGTCACTAGGTTGGGAATCCTCCCTTCCCAACTCCTCTGCCGCGGTTACATTGACTATATATATCGAGACCGTGTCGACCAGGACCTTTGACTGTGTAGTATGCACCTTTCCGCTCATGCAGTATCCAAATTTAGTGGGGATTAAAATTACACCACACATCTTTTTAAATCCAGGGTATACTACTTCATAATAATGATCCACACCAAGTAGAACATGCACCTCACTCTGATTTCCCATGGGATCTGACAAGTTAACCCCCTTGCTACGTAATGCGTGTTCCACCTTCTTCACACCCACAGATACATATTCTGGTAGGGTGTCTACTACGATGCAAGTCATAAAGTACCGGTTTTTACGATAGAAATATGAAATCTCCGCTATCTCGTAGTCTTGTTTATCAGTAACCCCTGTGAAGCCCTGTAATCGAAGAGTCTCAGCCCCTACGATTCGGTGCTTCAGTCCCACTAAGACGGACCTCTTATAAAGGAACGTTGAGACCCTTGATCTAGAAGTACCCGACAAACTTTGTTACTGTCATTACCTTCCATGGGAATCTGTATTGTGGGCAATATTGTGGTGTCTTGCGTGCTACCTAGTGCCACAGTTGTAGTACCCTCATTTTTGACGTCTTTGCCTTTATCTGCTGTAGGACACAACTTATCAAAGTGATGTCCTTTGCAGTGGCGACAGGGCCTTAAGTATATAGCAGTACATTGTCCCTGCTTACCATGTTCTTTACTTAGACAACCTGCACATAGCTTCAATCTTTTCGCCTGTGCTAGTTTTGTCTCATTTGTTGGGTATTTTATGCAGAAACTCCATTTATGTTTGTTGTTACATAGCTTACATAGAATCTGAGCAGGTTTCTTATACGCACCCTCTTTCTTTACTTTAGTCCCCACTGTCATGCTTACTGTTCCCCTCTTCTCCAGATTCTCACTCCCTCCCGACTCATACATTCTCCCTTTGTTCAACTGTAGATTATTGATCTCCTTACTGAACTGAGTTTTGAACTCCCCCAGCTCAAATGATCTTACCTTATCAAGTATTGCCATAGGAAGCTTCTGACGCAAGATAATGACTATCATTTCCTGTGTGGTAAGCCCTAGGGTATCTAGCGATCGAGTATGGCACTCCATATTTGCCCTGAAGTTTGTCAACTCATCAACCTTATACTGTGGTTCTGCGAGCCCCAACAAGGCAACGACATGGGCCATCTTCAACTGCTCTCTATCCCCGTATGTGGACTCTAATAAGTGTACCGCTTCAAGATAACTACCACCTACTACTGCAAAACCCTCTATTAAATGTAAGGCCTCTCCTTCCATTTGTCCCTTCAGATAGTGAAACTTGCGGACATTATCCAAAGAGGATTCATGAACCGTAGATCGAAATACGTCCCAAAAAGCTAACCACTCGGTTAACTTGCCCCCAAATGTAGGAAGATTGAGCTTTGGGAGGTGTACAGTATGTTTTGGGTCAGCCCTTCTATGGGCCTCATTATCGCCACCCTTCTTACTTGCGACAGCACGCTGTAATAGGCGCTTCGCTCTAAAGACAGGTTCGTCATAGAGGGCGCGATTATCACACTCTGTAACTATCTCTTCCTCCTCTATCATGTCAGCCACAATCACCTCACTCAGAGCCGTAATACGACCGTGAGTAGCCTGGACGTTATCTAATCTAGCCTCCAATTCCTCTAGTTCAGCAGTAGTGATGAAAGTGTTTAAGTCCACAATTAGCCTATTTAATACTCCCCGAAGTCCCGCCCTTTGATTTTTAGGGGCTTTGATCAGCACCCTACTAGACGGTGTCTCTTTATCGTTTTTATCCATTTTGCATGTGAGCCTATAGGCTATGTATCTAAATGTTACGTTACAAAAACAACGGCCAAATAATAGTCTAATTAAGAGACGCCAACCGGCGGACTTCTATGTTATGGAGAAAAAATAGTACACTAAATAGCAATACCTACTAATGGATCATATTGAACAAGAAGAAATGTTAGGTCAGGTCATATGTCACAGGAAGTCTGAAACGGAAAAGAACATTACTGGGGAAAGATGATGGGTGGGATGCAGAACTTGGGCAGGTGCAACGATGTGACCCTGCATTCCGGCTCTAACCACCGCTTGGCTAGCCTTGCCAGTTTATCATAGAGTTGTTCCTGCATCCTGTTATATGTCCCCTTGTTCATTGCCTTAAAATCCATTATTGGTAGCTAATTCCCGGGTCTGGGCACCAATGTGGTAAACTATCAATGGAAGTTAAATATTACTAAGCTATAATGAATCAAATCAAATCAATCTAAATGAAAACTACTCTATATCTAAATTGAATTCAATCTGAAACAAGCTAATTTATATCCAAAGGTCTCACATAATAAATGTATATAATTATAGGGTAAGGTTATAAGGGTTAATATTAGCCAGGAATTAACTCACCAATAGTTCCACGTGGCAATGAGGCAAGGGAGAACGTTTTACCCAATATGGCGGTTGACAATGGGGAACGAGACTTCGGTCCCAAGACACGAGTCAAGTTAAAGAAAGAATAAATGATTACATGGGAATGGACATGATTATTATAATTTATGCTTATCTATCAGTCAGTCATGATGTCGATGAGAGCGTCGTGATGGTGTAGCTGTGTGTATTGCTGTATGTGTATTGTGATTAGAGGCACAAAAGCACGATCAACTGAGGGCGGAAAATTAGATGTTAACTGGTTGGTGTTCGTGAAGGCTCTGGCGTACCTCAAAAGCACACCTTGCTGCCTTGGCAAACCGCCAGGAGCCCAAATTATCGTACCGCATTTAGGTTGCTCTATACGATAAATTATATTAATATATACGATAAATTCATATATACTACATAAGACCATGGCAATATTGCTTAATAGCATATTAGGCCTTTTATAACTTAACTTATTTACAATCTTATAATATACGATCTACTCGTCCTACGTCGTGCTGTAGGAGAGATCGTGACGTCACAGAGACATACGAGATCACAAAAGAGTCATATTCTATCGTATTTATACGATAACCATAATGGATGTTGCCACTAGATACCCCGATGCATACCCTATGAAAAATGGAATGGCTAAGACGGTAGTCAGTAACTTGTTGTGGTACTTCTCAAGGTACGGGTACCCGGAGGAGATTCAGTCTGATCAGGGATCTAATTTCACCTCCAACATGTTCAAGCAAACAATGCAACAGCATGGGATACGAGCAGTAGTATCGTCAGCGTATCACCCTGAGAGTCAAGGGGTGCTTGAGCGGTGGCATGCTACACTTAAAAGCATGCTCAGGTGTTATTGTGCTGACAACGGTATGGATTGGGATCTTGGATTGCCTTATGTGCTGTTTGCTGCTCGGGAGGTACCTGGTGAGAGCCTGGGATTTAGTCCAAACGAGCTGATTTTTGGACACCGTGTCAGGGGCCCCCTTAACATGCTGAAAGAAATTTGGGAGGGGACTGTGCAGCCTTGTCCAATATTAAATTATGTGCTTGAAAGCCGTGAGCGCATGCTTAAGAGTCTGGCGATGGCAGGTAGAAATTTGACAGAATCACAAGCTTTGATGAAGGACAGGTATGATCGCAAAGTGAGGCTCCGGAAGTTCACTGTAGGACAAGAGGTATTAATTTTGTTGCCTTTGGTTGGTAACCCCCTCTCTGCGAAGTACACTGGACCTTATAAAATTGTAGAAAAATTTTCAGACTTAGATTACCTTGTTGCCACTCCAGACAGGAGGAAAAAGAACCAGTTATGTCACGTGAACCTTATTAAAGAGTATGTGAGGCGCCCCTCTGAGCCTCTCACTGTCCCTGTGTTGGCTTGTTGCGGCCGTGGTGGAGAAGGAGAGGGGGACAGTCAAGCTTCAGAGGAGGATAGCTGGGATCAACATGTTTCAGCGGATCAGTGGGCGGGGAACTCGAGCCTAAGGGCTGACGAGGCTATAGCTCATTTGCCTGAGCCGCAGTTTGATGCTATCCGTCAGTTGTTCGGTTCATACCCCACTGTATTTGCTGAACACCCAGGCCTCACTACTCAGGCTATGCATGATGTTGACGTGGGGGACCATCTACCCTTTAAGTCAATCCCGTACCGTGTGCCCCCCATAAAACTACCAGCTCTGAGGGATGAGTTGGAGTATATGCTCGGTAGAGGGTTGATAGAGAAAGGCACAGTTAAGTGGACTTCCCCCGTAACACTGCAGCCTAAGCCAGATGGCAAGGTACGCTTTTGTATTGATTTCCGTAGGTTAAACGGTTTGACTCCAACTAACCCATATCCTCTTCCTCGGGTTGATGATAGTGTTGACAAAATTGGTAATGCTCGTTTTTTGTCTAAAGTAGATTTAGTCAAAGGTTACTGGCAAGTACCTTTGTCCGAGCGTGCTAAAGAGGTATGTGGTTTTGTTGTGGACGGGAGTACCTACCGGTGCAATGTTATGCCTTACGGACTTAAGAATGCACCAGCAACGTTTCAGAACCTGATGAATGAAATTGTAAAGGACATTCCAAATTGCACCGTATATTTGGACGATGTAATCATTTATGATGACGACTTTGAGAGCCATTGTGAGCACCTTGAGACCTTGTTCCGGAAACTTAGTGAAGCAGGTCTGGTAGTAAATTTGGCAAAGTGTGACTTCGTAAAAGCCACTGTGCAGTACCTTGGGTTTGTAGTGGGAAGGGGACAGGTGTGCCCTCCTCAGAACAAGGTACAGGCTATCAATAAATTTCCGCACCCAACAACCAAGAAGCAGATTATGAGATTCTTGGGTATGATAGGCTACTACAGACGCTTCATAAAAGGTTACTCAACGGTGTTGGCACCTCTCACAGATTTGTTATCTAAAGACAAAAAGTTTTTGTGGGCACCTGAGTGTGAAAAGGCTTTCACTTTGGTGAAACATTTGCTATGTATTCACCCGATACTCAGGGCCCCAGACTTTAACAGGCCTTTTCAGCTGGCAACAGATGCTAGTGGTGGTAGGGGCTGGTGCCGTCTTGCTACAGACAGACAATGAAGGTGTGGAACACCCAGTAAGTTTCTTTTCTAAGAAGTTCAATGCTGCACAAAAGAACTATTCTACAATAGAAAAGGAATTACTGGCGATTGTGCTGTCGCTCAGGCACTTCGAGGTGTATGTTCCAGCCGTGGTTATCTACACTGATCATCACCCTTTGAGATTCCTGAATCAATTTCACAATCGCAATATGAGACTGACCAGGTGGTCTTTGATGTTGCAGGAGTATAACCTGGACATCCGTCATATTGCTGGATGTGACATTGTGATCGCGGATTGTTTATCAAGGGTGGATGATCAGTCGTAGGCTATCACAGGTGTGTGGGTTTGAGTGGAGGAAAATAGGCTGCCCTTATAGTGCAGCCGGGAAAAACATATTAAAATATAAAAATCATATAAAACACTCTTTCTTTTGATATAGGTAATCGTATAAGTTTGTCATAGCCTATAGAGTTTGACTAGTCCACGAACTATCAAACGGCTGAGCTGCTGTAAGCTCGCTCTGGGAGCATGATATTGTGTCTTTTTGCTATTGTTGGGAGGAGTTATAAAATGTGAATTTTTGTTTTATAATAAGATGTGTTTTGGTGATAAACTCAGCTTTGTTTTAGTGCCATGCGGTCGCTGGGTGTGAGGGGCTTGATGGGGTTCTGTGTTTGTCAGATTTTAGCTCAGGGTTGAGCAAGTAAAATCTTGGGGGAGGTGTGACGCATGTCCAGTGTGAGCATGCTGTACAGAACGCCTAGTCATGCCCCACTCTCGCTAGGATCGTCAGGGCAGGAACTTTGGCTGTAGTCTATGTAGAGTTTCCTAACTTAGTTCATGTGAGCCGTTGTACTATAAGTATTATGAATATGTATTTTGTTTTCATCTGAGTCAACGAGTTATATTTTATATCATTAGTTATAAGTATTGTGTGTAAAACTTATTTGTAATGATGGGAAGAGAAACAGCCACAGTTGGGGGTCAGTGGGTGCGCCAGGCGGGAGGTGGGCCTAACTCACTAGCACTCCCCCCTCCCCCTCCCCTCAGTGCTAGGGGAGCCTTTGTCTATCCCAGAGGAGAGAGAGAAATTACGTAATGGTTTTCAGTGGGCGGTCCTTAGTAGTTCACGTTGGGCTCACTAGAGGGCCGGGTATAAAAGGGAAGTCTAGCCATTTTTTCATCAGAACTCATTAGGCAGAGCGACTTCTCATTTCCCTTGCTAACTATATATATTCTTCTGACTGATGTGAACTTTCTCTACTACCTTACATTCTTATCTCCTCTTTTCCCTGCCTGTTTAACTTCCATGGTCCCGTTGGTGCAGAGCTAGTCAGCCAATGTATTATCGCTTGAGTTCTCACGAGATACTTGCCTATTAGATAGCCTATTTTGGAAAGGTTAACTTAGAATAGGATTGATTTATGTTTGTTGCACTTGTATATGTATTTCCCTGTGTGTTATTATTATTATTCCTGTTTTCTGCTAGTCTAGGTAATGCTTGACTGGGGTAAGGCTTTTCTGTGTTACGAGTTGTTGTTTGATGCAGTGGTTAAGCGATAAACCTGCATACTCGTTTCGGTTCAGTGAAGCCTAGGTTGTCTTCGCGGATGACTGTGTTGAGTTAATAATTTACAGTGCGTGAGGGCAAGAGCTTAACCACCCTGTATTTTATTAACAGTTCGTTTTTACTTTGTCAAGGAGCCGGGAAAAAACCAGATACAAGGGATCTGGATTTCTCAAAGTGCACTTATTAGTTTTAACGTAATACTTTAAACAGTGGCGAGGACTTCGCTAGGCTACGAGCCGTTTTTGCTCAGTCACTGCTACCTTTTGCCCACAGTACCCCAGCTAGACTTTACTCGATTAGTAGATACAGAATAGTATTGAAGCTTTCCTTATGTATGATATTGTTTATGCACTATTGATTTCATGTGTTGCACGCTTGGTTACTTTAGTGATTAGTGGCCCACGAGCACAATCCGAGTAGGCTATTGCCGTTGCATTTGCGGAGTACTTCTTTTTAATGTTTGCCATTTACTATTGCATATTCTTTTAATTATTCTTATGCCAATTTAAACCTTTAATAGTATTTAATTGCCAGTGTTTTTGCTTATTGAATTACTGTTCAAAATCCGATACGTACTTCTTACGAGCATCCGAGAAGCATCTAACTTTTTCAGAAGATTCCTTGCTCGATGCTTAAGGACTATTAATTAACGTAACGTAATAGTGCCGATCCGAAGTAGAGGGTGGAGGACTTCTTAAGTTCTTAGTCAAGGGTGGATTACTTCGGCTTCGGCCAACACTATTCTTTGGTGTAGTTGTTTCTTACTTCTTTGTTTGATTGTTGACCAGACTAGAGAATTCCTGTCTCTTTATTAGTCTGTTGTTGAACACTAGTACCGAGTTCTTGTATACCCCGTTATAGCAGATTGAACTCTGGAGGGTATTGGTGTTTTTTGTTCGGCTGGCAGTACTCAGGGGTTGGGATCGTGTGTTTCCGTTGTGGCAGCGACCCGTATTCGAGTCCTGATTGAGAGCCCTTGTGTACCCGAGTGCCAGTTCGTAACACTAGTGTGATATTAGAGGTGGTCAGGGCAACTTGCTTCCACTAATATCACCCCAAGGTTAGTAGTCATATTAGGACACTGCCTTGTATTGTTAGAACATTATTATATGCAATATTATTATGTGCAACTCTCTTGGGTTGAGAGTGGATTACCGTTAGCTGGTTTGCGCACGGTATAATATTGTCGAGGGCGCGCATAGCCTGTTATGCTCGAAGTACACCTGCACTCTTTTTTTCGTTGATGTCTGCTGGTAGGCTATATGTATTTAACTGTTTTGATTATCCAACCCAGCATTGCTAATCCCGGTGTTGGTTTCGAGTTCTCGTAGCTAGTAAGTTACATGATTATTTCTCTTCTACTTATTATTCAGAATAGGAGCAGGGCAGTGTGCACCTTAAGCCCTGAGAAGAGCCTGGAAGCGTTCAAAGTGCTCTTACCTGGTGCGTCGTGGTGTTGTTTGGTAGAGAGACAAGGTGGATTTGCATTAGTCATTATTTTCGTATACCGTCTCTAAGCAACTGAGGTCCAGATGCGTAACACTGTATTTAAGGGAACGTTCGAATGGGGCGAAAGTCTTAAAATGTCAAAAGAAATTGTGCTAAACATGACGGAGAAAGGGGTTTAGAATAAAATTCTTTAAGTGGAAATCTCCCCTTAAATTGACAAATGATAACTCGAATTAGAGGAAACAAACTATCGTAATAGTGAAAGTGTTAATTTAATAGTTACTTCTACTTAACCCTTTGAAAATTAGGACGCATTTTGACGGTATATTCTTACTACCTTTAGACGATTTTATCCAGCTTAGGAATGATCTATGGTAACTAGAAGGGTGAAAAATATCTCAATTAACCCTCTGACCTCCATAATGTTATACACTTCCTAATCTGAATACAATAGTCTTATAATTGCAAGGAAAACTAAATCCATAATTGTATCTTGAGTGGGAATACACCTATTCCATAGATGCACAGACACTCAAAACATACCCACACAATTATATTTACATTTTTATTCGAGGGCATATGTTTTTGTAATAGACCTCCTGTAAACGAGATTGTGAATTTCGAATGATAATATAACAAAAATTTAGTGTTCTCTATGGGACTGTTAATTGTTCAGAAAAATTTGTCAGTGTATAATTGTTGTTCTCCCAAGTATTGTTCAGATATTTCGGGATAAGGCTTGTACACATTGATCCATAGACACATACACACACAGAATGTCCAGCTTTTCCACATTTTGCCTCTTCACACACACACACACACACATAATGTCCAGCTTTTCCACATTTCGCCTTTTTACACACACACACACACACAGAATGTCCAGCTTTTCCACATTTCGCCTTTTCACACCTACACACACACACACTATCTCACTACAGCACACATACATGCACACACACTCTACAACACACACACACACAGAATGTCGAGCTTTTCCAAATTTCGTCTTTTCACACACACACACACACACTACAACACCATACATGCGCACACACACACACACATGGCATTTGCCACGTTCGCACAACCTTCGCGGTGTTTCGCATCACGTCCAACATTCGTAGGACAATCGCCCTGCAATCGCTACTGTCGCCATCATCGATCGCCAAATTTGCCATGGTTCGCCATCAAATGTCGGATATCATTCGTCATTATCGCCTAAATAGTCGCCACAATCGCACTGTGATCGTACTTCTGTCTCACTGCAATCAACATCATTTGCCTTGTTTGACTTCATTCGCTTCTGAATACGCCGTATTCGCCGCGAATTAATGGACATTGAAAAAAAACACAGTCGCAGGGCGTTCGCCATCGAAAGTTCGCGCAGTGGAATAGCCACTTAAATGCCATAAGACGAGTAATTATCGCGAGCGCAACCATAGCGTCACATACATAGGCAATGCATAACGTGCGTCGCTGGTACTCAATGGGTTAATGGGAGGTATTAGGTTTTTCTGGACCCCCATCTCCCTCATAATTATCCTAATTAGGTATGAGATTTTAAGACGTTCACCTCATTAGTTCGACGATTGGATAACCTTTCGTCACATGTTGATGTCAATATTAAGACCTTTCGTGCCATTTTGTGTGGATAATTTCCTGGCGTGCTAGCGAGCCTGGTATTTTAAGAGGAACTGGCAATTTTTTCTACCGAAATACAATATGTAGGCTTACACATTTCTCTTGTAGGGGGATCTTTGGGGGTGTTTTTTTAAGCTTGATAAAGTTCTAGGGACCAAACTAGAAGGAAATGTAAAATAATAAAAACATTGAAATAGAAAAATGGAATAACCTCCCCTTAAATGTTTGGTATCTACCCTTGGAGTCACAACTCCAAGGTGAGATACCAAACATTCAAGGGAAGGTTATTCCATGTAATTCAGTCACAACTCACTTTGGTCTTAATCCTTATTATTTAGCGGGTGGTAAGGTATTTTACACTGTACCGCTCAGCTGGCATAACCCCGAAATATTTGCTCAATTTCACTCGCCCTAGCGCCGTTACTATGGCTCCAATGCGAACGAAACGATCATTTTTGGAAAGAGCAATTCTTCGTCTCCCCATATATGTCTATTATGGATGTTATGAGCGAGTATGGAGGGTGGGAAGAGGTGAGGAAGAGGAGGTACTTTTTGGTCTATTTCCCAGGCGCGTTCGGATGTGTTTGCTTTGGCCTGACTTCGGCCTCTCGTGCGTCTACTATTCCTTTGGTAATCGGTCTTATTTTTCTCTTATCTCTCCTTATTTCTGTATGCTTTGTATTCTCTCTCTCTCTCTGGCTCGCTAGCTTTCCCTCTCTCGCGCGCTCTGTCTCTCTCTCTCTTCCTCATCCGTATATGTAATTCTCATTATTAGTTTCTCTAATCTCTCTCACTCCTGTCTGTCTGTCTCTCTCTGGCTCCCTAGCTTTCCCTCTCTCGCGCTCCCTTTCTCTCTTCCTCATCCGTATATGTATTTCTCATTATTATTTTCTCTAACTAATCCCTCTATTTCATTTATTTGCTTGTAATATTTCTGTATTATTATATCTGTTTCACTCTTTCTTCAGTTCAGTTTCTGTATTCTCTCTATACGGTGGGAATGGTATTTCGTATGAGGGATGTGCAGCACAAATATTCAATCTTTCGTTGTTTGGTTGTTTGTATTACCGTAAGAAATTTACTGAACGCCTGCAAATAATACGCTATAAAATGCTTGCAATCTCTCTATTTTCTCTAATCTCTCTCACTCCTGTCTCTCTCTCTCTCTCTCTCTCTGGCTCGCTCGCTTCCCCTCTTCCTCATCCGTATTATGTATTTCTCATTATTATTTTCTCTAACTAATCCCTCTATTTCATTTATTTGCTTGTAATATTTTTGTATTATTATATCTTTTTCACTCTTTCTTCAGTTCAGTTTCTGCATTCTCTCTCTCTCTCTCTCTCTCTCTCTCTCTCTCTGTTTCGCTTGCTTTGCAGGAATTTTGTTTTTGTTTTATATATAATATATAATAATTTACTTATCATTACTTACTATATCGTATAAACAATAGTAGGTAGCCAACTTACCATAATACCGATACATCAAACCGATACGCATGCGGTTTTTTTTATCACCTGTTTACTAAAGTGCCACCATTATCGATTTTCTTCGAGCCGAATCGAGCGGGAGGGTTTCCAATTGAAGTTAAATCCGCTAGCATATATTGTTAGATGTAAGACATGATAAATACCACTAGAAATATGAATTGGCAAAATCCATATAATATCACTTCGAAATTGTTCTGAAATTTCAAAACAAAACCGCTAGTGTAAGTCATTGCTGCTAGATCGAAGTAAAGGACTCTAGATCTAGCGGAAGTCGCTATACGTATTGGCAGTACTGCACACTGCCGACGGCGATGCGTTGTTGACATTGTTGTTGATGTTCCAGTGGAGGGATGAACAAAATATTTTCCTTGTCCAATAATAGCTATTTCATAGTCCCACAGGACTTATTTTGATATGTTTATCAAATTTACTGAACGCCTGAAAATAATACGCTATAAAATGCTTGCAATCAAACTTTGATGCAATTACAAGGTCACATGCAATTATAAAAAAGGTATATTGTAGACCACAATCTTCGCCAAGCTTCGTTGTTGCATGTATTATCGTGAGAAATGTACCATACACCCTGGTTATCGTGAGAAATTTACCGAACGCCTGCAAATAATACGCTATAAAATGCTTGCAATCAAACTCTCAAGCAATTTCAATGTCACATGCAATTATAAATGTATAGGTAGACCCAGAGAGGAAGAGACAGACAGAGAGAGAGAGAGGAGGTCAAGAATATCTGCTAGGTGTGATTTCCCCTGGGAGGGAAGAGAAGATTAGTTAGGGGCGTGCCCTGGCCTACATCAGACAAAGAGAGTACAAAGGAGTACAAACAAAGAGAGTGAGACAGAGAGAGAGAGGGTGTCGTGATAATATAACAATGTTACATATGTATCATATATATGAAAAAATAATATATACGGTAGGCCTACATCTGTTCCCCACAATCATATAATGTGCAATTTTGAGGACGTAATGTGCTCTGAGAGAGAGCAGAGCGGTGATTAGGAGCATAAATTACCTCAAGACCGCTCGCCACACAGGGAATTATATAAGGAAATTACCGTATTTTAGGGTTTTTGCACTCGTGTTGCACGATCGTTGAAAGACAACCAGTGATCGTAGAAGGATGGTTCGGGTGTCATTGGAAAGCTCAATTTACGCCCTTTCAGGGATACATACTTGTATTACGCTCTGGGTCTTGTTTATGCATGAAAAAGAGCACGGAAACAACCCCATTTAGGGTAAAACAAAAAACGCTGGGCGGGACAGTGAAATATACTCCACTAGCCGCTCGTAAGGTGATAAAATGCTTGCAATTACATTTTCAAGCAATTATAAAATGTAAATTGTACTTACCAACACCCACACCATTATGTTCTTCATCAGGAACGTCTCCAATTAGCTCAAGGGTCTGTCCAACATCAACCACAACATCCACCCCACACAAATTATGCTTGGGGTGAAAGCCTATGATCGGGTTATTTTCGTCTTCCGAGTCATCCACACTACCAAAACTCTCACCCAACTTTCGACGGTTTCATCCAACAGCTTATTAGAAAGTTCTGAAGAGTTCAGCATGATATCTAGTTCCTGGGTGGTGAGCCGGGCGTGGTTAGTAGGGTGGCGCGACGCACTAGGGATGGCGGCCACCGAATCGAACACGGGCAAATCTTGACCTTCCATTATGGCTGCTTGAGGGTCACTGAGTCACAGTCACGCAGTGGGGATGTGTGGGTGGGCCCTTGTAGTACACTGCCTGACCACCAAGTTTTGATTTCCACCTAAATTAGGGCGGGAATATGCCCACGGACTTAAGTCCGATCCCGCCATATAGTCCAATTTTCTCGTATCGGACTTAAGTCCGACCCCGATCTTTAAGGGTTAAGCTATCATGAGCCTCGTATATACAGCACAAGTATACCAATCAATTGCCGACTTGCAAGTTTCGTTCTATAAGGAAGTTGGAGCCGTTACATCGATACTAAATGGGAATGCAATTATTATGTAGGTTTCTGCTGGATATAAAGCATGTTGAATTGGGTTTTATAATTTTATCATTGTATTATCACCGTATCATTGCTGGTAATTCTGCTAAATATCGATGTCTACAGCTCCAACTTCTTTATAGCCTGAAACTCGCAAGTGGTCAATTGAGGAAACTATTATAACACATTTGAATAATGCCTATCTAATTTATAAACACAAATATGAATGTAACCAGACGACGGTGCTGTTGTTTTAGTGGAATAATGGCTCTTTTAGCAGTATGTATCACTTTACCAGTGGTTGTCCCAGTGAGAATTCAATAGTAAACAAAGTGGAATTTACCTATAAACTCACAGGAGTTAACTTACTTTTATTTGTTGATAGGGATAGATAGCTCAATGATAGTGGTAGGAATAGATAGAATATATAGTGGCCACTAAGATATAAGAATTAGGATGACTTAGCAGGAAACAGGTGGTTGTATTGGAGCGGCTAGAAGGAGATCTTGATGAGGTCGTAGCGAAAGCGATTCTAGTTTGTCTTGGAGCGAGGGACCCTCAGGTTCCCGAATATGACGCATGCGCAGTTATCTTATCTACCTATGCGTCATTTAACTAACTACAAGATATACCGGATTTATTATAATGACAACCCGATATAATAATGGATAATAAACCCATAAAGACTTAATACAAAATAGTATATATCTTTTATATAGATATATAACTTAGCCTAATACTGGTGCCTAATTTGAACTTCCAGTATGTTAACTTAACCTAAACTGTCGAGTTACTTACGAGTCTCGACACATTCCCACCACCAATATATACATTATCTACAATAATCCCGCAGCGATGTTAGATCTCCAAAACTGTGAAGAGCTAACAGCGGCTCGGCGAAGAGGTAATCTTCCAACAGGATCGTTACTGGCAGATGGTCCAGCGACCGCTGGTGACATAGGGGTGGAGTCGTGAGAGCTAACACCATCACCAGTGACCGCCGGTTGAGGGATCGAAATGCTTTCGATTTCCTCTTCCAATGGATACAACTTGACGATGGGTCGAGTGGTCAGGCCAGTTTTTTGTTCTAATCTGGACCACTCGAACCAGATCATCTCGTCCGGGATGGATCTAACTACCCTACCAAGTTTCCAAAGGACACGAGGTCCCTCGTCATGTATAAGCACGATGTAATTTATCTTTGGCCATACACTGCTTGATGAGCCTCTTTTATTCTTATATGCTTCTCGTAGTGATGCCAAGTATTCACTAGACCAACGCTTCCATAGGTCCCGGATCAACTTATTGATGTAATTGTACCTGCTGTGTATCGCTGCTTTACTATCGTAACTAGGATCCTGCAGCTCATCTAGCTGAATTAGGTCCTTTGGGAAGTCACGAAGTCTACGACCTTTAATTAACCAGCATGGATGGAGTAATAGGGCAAGGGTCCTCCAGATCACCTGAGACATTATGTTAAAGGGTGATCATTCACGGTAGCCTCCAGCTCTAATAGGACAGTAGTTAGTTCCTCAAAGGAAACTAGAGCACGACCTAGTACTTTTTTAAGCCCAGCCTTCACAATACCTAGGGCTCCCTCCCAAATAGCTCCGTACCAAGGCGCGCATGCTGGGATAAAATGCCATTTACATCGGATTTCGGCAAGATGAGCCTGAAGCCTGGGATCGCTTTCAATGTCTTCCAAGTGTCTGGAAGCTCCCACAAATGTAGCAGCATTGTCGCTTAACATTATCTGTGGAAATCCCTGCCTACTACAAAATCTCCGGAACGCATGGATAAACCTGTCACAGGTCATACTGCTAACTACTTCAATGTGAATAGCTCTTGTAGTAGCGCACGTAAATAAAAGCATATAAGCCTTTGTTGTTGTGTGAGCCCCGGACAGGAATTGCTCCTGTATAATCAACCCCTGTGACCTCTAAGGGATCTCTAGGAGTAGTCCTGATGTCTGCTAGAGGAGGTACTCTTGCTTTCGCGTAGGTATTACCCTGTATTTTACAACAGGTACACTTACTGGTCACTTGTTTAACTGCTCGTCTTATCTTAGGAATCAACCACCTCTGCCGTATATATGCGACCACGTGATTAACTCCATAGTGACAACAGACACGATGACACATATTGATGAGCATGGTAGTGAAATAATGTTTGGAAGGCAGTAATATCGGATATTTCATTGAATCCGGAAGAGCCGCTAACTTCAATTTACCTTCACATACAATTAATCCTCCTTTCATGACAAGTCCTAATTGGTTTACCAAATTATTGCGAGTACCCTTGTCACCAGACAGCATCTCGTACTCCTTTGGGAAGCATTCCTGCTGGCATCTTTGAGCTATAATCTTTTCTGCTACTTTTAGTTCCTTTATGCTGAGGAGGGCACTGTCTGTGGGAGACATCCCTTTAATTTTTGCCTTCAAATTATTCTTGTATCGAATAGTCCATGCAACTATCCGAATTAATTTATTATAACTGCCATATTTTTCCCAGTTCCATAACGGTGTGTCTTGTTTGTCATTGGTCCCAATGACTTGGCTAGTTACCTTGGGCGTTGGGTCATCTGGTATTATATCTTCTGGCCACTCGTCTTTGTTTCGGAGCCACATGGGACCCCTCCCACCAAAACGCAGAAGATTGCAGATGTTTTGCCGAAACACCTCTAGACAGTAAGTCACTAGGGTTTTCTTTATAGGACACGGACCGGAATTCTACAGTCGGAAGAAGGGATTTGATTTCGTCAACACGGTTTGCGACATACACTGGAAGCTTCTTCATACTACGCAACCAATGAAATGTAACCTGGCTGTCGCACCATAATACAATTTTGTTGACTTTTACAATATTATGATAGGCTTCCTCCACAAATTTGATTAATCTGGCGGCTAGCAAAGCAGCAGTTAGCTCTAGTCTTGGTATTGTTATGGATCTTATGGGAGCGACCTTTGCTTTAGCGATGACTAGACAGCTATGTTCCGGGCTCACAAAATATATTGCAGTGCCATAGGCGACACCACTTGCATCGCTAAATGCATGAAGTTCCACTGAATCAGCATATACCGTCCTCCGAGGATAAGTAAAGTCACAGCAGATGTGCAGGTCCTTGGTAACTGTAGACCATTCGGTAGCGCAGTCGTCAGGTAGTGGATCTTCCCAATCTAGTTTCAGTCTCCATAATTGCTGTAAGAAAATTCTGGACCTTATTGTAACGGGCAGTAGTACACAGAGTGGATCGAACAGTTGTGCCGCCACCCTTAAGCACTCTCCCTTTGTTGGCTTATTAGTCTCTGGGAGACTAGCGTTGAACGTCAACAGATCAGAGTCAGGTAACCATAAGAGTCCTAATGTCTTCACTCGCTCTTGATTCTTGGCAGCAACACCATCCAATTGCAGGAGGTCTCGTAGTTGAGGACTATTGGTAGCCCATTCTCTGAGATATAAATGTGCTTGAGACATTATTCTTTGGGCATCCCAGTAACGCTTAATGACAGTCTCTTCATCACTGCCTGTCCCCTGGAGGTTTTCAATGTACAAACCTTCCTACCTTCCTGGCTACCCCCAAAATGGGGATTGGGCCTGAGCATATAGATAGATAGATAGAAACCTTCCTTAATAGCCTCCACAACTCCGGGATCCTCTTTAATAATGGAAAGATGTTTTAAGATCGTGGCATTAAGAAGAAACTGTGAGCAAGTCGCCCTGAACAATATTACCTTAAATCGGTAGCAAAGTAAGGGTGAAGATAAGTCCAAGGGATCCTTTGGCCACAGAAATCGGGTGTAATCACGATCTTCTTCATGAAGTCTCAACATGAGAAAGGCTTTCTCGATGTCACTTATCCAGGCATATTCGTGTACCCTGAATCGCAGCAATATTTTTGGTAGATCTGGCACCAGTGATGGCCCTGTGTAAAGGCAGTCATTAAGACTTGGCCTGCCTTTGCCAATACTAGCGGAACAGTCATAAACAATACGAACGGGCGTCGTTGTGCTATTCTTGGTGACCCCGTGATGTGCCAAATAATAACTGTTTTCAGTAACACCGAAAGGAACCTCTTCAATAAAATCACGATGAAGTTGATCTTGGATAACGTTGATGTAGTGACTACAATAGACAGGTTCTTGCTTGAAACGCTTCTGCAGACCCCTTAGGCGACCCGCTGCTAAACCATAATTAGAAGGCAGCTTCTCTTTATGTGAGTTCCATGGCAGTCTGACTTCATATTGCTGATTCTGTGCAGAGTATGTTACTGTCTCCTTGTATATGTCCAACGCAGTCATGTTTTCCTTTGAATCTTCGTTTGGAGAAATTGCTAGATGATCCAGTTCTCACATACATTTTAATTCATTATGACATGGATTACTTGATTCCGTGGATATATATTGATCCATCGGGCCGCAACTTTCAAAATTGTAACTACCTCTACTTGGGCGCTAGACTTGTCGTTATGGCAGGAGCCACTTAGTGTGTAGCCAAATGTAGTGGGTAAGAGAATTATGTCACCCTCCTTTTTGTACCCTGGCCGCACTAAGTCATAATAATAATCGGCACCAACCAACAAGTCCAGTCGAGATGTCTGTGTCATTATAGGATCAGCTAATTTGTAACCCTGTTCATGAGAATTATAACACTAGCTTCATTAAGGGTAATTTGTAGGGTCTCTATTGACCTCAGTGTACTTTCAAAACTAGCATAGAATCCCTTTAGTTCCTCGACATTGTAAGAGGGAGGATTCAAAGTAGTAAGGTTAGTTATATGTGCCGCCTTAATTCTATCCCTGTGCCCATAGGTTTTCTGAAGAAGGGCAACTGCTGTTTAGTAGCTGGCTCCCTCAATTGCGCAAACTTCAATTAGTTGTTTTGCCTCGCCATTCAGTTGACCTCTTAAGTACGTGAATTTTTGGATGTCACTGAGCTCCGCATTGCTGGGGACACTACAGTGGAACATATCCCAGAATCCCAACCATAGAGTGGGATCACTGTCAAACACAGGAAGGGTTATTTTCGGCAATCTTATACCGGCATTTTTGTAAACTGCAGCACGATTTGGTTCCTTGTGTTTTAGCTTACCTTTGAGGAGGATGATAACTTTATCAAGACACTCTATATAAACCATGTCTGTTTCTATGGGTGACCGGTCAACTCAACCAGTAGACCATTTCAACCAGTAGCTCTCAACCAGTACCAAATCAACCAATACGGTTAGGTTAGGTTAGGTTAGTACTATATTTTGGCACTGGTTTGGTTGGTCTGGGTTAATTTGGCACTGGTTGAGAGCTACTGGTTGAAATGGTCTACTGGTTGAGTTGACATGGAACCGTTTCTATGTCCGCGAAATACTCGGCGTCATCTTCATAGAGCGTTTCCATTTCGCGGCGACATAAATTTAAGTCTTCCAGCTGTCTTAATACCGAAGCCAATTTAGCCTCAATCGCATCATTATCTGCATCAACTAAAAATGTAGCAATATCTTTGGTGATCCTAGTCAAACCACTCTTGATACTTGCGTCGCTTGTACTGGGACAGTGTCAACGACATGATGGCAATACACAGGAAATATAATAGAATAATACTATATCATACCTATATGGACGTAAAGCGCACTCAGAAAGTTAGCTGACGCCAATAATGGCAAGATATAGGGAACCCCGACTTAAACGTAATAATTAATTAAATGTGTGATGTCAGGGGTAGGGCAAATTAAGCGGGAAATATGACGCGGAACGCAACAATAAAAATAAACGAACGCATAAATATCTCCACACTTAAATTTAAAAGGTAAACCTTATATTATATGTGGCAATTTTGTTGGTGTAGGGCAATAATGAGGGAAATAGGCTAAGACGCAAAGCGCAATAATAAAAGTTAACGAATGCCTACCATCTCCACTCACTAAAGTAATGAACCTTGCATAATATGCGGCAAAATGTTGTTAGAGCACACTAAGGAAGGGAGGCCAAAAAGGTGTATAACAAGCCAATTTAAATTGTAAACATATATTAAACTAGGCTAGCCCAAAATGTTTGTGGTAATTACCCCCTTTAAATTTAGTTAAGACCGAACAAATTCAATTTAACCCTTATAATTCTACTTTACATTAATTTAATTGTTGCAATATATACCTATCCTATAACCTACCAATTATTGCTGACGTGGCTCTCCCAGGCCGCAGAAGACGCGATAGTGTCCACCCTAGCCCCCCTTAGGCAAAGGGACCACCAGGAAAAATGGGAAGTACATCGGCTGGCGGCGGCCCATACGGCCGGGTAATATAAGCGGGACCCGGCGGAAATTAGGCCACAGACAATAAACACCAGCCCACAAACCTACAGGGGACACCAGGGAAGCGGAACTAGGGAACAGAAAGAAGGAATAGCTAGGAAATAGTAGACAATAGGAAAGCAGAAGAAAGAAAAGACAAAGAAGAAAAGACAGCATAAGGCAAAAGTCAGAGGTATCGAAGGACCATTTGTGAGAATTCGATAGTAAACAAAGCGGAATTTACCTATAAACTCACAGGAGTTAACTTACTTGTATTTGTTGATAGGGATATATAGCTCAATGATAGTGGTAGGAATAGATAGAAGATATAGTGGCCACTAAGATATAAGAATTAGGCTGACTTAGCAGGAAACAGGTGGTTGTATTGGAGCGGCTAGAAGGAGATCTTGATGAGGTCGTAGCGAAAGCGATTCTAGTTTGTCTTGGAGCAAGGGACCCTCAGGTTCCCAAATATGACGCATGCGCAGTTATCTTATCTACCTATGCGTCATTTAACTAACTACAAGTTATACCGGATTTATTATAATGACAACCTGATATAATAATGGATAATAAACCCATAAAGACTTAATACTAAATAGTATATATCTTTTATATAGATATATAACTTAGCCTAATACTGGCGCCTAATTTGAACTTCCAGTATGTTAACTTAACCTAAACTGTCAAGTTACTTACGAGTCTCGACAGTCCCATCACAGGATGGGGGCCACTGCTCAATAAACTCCCCCCTCGGGGCAAAATCAAAATCCCCTTGTAGACTAGTTCTGCCACTGCTTTAGCCCAGCCGTAAGATGGTTGTAATTGGTCTGAGTTATTCTTTCTGGGGCGGGATACTCGAAGAGCATCGAAGAGCAAATGTTACGGAGATATCGATGCCATAGCGGTCTCCTGGCGCCTTCCACTATGGCATAAATATGGCGTTATAGTTAAGGTGAATTCTCGCATACTCAATATTGTTATAAAACGCCTTAAGTGGTCCTTAACTCCCTATGGTGAGATAGCGCCAGATCTCGCTCAGCCAATCATGAACGTTCCTGTTATCTCGGTGTTCTTAAAGAATGAAACGAAAGGGAGGAATTCAGCCAATCACGAGAGGAGAATACCACCCCCACAGCAGCAGCTATTTTATCTATCCCTAGTGCCGTTATATTTAATTGTACACGTTCATGACTTACTTGTCATTGAAATGTAATTACAGTAGTATTTCAGTACCGTAATTAATTAGGTTAGTTAGGTTATGGATATTTAGAAAATTACACAGCACGTCCATGCAAACATTCCGGTAACAGCGATGAGGATACACCCGTGACCCGAAAACTTTTAGAATTGCTAGGTTATTATAATGTGTTTATGATAGTTTGAATATAATATTTTAAAAATAGGATTAGCCTACTCTAACCTAAACAAACCAGTGTTCTTAGGTTAGGTTAGATTAGGTTGTTTGGTTAGGTCAATTAGATGTTTATGGATACACCCGATAACACCTTTACCATTAATAGGCTAAACCAGGATTCAGATATGCTTACCAAGTAGGAAGGTATCTCTGAAATTCCCAGCTTCAAAGCGAGCACGTATAGAGGAGAATTGGTCCAGATGAACGTATCATGAGAAGTTCCTGGATACTTTACACTCTAGCTATTTATGATTTGGTCACTATTGCAGACCACTTGAAGGTTAACTGAGTGGTATCCCTTCCTATTAACATATATAAAACATACCGGTATATATATATATACCTGTATATATTATATATATATCTATCTATATGCTCAGGCCATTTGGTCATTTGGGGGAAGGGGTTGGGCGCAAGTTGAACTAGATAATAGTCCATCAGGTGCCTGGCCCAGGGAGACGATTAATATGAAGGGTACGCCTGAAAATGTGGTGGGCGGGCTTGTGGCTTCGACTCCGTTGCATGTCTGCCTGCCTAGATCGGAACATCTCCGGGTGATCGGGTGCCGGGGGAGTGCTGGAGTGACCTTGGTGACCCTGGTCTCTGGGTCTTCTCCTGGGTGACCTAGATGTGTGTGAGTTTAGGTTTTATCTGTGTTTGTTCGTTGTTTTATGTTGTGTTTTGTGTTTTCCCTTTTCTTGCTCAGTCTTAAGTCGGCCAGAAGATATAAACTCAAGTTACTCAGAATAAATATATAAGGAGTTACTTTCCAAAGGATAAATTAGTTTGCCATTATTTAGTTCCATTTTCTGTATTGCCCCTAGCGGCCATTCTTGTAAGCTTTGTTGTTATTACGGAGAAATAAACCGTTGAAGGAGGATGTGTTTTCCCTGTGCCCCACATATTTAGAGTGATTATCCACTATCATGTCGGCGACCAGTTCAACAGGTTATGGGCCCAGGCATCGCCTAGTATTCGATGGTGATGAAGAAAAATACGAATTGTGGGAAGTGAAGTTTTTAGCACATTTAAGAATTCAAAAACTTCATAGTGTCCTGGCAGCACCCACCCCTGATGCTGATAAGAATGCTGAAGTGTATGCCGAGCTTGTACAACTGCTAGACGACACAAGTTTAGCCCTGGTGATCCGAGATGCCCAGGATGATGGTAAGAAGGCCCTAGCAATACTTCGTGAACATTACTTAGGAACAAGCAAACCCAGGATTATTTCTTTGTACACCGAGCTGACAACACTCAAGATGGCAGAGGATGAGAGTGTAACCGACTACATGATTAGGGCAGAGAAAGCAGCAACTTCCTTGAAGAATGCGAAAGAAACTATCAGTGACAGTTTACTTGTGGCTATGGTGTTGAAAGGCTTACCCCCTGATTATAAAACTTTTTCCACTGTCGTGACTCAGAGAGAAAACACGTGGAGTTTCATAGATTTTAAAGTTCAGTTGAGGAGTTTTGAAGAATCTGAAAAAGTCCACAAGCCACATAAATCCAGAGAAGAGAGGGTTATGAATGCCAAATCAGGGGAAACCAGTTTCAAGTGTTATGTATGTGGGAAAATGGGACACAAATCTTTTCAATGTCCAACAAAGAATAAAGAAGAAAAGGAAGCCTACAGAAGACCAAGCAGCTGGTGTGAAAATTGCCAGTCCCCTACACATGACACAAATTACTGAAGAAAGAAGAATTATGTTAAAGTTGTGAGTGACAGAGAAGAAACAGAAAATGTAAGTGCAGTGAGTAGGCCTACACACAGTGACAGTTCTCATTATTTTGCATTCAAAGCAAAGGCAAGCTATACTAATCTTGTTAGTCCTACCAGCAATGACAGGTTATTGGTAGATTGTGGTGCTACAACACACATCATTACAGACAAATCCAAATTTGTAAAATTTGATGAACGTTTTGAACCTGTGAGTCACACTATTGAACTTGCAGATGGTAGCAGGACTTCAGGTATTGTGTCAGGTAGAGGTGTAGCAAGTGTGGAGCTGTGTGACACCAAAGGAAACATACAACAAGTTGAGTTAAAGAATTCCTTGTATGTGCCATCCTACAAACAAGACATATTTAGTGTTAAAGCAGCGACTGAAAGGGGAGCAACAGTTACATTTACCCCTGACCATGCAGAATTAAAAGCTCCAGATGGCACAGAATTTGAAATCCAGACATGCCAAAAGCTATATTTTCTCAATAATGTAAATGTTGACAAAAGTGGCACCCACAGCTTGGAAGAGTGGCATAGAATTTTAGGCCATTGTAATGTGAAAGATGTGATGAAACTGGAAGATGTCGTTGAAGGTATGCACATTTCCGGCAAGATGAACTTTGATTGTGAAACTTGTACAAAAGGGAAAATGACACAATACATGAACATAAGAACATAAGAACATAAGAAAATGGGAGTCTGCAAAAAGCCGATCGGCCCACCCAAGGCAGATCCCTGTCACACCCAACACCAATTACAAGGCCCAATTATAGGCCCAACTCACTAATACCTTGAGCACTGACCCCACCAAAACGGTCAGGGATTAACACAAGATTACGGGGATCTGCTGAGCGCCGATTTGCCAACACCCGGCAGATCCCCCTCACACCCAACCCATCTCGTCCATATACCTATCTAATTTTATCTTAAAGCTCCCTATCGTTCTTGATCCCACTATATCACTTGGTAGCCTATTCCACCCATCTACAACTCTGTTACCAAACCAATATTTGCCTATATCTTTTCTGAAACTAAATTTATCTAATTTGAAACCATTTGTTCGAGTTCTTTCGCTATCACTGAGCTTCAGTACATTTGTCATGTCTCCTTTATTTATCCCACTAACCCACTTGAACACTTCTATCATATCCCCTCTAACTCTGTGTCTTTCTAACGAATGTAAGCCTAATTTTTTCAACCTTTTTTCATATGGTAGATTTCTAATATTATGAATCATTTTTGTCATTCTTCGCTGTACTCTCTCCAACGAATCTATGTCCATTCTGTAATAAGGACACCAAAATTGGACAGCATAATCCATATGAGGTCTCACTAATGACAAGTAAAGTTTCAAGATAACATCGGCAGTTCTGTTACTTACACTCCTTGAGATGAACCCTAGAATCCTGTTTGCCTTGTTGCGAACGCTTATACATTGTTTTCTAGGCTTCAAATCGTTGCTAACAAACACACCCAAATCTTTCTCACAGTCTGAGTTTTCTAATTCCGTATTAGCTAGTTTATATTTTGCATTAGTATTCGTCTTCCCTATCTGTAATACCTTGCATTTGTCAATGTTAAAATTCATCTGCCAATTTACTGACCATTCGTGTAAGGTATCTAGATCCCTTTGGAGGCACTCTATGTCGCTATCTGAATCTATTGCTCTCCCTATTTTGGTATCGTTAATGTGTTCAAGTTCTAAACTGTACGCGAACTGATGCATATATAGGGGTCCATGAATTTTTAGTGTAGTACGGTACCAGTGTAATACGGTACAAAGGAGTACAAAGGAGTACAAAGGAAATCAAGCAACAACAGATCTAGTGACCCTTCTAGGTTGCTTGTCCTCCAAAACACTGAGGATCAAGTGTCCAAACAGTGGTTTAGAGTGGGTAAGGGAACATTGGAAAGGGAAATACTGCCCTGGAACTAATGTCCGTGGCAGGATTAGGAAGTTAGTAGGGGACAGATGGGTTAGTAACTGAGGGGGGGATAAAATAAAGTTATTCATTTACAAACGCAGTCAGTCGCGGGTTTGATGCGAGATATTTGTCTAGGCGGAGTTTAAATGAATCAACGGTGATGCAGTCTATAACGTTTCGGGGAAGCCCATTCCACAAGTTGACAACTCGATTGAAGAAGAAATTCTTAGATTCGTGTGAGTTAAAAGATTTACCAATAATTTTGCAACCGTTTCCCCGCGTGTAATTAGATTGGTCGATAGTGAAGTACTTACTACAGTTCATATTGTCGATGCCTTTGATGATTTTGAACACTTGAATTAAGTCACCTCTTAATCTGCGCTGGGTTAAAGGAAATAGATTTAATTCTCTAAGACGCTCTTCGTATGGTTTGTTCTTTAGGCTAGGTATCATTTTGGTAACTCTACGTTGAACTCGTTCTAGCTTGTTTATATCTTTTTGGTAATAAGGGCACCAGGATTGAACGCAGTATTCCAGAAGAGGGCGGACTAATGAATTGTAAAGGGTTAGGATAACTTCTTTGGATTTATGCTCAAATGACCTGCCTATAAAGCCAATTATTTTGTTTGCCTTCTTAACAACTTCTGAACATTGTTGACTCGGTTTTAGGTTACTCGATATTGTTACTCCCAGATCGGTTTCTCTGTTTACATTCTTAAGCTGAGTGCCATTCATCGAATAGTTTGCTTTCTCATTTAGGTATCCGATATGTAGTACTTTACATTTATCCGCATTGAAACTCATTTGCCAAATTTGGGCCCAACATGACAATTTATCTAGATTGTGTTGCATATCGTCAACTTGTTCTTTTGAGAGTACGCTATTTGCAATTTTTGTATCGTCAGCAAATTTTGAGATTGTACAGGTGAGACCCTCATCTATGTCGTTGATGTAAATTAGAAAGAGAATTGGTCCTAGTACCGATCCCTGGGGTACCCCGCTACTTACATTGGTCCATTTTGATGCCTTACCGTTTATGACTACTCTTTGCTTTCTGTCGCTGAGCCAATTTTCTATCCATTTCAACACACCGTCTTGTATTCCATGCGCTTTTAGTTTTAGCAGTAAACGTTTGTGGGGAACTTTGTCAAAGGCCTTTTGAAAATCAAGGTATATAATATCTACAGCTTTACTCTCATCGTAGAGGTTGAGGATATCGTGGAAGAAGTCTAAGAGGTTTGTTAAACAGGAACGTTTTTTACGAAAGCCGTGTTGAGTATCTTTAAGTATGTTATTTTCCTCTAAGTGATTTACGAGTCTGTCTCGTATGACCGTTTCTAGCATTTTACATACAACTGAGGTTAAGCTAATTGGACGATAGTTACTGGGTAGGGATTTGCTGCCTTTTTTGAATATCGGTGTTACGTTGGCTAGCTTCCACTGATCGGGCATAGTTCCAGACTGCAAGGATTTATTGAATAGTAATGTCAGTGGTTTAGAGAGCTCATCCTTAGCTTCCTTTAGAACTCTAGGCGAGATTGTATCAGGTCCAGGCGTTTTATTTACCTTGAGTTTATCTAAACAATTCAATACTTCTCTCTCTGTAACGGTGATATTGCTTAGAACATCTGAATTATCAATCTGAATCGGCGATGGTGTAGGGATATCACTGAGGTCTTCTGTTGTAAAAACTGATGCAAAGAAGGTATTGAGGGCATTACTCATTTGTTCTTCGTCTTTGGTGTATTCTCCATTTTCATCGACTAACGGTCCAACAGTTGAAGTAACAACTTTTTTCTTTCTGATATAACTATAGAATTCTTTCGGGTTTGTTTTACTTTGATTCGCAATATGTAACTCTAAGGTCTTTTTACTTTGCTTAATTAACTTTTTGGCTTTGCGTCGTAGCTCTACAAATTTCAGCCGTTCTTCGTCATTTTGTGAGGATTTTAATCTATCATTAGCACATTTTTTAGCAAGCAGGCAGTTTGAAATATCTTTATTCCACCATTTGGGCTTATTATTATGGCCTGGACGCCGAGTTTTTGATGGTATGCAGTCTTGCACTGCTTTTAGGTAAGTGGCTTTGAATAACTTCCAAGATGTATTTATGTCGTTATTGTGAATTAAAAAGCTCCAGTCAGTTTCTTTAAACATAGCTCTAAGTTTATGGAAGTTTGCTTTCTTGAAATTAGGGACTTTTTCGATGCTACTATTTGGTTCGTTACTAGTAAACTTTAAAGTGAAAGTTATCGTACGATGGTCGCTGTTACTGAATTCATCACCAACATTCAAATTCTCTATTAATTCTTCTTTTGTTGCAAGTACAATGTCAAGAACGTTATTACCACGGGTCGGCGTTCCAACAAATTGATAAAGCGAACTCTCTTGCAAGTTCGTATACAAGTCATGTCCGGAGTGTGAAGTAAGAGTATCGCCCCACTTGGTCACAGGTAAATTAAAGTCACCAAAAATTACGGTATCTTGTGAGTTACTTACATCTGCAATTTGTTCGTAAATTTCTCGGTCAGTTTGCACTGATTGAGCTGGAGGTCTGTATATTAATGCAAGTATTATTTTGGTACCTTTATTATTCTTTATTAGCACAAAAGATGCGTCGACGTTCACAATTTGAGGTTTTGACAAGAGGGTAGGGTTAAGACTTTCTTTGATATAAAGTAAAACGCCACCTCCATTTCGATTTATTCGGCTTTTCTCAAACATTACATAACCGGGAAGTGAATACTCTGCTAAAAAGTCTCTATCTTCTGTATTGAGCCAAGATTCTGTTATGCCAATCACATCATAATTTTCTGTAAACACTAGCTCCTCTAAATCTGAAAATTTATTGCGTATGCTACGAGCGTTTGCATAGAAAACCTTTAAATTTGTTATTTTAGAACTCACGGAACGCTCTTTAATAATATTTTTGGTTCTTGTCGGATCTACATTTATGTTCATGGCTGTCCTCGGTCCTCGCTGTCTTCGGTCCTTATCGCTGGTGGTCCTCGGTTGCCTCTGTTTTTTTCTTGGCGTTGGATGATTTATGTCACTGCTGCTTCTTCTCGGATGGCGTTTTTTGATCCATGGCTGCGGACTGCTTCGTGTAGGAGACGACCCATGCGTGCTGAACCCACAGGGTTTAGATGAGTGCCATCCTTGCGGAACAGAGTAGGCTGGTTGTAGAAGTTGTCCCAGAGGTTGATGAATTCAACTTCTTCCCTCAGACACAAATGTTTTAGTCGGCTATTTGTGCTGAAAGCCTTGTCGTAGAATTTGTCAGGTGCGTCGATCTTGGGGAGAATGCCTGAGATGATGATATTCCTTGACTTGTTTTTGTAGTGCTGGATCATCTTGCGATATTTCTCCATCAACTCTTCGGATCTGGTGCGCATGACGTCATTTGAACCAGCATGGATGACAAAAAGGGTATTTTCATTTGCATCCTTTGTGGTATCTTCGAAGGCTTCCACAATGTCGTCCAGTCCAGCTCCTGGGATGCAAAATCTTTTTCGTTGATTTGGGACTCTGTCGCAGAACTCTTCGACCTGTCCTCGTAGGATGGAATATACCAATGAATAGGGAGCAAGACAAGAAAGCTAATGAAAAACTTGAGCTAATACATTGTGATCCAGCAGGCCCCATTGACCCTCCTGCAAGAGAGTACAAAGGAGTACAAAGGAGTACAAAGTACAAAGGAAATCAAGCAACAACAGATCTAGTGACCCTTCTAGGCTGCTTGTCCTCCAAAACACTGAGGATCAAGTGTCCAAACAGTGGTTTAGAGTGGGTAAGGGAACATTGGAAAGGGAACTACTGCCCTGCCACTAACGTGGCAGGACTAGGAAGTTAGTAGGGGACATATGGGTTAGTAACTGAGGGGAGGATAAAGTTATTCATTTACAAACGCAGTCAGTCGCGGGTTTGATGCGAGATATTTGTCTAGGCGGAATTTAAATGAATCAACGGTGCTGCAGTCTATAACGTCTCGGGGAAGCCCATTCCACAAGTTGACAACTCGATTGAAGAAGAAATTCTTAGATTCGTGCAAGTTAAAAGATTTACCAATAATTTTGCAACCGTTTCCCCGCGTGTAATTAGATTGGTCGATAGTGAAGTACTTACTACAGTTCATATTATCGATGCCTTTGATGATTTTGAACACTTGAATTAAGTCGCCTCTTAATCTGCGCTGGGTTAAAGGAAATAGATTTAATTCTCTAAGACGCTCTTCGTATGGTTTGTTCTTTAGGCTAGGTATCATTTTGGTAACTCTACGTTGAACTCGTTCTAGCTTGTTTATATCTTTTTGGTAATAAGGGCACCAGGATTGAACGCAGTATTCCAGAAGAGGGCGGACTAAGGAATTGTAAAGGGTTAGGATAACTTCTTTGGATTTATGCTCAAATGACCTGCCTATAAAGCCAATTATTTTGTTTGCCTTCTTAACAACTTCTGAACATTGTTGACTCGGTTTTAGGTTACTCGATATTGTTACTCCCAGATCAGTTTCTCTGTTTACATTCTTAAGCTGAGTGCCATTCATCGAATAGTTTGCTTTCTCATTTAGATATCCGACATGTAGTACTTTACATTTATCCGCATTGAAACTCATTTGCCAAAGTTGGGCCCAACATGACAATTTATCTAGATTGTGTTGCATATCATCAACTTGTTCTTTTGAGAGTACGCTATTTGCAATTTTTGTATCGTCAGCAAATTTTGAGAGGGATTTAGGTATGCAATTTCGTTTGTAGATGATTACTCTGGTGTCATTATGGTGTATTTTCTGAAGAACAAAAGTGATACAGTAGCAGCTATGGAGAGATTTTTAGCAGACAGTGCCCCCTATGGTTCTGTCAAGCGAATCAGGACAGATAATGGCGGAGAATATACTTCTGCAGAGTTCAGATCATTCCTAGTGAAAAATCATATCAAGCATGAGTTTTCTGCACCATATTCTCCCCACCAGAATGGCACAGCTAAACGATCCTGGAGAACCCTTTTTGAGATGGCCAGATGTTTACTATTGGAAGCTAGCTTGCCGAAGGAACTTTGGACATATGCAGTGAAGACATCCGCTTACATTAGGAACCGGTGCTACAACCCGAGAACTGGAAAAACACCATATGAAATGATGACAGGATTAAAGCCAAACTTGAAGAATATGCATATCTTTGGAACTGTATGTTATGCATATGTCCAAAACAAGAAGAAATTGGATGACCGCTGTGACCGAGGAGTATTTCTAGGCTATGATACACAGAGTCCAGCCTATCTTGTGTACTTCTCGGAGCAAAATGACGTGAAGAGAGTGAGATGTGTGAAATTCAATGAAAAATTCGAAGAAAAATGTGGGTACACAGAATATACAAGACCCAAGACTTGTGAATCAGAAAAAAACACTACATTACCACTCCAAGATGGCCCGCAAGAAACCACACAGCTCAAGACGGAGGAGAATGAAGATGAAGCTGAAGGAAGAAGATACCCCCCAAGAAATCGGAACTTACCCAAGCACTTGAAAGAGTATGTCATGGATGATGAAGATTTATCAAATGTTGCGAAATGTTCGATTGATTACTGCTTTCGTGTTGCTGACTTCCCAAGTACATATCAGGAGGCTCTCTCATCATCAGAGTCTCATAAGTGGCATGAAGCAATGAAAGAAGAAATCAACGCTTTGGATGAAAACGACACTTATTATGTTCCTTCCAACAACCAACTATACTCCTAAAATCGAGTAATGAAATTTACAAACACATGTGGCAGTCCGTGGATTCGAATCCAGGATGCTCACACCGAAAATCAACACCTTATGCATCGCACCACGAAGACAGTTAAAGAATGGTGGACACTGCCTACGATTTATTATGCAACTTCGAATCCTGCATATCAATCTAAGCATGTACACACATCCCAACTGCAACTCTCGTAGGCTATTCATATGTGAATGGAAAGAGCAATTAATGGGGCCTTAACCACTAGGGAAGTCCTCTCGATAAATTACCCCTGAACCAACATCAATTATTATGTTCCTTCCAACAACCAACTATACTCCTAAAATCGATTAATGAAATTTACAAACACATGTGGCAGTCCGTGGATTCGAATCCAGGATGCTCACACCGAAAATCAACACCTTATGCATCGCACCACGAAGACAGTTAAAGAATGGTGGACACTGCCTACGATTTATTATGCAACTTCGAATCCTGCATATCAATCTAAGCATGTACACACATCCCAACTGCAACTCTCGTAGGCTATGCATATGTGAATGGAAAGAGCAATTAATGGGGCCTTAACCACTAGGGAAGTCCTCTCGATAAATTACCCCTGAACCAATATCAATTATTATGTTCTTAAAGCTAGCGCATGCTAAGCTAGCTAAGGATAGCTCAATAAGGCCGATTAGGCGTATTTCCATTGGGGTCCTGTACTACTACCCCATCCCTTTGCTCATGAGGGATGGTAACGACTCAGTGCTTGTGAAAAATCTTTAATGCGCCGAGCGTGGGCGCGAACCCGGGCCTTCTGGGTGGAAGTCCGAGGCGCTAGTCACTACACCAAGCGAGCCTTCCTTATGAGTTAACACCACTCCCTGAAGACCTATCTGTTGTTGGTGGAAAATGGGTGTACGCCGTAAAACTAGGTCCGAACAACGAAGAAAAATTCAAGGCAAGATACGTAGCAAAGGGATTATCCTGATTATTATTCCTAGGGGGTAGAGGAGAAACGGATATAAAGTAAATAATTAGACCTGGGAAGATGAAATGGCCTAGGCTATAAATTTGATACCAGGTCGGGTCGGCGTTTGACTTACTTGTAAACATGTATGTGTAGGTTATCTGTGGTAGTCCCAGTAATATCTATGAAGTACTTCTAGTATTAAAGGAACTTAGCTGTGATGATAAGAGTGTAGGTTAGGTGATGGACATGTCGGTAGGTGTAGTTCAGTGAAGTTCTGTTGTAATGTGGCAGCAACTGGTGGTTGTTGTGTACGGGACAAAGTCTCTGTGTCAAGTGTACTGAGATATCCTTTTGTCGTAACAATATAAATATATTTAAGGGTTCTATATTGTCTCCCGTGATTAAATAATAAGGGAAAATAAACTAAGATATAATTGGTGCAACCACAGTAATATTTATCCACAAAGATAAATAAAGTAATGTGTATAAACAAAAAGGAACCAGCTGTCATGAACCCGGGAAATTCAAACTACGGTATATATACCAGCTAGGATTCACGACATACTCCGCCACCAGTTATATACAAAGTATTTACAATTGTCCCGTCCCGATCATGGATCGCCACAACTGGGAGGAACCCAAAGCAGCCCGACGTGACGGCCTCTGAGGGGTATCACCTCGGTCCGCTCCAGTAGCAGGAAGGATATTATCAGAGTTCAGTTTGCTGTCGCCATCCACTACCTCTAAATCTATCTGTAGTGGGTATAGCTTAACCACCGGTCTGGTGGTCAAACCGGCTCCTGTTTTACCTGAACTACCCTACATTCGTGGTCAGGACCACGAAGAAGTTTCATTATCCGACCTATACGCCAAAAAGGTCGGGGGCCGTCATCATGTACTAGAACGACGTCCCCAACTTGCGGCGATGCTATCCCTTTTTTTACCATTAAGTAACGATGTTGCTCCCTGAGTGATATTAGATAATCAGTGCTCCACCTTTTCCACAGGTCATGTGAGAGCTTCGTAACATATTGGAAGCGTTGGTTGACGGAATCATTGTTATGCCAAGTCGTGTCCCTGAGATCTTCCTCCGTGACTTCCCGTCTTGGAAAGCTTCTGATCCGCCTCCCATGAACCAGTTGTGAAGGAGTGATGGGTAGAGGGTCTTCAAGATCACTGTAGCTGTAACCAAGCGGGCGATCATTGACTGTGTCCTCGAGCTCCAGTAATACCGTATCCAGTTCCTCTGTGGTAACCAATGCTCGACCCAGTACCTTCTTCAAGCCAGCCTTTAGGATGCCAATGACCCGTTCCCATATGGCACCGAACCATGGCGCCCTGGCCGGTATAAACCGCCACTCGCACTTGAATTCCGCTAGAGTACCTTTTAACCTTGCATCATCCATCAACTCCCGTAATGTACTGGCTCCGCTAATAAATGTGGTGGCATTATCACTCATCATAATCTCAGGGTAACCCCTCCTGCTACTAAACCTACGGAATGCATGCAAAAATGATTCGCAGGAGAGGTTAGACACCATTTCTACATGGACCGCTCTAGTAACTGCACAGGTGAATAAGACTACATATAGTTTACTTACAGCACCCCCTTCTCTTTTACTGGCAAGGCACCTGTGTAGTCAACCCCCGTTACCTGGAAAGGACTCACCTCCTGAACCCTAAACTCCGGCAACGGAGGGACCTGTACAGCACGGTATGAAGTACCTTGCAATCTCTTGCATATGATACATCCCCGTAAGGCTTTCTTTACTACCTGTCTAATCTTGGGGATCCACCATCTTTGCCTTATGTAATTTACAACATAACTAACACCACTATGGTTACACACTGTGTGGCAGTAATTACTAAGGAGAGTGGCTATACGATGTTTATTAGGGATAAGGATAGGGTACTTGGCTCTATCATGTAAAGCTGAAAGGTGTAGCCTACCTCTACAGCGTATCATATAGAGGCCTAACTGCTTCACTATATTGCTTGGTGTGCCCTGTCCTTTCGACAAATAGTGGTGTTCCTCAGAGTAAGCTTCTCTCTGAGCTACCTTAATCATGGCTGACTCTGCTGCTCTTAATTCCGGCACTGTCAAGTATACCGGTTTTGCCTGATAGTTCCCTTGTGTCTTCTCTTTAAGAGTCCTAATAAACCTAAGGACCCATGCCATTACATGCCATGACTTCATATATGAGCCATACCGGTCCCAATTCAATATGGCAGTAGGGGCAACCGGTACCGGCAATAACAGGGTTCCTTCTTGACTCACGTTACAACCCACAGTGGTGTCCCCTCCTATTGAGCCCCCTATTGGGCCATGATCAGGCCATAGCATTTGGTGAGGTAGCCATATGGGCCCTCCCCACCAAAGCGAAGAAGCAAGTAAGGACACATAAGAAATCCCTCTGGTAACTAGATCACTGGGGTTGTCCTCTGTGGACACATAACGAAAATGAGCGCCGGGGACTAATGACTTTATCTCATCAACTCTATTTTGAACATATATAGGCAAAATCTTTTTACTAGACAACCAGCATAGGGTTATCTGGCTGTCCGACCAGAGGTATACATTCTCTATAATCAGCTCGTCCGCGTAGGCCTCACATATATAACATGCGAGACGAGCTGTGAGAAGAACAGCAGTCAACTCCATCTTAGGTATGGTGAGGGACTTAATAGGCGCCACCTTAGCTTTGGCCATTACTAACCTACTCACCTCATCACCAACCGCATAGGCCGCTACACTATATGCTACTGCGCTAGCGTCACTAAATAGGTGCAGTATAACCCTCTTAGAATTAGTGACCTGACGGGGAAACATGATACCTGTACTATCTATCATATCGTTATAAATACCCTGCCAGCTAGCTCTCATGTCATCTGGAATGGGGACATCCCACCCACACTCTAATCTCCACAAGTCCTGTACGAACCTCCGCGCCCGGATGGTTACCGGTAGCAACACTCCTAGAGGATCGAACACACTCGCGGTTAGACTTAGAGCCTCGCGTTTTGTAACCAATGCAGGGCTACTTCCGCGGAAATTAACCTGTGACATATCCTTATTAGTTAGCCACCCAACGCCAAGTACCCTAACCCCGTCTTGTTTGGCGGAAGCTATACCCTTCAGGTGCAACAGTTCCCGCTAATTCTCATGATTTGTGACCCACTCACGTAAAGACAGGTTAGCGCTGGAAAATATTCTACGGGCATCCCAACATTGTTGTTGCAAATCACTTACATCATCACCAGTCCCCTGCAAGTTATCAATATACAGCCCCCTTTTGAGCTTATGAACTACTTCACTGTTCTCCTGTATCATAGACAGGTGTTTTTGAATGGTAGCATTAAGGAGGAACTGGGAACAGGTAGCCCCGAACAGAACTGCACGGATCCGGTAGACAATGTAAGGACTTTCAACATCCAAGGGATCAACGGGCCACAGAAACCTAGTAGCATCCCTATCTTTCTCTCTCAACCCCACCATGAGAAATGCTTTCTCAATATCACTCACCCAGGCAAATTGATGGCATCTAAAGCACAGAAGCACCTGGGTGAGGTCAGCCACTAGCGATGAACCTGTATGGAGACAGTCTTTCAGACTGAACGCCTTCTCGTCCATCCTAGCCGAACAGTCAAACACTATCCGTACAGGCGTAGTAACACTATCCTTAGTAATACCATGGTGAGCTAAGTAGTGAATGGGATGACCAGTTTGATTCCTGTTTTCTACCCTTTCAATAAACCCCCTTTCTATCTGATTATCCAGAACCTTTGTATACTGTTGACAGTAGTTGGGATCTTTTATAAACTTACGCTGCAAGCCTCTCATTCTGCCCAGGGCTAACTTAAAGTTATCAGGTATTTTATCTATGTTATCTCTCCACGGCAGTTCCACTATATACTGTCCCTGTGCTTCGGAATACTGTACCGTTTCAGAAAATCTATTTAAGACCTTCTCACCACCCTTACCAGTCTCATTAGGACTTATACCAATATGGTCCAAGTCCCATAGAGCTGTCAGATCCTTTAATTCTGGAGAATTCCTGCCAATATCTTCCTGTATCTCCACTAAAGGGTCTACTGCTAATTTAAGAACAGTGACTAACTCTACATGGGTTTCTTCTATATCTGACTGATAAGTGCCACTCAGTGCGTAACCATAAATTGTGGGTAACATAACTATACTTCCTTCCCTGACATAGCCTGAATGTACAAAGTGGTAATAAAAGTCCGCCCCAATCAGTAACCCTATCATATCTTCATCAGTGATACCTGGATCTGCTAATTTGTAACCCCGAGCCTTGATAGCATTGACTTCCATTTCTAATCCCCTCCCTGGCTTGTATACTGGTAACTCCTCCACCACAACGGCTCTCAAATTACGTACCCTTCTTCTGTGATGATAGGTTAACTCTACTATTTCATACTCAGTACTACCAAGTGAGCCAGTAAATCCCTGGAGCTTTAGCTGTTCCTTACTGACCCTAATGTAATCAAGCTGCGATAAAGCAGAGCGCAAGATGAAGGTACGCTGCGAACATTGGTCCAACAAAGCTCTTACTCTACTGGTATGACCGTTTCTGTCAGTCAAGGGAATCTGAATGGTAGGCAACAACACTGCATTACGGCCCGAAGCCACAGCCATGGTCACTGTTGGTTCAGGGGCCACTGGTTGTCCAGTTTGTTCAAGGCGTGGCGCCGGACACAAATAATTAAAATGTTTCTGTTGGCAGAATCGGCACGGCCTAATTTTAGGGTTAGTACACCCCTGGCTGCCATGTTCTGATGACAGGCACCCGACGCACAATTTCAACTGCCTTGCTCTATTGGCCTTGGCGGGACTGTTCTTGTATTTTGCACACTTTGCCCAAAAATGTCCTGTCTTTAAACACAACTTACATCCATACTTCTGCTTGGTATCGGGTTTCTGATACACTGCATATGCTGCTGTGGCGGTTGCCCCAAACTGTTCTAGTGGATTATGTCTACTTTCTAGATTGCACACTTCAGTCTTAAACACACAAACATATTCATCCACATCCAGCCAGTTGTCTTTTAATTCACGCTTAATCACTTCAGAGAGTGCACTAGGGATTTTATTATACAACAGTACTGCACACATTTCACTTACTGTTACATCCATAGAGCGTAATGACTCTAACGCACACTCAAATGACGCGGAAAAATCTTTCAGAGCACTGACCTCCTGGCTAGGATGTGGGAGATTACACAGTTTCGCTATGTGAGCTGCTTTGATGCGATCCTTTTGACCTTTTGACCTTTTTCAGTATAGTGACCGCTGGTTCATAACTTGCAGCGACCAAACTAAATCCACCAACAATTTGTAGAGCCTCACCACTAAGTTGTCCCTTTAGATACGTAAATTTCTGAATGTCAGTTAAGTCTGTTTGGGAGTGAACACTACAATCAAAGAGCTCCCAGAAACCCACCCACTGTGTTGGATCCCCATCAAAAACTGGCAACTTCAGGGAGGGTAGCTTAATACCCTTCTGCTTCCTACTTGCTGCACTATCATGAGATCTACCAGTAGTGGTTGTCTGTAGAGCACTATCTAACTCAGCTAACTGACAGTTTACTTGATTAACATACTGCATATCTTTCACCATCTCATCCTCTAACTGATCATCTGAATATAAGCTATACAACTCTACGTTATACGACTTGATATCAGTTAGGGCCTCTTCTAAAGTTATTTTCACACCCTTTACATCATGCAGTGTAGCAGCATGTTCAATAAATTCAGACAGATTAGAGGTAAGCTTAGTAATCCCTTACTTCTTGGCGGCCCTGAACCGCCGCAATGACTTTATTTTCTCATCCATTCTTAACCTCTGAAGTGCGCATGGGGGTAATTGGAAACGTCCCCCTGTGCTGACGTATTTGAGGTGTTTCCGTCACTAAAATATTCATTGTGCCATTAATAGCATTAATACTTATCCATATGCACTTATTATGGGTTGATTATAAAGGTATTAACCTGAAACAACAATAAAACGAGTGAAAACAGCGTTTGGATGGTCAAAATCGGAGATATAGCCCGCGAGTTGTATAATGTATGGGTGAGGCAAGCTACTTTCCCGCCAATTTCCCCCAAGGCCACTGAGACACAGTCGATCGATACTCTCTCTCTCTCTCTTGCACTCGCTTGCCATCAGTGATGACAACACCCTGCTTGCAACTCGCTAATGTTAGCACGAAAATATACCTCAGAATAAGGGAATAACAGGGAAAATAGGTGATAACTGAAGGAGAGGAGGAAAGTGGGGAAGGAGGGGAGGTAGAGGACTGAGATTTTGCATGGCCCAGGGGCCAATTTTTTTTTTTTTTTTTTTTTTTTTCGATGTCAAAAGTTGATTTTTTTTTTCACTCACTCATAAGAGTCTCCCCGCAGTCCGCCGGGGGAACTCTTAAGAGTCTCCCCGCAGTTCCCGGGTTAAAGGTTTACGGTCACTAAAGCTTAAGGAACAACAATACTAATCGTCACTGTAGGCTAACCTATTCTATTCTATTCTAAGCCTAGGCTAGCCTACTTACATTGATGACGACAGCAACCAAGCAAATTGAAGCCTGCAGATCGCGTGCCCCCTGTGAGTTTACAAATGATCAAAGAAAAGGAAAATTACCCTATGTCATATTACTCTACTTTACATTATTTACTTTACTAGGCTATATTAAACTTTAACAAATTACAAAGAAAAAGAAAGAAAAAGAAAGAGAAAGAAGGATCATGACTCCTCTGAAGGAGGAACAGACGCAACCGTCGTCCTAGTCTTTAGATCTAGCCTATTGCGTCGACTGCTCCTCCTCGGCCTTGTCCTTCTCCTCAAAGAAGGTATGCGCTCTGTTCAGTAGCCTATCTAACACCTTCCGGCTCCCTGGCACATCTAACCCAGGCTGAGGTCTGCCTGACAGTGTCCACCCTTGCCCCTGGTCTATAGAACTGCTTAACCAAAAAAAAGCAGGGCACTGCACTGGACGGTCCAGCGGAAAATCCCGGACATAGCCTATGCGCCCCTCAACATTTGTCCACTGGATCGCCCAGCTCTACACAAAGGCAGACAAGTCAGGCTTAACACTCCCCCAATTCTTCAATATATAACAGATGGCCCAGTATCCTGGTCACACGGCACCAATTATATCCTGATTATTATTCCTAGGGGGTAGAGGAGAAACAGATATAAAGTAAATAATTAGACCTGGGAAGATGAAATGGCCTAGGCTATAAATTTGATACCGGGTTGGCGTTTGACTTACTTGTAAACATGTATGTGTAGGTTATCTGTGGTAGTCCCAATAATATCTATGAAGTACTTCTAGTATTAAAGGAACTTAGCTGTGATGATAAGAGTGTAGGTTAGGTGATGGACATGTCGGTAGGTGTAGTTCAGTGAAGTTCTGTTGTAATGTGGTAGCAACTGGTGGTTGTTGTGTATGGGACGAAGTCTCTGTGTCAAGTGTACTGAGATATCCTTTTATCGTAACAATATAAATATATTTAAGGGTTCTATATTGTCTCCCGTGATTAAATAATAAGGGAAAATAAACTAAGATATAATTGGTGCAACCACAGTAATATACAAAGATAAATAAAGTAATGTGTATAAACAAAAAGGAACCAGCTGTCGTAAACCCGGGAAATTCAAACTACGGTATATATACCAGCTAGGATTCACGACAGGGATATTCGCAAGTCAAGAATGTAGACTATGAAGGGACATTTTCACCAACAGCACGCCACACTTCCATTCGTATGATGATGCAGCTAGCAGCTCAAGAAGAAATGAAGGTTCATCAAATGGATGTAAAAACAGCTTATCTAAATGCGGAGATAGATTGTGAAATTTATCTAGAGCAGCCTGAAGGTTTTACCAAGAAAAATGAAAAAGGTGAAAAACTTGTATGCAAACTGAACAAATCTTTGTATGGATTGAAACAAAGTGGACGGAACTGGAATAATATGTTACATAATTTTCTAACTGATCAGAATTTCACCCGATCTGTTGCTGACCCTTGTTTGTATACAAAGTTTGAAGGTGATACAGTAACAATGACTCTAATATGGGTAGATGACATAATTATAGCAACCAGTAATGATGAAGCACTTCATGCCATAAAGAAATCCCTCAAAGATAGATTCAAAATGAAAGACATGGGAATATTATCATGGTTTCTTGGAATTGAATTCACTTTTGGTTTAGAGGGGAGTGAACCAAAGAAAATATTGTGAGAGAATTCTTGAGACATTTCATATGAAGGACTGTAACCCAAAAGCCATTCTAGTCAAGGAAATGGGTGCAAGAATTGCTCACAAGGTGATACAAGCATGAAACTTCCCGGAAATGTTCACAAGGACCTACTTTACAATTTCAGAGCAGGAGCCACCGAGATTTCTGTATTCCATAGCAACGGTTGCTAGGCAAAGCATTTTCCTTAGCAACCGGCAGCAACGATGCAGTTTCTGAACTACTATGAAGTGTTATGACTTTGTACTTTTATTTATTTTCCTATATTCACTCCTAAAATGGTTCAAAAGATGTATAAAAGCATATATATCTATATAATAGAGTGAATGTCGCACACAACCAGGGCACACTGGTGACATCACTGCTGTGTAACTCAGCATGGGGTTTAGACCAGTCAAAGTAGGGCTGGACTTAGAACAAATTGCAATAGAAGGTTTTTTGGCTTTAACTTGTTTATTAGGTCCCTCTGATGAACATATAAAAAGTCTCCAACTTTTGGACACCGGGAAAGTGGTTAATTTGCATAAATTCAAGATGGCCGCCGTCCAAAGCTTCAATTTACAGATAACTTTTTTCTGGTTGCTCCTAGACCCTATAAATGTATTACAAACAACGTTTTTTGGCTTTAACTTGTTTATTAGGTCCCTCTGATGAACATATAAAAAGTCTCCAACTTTTGGACACCTGGAAAGTGGTTAATTTACAGCCAAAAAACCTTACAGCCAAAAAACCTTCTATTGCAATTTGTTCTAGGTCAAGCCCTACCTTTACTGCACATTATTGTCTATTACATTTTGCCTAGGCCTATACTAATCCCATCATCTTGTTTCTTGTTTCAACAGATTGGTGCGACATCTACCGAAGCCATGGAAGAAGAGGTGGTGCATAATCCCTGTGGCATTTGCTCAAACACGTTAGACGAAGGAGAAACAGTCAAGCTGAGGGCGAAGGGAGCAGATACTATCAACAAGGCCAGTACTGAACGTGGAACGCCATCAATTACCGTGTCCGAGGGCCAAACGGTGCACATTGATTGCCAAAAGAAGCATGTCAATACGAAGCCAAATAGAATTCCTGGGAAGCAGAAGAAACGTCCTGAAAAACCTGCTCTTCGTTCTCAGACACCAGACTTTTGTTTTACAGAGAACTGCTTTTTTGTGGTACAAAAATCTATTTGGACACAAAGCATGATTCAGAAGAAGTGTATCCAGTACGCACCTTCAACTTTCAAAGGACAATACTTTCTGCATGTGATGCCAGGGCTGATGAGTGGGCTGACACTGTTAGAGGCCGAATTAACTTTGCACGCGATCTTCCAGCAGCTGACGCAATATATCACAAGCAGTGCAGCTCAAATTTCCAGACACATAGGCAGATCCCCTCCAAATATCGTGATTCCGCAGACAGTGAACCTCCTCGCAAGGGTCGCAAAGTAGATGCCTCACGAGAGGAAGCATTTCTACTCGCAATCGAGGACCTAGTCAGTGGCTAGAATATTGCCAACGGTGTGACAGAACCAGCCTCGGCCAATCCTCATTTACTGTATGAGGTTGGTATGAACATTGTGCAGAAGATGGAAGGTAGCAATGCTTTTGACTTTTCATTTAGGAAGAAAGATCAAGTTGAGTCGTTGGGTGCAAAGGTTACAATCAGTGCTGAAAAAGTACCAATCGACCCACAGCTCCTTTTCCAGAGGCTCCTCATCTTTGCTAATAACAGGGACTTAGGTGTTGAAGAGGTCTTTGCGTATGAGTTGTCTAGCTACCCTACTGCTCTGTTCGATAAGTGGGGGAGGCTCAGGGAAGCCAATAAACCACAGCTAGGAGATGAGATAGCTGCTGTTGTTCCCAAGTCGTCATTGGAATCATTTGAGGAAGAAAGGACTGTGACCCATGTTCTGGATGGTGGTTCCTTATTGCAAAGGATTCCATGGAAGAAGGGTGACACATTTGAGGACATTGCAAGCATGTACATGAAGCATGTTTCCAAAAACTTTCTCAACCCGGTGGTTGTATTCGACGGTTATAAATCAGGACCTACTACCAAGGACATGACACACAATCGACGATCAAAAGGAGTCTTTGGTCAAAAGGTGATGTTCACTCCAACCATGCCCCTTCGGTCAAAAAAGGAAAACTTCTTGTCAAACTCGGACAATAAGCAAAACTTCATTGACTTATTGTGTGAAACATTCAAGGCAAATGGAATTGACTGTGTCAATGCGCCAGCAGATGCAGATGTCATGATTGCGAAGAAGGGAATTGAGCATGCAAGGGAAACCGTGACATATGTGATAGGTGAGGACACAGACTTGTTGGTGCTGTTGTGTCATTATGCGGAACGAGGGATGAATGATTTGTACTTCAAGTCGAGCAAGGAAGGTGGGAAATGTTGGCATATTAACTCAGTAGCAGAAGCTCTCGGTGAAAGCATCTGTCGTGTCCTGCCAGTTGTCCATGCACTCTGTGGATGTGACACAACCTCACGACTGTATGGTATTGGTAAAGGGGCTGCCTTGAGGAAAGTGAGGGAAGACAACGGTTTCTTGAAATGTATAGAAGCATTCTGTTGCCAAAGTGGAAGTAAAGACGCGATATCATCAGCTGGTGAAAAGGCCTTGGTTTATTTGTACGGGGGAAAAGGAAATGACACCCTTGACGGACTGCGAAAGACAAAGTTTTGCAACAAGGTGGCAAAAAGTTCAACTACCGTTGAAGTTCACAGCCTTCCCCCAACAACCGATGCAGCCAAATACCACTCGTTCCGAGTTTATTGTCAGGTCCAGGAATGGATGGGGAACTGTGTGGACCCCGAGAAATGGGGCTGGTGTCTGCGGAAGGGACAGCTTGAACCGAAGACGATGGATTCGCCAGTGGCTCCTGATTCACTACTGAAATTGGTCAGATGTCAGTGTAAGGGCAACTGTGACACTCAACGCTGTAGTTGCAAACGGAATGAGCTTGAATGTTCCAGTGCATGTGGTCAATGTAAAGGACTCTGTCAAAATAGCAACTTTGATGCAAGCACCGATGATCCAAGTGAATACGAACTCCTATCATGAATTACATAATTGGCTCTGAATGACGTCATACTAAGTCATGGTTTTTTTTTTTTTTTTTTTATAAAAAAGAGGGACAACAGGTCAAAAAACCCATACAAGCACAAAGTGCCTGTGTCACCCCTTGTGAAAGAGACAGTTCAGCCTGTCTGTAAGGTTTTTCGGCTGTAAATTAACCTCTTTCCAGGTGTCCAAAAGTTGGAGACTTTGTATATGTTCATCAGAGGGACCTAATAAACAAGTTAAAGCCAAAAAACGTTGTTTGTAATACATTTATAGGGTCTAGGAGCAACCAGAAAAAAGTTATCTGTAAATTGAAGCTTTGGACGGCGGCCATCTTGAATTTATGCAAATTAACCACTTTCCCAGTGTCCAAAAGTTGGAGACTTTTTATATGTTCATCAGAAGGACCTAATAAACAAGTTAAAGCCAAAAAACCTTCTATTGCAATTTGTTCTAGGTCCAGTTAAATGATTGCTAGATTTACTGGACTAGTTCAGTGCCAGCTGATCTAGATATACTAGTACTTTAATAAGTACTAGTATATCTAGATCAGTGTCCCAAATGCTATCTAACAGCCCCAAATCCACTAGCTACTAAACTGTAGTTTGTAGTTGGTAGATGTAGTTAGATAGCCGCGCCTGAATTGACAGGATGTGCCAGCGCGGGAGAGCCGAGCCAAGGGTAACGGGGCTTAAGAATTACCCGGAAGGTGTACAGATCGCACGGGACTTAAATGGCACTGGATGAACGATCGGGCTAGGTGTAGGGAAACTGAACCTAGTTGTATCCCATAAAGGAATGTGTGCAACGGATGTATTTGATAAAGGTGGTAAAAGGATAAACCCTCGGCCTTAATCATATTTTGTTTCCAGTTTCAGCAAGTTTGATATATTTGATCTGCACACAGTGATAGTCAAGATGTACTGAATATTCACAGAAATGGCCAGTGCCTCATCTTCATCTGTTCAAGCAACTGATTGGACTATCTGTGTTTTTTGTCAACTGGACACCAAAGAGTCTCTCATATCACCAACTGACAGAGGCTATGAAACCATAGTAGACAACATCACACAGTTTAGTAACCTTGACTCAATGCCAATCAAAATCAATCTGGCACGACTTGACCATGGGAATGGTATTCAATTAACATTGAAAGAACAGAATGCAAAGTGGCACAAATCTTGTTATCAGAAGTTTTCACATACCAAACTGGAACGCGCAAAACGAAAGCACAAGTCTGAGGAAGATGGGACTGCTTCAAAACGAATTTTCACACGTAGCACTAGCAGTGGTGGTGATACTGCCTCAAGTGGAACAGTTGGCAGCAATTGTCCCAAATGCTTCTTTTGTTCCCAGCAGTAAACAAAGGAGAACCTCCGCGAAGTCTGTACATTTCAACTAGATTTTCGTGTGAGGAAATGCGCACATGATCTACAAGATGAAAATCTTCTTGCAAAATTAAGTGCAGGAGACCTTATTGCCCAGGAGGCAAAGTATCATGCAAACTGCCTTACAAACCTGTACAATAGAGCACGTGCAAAGGTATCACAGGATCAGGATGCCTCAGATGACCAGACATGTAAAGGAATTGCTTTGGCTCAGCTGATTTCCTACATTGAGGAGAAGAGGCAAGATGAGGATCTGAAGGTGTTCAGACTTGCAGATCTTGTGAAGCTCTACACTGACAGGCTAAATCAACTTGGAGTGGATGTTACTGCACCCACTACGCACGTTGGATGTCCGTACATGTGCGTGACATGAGCAGTCTATCTCACACTCATCCAGATGTTGCCAAAGAATTTCAGCAAGGCAAGTTTGTTGTGGCAAAATCCCAGAGAAAATTCTCCCTCATTGCTGTCGATCACTGCCATGAACAAAACAATGGAGTAATGAAGGATGAAGGCGGAATCATCGGGCTTACCCAGGATGCAAACTCCCTCTTGAGATGGGCAGTGGCATGACCAGAACTTGTCAGAGTAATTTCTGAGTTTGAAGCGACCATGGTAGGGAAACAACAAAGTTCTGGGCAAAGAAACCATCATGAACAAACCCGGTCAACCCAGAAGTTGTTTGCTGGACAGGTTCAGGCGGTAGTTAGTGTAATGGAGGACATGGGGAGCCAATTTGAGGAGGAAGGGCAGGACCTTCTCAGACTCCATACAAAGGACATCATGGATGAGCAGTCAGTCGAGTGTCTAACCATTCTCGCATCAAAGGGTCAGGAGCAGTATGCAACATTTGTGGAAGAGCGGCTCAGAACAAATACTAAGCCAATCACAGCAACAATTACCAGGAACAAGGTGGTACTGTTCAATGTCCAAGGTGTTACGAACTGGCACTCGGGTACACAAGGGCTCTCAATCAGGACTCTAATACGGCTCGCTGCCACAACGGAAACACACGATCCCAACCCCTGAGTACTGCCAGCCGAACAAAAAACACCAATACCCTCCAGAGTTCAATCTGCTATAACGGGGTATACAAGAACTCGGTACTAGTGTTCAACAACAGACTAATAAAGAGACAGGAATTATCTAGTCTGGTCAACAATCAAACAATGAAGTAAGAAACAACAACACCAAAGAATAGTGTTGGCCGAAGCCGAAGTAATCCACCCTTGACTATGAACTTAAGAAGTCCTCCACCCTCTACTTCGGATCGGCACTATTACGTTACGTTAATTAATAGTCCTTAAGCATCGAGCAAAGAATCTTCTGAAAAAAGTTAGATGCTTCTCGGATGCTCGTAAGAAGTACGTATCGGATTTTGAACAGTAATTCAATAAGCAAAAACACTGGCAATTAAATACTATTAAAGGTTTAAATTGGCATAAGAATAATTAAAAGAATATGCAATAGTAAATGGCAAACATTAAAAAGAAGTACTCCGCAAATGCAACGGCAATAGCCTACTCGGATTGTGCTCGTGGGCCACTAATCACTAAAGTAGCCAAGCTTGCAACACATGAAATCAATAGTGCATAAACAATATCATACATAAGGAAAGCTTCAATACTATTCTGTATCTACTAATCGAGTAAAGTCTAGCTGGGGTACTGTGGGCAAAAGGTAGCAGTGACTGAGCAAAAACGGCTTGTAGCCTAGCGAAGTCCTCACGACTGTTTAAAGTATTACGTTAAAACTAACAAGTGCACTTTGAGAAATCCAGATCCCTTGTATCTGGTTTTCTCCCGGCTCCTTGACAAAGTAAAAACAAACTGTTAATAAAATACAGGGTGGTTAGGCTCTTGCCCTCACGCACTGTAAATTATTAACTCAACACAGTCAGCCGCGAAGCCAACCTAGGCTTCACTGAACCGAAACGAGTATGCAGGTTTATCGCTTAACCACTGCATCAAACAACAACTCGTAACACAGAAAAGCCTTACCCCAGTCTAGCATTACCTAGACTAGCAGAAAACAGGAATAATAATAATAACGCACAGGGAAATGCATATACAAGTGCAACAAACATAAATCAATCCTATTCTAAGTCAACCCTTCCAAAATAGGCTATCTAATAGGCAAGTATCTCGTGAGAACTCAAGCGATAATACGTTGGCTGACTAGCTCTGCACCAACGGGACCATGGAAGTTAACCCTTAAAAAGCGGCTCACCACATAAGTCGTATTTAATAAAGCTGGACTATGTGGCGGCGCTCGACATAGGTCGAGTGGCAATTTCAGCACGTAATGTTGCTGAGAGAGAGAGAGACAAGTGGTGGCAGGAGACTAGCGAGCGTATGACTGCTCCAGACCACCGCGGCGAACCTACTGACACGAATCTCAGCTCCCTCCTCCCTCTCTCACTCGCTACATATTGAATTATATGGGGAAAGTGGCTAATTACCTGCTTTTTGCACTCGCGTTGCACGGTTATTGCAAGAAAACTATCCATCATACAAGGATCGTTATGGTGTCATTCGAAAGCTCTGTTTATGCCCTTTCAGGGATAGATACTTGTTTTACGTTCTGGGTCTTATTTAGGCATGAAAATGATCACGTAAACAGCCCTATTTTGGCTAAAAACACCCCGCTGGGTGGTACATATAAATAAACCGCATAGGCCGCTAAAGAAGGGTTAAACAGGCAGGGAGAAGAGGAGATAAGAATGTAAGGTAGTAGAGAAAGTTCCCATCAGTCAGAAGAATATATATATAGTTAGCAAGGGAAATGAGAAGTCGCTCTGCCTAATGAGTTCTGATGAAAAAATGGCTAGACTTCCCTTTTTATACCCGGCCCTCTAGTGAGCCCAACGTGAACTACTAAGGACCGCCCACTGACAACCATTACGTAATTTCTCTCTCTCCTCTGGGATACACAAAGGCTCCCCTAGCACTGAGGGGGGGAGGAGTGCTAGTGAGTTAGGCCCATCTCCCGCCTGGCGCACCCACTGACCCCCAACTGTGGCTGTTTCTCTTCCCATCATTACAAATAAGTTTTACACACAATACTTATAACTAATGATATAAAATAGAACTCGTTGACTCAGATGAAAACAAAATACATATTCATAATACTTATAGTACAACGGCTCACATGAACTAAGTTAGGAAACTCTACATAGACTACAGCCAAAGTTCCTGCCCTGACGATCCTAGCGAGAGTGGGGCATGACTAGGCGTTCTGTACAGCATGCTCACACGTGGACATGCGTCACACCTCCCCCAAGATTTTACTCGCTCGACCCTGAGCTAAAATCTGACAAACACAGAACCCCATCAAGCCCCTCACACCCAGCGACCGCATGGCACTAAAACAAAGCTGAGTTTATCACCAAAACACATCTTGTTATTAAAAAAAAAAATCACATTTTATAACTCCTCCCAACAATAGCAAAAAAACACAATATCATGCTCCCAGAGCGAGCTTACAGCAGCTCAGCCGTTTGATAGTTCGTGGACTACTCAAACTCTATAGGCTATGACAAATTTATACGATTACCTATATCAAAAGAAAGAGTTTTTATATGATTTTTATATTTTAATATGTTTTTCCCGGCTGCACTATAAGGGCAGCCTATTTTCCTCCACGCAAACCCACACACCTGTGATAGCCTACGACTGATCATCCACCCTTGATAAACAATCCGCGATCACATTGTCACATCCAGCAATATGACGGATGTCCAGGTTATACTCCTGCAACATCAAAGACCACCTGGTCAGTCTCATATTGCGATTGTGAAATTGATTCAGGAATCTCAAAGGGTGATGATCAGTGTAGATAACCACGACTGGGCCATAGGCTGGAAGTGCCTGAGCGACAGCACAATCGCCAGTAATTCCTTTTCTATTGTAGAATAGTTCTTTTGTGCAGCATTGAACTTCTTAGAAAAGAAACTTACTGGGTGTTCCACACCTTCATTATCTGTCTGTAGCAAGACGGCACCAGCCCCTACACCACTAGCATCTGTTGCCAGCTGAAAAGGCCTGTTAAAGTCTGGGGCCCTGAGTATCGGGTGAGTACATAGTAAATGTTTCACCAAAGTGAAAGCCTTTTCACACTCTGGTGCCCACAAAAACTTTTTGTCTTTAGATAACAAATCTGTGAGAGGTGCCAACACCGTTGAGTAACCTTTTATGAAGCGTCTGTAGTAGCCTATCATACCCAAGAATCTCATAACCTGCTTCTTGGTTGTTGGGTGCGGAAATTTATTTATAGCCTGTACCTTGTTCTGAGGAGGGCACACCTGTCCCTTCCCACTACAAACCCAAGGTACTGCACAGTGGCTTTTACGAAGTCACACTTTGCCAAATTTACTACCAGACCTGCTTCACTAAGTTTCCGGAACAAGGTCTCAAGGTGCTCACAATGGCTCTCAAAGTCGTCATCATAAATGATTACATCGTCCAAATATACGGTGCAATTTGGAATGTCCTTTACAATTTCATTTATCAGGTTCTGAAACGTTGCTGGTGCATTCTTAAGTCCGTAAGGCATAACATTGCACCGGTAGGTACTCCCGTCCACAACAAAACCACATACCTCTTTAGCACGCTCGGACAAAGGTACTTGCCAGTAACCTTTTACTAAATCTACTTTAGACAAAAAACGAGCATTACCAATTTTGTCAACACTATCATCAACCCGAGGAAGAGGATATGGGTTAGTTGGGGTCAAACCGCTTAACCTACGGAAATCAATACAAAAGCGTACCTTGCCATCTGGCTTAGGCTGCAGTGTTACGGGGGATGTCCACTTAACTGTGCCTTTCTCTATCAACCCTCTACCGAGCATATACTCCAACTCATCCCTCAGAGCTGGTAGCACACGGTACGTGATTGACTTAAAGGGTAGATGGTCCCCCACGTCAACATCATGCATAGCCTGAGTAGTGAGGCCTGGGTGTTCAGCAAATACAGTGGGGTATGAACCGAACAACTGACGGATAGCATCAAACTGCGGCTCAGGCAAATGAGCTATAGCCTCGTCAGCCCTTAGGCTCGAGTTCCCCGCCCACTGATCCGCTGAAACATGTTGATCCCAGCTATCCTCCTCTGAAGCTTGACGGTCCCCCTCTCCTTCTCCACCACGGCCGCAACAAGCCAACACAGGGACAGTGAGAGGCTCAGAGAGGCTCAGAGGGGCGCCTCACATACTCTTTAGTAAGGTTCACGTGACATAACTGGTTCTTTTTCCTCCTGTCTGGAGTGGCAACAAGGTAATCTAAGTCTGAAATTTTTTCTACAATTTTATAAGGTCCAGTGTACTTCGCAGAGAGGGGGTTACCAACCAAAGGCAACAAAATTAATACCTCTTGTCCTACAGTGAACTTCCGGAGCCTCACTTTGCGATCATACCTGTCCTTCATCAAAGCTTGTGATTCTGTCAAATTTCTACCTGCCATCTCCAGACTCTTAAGCATGCGCTCACGGCTTTCAAGCACATACTTTAATAATGGACAAGGCTGCACAGTCCCCTCCCAAATTTCTTTCAGCATGTTAAGGGGGCCCCTGACACGGTGTCCAAAAATCAGCTCGTTTGGACTAAATCCCAGGCTCTCACCAGGTACCTCCCGAGCAGCAAACAGCACATAAGGCAATCCAAGATCCCAATCCATACCGTTGTCAGCACAATAACACCTGAGCATGCTTTTAAGTGTAGCATGCCACCGCTCAAGCACCCCTTGACTCTCGGGGTGATACGCTGACGATACTACTGCTCGTATCCCATGCTGTTGCATTGTTTGCTTGAACATGTTGGAGGTGAAATTAGATCCCTGATTAGACTGAATCTCCTCCGGGTACCCGTACCTTGAGAAGTACCACAACAAGTTACTGACTACCGTCTTAGCCATTCCATTTTTCATAGGGTATGCATCGGGGTATCTAGTGGCAACATCCATTATGGTTAACAAAAATTTATTTCCAGCCTTAGTGGGAGGGAGTGGACCAACCATGTCAACAATAATTTTACTAAAGGGTGGCCCAATCACAGGAATAGGGTGTAACGGAGCCTTAGGAATAACTTGGTTCGGTTTCCCGACACGTTGACAAATATCACATGAGTTTATCCATGACTGCCCATGAGACTTCATCCCCGGCCACCAAAACAATTTCCCCAAAGCCGCCACCATTTTCTTGGCACCCAAATGTCCTGATAATGGAGAATTATGAGCCAACCTAAGCAAACTTTCCCTGCAGCCCTCTGGCACGACCAGCTGGTCAACTGTACCTGATCCGCCCTCCCAGTTCCTTTTAGGATCTTGATATCGGTGGTATAAAATTCCATTAACGAAAAAAAAATCCCCTGCCTTTGCATCCCTATCTTTTCTAACTCCACAGCCTCATCGGTACACTGCAAAACCTCTGGATCCTCTAATTGCAACTTTCGAATGTCTGTGGGAGCCAACATGTCTAACTGCTTGGTCAACAACTCATGCCCTCCCCCAACATCCAACTTAGACATCCGGTTTTCTCGCTGCAGGTAACGGTGCTGTCTCTGAGTCTCTGCCTCCTCCACGACTTTATCAACTGTGTTAGGCACTGGAGTTACAAAAGACTCAGTCAAATGTCCTACTATTGGGTCTTTTGGGAGAGCCACTGGTTCTAAACTCTTCAAACTTTTCCCAGCCTTCCGCTTCTCCTTAATTCCCTTCCTCCGCTGTTCTGTGGCCTGGGAGATAGGCTGTGATACCTTAAATGCTTGGGAACGAGTTACCACACATGCCATCTGTTGGTGTTGACAACTCACTACCCACTCTTGTTCCTCCCTACTCACGTCGGCCGGCCTCTCGGCAACGACTAAGGGTGGAACGTCTAAAGTAGGCACCGCAAAGTCGTTGCTGAGAAGAAGGTCGACGCCCTCCACTGGCAATATCTCAACGATCCCAACATCTAAGTCCTTAATCACACCATCAACTTCCAGCTCCACACGAACCAACGGGTATGACCTGGTCACATTAATACCCTGAACAACAACCACCCGTGCCGCATTAATTGGTCGCCCCGTGAAATTCTTCAAAAGTGTCTGTGAAGCTCCAGTATCACGCAAAACTTCCACCTCATGCTGGCAACCCGCCCAACTTACCCTACCGGTCCCTCTATGGGCGCAAAAGACATCACGGACAGGGGACGAGCCTTCCTGATTCTTATACATAGCCTGTGACCCTGCCACTGGCAAACTACCCTGGGTAAATCCAGACGACATTTCAGCCACACCTATGCTGCGCACCAAAGACACGGCTGCAGTTGGCGGCTTACTAGGACAAGATTTTGCATAATGCCCCTTCTTTCTACAATGAAAACATTCCACTTCCCCTATCGGTCTCTTCCGATAAGGGGCGGAGTTCTGACCCTTCTGTAATGGGACGGCAGTAGTCTTTGGTTCAGTCCTGGTATCTTGGCTTTTAAACTGAGGTTTATATCTATAGCGATTGTCCTGAGCTCGAGGGTTTGGAGTATCGCGCCTCTTGGGAACTGTATCAACACGCTTTACAGATTCACATCCCCTGATTAGCGACAACCTGAGGTCAGCCATCTCAGCTGCCTCTTGAAGAGTTCTTGGGTTCTTTTCTTTAATATTTAAAGTCATTTCTCCACCAGTACACTTATAAAACTGCTCGAGCAGAAACAGCTCACTCAACTGTTCTGCCGTCTCGGCTTTCTCAGAACATGTCCAGTTTTTAAGTGCATCTTTTAAGTCCCGGGTATTTTCAAGAATGGTCGCCTCCCTAGTCTTTGTAACACCCCGAAACTTCAATCGATATGTTTCCGGTTGTAACTCGTATGCCCGTAGGACAGCTCTCTTCAATTCTGGGTAGTCAATGCAAGACTCTAAAGGCAGTGCATCATAAGCCTTCAGACCCTTACCCGTAAGTCTTGAGGAGACTAGAGCTGCCCACTTCTCTTCAGGCCAATTATGCTCCCTACACTTCTTCTCAAAACGATTAAAAAATTCTGTGACTTCAGTTTCACTAAATACCGGCACCAATTTGACTAATTGGACTCTTACTTGGCCCTCACGGCCCATCAGAGTCCCTGTCGACTCTGCACGAGACTTATCTAAATCTAATTTAGCACAATATTTCTCCGAGTCGTACCTAAGCTCAGCCTCATGCCTCCTAACCTCAATCTCAAGCCTCCTCGTCTCATCCTCCTGCCTCCTGGTCTCATCCTCCTGCTTCCTAGTCTCATTCTCCTGCTTCCTAGCCTCAATCTTAGCAAGTTCAAGTCTAAATACCATCTCTGGAGACAGGCAGGAAGAGGGAGCTGCCACTACTGAAGGAGGGGGGGCAAAAACTGGGGAACTACCACGTACACCACCCGAGGGCACTCCAATCTGCCAATTCTCATCCCTCTGTGGGAGGGTGCTAACCTCCGGTAACTGAGTGGACGGCACTGTGGGAGTCGAGTGAGAGGGGATCTGGGGAGGAACCCCCCCAAACGCCCTCTCCTCCGAAACCCCATGTCGCCCACGCAACACCCAGGAAATCAGCTCCCCCTTGGACATCCCTACTACATTGGAAATGCCCAAAACCTTGGCTATCAGGTGCAAGCCACAAACATCCACCCCAGTCAGCCTCTCCTCCGTCACGTGGTACCGCTTACTCACAAAAACTCTAGCATCCTCCTCACTGGTTACTAACGGCACACCTTCAAATGACATCTCTCGCTCATCGTCAGTGCTAATGCACGACATACTGAAGTCCACAAAAAAATTCTCGAGACAAAAGTGTTAAACTTCCTATGCAAGCACTAATAACTAAATTAACTGGAGTCTCTTAAATGCTTTACTAATTGCCATACAAAAAAAAAAAATCTTCAATATGCACGCTAAAATACAAACAAACAAATGTTGTACAACTCTGCAAAAAATTATACTGTTCAGAAAATCCTAAGCAAGGTCGCCATTTGTTACGAACTGGCACTCGGGTACACAAGGGCTCTCAATCAGGACTTGAATACGGCACGCTGCCACAACGGAAACACACGATCCCAACCCCTGAGTACTGCCAGCCGAACAAAAAACACCAATACCCTCCAGTGTTCAATCTGCTATAACGGGGTATACAAGAACTCGGTACTAGTGTTCAACAACAGACTAATAAAGAGACAAGAATTATCTAGTCTGGTCAACAATCAAACAATGAAGTAAGAAACAACAACACCAAAGAATAGTGTTGGCCGAAGCCGAAGTAATCCACCCTTGACTATGAACTTAAGAAGTCCTCCACCCTCTACTTCGGATCGGCACTATTACGTTACGTTAATTAATAGTCCTTAAGCATCGAGCAAGGAATCTTCTGAAAAAAGTTAGATGCTTCTCGGATGCTCGTAAGAAGTACGTATCGGATTTTGAACAGTAATTCAATAAGCAAAAACACTGGCAATTAAGTACTATTAAAGGTTTAAATTGGCATAAGAATAATTAAAAGAATATGCAATAGTAAATGGCAAACATTAAAAAGAAGTACTCCGCAAATGCAACGGCAATAGCCTACTCGGATTGTGCTCGTGGGCCACTAATCACTAAAGTAGCCAAGCTTGCAACACATGAAATCAATAGTGCATAAACAATATCATACATAAGGAAAGCTTCAATACTATTCTGTATCTACTAATCGAGTAAAGTCTAGCTGGGGTACTGTGGGCAAAAGGTAGCAGTGACTGAGCAAAAACGGCTTGTAGCCTAGCGAAGTCCTCACGACTGTTTAAAGTATTACGTTAAAACTAACAAGTGCACTTTGAGAAATCCAGATCCCTTATATCTGGTTTTCTCCCGGCTCCTTGACAAAGTAAAAACAAACTGTTAATAAAATACAGGGTGGTTAGGCTCTTGCCCTCACGCACTGTAAATTATTAACTCAACACAGTCAGCCGCGAAGCCAACCTAGGCTTCACTGAACCGAAACGAGTATGCAGGTTTATCGCTTAACCACTGCATCAAACAACAACTCGTAACACAGAAAAGCCTTACCCCAGTCTAGCATTACCTAGACTAGCAGAAAACAGGAATAATAATAATAACACACAGGGAAATGCATATACAAGTGCAACAAACATAAATCAATCCTATTCTAAGTCAACCCTTCCAGAATAGGCTATCTAATAGGCAAGTATCTCGTGGGAACTCAAGCGATAATACGTTGGCTGACTAGCTCTGCACCAACGGGACCATGGAAGTTAAACAGGCAGGGAGAAGAGGAGATAAGAATGTAAGATAGTAGAGAAAGTTCCCATCAGTCAGAAGAATATAATATAGTTAGCAAGGGAAATGAGAAGTCGCTCTGCTAATGAGTTCTGATGAAAAAATGGCTAGACTTCCCTTTTTATACCCGGCCCTCTAGTGAGCCCAACGTGAACTACTAAGGACCGCCCACTGACAACCATTACGTAATTTCTCTCTCTCCTCTGGGATACACAAAGGCTCCCCTAGCACTGAGGGGGGGAGGAGTGCTAGTGAGTTAGGCCCACCTCCCGCCTGGCGCACCCACTGACCCCCAACTGTGGCTGTTTCTCTTCCCATCATTACAAATAAGTTTTACACACAATACTTATAACTAATAATATAAAATAGAACTCGTTGACTCAGATGAAAAAAAAATACATATTCATAATACTTACTGTATAGTACAACGGCTCACATGAACTAAGTTAGGAAACTCTACATAGACTACAGCCAAAGTTCCTGCCCTGGCGATCCTAGCGAGAGTGGGGCATGACTAGGCGTTCTGTACAGCATGCTCACACGTGGACATGCGTCACAAAGGCAAACGATCAAACAAATCAGGGGACAATGTCAGTCTCCTCAAAAGTGAATCTTCGCTGTTTGCAAGTCTGTATGTTGCATGTCAGACAAGGAAAGGTGACTTGAACAATTTCTTCAATCATGAAAACCTCCCATTTCCTCCATCTCTGTCTGCCTATGGGCAGCTACGTCCAGGGAAGAAGTCTGATCTCATAGAATGTCTTGAAAAGAAAGTAGGGTCATCAAATGATGTGACACCAGAGAATGAAGTGCGAATCATGGATGGTGCGGCACTTGTTCACTTTCTTAGACCTGAGGGCTGCAAGACATTTGGATACTATGCTACCAAGGTCTTTTTTCCATACATAAACAATGCTTTAAGTCAGGCTCTGAGAGTGGATGTTGTCTGGGACCAGTACTTCGATAACAGCCTCAAGTCACAGACAAGAGAACAACGTGTCACTGGTCCTATTCAGCGCAGACGAGTTGGGGCGTCTAGCCCAACACCAAAGAACTGGCAGCAGTTCCTTCGCTTGGCCAACAACAAGACAGACCTGTTTACATTCCTGAACAATGAACTGCTGGAAAATGCATCAGGAGACCAGACTCTCATTGTTACTGATGGTGCCAATGTGCTATGCTTACCTACACGAGACACCAGCAACATTGCTCCCTGCAACCATGAGGAGGCAGACTCGAGGATCATGGTGCATATCAGTGATGCTGTTATGCAGGGCTTCCACAAGATCCTTGTTCGAACTGTGGACACTGACGTGGTAGTATTGGCAGTGGCAGTCGTACAGCAGCTGGCTCAGAGACAGCAGATAGAACTCTGGATTGCCTTTGGTTGTGGAAAGGACTTTAGGTACATCCCAGCTCATGAAATATGTGCTTCACTTGGCACAGAAAGATCCTTGGCACTGCCTGTGTTCCATGCTTATACAGGTTGTGATACGTGTCCCATCTGGTCCAGGTGGGAAAGAAGACTGCATGGAAAGTGTGGGAGGCACATGATGAATTTACTGCGACATTCTATGAGCTGCACAATGCACCTGAACAAATTGGTGAAGCGACTGAGGCTTCTCTGGAGTACTTCACCATTCGACTCTATGACAGGACAGCAACTTCTCGTTCCATCAATGAAGTCAGAAAGAATCTGTTCATCCACAAAGGACGTCTGATATCATGTCTACCTCCAACCAAGGCTGCTCTACAGCAACACATGAAGAGGGCAGTACTACAAGGTGGGCACCACTGGGGCTGCACCACGGTGCCAGAACGACAGTTGCCCTCTCCAAGTGAGTGGGGATGGACTTGCCCAGAAAAGTGGAGGCCTCTGTGGTCTAACTTGCCCGAAGCCAGTGCAACCTGCCCAGAACTACTGAAGTGTTCTTGCCGAGGAGGATGCACAGACTGCAAATGTGTTAATGCGCATCTAAAATGCACAGCCTACTGCAAATGCAAAAGTGACTGTGACAACAGTGTCTGAAGCTTTAGGAGTGGCATTTTTATAGCCTGACTTGCCCTAATTGGATTTTATGCCACATAATTCTTGTATATGATCTCCAAATGCAATGCTATATGTTTTTTAGAACAAGGAGTTGAGAAAAAACCATAGCATCTCACAGTTTTCCAGAAACTGCATTGTTGCTGCCGGTTGCTAAGGAAAATGATTTGCCTAGCAACCGTTGCTATGCAACACTGAAATCTCGGTGGCTCCTGCCCTGAAATTGTAAAATAGGTCTTTGTAAACTATTGTGGAAAGTTTTATGCTTGTATCACCTATTCAGCAATTCTTGTCCTATTTAGTACCGATTGCCCTCACTATTCCATGTAATCCGACTGTAAGTAAGTTGATTTCTGATCATTCTACTGATTTGGCTGATCCAAGATTGTACAGAGAAATTGTTGGGAGTTTAATTTATGTTATGACAGGAACAAGGCCTGATTTAAGTTATGTAGTAACAAAGTTGTCCCAGTTTATGTCCAAGCCCACTAAGGCCCATCTAGGCTTAGCTAAACACGTACTGAAGTATATTAAAGGGACATTGAATTATTGTTTAAATTTTCAGAAGTCAGATTGTCAATTGAAATTAACTGGTTACTGTGATTCAGACTGGGGAGCATCAGAAGATAGGCGTAGTACGACAGGCTATAGTTTTCAACTGAGTAAACAAGGCCCATTGATCTCTTGGAAAAGTAAAAAACAAAGAGTAGTAGCTTTATCTACATGTGAAGCAGAATATAATTATGGCCATGACTTGTGCTATGCAAGAAGCTAATTTCTTGCGACAATTGTATTCTGATATGACAGGTTGTGAAAGAGACACTGTAACTTTGAATGTTGACAATCAAGGAGCTATAGCATTAGTCAAGAACCCTGTACACCATCAAAGATCTAAGCACATTGATATTAGATACCATTTTATCAGGTCAGAAGTGGAAAGCAAGATTGTTGATTTAGCTTATGTACCTTCTGAAGATAACATTGCAGATTTATTTACAAAGCCAGTATCAAAGTACAAATTGAATAAGTTCAGTGTTGTCAGGGGAATAACTTAAGTTTAAGAGGGGATGTTAAGATATAAACTCAAGTTACTCAGAATAAATATATAAGGAGTTACTTTCCAAAGGATAAATTAGTTAGCCATTATTTAGTTCCATTTTCTGTATTGCCCCTAGCGGCCATTCTTGTAAGCTTTGTTGTTATTACAGAGAAATAAACCGTTGAAGGAGGATGTGTTTTCCCTGTGCCCCACATATTTAGAGTGATATCCACTATCATGTGGCAACCAGTTCAACATGGAAGCATCAGGAAGGTCCTGATGTGGCGGCGTCTACGCCGTGGGGCCACCTCCCGAGGCTGCCAACCGCGGATGGCTGCCGACCCTCCACAGCCGAAGACAAAATCAACGACCAGTGGAGGAAAACCGGATGCCGGCCGCGGGGAGCAGTTTCGGGAGCCAAACCGTCACAACCATCCCCTGCCCCCTCCCTGGGGGCACGGGTCCTTGGAGCGGCTTCGGTCGCGCCGGGAATTTCCACACCTCTCACACCACACACACACATCACACAGTTTTTCCTACACCGAGAAATGACTCTCCGGCTGTCATTTCTCGAAGACTTCTTCTAGCCGGAGACATTGAGAGCAACCCAGGACCCACGTTCACATACATATGTCCAACTTGCTCAAAACCCATCACTTCGAGTCGCCATACTAAGGGTTCAGTTCTCTGCAATTCATGTGGGAACTGGACCCACTTCACCTGCACAACACTTGCCTCCAAGAAACACTACACAAACACCTGGACCTGTTCCTCATGCCCCTCCCTCTCCCAGTCAAATCCCTCGCCTAAAACCCGTCCACCTCTCCTCCCCAACCCACCTAACCTTCCCATATCATCCACTCCCCCCCCTAAAACCCGTCCACCTCTCCTCCCTAACCCACCTAACCTTCCCATACCATCCACATCCTCAACTCAACACACCACACCCCATCCTAATCCATTCCAACCCCCATCTCCTGCTCCCCAATCCCCACCCCCACCTCACCCATCCCAACCCCCAGCCCCTCCCTCACCCCCACCCCCCCCATCACCCCCACCCCCACCCCATCCTCGTGCAGCAGCACCCAACATACATCGTGCACATAACATTAACATTCTTCAACTGAACATAGATGGCATCAACACAAAGAAACACGAACTCTCACACTTCATCAAACAACACAACATACACATTGCCATCTTACAAGAAACAAAACTCCGCACAACACAAAAAACACCCACATTTCATAATTTCACCACCATCAGACAAGACCGGGCTGTCGGCGGGGGCGGTGGACTCATCACCCTGGTACACAAAGAAATATCATACATAGTAACCAGTGTACAAACCAAATCACTCCTCCCCCCAAATGATAACACAACAGAAATACAGTCAATTAAAATACGCACTGGCAACAACTCCAACATAACCATCATAAACACATACATCCCTCCCCAAACATCCCCTACAGTACCAAATGAATACAGACCACACTTACAACACATCACAAACACCCCACACACCCCACACATCATCCTGGGTGGTGACTTCAACGCCAAGACGTCGGCCTGGTTTGTCGACAACCCCGACACAGACAGAGGGCTGGTACTACAAAACCAAACCGATAACCTCATCATCCTTAACGACATCCATCAACATACCCATATTCCTCACCAAGCCCTCTATAACCCATCATCTCCAGACATCACCTTTTGCTCCCCAGAACTCGCCCCCACAACATCCTGGAGGGTGGTCAGAACCTTAGGCTCTGACCACCTCCCGATCATTATCACCACCAAAACCAGACTCACCCCAGCTAGCCACAAACACACATACACCAATTATAAAAGAGCTAACTGGGAAGCATTCACAAATGAGACAGAACAACACTTCACAACTCTAAACAGTACACCCATCACTAACATCAACAATGCTGTACACATACTCAATAAAACTATCCAAAACGCTGACAAGAAACACATTCCAAGAGGTAACAGAAAAAGACACAACCCCAACTTCACACCAGAAATTCAAAACCTCATCAGACAACGCGACATACTGAAACACTCCCCAGCACCCCACACACAAGACATCACACAACAAATTCAAGCACTCAACACCCAAACTAACAACAAAATACAAGAACAACAAAATCTAAATTGGAATAACTTCCTACAAACACTTGATCACAAAACAAACCCCAAAAAACTATACAAAACACTAAACAGCATCACACTTTCCAACAGCAACACAACACAATCACATGCTGCAATCACAACAACAGACTCTACTCCTTCATGTAAACAACAAGCAAACACTCTCATCAATCACTTTTCACATGTCAGCCACCTAAAACCTCACAAAGACGACCGACGTGTCATCCGACGTAAGAGACAATTCCCCACAGACCCTGACTATACACCCTTCACCAATCACCAGACAAAGCATATCATCAACAATCTCAAGCACTCACCCGCCTGTGGCCTAGACAACATAAGCAACATACACCTCAGACACCTGGGACCACAAGGCATACAAGCACTCACTAACATATCAAACTACAGCTATTCACACAACACAATACCAGACATTTGGAAGCATGGTATCATCATCACTTTCCCCAAACCCAACAAAGACCCCACGCTACCCTCCTCGCACCGCCCCATCACACTCCTTTGCTCCCCCTCCAAAGTCATGGAACGCCTAGTATTACAACTAATTACACCTGACCTACCCCTAGCTCCAACACAACATGGCTTTAGGCCACTGCACTCCACAAACACTCTTCTCACAGACCTTACACAAAGAGCTTTCGACGGCATCAATTCAGCTAGACCACCACACAGATCACTATTAGCCACACTCGACATTAGTAAAGCCTTCGATGCCATCCCCCGCCACAACCTAACAAACAAAATCTACAACACAAACATGCACAACAACACAAAACGATGGCTGGCCAACTTCCTAGCAGGCAGATGTGCACACGTATCTTTTGCCGGTCAGTCATCTAAAATCAGAAACTTTCCAAACGGAGTCCCACAAGGATCCGTCCTATCGCCCGCACTCTTCAATCTGTACATGCACGATATAACTACACCCAATACGCCCCAAATAAACTTAGCCTCCTATGCAGATGACATAACACTCACATGCACACACCATGACCCAAAAAGAGCAACAGATCTCCTTCAACCCTATCTCAACACACTACATGGCTGGTGCACTACAAACAGACTTAATCTAGCCCCAGCCAAATCCACCGCAACCCTGCTCACAAGTTGGACAGGAGAACACGAATACATCCCTCAACTCACCATAAACAACACACCCCTAACACATACACACACACCCAAAATCCTAGGAGTAACATATGATACTCATATGACATTCAAACAGCACACCACAAACATTAAAAAGAAACTGACACCCAGACTTAACGCCCTCAGGTCACTTGCTCACACAAAATTTGGACACAACAAAGAAACTACCACCACAGTATATAAACAATACATAAGATCAGTGATGGAATACGCAAGCCCAGCCTGGGCTTCTAACCTAGCTGAAACACATCATAAGACCTTACAGACTATTCAAAACAAAGCCCTGAAGATCATTACAGGCTGCACAGCTACTGCACCCACAGATCACCTACATCAAGAAACCAAAATCCTCAAAGTCAAAGACCATCTGGACATGAGAGGCACTCACTCAATTCCTGGCAGCAGCCTCCACGAACCAAGACCACCCACTAAACTACATGGCAACACACCCACAGACACCAAGAAATATCAAAACAACACCCAGCACACGGTATCACACACAATTATTGTCCTCTCTCCCTCCCTGCCCACCCCGAACCAACTTCCAGAAGCACATCCATACTCATATCTCTCACCGATCCATCCACTCACTCACAGACAACACACAGCTGCATGCACGACCTCCCGAAATCCATCCTTCCGAATCCTCCCTTCCTCGCGAGGACAGAGTCCACCTGGCCAGGCTGAGATGCGGACACCATCCAGCTCTCCTGAGCTATCAGAAGAGACTGGATGACTCCGTTGTCGACGCCTGCCCGGGATGTAACACAGCACCCCATACCATTAAACACATCATAGAAGACTGCATTTCACACAACCACTTACGCCAACAACACAATCTACACTCAATGAGAGCTCTGTGGGAAAGCCCGATCGTGGCCATGGCCTTTCTCAGGGACTCGGGGCTGTTCGGCCAGGCAGCTTAGGGAACAACAACAACAACAACAACATGGAAGCTCCCACAAATGTAGCAGCATTGTCACATAACATTATCTGTGGAAATCCCTGCCTACTACAAAATCTCCGGAATGCATGGATAAACCTGTCACAGGTCATACTGCTAACTTCTTCAATGTGAATAGCTCTTGTAGTAGCATGTAAAAGCATATAAGCCTTGTTGTTGTGTGAGCCCCGGACAGGAATTGCTCCTGTATAATTAACCCCTGTGACCTCTAAGGGATCTCTAGGAGTAGTCCTGATGTCTGGTAGAGGAGGTACTCTAGCTTTCGTGTAGGTATTACCCTGTATTTTACAACAGGTTATACACTTACTGGTCACTTGTTTAACTGCTTGTCTTATCTTAGGAATCAACCACCTCTGCTGTATATATGCGACCACGTGATTAACTCTATAGTGACAACAGACACGATGACACATATTGATGAGCATGGTAGTGAAATGATGTTTGGAAGGCAGTAGTATCGGATATTTCATTGAATCCGGAAGAGCCGCTAACTTCAATTTACCTTCACATACAATTAATCCTCCTTTCATGACAAGTCCTAATTGGTTTACCAAATTATTGCGAGTACCCTTGTCACCAGACAGCATCTCGTACTCCTTTGGGAAGCATTCCTGCTGGCATCTTTGAGCTATAATCTTTTCTGCTACTTTTAGTTCCTTTATGCTGAGGAGGGCACTGTCTGTGGGAGACATCCCTTTAATTTTTGCCTTCAAATTATTCTTGTATCGAATAGTCCATGCAACTATCCGAATTAGTTTATCATAACTGCCATATTTTTCCCAGTTCCATAACTGTGTGTCTTGTTTATCATTGGTCCCAATGACTTGGCTAGTTACCTTGGGCGTTGGGTCATCTGGTATTATATCTTCTGGCCACTCGTCTTTGTTTCGGAGCCACATGGGCCCCTCCCACCAAAACGCAGAAGATTGCAAATGTTTTGACGAAACACCTCTAGACAGTAAGTCACTAGGGTTTTCTTTAGAGGACACGTACCGGAATTCTACAGTCGGAAGAAGGGATTTGATTTCGTCAACACGGTTTGCGACATACACTGGAAGCTTCTTCATACTACGCAACCAATGCAATGTAACCTGGCTGTCGCACCATAATACAATTTTGTTGACTTTTACAATATTATGATAGGCTTCCTCCACAAATTTGATTAATCTGGCGGCTAGCAAAGCAGCAGTTAGCTCTAGTCTTGGTATTGTTATGGATCTTATGGAAGCGACCTTTGCTTTAGCGATGACTAGACAGCTATGTTCCGGGCTCACAAAATATATTGCAGTGCCATAGGCGACACCACTTGCATCGCTAAACGCATGAAGTTCCACTGAATCAGCATATACCGTCCTCCGAGGATAAGTAAAGTCACAGCAGAGGTGCAGGTCCTTGGTAACTGTAGACCATTCGGTAGCGCAGTCTTCAGGTAGCGGATCGTCCCAATCTAGTTTCAGTCTCCATAATTGCTGTAAGAAAATTCTTGACCTTATTGTAACGGGCAGTAGTACACCGAGTGGATCGAACAGTTGTGCCGCCACCCTTAAGCACTCTCTCTTTGTTGCCTTATTAGTCTCTGGGAGACTAGCGTTGAACGTCAACAGATCAGAGTCAGGTAACCATAAGAGTCCTAATGTCTTCACTCGCTCTTGATTCTTGGTAGCAACACCATCCAATTGCAGGAGGTCTCGTAGTTGAGGACTATTGGTAGCCCATATCTCTGAGATATAAATGTGCTTGAGACATTATTCTTTGGGCATCCCAGTAACGCTTAATGACAGTCTCTTCATCACTGCCTGTCCCCTGGAGGTTGTCAATGTACAAACCTTCCTTAATAGCCTCCACAACTCCGGGATCCTCTTTAATAATGGAAAGATGTTTTAAGATCGTGGCATTAAGAAGAAACTGTGAGCAAGTCGCCCTGAACAATATTACCTTAAATCGGTAGCAAAGTAAGGGTGAAGATAAGTCCAAGGGATCCTTTGGCCACAGAAATCGGGTGTAATCACGATCTTCTTCATGAAGTCACAACATGAGAAAGGCGTTCTCGATGTCACTTATCCAGGCATATTCGTGTACCCTGAATCGCAGCAATGTTTTTGGTAGATCTGGCACCAGTGATGGCCCTGTGTAAAGGCAGTCATTAAGACTTGGCCTGCCTTTGCCAATACTAGCGGAACAGTCGTACACAATACGAACGGGCGTCGTTGTGCTATTCTTGGTGACCCCGTGATGTGCCAAATAATAACTGTTTTCAGTAACACCGAAAGGAACCTCTTCAATAAAATCACGATGAAGTTGATCTTGGATAACGTTGATGTAGTGACTACAATAGACAGGTGCTTGCTTGAAACGCTTCTGCAGACCCGTTAGGCGACCCGCTGCTAAACCATAATTAGAAGGAAGCTTCTCTTTATGTTAGTTCCATGGCAGTCTGACTTCATATTGCTGATTCTGTGCAGAGTATGTTACTGTCTCCTTGTATATGTCCAACGCAGTCATGTTTTCCTTTGAATCTTCGTTTGGAGAAATTCCTAGATGATCCAGTTCCCACATACATTTTAATTCATTATGACATGGATTACTTGATTCCGTGGATAAATATTGATCCATCGGGCCGCAACTTTCAAAATTGTAACTACCTCTACTTGGGCGCTAGACTTGTCGTTATGGCAGAAGCCACTTAGTGCATAGCCAAATGTAGTGGGTAAGAGAATTATGTCGCCCTTCTTTTTGTACCCTGGCCGCACTAAGTCATAATAATATTCGGCACCAACCAACAAGTCCAGTCGAGATGTCTGTGTCATTATAGGATCAGCTAATTTGTAACCCTGTTCATGAGAATTACAACACTAGCTTCATTAAGGGTTATTTGTAGGGTCTCTATTGACCTCAGTGTACTTTCAAAACTAGCATAGAATCCCTTTAGTTCCTCGACATTGTAAGAGGGAGGATTCAAAGTAGTAAGGTTAGTTATATGTGCCGCCTTAATTCTATCCCTGTGCCCATAGGTTTTCTGTAGAAGGGCAACTGCTGTTTGGTAGCTGGCTCCCTCAATTGCGCAACCTTCAATTAGTTGTTTTGCCTCGCCATTCAGTTGACCTCTTAAGTAGATGAATTTTTGGATGTCACTGAGCTCCGCATTGCTGTGGACACTACAGTGGAACATATCCCAGAATCCCAACCATAGAGTGGGATCACTGTCAAACACAGGAAGGGTTATTTTCGGCAAACTTATACCAGCATTTTTGTTAACTGCAGCACGATTTGGCTCCTTGTGTTTTAGCTTACCTTTGAGGAGGATGATAACTTTATCAAGACACTCTATATAAACCACGTCTGTTTCTATGGGTGACCGGTCAACTCAACCAGTAGACCATTTCAACCAGTAGCTCTCAACCTGTACCAAATCAACCAATACGGTTAGGTTAGGTTAGGTTAGTACTATATTTTGGCACTGGTTTGGTTGGTCTGGGTTAATTTGGCACTGGTTGAGAGCTACTGGTTGAAGTGGTCTACTGGTTGAGTTGACATGGAACCGTTTCTATGTCCGCGAAATACGCGGCGTCATCTTCATAGAGCGTTTCCATTTCGCGGCGACATAAATTTAAGTCTTCGAGCTGTCTTAATACCGAAGCCAATTTAGCCTCAATCGCATCATTATCTGCATCAACTAAAAATGTAGTAATATCTTTGGTGATCCTAGTCAAACCACTCTTGCGTCGCTTGTACTGGGACTGTGTCAACGACATGATGGCAATACACAAGAAATAGAATAGAATAATACTATATCTTACCTATATGGACGTAAAGCGCACTCAGAAAGTTAGCTGACGCCAATAAAGGCAAGATATAGGGAACCCCGACTTAAACGTAATAATTAATTAAATGTGTGATGTCGGGGTAGGGCAAATTAAGCGGGAAATATGACGCGGAACGCAACAATAAAAATAAACGAACGCATAAATATCTCCACACTTAAATTTAAAAGGTAAACCTTATATTATATGTGGCAATTTTGTTGGTGTAGGGCAATAATGAGGGAAATAGGCTAAGACGCAAAGCGCAATAATAAAAGTTAACGAATGCCTACCATCTCCACTCACTAAAGTAATGAACCTTGCATAATATGCGGCAAAATGTTGTTAGAGCACACTAAGGAAGGGAGGCCAAAAAGGTGTATAACAAGCCAATTTAAATTGTAAACATATATTAAACTAGGCTAGCCCAAAATGTTTGTGGTAATTACCCCCTTTAAATTTAGTTAAGACCGAACAAATTCAATTTAACCCTTATAATTCTACTTTACATTAATTTGATTGTTGCAATATATACCTATCCTATAACCTACCAATTATTGCTGACGTGGCTCTCCCAGGCCGCAGAAGACGCGATAGTGTCCACCCTAGTCCCCCTTAGGCAAAGGGACCACCAGGAAAAATGGGAGGTACATCGGCTGGCGGCGGCCCATACGGCCGGGTAATATAAGAACATAAGAACATAAGAAAATGGGAGTCTGCAGAAAGCCGATTGGCCCAAGCAAGGCAGATCCCTGTCCCACACAACCCCAATTCATTACAAAGCCCAATTATAGGCTTCACACTCTAATACCCTGAGGATCATCTTACCAAAACGGTTAGAGATTAACGCAGGATTATGGAGGTCTGCAGAGCGCTGATTGGCCCAACCCGGCTGATCCCCCTTCACACCCAACCCTTCTCGTCCATATGCTTATCCAATTTTATCTTAAAGCTCCCTACAGTTTTAGATCCCACTATAGCACTTGGTAGTCCATTCCACCCGTCTACAACTCTGTTACCAAACCAATACTTGCCTATATCTTTTCTGAAACGAAATTTATCTAATTTGAAACCATTGGTACGAGTTCTTTCGCTATCACTGAGCTTTAGTACATGTGCCATGTCCCCTTTGTTAATCCCACTAACCCACTTGAACACCTCTATCATATCCCCTCTAACTCTGCGTCTCTCTAACGAATGTAAACCTAATTTCTTCAACCTTTCTTCATACGAAAGATTTCTAATATTATGGATCATTTTTGTCATTCTACGCTGTACTCTCTCCAATGAATCTATGTCCATTCTGTAATAAGGACACCAAAATTGGACAGCATAATCCATATGGGGTCTCACTAATGACAAGTAAAGTTTTAAGATAACATCAGCAGTTCTGTTACTCACACTCCTAGAGATGAACCCGAGAATCCTGTTTGCCTTATTACGAACGCTTATACACTGTTTTCTAGGCTTCAAATCATTGCTAACAAACACACCTAGATCTTTCTCGCAGTCTGAATTTTCTAATTCTAAATTAGCTAGTTTATATTTAACATTTGTTTGCATCTTCCCTATCTTTAATACCTTGCATTTGTCAATGTTAAACTTCATCTGCCAATTTACTGACCATTCATGTAAGGTATCTAGATCCCTTTGGAGGCACTCTATATCGCTATCTGAATCAATTGATCTCCCTATTTTAGTATCGTCTGCGAATTTACTTATCCTACTAGTTATACCTAAATCTAGGTCATTTATGTATATAAGAAACAACAGGGGACCTAATACCGATCCCTGGGGGACAATATAAGCGGGACCCGGCGGAAATTAGGCCACAGACAATAAACACCAGCCCACAAACCTACAGGGGACACCAGGGAAGCGGAACTAGGGAACAGAAAGAAGGAATAGCTAGGAAATAGAAGACAATAGGAAAGCAGAAGAAAGAAAAGACAAAGAAGAAAGACAGCATAAGGCAAAAGTCAGAGGTATCGAAGGACCATTTGTGAGAATTCGATAGTAAACAAAGCGGAATTTACCTATAAACTCACAGGAGTTAACTTACTTTTATTTGTTGATAGGGATAGATAGCTCAATGATAGTGGTAGGAATAGATAGAAGATATAGTGGCCACTAAGATGTAAGAATTAGGATGACTTAGCAGGAAACAGGTGGTTGTATTGGAGCGGCTAGAAGGAGATCTTGATGAGGTCGTAGCGAAAGCGATTCTAGTTTGTCTTGGAGCAAGGGACCCTCAGGTTCCCGAATATGACGCATGCGCAGTTATCTTATCTACCTATGCGTCATTTAACTAACTACAAGATATACCGGATTTATTATAATGACAACCTGATATAAAAATGGATAATAAACCCATAAAGACTTAATACTAAATAGTATATATCTTTTATATAGATATATAACTTAGCCTAATACTGGCGCCTAATTTGAACTTCCAGTATGTTAACTTAACCTAAACTGTCGAGTTACTTACGAGTCTCGACAGTCCCATCACAGGATGGGGGGCACTGCTCAATAAACTCGCCCCTCGGGGCAAAATCAAAATCCCCTTGTAGACTAGTTGTGCCACTGCTTTAGCCCAGCCGTAAGATGGTTGTAATTGGTCTGAGTTATTCCTTCTGGGGCGAGATACTCAAAGAGCTTCAAATGTTACGGCGATATCGATGCCATAGCGGTCTCCTGGCGCCTTCCACTATGGCATACATATGGTGTTATAGCTAAGGTGAATTCTCGCATACTCAATATTGTTATAAAACGCCTTAAGTGGTCCTTAACTCACTATGGTGAGATAGCGCCAGATCTCGCTCAGCCAATCATGAACGTTCCTGTTATCTCGGTGTTCTTAAAGAATGAAACGAAAGGGAGGAATTCAGCCAATCACGAGAGGAGAATACCACCCCCACAGCAGCAGCTAGTTTATCTATCCCTAGTGCCGTTATATTTAATTGTACACGTTCATGACTTACTTGTCATTGAAATGTAATTACAGTAGTATTTCAGTACCGTAATTAATTAGGTTAGTTAGGTTATGGATATTTAGAAAATTACACAGCACGTCCATGCAAACATTCCGGTAACAGCGATGAGGATACACCCGTGACCCGAAAACCTTTAGAATTGCTAGGTTATTATAATGTGTTTATGATAGTTTGAATATAATAGTTTAAAAATAGGATTAGCCTACTCTAACCTAAACAAACCAGTGTACTTCGGTTAGGTTAGATTAGGTTGTTTGGTTAGGTTAATTAGATGTTTATGGATACACCCGATAACACCTTTACCATTAATAGGCTAAACCAGGATTCAGATATGATTACCAAGTAGCAAGGTATCTCTGAAATTCCCAGCTTCAAAGCGAGCACGTATAGAGGAGAATTGGTCCAGATAAACGTATCATGAGAAGTTCCTTGATACTTTACACTGTAGCTATTTATGATTTGGTCACTATTGCAGACCACTTGAAGGTTAACTGAGTGGTATCCCTTCCTATTAACATATATAAAACATACCGGTCTATATATATATATATATATATATATATATATATATATATATATCTCTATCTATATGCTCAGGCCATTTGGTCATTTGGGGGAAGGGGTCGGGCGCAAGTTGGACTAGATAATAGTCCATCAGGCGCCTGGCCCGGGGAGACGATTAATATGAAGGGTACGCCTGGAAATGTGGTGGGCGGGCTTGTGGCTTCGACTCCGCTGCATGTCTGCCTGCCTAGATCGGAATATCTCCGGGTGATCGGGTGCCGTGGGAGTGCTGGAGTGACCTTGGTGACCCTGGTCTCTGGGTCTTCTGGGTGACCTAGATGTGTGTGAGTTTAGGTTTTATCTGTGTTTGTTCGTTGTTTTATGTTGTGTTTTGTGTTTTCCCTGTTCTTGCTCAGTCTTAAGTCGGCCACCCCCAAGAAAAAAATAAAAAAATAATAGAAAATATAAATACAAATAAAATGGGAAAAGTGGGGATTGGGCCTGAGCATATATATATATATATATATATATATATATATATATATATACTGTATATATATATATATATATATATATTGTCACAATGACCAGGGTCTTTTAAGAGTAGCCAGACTCCAGTGGTGCCTGACTTCTGAAAGCAGCTGTGCCAAGTCTATTAGAAATACCTGGTATTGTGAGTTTCACTCCGATACCCTTCCAATTACACCTGACTAGTTTTGCTGTGCCTCTAAGCATTTTTGTCTCAATAAACATTTGTGTAGAATGAGCCCATAGAGTGTTATCAGTTTCGTCTAACCAGTTGTTAGTTAAGCGGCAACGTGTAGTTTGCTAGATAGTGTGGCTGGCGAGGGAGGTGTTGACAGCTTGTTGCTCTTGCCTCGCGGGAGGTAAGGTTGCTAAGTAACATGAGTTTAATTAATTATGTGATCATTGCAAGTTCAGTTGTGTTACAATATAAAGATGTACTTTATTTTATCTGCCACACTGTTTTGGTTAAGTTGTTAACACAGGAATACTTTAGTATAAGTTATTCTTGTGAAGTGTCTTAGTCTTATCATATCGTGTGGTGAGATTTTGCAACCCCTTCGTTTGAGACTGGCCTCCGCGGTGCTCTGCAACATCCGGTCCCCTTATTCTCTCGTGGGCGGCCAGACAGTATAGGTGGTGGTAGCTCTCTCTAGTGGCACACCAGTCTGCCCGTTTATTTGTCCTTGCTTGCATAAGAGTAGCGTAACGTAATTAACAGAGAATCCTAGACATCCATTTCTTCCTTTTTATTATTCCTTTCCTCTGATCAGCATTTTACTATATTTCCCTTGTTTTATCATATGTTCTGTACCTTCGGTGGCTATTTCGGGATTCGTGATAGGGAAGAGCTGGGAGGTTTGCCAGGGTCCTTACTAATAAGCACTGTTAATCCCATAGACAGTCCACACACACACACACATCCATAACCCCTACATATTTTTCCCAGTGTTCGTGCTTAGGACCCGGTAACAACCTTGACGGTTCTGCCCCAGCACTTGTGTGTTCCCTATCTCGGGTTTCGAACTGAGGCAACGGAGTGTTTAACCCTTAAAAAGCGGCTCACCACATAAGTCGAGTTAAATAAAGCTGGACTATGTGGCGGCGCTCGACATAACTCGAGTGGCAATTTCAGCACGTAATGTTGCTGAGAGAGAGAGACAAGTGGTGGCAGGAGAGTAGCGAGTGTATGACTGCTCCAGACCACCGCGGCGAACCTACTGACACGAATCTCACCTCCCTCCTACCTCTCTCACTCGCTATATACGGAATTGTATCGGGAAAGTGGCTAATTACATGCTTTTTGCACTCGTGTTGCACGGTTATTGCAAGAAAACTAGCCATCATAAAAGGATCGTTATGGTGTCATTCAAAAGCTCTGTTTATGCCCTTTCAGGGATAGATACTTGTTTTACGTTCTGGGTCTTATTTAGGCATGAAAATGATCACGTAAACAGCCCTATTTTGGCTAAAAACACCCCGCTGGGCGGTACATATAAATAAACCGCATAGGCCGCTCGTAAAGGGTTAATATTAATTAGGAATCCAGCTTCAGTCTGGACCCCCCCCCCCCATATTTAAGTGAGTGTGGGAGGTGGACTCTTAAGAGTTCATTGTTTGGGCGGTATCTCACTGGGGGGGGCCCAGGTTGAAGCAGGATATACTGGTGTGATATTAGAGGTGGTCAGGGCAATTTGCTTCCACTAATATCACCCCGAGGTTAGTAGTCATATTAGGACACTGCCTTGTATTGTTAGAACATTATTATATGCAATATTATTATGTGCAACTCTCTTGGGTTGAGAGTGAATTACCGTTGGCTTGTTTGCGCACGGTTTAGTATTGTCGAGGGCGCGCATAGCCTGTTATGCTCGAAGTACACCTGCACTCTTTTTTTAGTTGATGTCTGCTGGTAGCCTATATGTATTTAACTGTTTTGATTATCCAACCCAGCATTGCTAATCCCGGTGTTGGTTTCGAGTTCTCGTAGCTAGTAAGTTACATGAGTATTTCTGTTCTACTTATTATTCAGAATAGGAGCAGGGTAGTGTGCACCTTAAGCCCTGAGAAGAGCCTGGAAGCGTTCATAAAGCTCTTACCTGTTGCGTCGTGGTGTTGTTTGGTAGAGAGACAAGGTGCATTTGCATTAGTAATTATTTTCTTATACCGTCTCTGAGCAACTGAGGTCCAGATGCGTAACAGTGGCGACCTTGCCCAGAATAGTACCAGCAGTATCAATAAGATTTATTTTGATCAGGGGATTTTTTTTTTTAGAATAGGTGTCTAACATTTATATTTTATTATGTCTGAACTTGTAACAAGCAAGAGAGGAGGGGGAGAGTGTCGTGCCGTTGCATATTACCAGTGAGGAGGATGCGAGAGTGTTCCTTCGGAGTTCTCCAGAATGGGCACAGATGCAGTTGAGAAGGGTGGAGGAATTGAGGTTGATAGCATCAGTGTTGGGAGTAGATGGGTCTTTTCTTACCACGGGGGAAGCTTATCAGCAGTATATATGGCAGTATTATTATGATGTTCGAGAGGAGGCTGAGCCAACAACTGTGCCGGCAGGAGGCTATATCACACCTGCACGCTCTCTGCCGTGCACACCCAGTCCTTTTAACCCTCCGGGCCCGGGCTGTATCTCCATAGGACAGTGTGCGCTACCCGGGCGATCTGGCCGAAAAACGTCTAGGCCTAGGCTACCGTATTTTTTTGAATTTTAACTGCTAGAAATTTCCCAGGCATCTATAAATGTAGTGCGGTTTCTAATCTGTTGAGTAGAGCTCTCCAAGTCAACTGGTTCAGTTGTGATGGCGATTTTAGTGGAGCTAATTTTGCCGCGATGTTGACAATATCGGAGCTTTTCACACACTAATTTCGTCTGACGTCACAACAATAACATTGATCCGACGTCTCCTTATTGTTTTCGGAGGTGCGGTGACGCAACGATCGGCTTTGTTTACATGCGTCGGACGCACGGCGTTCAGACCAAGCTGAATAGGCTTGAAAGCTTACTGCCTAGTAACAGGACACCCGGGCACCTGCCCTTATTTCGTGGAGTCCTTCCACACGGACACCCGGGGAGGAAGGGTTAATGAGAGGCATAACGGCTTCCCAGTTTACATGTCCTACTGTTGTTCCCCGTTGTTGCCCTGGTGTGCCCCAACTTACTCAACCCAATTTTTATCCTTTACACTATACTCCTGCCGCTGGCTGGGCGGCACAGAACCAGGTTACACCTACGCCCCCCATTTATCCCAGCCGAACTTTCTACGATTCAGCCACGTTACCGTCCCACTTATGTTCCTACACCACCCCCTACTTTTGCCCTGGTAGGGCTATCGAGTGATGCTCTGGTACAATTAGAGTTGAAGAAATTGGAAATGCAAGAGAGAGAGAGAGAAAGGCAGGAGAAAAGAGAAGAGAGAGAGATGCAGGAGAGGTTAGAAACACAGAGAATGACAATGGAGTTACAGAGAACCAAAGTTGAGGTAGACGGGGGTAGGTACACAAGGGGACAAGTTGGCACAGTACACAGGGAGGAATCTAGCGAGTTAAAGTTGTCTCGTAGCCTGAAGCTCGTTCCCGCTTTTGATGAGGAAAAAGTCACTGAATGGTTCCAGCGATTTGAAAAGAAAGCAAGGAGTTCGAGTGGCCACGGGAACGCTGGGTTCCAAATGTTCTCAAGGGAAAAGCGCTCGAGGCATATGATTGGATGTCAATGGAGGACTTAGCAGAGTATGATAATTTAAAGCAGGCTATCCTTAAGACTTATGAACTCAGACCAGAAGCCTATCGCCTTAAATTTCGTAATGCAAGGAAGAAGCTAATCATACGCACGTTGAGTTTGCTAAGTACCTCCGTGATTGTTTGTTTCGTTAGCTCTTGAGTGAAAATGTAACCAATTTAAATGAGGCAGTTCAGCTTTTCCTGCTAGAACACTTTACCAACAATGTCGACAGAGAGATTTGCCAAAAGATCCGTGAGAAGCTCCCCGGCAAGCTGTCTGATGCTGCCGTGTGGGCTGATGATCGAGTGTTGGCAACCAAGGGTTTTACTGATCGTGCCAAATATGCCCCCCCCCCACGACTGCACGCGACGAGAAGTACCGAGCAGGTGGAAGCGGAGGGTACAGTAATAGTGGCCCTGGTCCCACACGTAATAATAACGGTGGAGACAGACCAAAATCACCAAATTCAGCCCGACCTGATTCCAGTGTTGTTAGGTGTTATGGGTGTAAACAGGCCGGACATATTAAACCAAACTGTCCCCAGGCAAAGTCTTCTGCAGCGCTTGCTAAGCCTGTGTCGCTAGTGGTTGGTATCCAGGGAGGAGGGGATGAATCTTTGCTACCGAGGTTGGAGGCAGACCGAAGGGTGAAGCATGGGGTGCCAACGGCCGTGGCACAGCCTGCCCCCGACTAAGTGTCTCAACTAGGTACCAATACAGGTCCAGAAGCCTCGCTTGCTTGGTGCCAGGCTTTCGTTCATGAGGGTGAAGTAGAGCTGTGTGGGAAGGTGCATCCAGTCAAGGTTCTTAGGGATTCGGGAGCTAAGCAGTCCATGTGTTTGAACTTGACAGGGAAGCCGATAAAATCTGACGAGTTTCTGTTATGTCGAGGTGTAAACACTGAGGCCTATTATAGCCTCGTTCCTGTTCATCTTAGGTGTCCTGTAGTCACAGCGACGGCGAAGGTAGCGGTCGTGGACACATTACCTGAGGAGGGGATTGATTTTCTGCTTGGAGCAGATATGGCAAGGAGTAGAGTCTTTCCACCTCCGGTAGTGGTGTCGGAGCAGGTACAGCCGGAGGAGAGGAACAAGGAGGCTAAGAAGCTGCCTCCCGATTTGTTTCCGGTGTGTGAGGGCATGAGATCTATGGCCCAGGTTGCACAGCCGGAGAAATTGTTAGGGGAGGAGATAGATCTGATCGAGGGGATGTACAGTAATGAATCTGTATCACCCATAGATTCGACTGATCTGCAGGATGCCGAGGGTGTGCAGGACGAGGAGGAAAGCTCAGCGGAAAGCTCCTCACTCGTTTCACCCGGTGCCAGAGGTGATACTGAAGGGAGCGATCGGGTCCCTACGGGAGGACCGGTTGATGCTGTCATCGAATCAGACCGACTTGGAGGCTATACCTAATCTTACCACCGTGGCACTGGGGGAGATTGGTGAGGCACCGCAGAGTGATGCTATATTAACACACTTGTTTTCTAAGGTCGGGGAGAGTAATCCAGGCAGACGTAAGACCCATCAGCTGTGCCAGGTTAACGGGGAGTTGTCTGAGGCAGTTTGTGCTACTGTATCCGCTCAGAACGGGTTAGTAGAGAAAGTTGAGTCAGATCCGGTCAATTTCTTGTCTATGTTATTGACTGGAGAGTTGGAGTCGGAGGTGCAGGGTGAGCCCGGGCCTGGTGGATGGTGGTTGGATAACCCAGGTCCCGGGGCTAGCGGTTCATGCACTGTGGGAACGCCAGGCAAGGCTCCTGCAGTGCCTCTCAACCCCCCTCTGTACTCTCCCCAATTCACCGGTCACAGGGACCAGGATGCCGTGCCTCGTTGCCCTGTCCTGGTTGTAGAAGGCATGAAGGAGGAGCAGGAGGAGGAGAGGGAGCTTTTCCCAGGTGAGGCTGTGCCGGCTGGGACATGGGCAGAGATCGGGTACCTGGCCCTGCGGGAGAAATTGACCCATTTACCTCCGGAAAGGGTTGAGGAGATGTTTACTACCTTGTGGGCTTATCCACACGTGTTCGGGGATGCACCAGGTTTGACATCTTGGGCGGTGCATAACATCGATGTGGGAGAGAACAAGCCTATAAAATTACCACCTTGCAAAGTAAATTTACTCTCCAAGACAGATACCTACCCTTTACCGAGAGTTGATGACTCGGTAGACAAGATTGGGGCAGCCACATGCATTATATAAGTGGACTTAGTTAAAGGCTATTTGCAAGTCCCACTACCAGAACATGCCAAGAAAATCGCTAGTGTTTTGGTGGGGGGAGGAGTTTATCAGTGCCAGGTAATGCCTTACGGCTTGAATTATGCTCCCGCCACCATTCAGCGGTTAATGGACAGGGTTGTGCATGATGTCCCCAATTGTTTAGTCTACATGGATGATGTTAAGCACCCCATTTTCTACTTTTCGAAAAAGTTTAACCGAGCACACAAGAATTATTCTGTGATCGAGAGGGAGTTGCTAGCTATTATTTTGAGTTTATACCATTTCGCTGTTTATTTGCCACCATATGGGCCCGTGCTCAGAAGCTACTCTGACCATCATCCTCTGCAGTTTCTTAATAGGCTCAGGGACAAGAACCAGAGACTTACTCGCTGGAGTTTGATGTTGCAAGAATATCATCTCGATGTTAGGCACATCCGTGGTGATAATGTCCTGGCAGACTGTTTGTCCCGTGAGTCCTCTGAGGAATGTTAGGAGAGCACGAGGCTTTTTAGTTAGTAAGTCATATTTCCTCATGTTAAAAAAATCTATAAAATGTAAAAATACAAAAGACTGTCAATGTAAATATTTTGCAGTTGTAAACTAATGATGAAAGTTTTGTTTCAAAGGTTCAAAACTCTCCCCCCCCCCCCCCCCCCGTGTGAGGGTGTCACAATGACCAGGACCCGCATTCACTAACGGTTGTAGTGTGCGATGTCGTATAGCAACCTACGATCGTTCCTAAGGGAGTGCGGAAGGTGTATTCACGAACGCATCGTTGAGGTCCCTTTCGGTTATTTTCACCGAGGCATCTCTTGACCAATCAGGCGCTTGGCCTTTGTAAATAAACAAAATGTCACCCACATGATCGAAGCGCCAAGAAGAACCTAATATAATTTAATTTATGAGCTTTTCATTGATTAGCATGGCTAATTCGATCCACCACAGCCAACAGGAAGAAGAATAGAGTATCTTGTGAATTGATGATAAGAAATAAGCCTAGCTAGGCTACAGGGAAGCCTGTTAGTGGCCCAAGTTAAAGGATTTCCGACGGATTGATCATTGATAATCATCTGTTAGGCTAGTTGTGAAATTTGTGTATTATTATACCTTAACCACAGTATATTGTTCTACTTTACCATGTCTACACCTAGACAGGGTGAGCCAAACCAAAATGCCAGACTTTACTATGTCTATGCCTACACAGGCAGTTCTAGCCAAGCCAAAATGCCAGACTTAGCCTAGGCCTAATTTTTCAAAATAGGCTATTTTTGTATTCACACCTCAAGGCCTATCTACCTTTTCAAAATAGGCCTAGCATAGGTCTAGGCTATATATAGCCTATATATATATTTTTTTTTTTTTTGGCTATAGGCTAGCCTAGTGTAATATATTTTTGTATTCATAACACCTCCATTTTTGTTGAGGGGGCAATGCCCCCCTCAACCCATTATTGTATCCCAAGGTTGGTAGCATAACAATTTACCCAACATCTGGCCATGGGATACAATAATGGGGTGAGGGGGGCTTAGACCCCCCCTACCCCTCATGACATTGTCATCATCATATATTTTACCAGCAGGGTTGCAAATAAGAGCAGTCAAATTAGATGCGAATATAACGGCGTGTTCGTCTATGTAAACAAAGCGGACAGTACACCCGCTGACACAACTCTTACCTTGGTAAGGGTGGTGTTACCGGGCGTACTGTCCTTGTTTAGATGAAGTTGCAGGCTTGGTTATGTTCACGTCTAATATGACTGCATTTAATTACATAATTATCCCACGGCCAGCTGTTATTTGCCCCCTGCTGGAAATATATATGGTGATGACAATAAGTCATGGGGGATGAAGGGGGTAAAGCTCCCCTCAACCTATTGCCCAACAGTTGGCCATGGGATATAATGATAGGTTGAGGGGGGCTTTGTCCCCTTCACCTCCCATGATTTTTTTTTTTTTTTTTTTTTTTTTTTTTAAGAGACAATGAACGGAGGAAGGAAAAACACAGATAAAACAAAAAGGTCCATGTGCCTAAAGGCATCCTCCATTCATAAAATGTTTGTAACACCTGGATTTAAACATTTGTAGATTGTAAGTTTGTGGAAAGCAATTCGAGGGAAGTGAATTCCAAAGAGTAGTAGCTCTGGGGATAAATGAATTCTGATAAGCAGAAGTTCTGCATTGTGGAGGAGAAAGTGTAAATTCATGGGCGCTCTCAGCTGCCCTAGTTCTACGGGGAAAGATATGGAAAGGCGGCACAATTGAAGCAAGTTCCTCGGAACAATTGCTGTGAAAATATCTGTAGAATAATGCAAGGGATGCAACGTTTCTTCGTATGGATAATGTAGGAAGGTCCTGTGTGATTGCAGGGTTATTGATTAATCTAATAGCTTTATTTTGAATTTTGTCCAACTGCCTCAATGCAACCACTCATATTGCCATCATCAAATATATTACCAGCATGGGACTAATAACAGCTAGTTAACAAGGAGGACGGTACGGCTGCAAACACCATCTTTACCTTCTAGGATTCTACTTTACTATGCTTAGGCTACACAAAGCTAGGCATTGCTAGCCTAACCAAAATACCATACGCAGGCCTAATTTTTTAAATAGCCCTAACTTTTTTCAAAATAAACCTAGGTTATAGCCTAGGCCTATAGCTAGGCTAAACAAAATTATTCACAACACCATTTATTATTTATTTGTTTAGGCTAGGCCTAGGGTAATTCTTTTCATCATTTTGTTTCTGTGGTGGGGAGTTGGAATAAAACATTTCCGCAATAAATGAGGGTTAAAATCTACTAATGGTAGGCTACGTGTTGTCGCAGCACATGAATTTGTGCATCAATTAACCTTGACTAAGTCTAGGCTGGCATATGTAGGCTATTCATAGCTTAATTCGGCCTGTCATAAGACATTAAGGATACAAATATTATCATACTTTGTATTAAATGCCTTAATGGTGTTGTAAACACAAGTTAACAATCATATTGCCTCAATAATAACTTATGTGTGTCATCTTCTCTTCTTAACGAGCTATACTGCAGACGAATTTGTTATGGTCGCGGGTTGTGTTATCGATATCTGTGTACCTATATCCGGGTCAAATTCATGTAAGGGTGGGTCCGACCACCCTTTGCGAAAGGGGCTCCCTACGATCTAAGATGGCCGCTACGACGCTTCGTGAATACCAGCGTTGAGTCGTAAGGGAACGGTAAGGGAGTTTTCGGATCGTACGACCGTTAGTGAATCCACCTCCAGGGTCTTTTAGGAGTAGCCAGACTCTAGTGGTGCCTGACTTCTGAAAGCAGCTGTGCCAAGTCTATTAGAAATACCTGGTATTGTGAGTTTCACTCCGATACCCTTCCAATTACACCTGACTAGTTTTGCTGTGCCTCTAAGTATTTTTGTCTCAATAAACATTTGTGTAGAATGAGCCCATAGTGTTATCAGTTTCGTCTAACCAGTTGTTAGTTAAGCGGCAACGTGTAGTTTGCTAGATAGTGTGGCTGGCGATGGAGGTGTTGACAGCTTGTTGCTCTTGCCTCGCGGGAGGTAAGGTTGCTAAGTAACATGAGTTTAATTAATTATGTGATCATTGCAAGTTCAGTTGTGTTACAATATAAAGATGTACTTTATTTTATCTGCCACACTGTTTTGGTTAAGTTGTTAACACAGGAATACTTTAGTATAAGTTATTCTTGTGAAGTGTCTTAGTCTTATCATATCGTGTGGTGAGATTTTGCAACCCCTTCGTTTGAGACTGGCCTTCACGGTGCTCTGCAACATCTGGTCCCCTTATTCTCTCGTGGGCGGCCAGACAGTATAGGTGGTGGTAGCTCTCTCTAGTGGCACACCAGTCTGCCCTGTTTATTTTTCCTTGCTTGCATAAGAGTAACGTAACGTAATTAACAGAGAATCCTAGACATCCATTTCTTCCTTTTTATTATTCCTTTCCTCTGATCAGCATTTTACTATATTTCCCTTGTTTTATCATATGTTCTGTACCTTCGGTGGCTATTTCGGGATTCGTGATAGGGAAGAGCTGGGAGGTTTGCCGGGGTCCTTACTAATAAGCACTGTTAATCCCATAGACAGTCCACACACACACACACATCCATAACCCCTACATATTTTTCCCAGTGTTCGTGCTTAGGACCCGGCAACAACCTTGACGGTTCTGCCCCAGCACTTGTGTGTTCCCTATCTCGGGTTTCGAACTGAGGCAACGGAGTGTTTAATATTAATTAGGAATCCAGCTTCAGTCTGGACCCCCCCCCCCCATAGTTAAGTGAGTGTGGGAGGTGGACTCTAAGAGTTCATTGTTTGGGTGGTAACTCACTGGGGGGCCCAGGTTGAAGCAGGATATACTGGTGTGATATTAGAGGTGGTCAGGGCAACTTGCTTCCACTAATATCACCCCGAGGTTAGTAGTCATATTAGGACACTGCCTTGTATTGTTAGAACATAATTATATACAATATTATTATGTGCACCTCTCTTGGGTTGACAGTGGATTACCGTTGGCTGGTTTGCACACGGTTTAGTATTGTCGAGGGCGCGCATAGCCTGTTATGCTCGAAGTACACCTGCACTATTTTTTTCGTTGATGTCTGCTGGTAGCCTATATGTATTTAACTGTTTTGATTATCCAACCCAGCATTGCTAATCCCGGTGTTGGTTTAGAGTTCTCGTAGCTAGTAAGTTACATGATTATTTCTGTTCTACTTATTATTCAGAATAGGAGCAGGGCAGTGTGCACCTTAAGCCCTGAGAAGAGCCTGGAAGCGTTCAAAGTGCTCTTACCTGTTGGGTCGTGGTGTTGTTTGGTAGAGAGACTAGGTGCACTTGCATTAGTCATTATTTTCGTATACCGTCTCTAAGCAAATGAGGTCCAGATACGTAACAATATATATATATATATATATATATATATATATATATATATATATATATATATATATATATATATCAAACAGCAAGATGGTGCTTGGTATTGATGCTGAAAATTCCTCCAGACCTATTAAGGTGGGTGACCTGTTTTTTGTATTTCCTTTTCTCTCATTCTCTGGCTTGTATCCATTCGGCCCCATACAGCCTATTGCTTTTAGACATTTATCCCCATCTTCCTGGCGAGCGATAGCAAGTCAGCATTGTATGGAGAAATCCTCGCCGAAGACATTTTCCTATCGAAAAATGTACAAACTTCGCCTGCTGTCAAACAAAAAAATGCTGGCTCGCTACCGCTCGCGAGGAAAATATCGACATCTTGGATGGAGATAAACGTCTTAAAACAGTTGGGTGAATGGGACCTAATGGATGCAACTCAGAGAGAGAGAGGGAGAAATAGAAAAATATACGAGGTGGGTCCCCTTAACTGAACATGGCATGCAACCCAGTCTTAACCCTATGCTCCCTCATACTATGGAAACTACTTTCGTCCACTGATATCTTAAGGGAGCCCACCTCGCTCTGTTTTCTTCTTTTCTCTCTTTCTTTGGCTTATATCTATATGGCCCCAATCAGCCTACTGTTTTAAGACGTTTACTCCCATCCAGGTGTCGATTTTTTCCTGGTGAGCAGTACCGAGCCAGCATATTTTGTTTAAATGTTTTGACAGCAGGCTAAATTTGTACCTTTTTTGATAGATAAATGTCTCCGGCGAAGCCGGATTTCTCCATACAATCTGGTGAGCGATAATTGACACCTGGATGGGGATAAACGTATTACAACAGTAGGCTGAATGGGGCCGAATTAATACAAGCCAGAGAAATAGAGAAGAAAAAAAAAGAGAAAACAAAAAACTGTCACCCCCGTTAACTAATTAAAGTTATATAAGTATTTGCCCCCCATCCCCCCTCCACCTTCTCTCTCTCTCTCTCTCTCTCTCTCTCTCTCTCTCTCTCTCTCTCTCTCTCTCTCGCTCTCTCTCTAGCTCTCTTGCTCGCTCGCTCGCTTGCTCTCTCACCTGTGACCTACCCACCGCAGAACACCACAAGTTGCCATTGGATACAGTGTTGTGCGCCTTGTCTCTCTCTAGCCTAAACTCACGGAAACTAGAGGAATCCCGTGATAACTATACATATATATCCGAGGTACGTTTTATGTCGGACAAAGGGTTTACATTACGCGATTTTTTATCTTCCAAAAAGAAGAGTATTAAATAGGTAAATAAGGATCAAGGTAAGTATATTGCGATTTATTTAGCCTTGATGTTGTGGTATACCTATGTATATACTGTATAATTATACTAGATTGGTTTATAATTACTGATATCCCTGTAAAGCGTATTATTGTTTTAGTCATTATTACGGTATTTGCCTTCTCACATAATATTTTAACCCATTGTATTGTTCACATGAATAAGTATACATTTTATAGAACACAGCTCATAATTTGTGCTGGAAATAATCTCCCTGTTGACGGTTGGTGGTGAATTGTTGTCGTACCATCGGCCAAATAACTGATATCTCGGCACCAAGTATACAGGGTGTCCCGCGAGTTTTGTCAAATAGTTCCAAAGTTGAAAGAATAAGTAGTTCTAAGTAACAACTATTATATACACATAGGCTTTTGGGGGCATTGTTTTGTAGTTAGTTATGGACCCTTAAAGTCGGCATTTGGTGTTTTTTGTAATTTCTAACCGTGTTTTTCTTCAATAAGATGAGGATAGGAAAAAAACTATAAAGTTAGATCAATATTTGGTATCAGCAATATATAAAACTTGATTTATTCGTTTCGTGTTAGATACACAAACATATGTTCCTACAATTACCCACCGTATCCAGCATCTGACAGACATTAATACAGCACAGAGCGAGCCAAACGTAATGACTTATTAGCGCCACTGTACGTCCCTCCCATATCCCCTATCCTCTCCCACTCTCTCTACTTATGGAAGGGACTGGGGTTCTCAAAAAGTCCTGACGTTATTCTTGGCTTACAGTGTGCTGTTTTAATAATCCAGGAGGGTTGATAGCCTCTGAAGTCCTATTTCCACTAACTAACTACCCATATAGCGTGGTGGAGTGGTCTTGCCACTGGACTGGCAATCCAATGCACCCGGCTTCAAATCCTGATATGTCATTGGGAAGATATTATTATATTTGTGCTGTATCAATGCATTACCACAAAGCCCACCGAAACTTCAAATAAATACCCTCATTGTTCCCCGATTAAATAGCACTGTATGCATATTCCCATATTCAAAATATGCTACAGGGGGACAATGCCTAGCGAGTTCATTGCTCAATAGGTGGGGTTCTCACAGTGAAGGTCCGAGTCTAGGAGATGAGAGAGTGAAGCACTGGAGCGAAGCAGCTTCAGAGATGGGGCTGCTTCGAGCCGTGAGTGAGCAACTATGCCCCATGCATCCTGCGAAGGGAAGATGGCAGGGGCTGGTTGCAGCTAAAAGTGCTTTACATGTCTAATCTAGTCAGGAACAAAACCTCACTGGCTTCACCGTTCATAATGGTTGAATGTATAGGCTCTCAGCCAATGACCGAGAGGGAGTAGTTGGAATATAGAAGAAAAAAACACTCACACTCTCTCCTGTTTGTGTTAACAAATTTACAAAGTAGATATTATTAACTTATTGTTTTCCCACCCACTTATTTATATGTAGAATGGTGAGTGCCCATGAGTGTGAGTGAAAAAGTGTGGAAAACAAAGAGTGTGTAAGCTTTAGAGATAAATTATACGAAAAAGTCGAGGACATTGTAAAATATGGTCAATCTATATTTGCCATAATTTTCATAATTGTACAGACACCAGTTAAATTTACTGAACACCGACATATATTAGGCATATTGATATAACTATTGTAATATTACATTTTTAGTAAATAAACATACTAAATTGTATATGGTTATATTGTATTCGCTAATATTAGTATTCATTAACTTTGGTTTAAATTATTATAAAACTAATCACAGAAGCTATAATTATACTCAGCATATTTCACATCTCGTGTTTGGTTTAGGTTATTAAAATCAACTCGGAGTATAAAGAGTGGTATCCCCAACCTCAACGTTTATCCCCAACTCCAACGTTTATCCCCAACCTCAACGTTTATCTCAAACCCCAACCTCAACGTTTATCCCCAACCCCAACGTTTATCCCCAACCTCAACGTTTATCTCCAACCCCGTTTATCCCCAACCTCAACGTTTATCTCAAACCCCAACGTTTATCCCCAACCTCAACGTTTATCCCCAACCTCAACGTTTATCCCCAACCTCAACGTTTATCTCAAACTAAAACGTTTATCCCCAACCTCAACGTTTATCTCAAACCCCAACGTTTATCCCCAACCTCATCGTTTATCCCCAACCCCAACTTTTATCCCCAACCTCAATTATTATCCCCAACCCCAACGTTTATCCCCAACCTCAACGTCTATCCCCAACCTCAACGTCTATCCACATTCCCAACGTTTATCCCCAACCTCATTGTTTATCTCCAACCTTAACGTTTATCCCCAACCTCAACGTTTATCCCCAACCGCAACGTTTATCCCCAACCTCATCGTTTATCCCCAACCCCAACGTTTATCACCAACCTCAACGTTTATCCCCAACCTCAACGTGTATCCCCAACCTAAACGTTTATCCCCAACATCAACGTGTATCCCCAACCTCAACGTGTATCCCTAACCTCAAAGTTTATCCCCAACCTCAACGTTTATCCCCAACCTCAACGATTATTCCCAACCTCAACGTTTATCCCCAACTCTACGTGTATCCCTAACCTCAAAGTTTATCCCCAACCTCAACGTTTATCCCCAACCTCAACATTTATCCCCAACCTCAACATTTATCCCCAACTTCAACATTTATTCCCAACTTCAACGTTTATGCCCAACCCCAACGTTTATCATCAACCTCAATGTTTATCCCCAACCTAAACGTTTATCCCCAACATCAACGTGTATCCCCAACCTAAACGTTTATCCCCAACATCAACGTGTATCCCCAACCTCAACGTGTATCCCTAACCTCAAAGTTTATCCCCAACCTCAACGTTTATCCCCAACCTCAACGATTATTCCCAACCTCAACGTTTATCCCCAACTCTACGTTTATCCCTAACCCCAACGTTTATCCCCAACCTCATCGTTTATCCCCAACCTCAACGTTAATCCCCAACCCCAACGTTTATCCCCAACACAAACGTTTATCCCCAACCTCAACGTTTATTCCCAACCTCAACGTTTATCCCCAACCTCAATGTTTATCCCCAACCCCAACGCTTATCCCCATCATTGGTTTGATACCTTACAAGGTAAACTTTTCATGGTGGTTGGGTTTGTTTAGTAGTATACTGTATATATTATTATTATATTTATTTGTTGGTTTAGACACCTAAATGGCACAAAAGGTTTTGTTATTGATAAAGAAATGGGACGAATGGTATTCCAAACGACAAACTAATGAGGCGAACGCCTTAAAACCTTGAAATTAATGTGGCTAAACATGCAGACACCTGGTAGTGCACATGTGGCCGAGCGCGCTTAGTACTCTGTATTGGGAGCGCTAGCTCTGATGTCGGGGGTTCGATCCCACGCGCCGGCAGCGGAAGTTCTCTAAAAAAAAAAAATCCCTGGCCGTGAAGGCAAGGTCTGGACGGACCGCCTCGGGGGACCCACAAAGTCTCCTGCCCACGTTCTACTCCTTCGGGAGTATGTAGGCGCCCTCGTTAGCAGCCAGGATCAGTCTATTGATCCCTTAGGATAAGATCTAGGTTAAGTCTGTGTATTTTCAGCCCCATTGGCTGCCGGCTTGAAATAAACCGATTATTATTATTATTATTATTATGTATATATCTATATATATATTAAAACAAAGGAACACCAAGCTTTCGGAACACTTGTGGAGCTAATCATGCAGACACCTGGTAGTGCACATATACAGGGTGTTCCAATAATGTTTTTCATAAATTATAATTATGGTGGACTCATCAGACAAAAATAAGAATACATTACTCTATGAACATGAGGTTGAGTATTTATATTAACGGAGTTATTACACGATTTAAGTTAACGATAGATACAATGCCATTCAGTCCAAGGTGTAATGTTGCCATTTTAGTGGATTATATCCATTTGGCCTTCGCTATCGCTTGCTAGCCTCAAGATAGTGACCAGTAGCGATCTGACTTTTCGGTAGAAAAATATGTCCGGCTTCGCCGGATTTGATTTTTCTACCGGCGAAGCCGGACATATTTTTCTACCGAAAAGTCAGATCGCTACTGGTCACTATCTTGAGGCTAGCAAGCGATAGCGAAGGCCAAATGGATATAATCCACTAAAATGGCAACATTACCCCTTGGACTGAATGGCATTGTATCTATCGTTAACTTAAATCGTGTAATAACTCCGTTATTATAAATACTCAACCTCATGTCATAGAGTAATTTATTCTTATATTTGTCTGATGAGTCCACCATATAATTTATGAAAAGCATTACTGGAACACCCTGTATATATATATATATACTACAGGGTGTTTTAAAACAACACTGCCAGAGTATGATAACCACATTGATAAAAATATATAACATATTTCTATTCTATTTTACCAAAAATATATTGTAACGGAGATAAATGGTTATTTAGAAATGTAGCAAAACAGGGTTCTGAGCTCAGCACAAAACATATGATACATAATATGAATGATTACCAAGTAAAAAAGGTAAAGAGGAGATATCTAATGACCTAATCACATATGAATAATTACAAAATCAAAGTAACATAAAATTGGTAATGATATTTTGCAATTAGAAGAAAACTGCTAAGTATTATAATCCAAGTAGCGTAAAAAGATATGCACCATTTGTAACGATGACCAAGAGGTAAAATAATGAATCTCAAGTCTGGGTCAGGTATCCGAACACTGTTATAGGTAATTTAATCGTTCGTGAAACGGTTTGAATGGGAAACAATTGTTCCTGCGCAATTTACTGTTTCAATAGAAATACCTCATTACGTTACTATTATCACACAGTACTAACGAAATATGTCTATCAGTTTTATGGTTGAAGTTTGACGATTTTACGTAGCTGTAGACATACAAGTATACGGTGTTCACTAATTAATATTTAAAATCATCTAATGGTACCCAAAACAAACAATTTACGTCACTTGGACTTAACGAGTATAAAATAACAAAGGCAGAGACACACCTAAATAACGACAATCCATATTTATGTGATATATAACTGTCTTCGTGGTGCAATGCATAAGTGCGTTGATTTTCGGTGTGAGCATCCTAGGTTCATGAGACTTACAAATATTGGGTATATATCACAAATATACGTGAGCCACTACATGTTTCTAATCTCTCAGTGGGGTTCGAACCGCCGACAGTCAGGACGATAGCCACGCTTTAATCAACTACACCGCGGCAGTCAAAAGTTGCGTCGGGACACTCAGAAATCCTTGTATGGTATTCTGGAATACGGATCCTACGACTAGGTATGAATAAATTGAAATATATTCGCCTATTGGGTTTCCCTTCTCCTTAACATAAATAGGATAGAGGGTTGAGTGTCTTTTAGACTGCCGTGGTGTAGTTGATTAAAGCGTCGGCTATCGTCCTGACGGTCGGCGGTTCGAACCCCACTGAGAGATTAGAAACATTTAGTGGCTCACGTGTATTTTTGATATATATATATATATATATATATATATATATATACTGCATATGTGTGTGTAGAATTATATATCATAGATATAATAATACATATGTTGTAGATATTTATCATTGATTTATAAATTACAAGTTAACTTATCTACTATTATATTAATATAAGAATCTGAGATAAGGTCATCTTGTTTAATAATCCATCATCACCCTTCCGCGCACCTCTGGACGCGATTGCGTCGTTACAGGGATACTTTAAAACCTTGTGACCATCATGGGTGTTTCGAAACATTCAGTTTAATTACTTCAACCTCTGCAGTTGTCTTCGAACGAGTTGTGGGAGAGGTAATTATGAGATTAAGATATTTATATTTCTGAATACTAAACGGCAATCCCCGGACCTGAAAGGATTAATTATGTTATGAACTTCTCTCTCATCATCTCTCCCTGTCACCACATATGCGTGGAGTAAGGGATACCATTCGAAACTCGTATGCGGGAGGCTCTTTGTAGTGCTAACCAAAGTTAGGTTAGGTTAGGCAAATTGACCACAATGCATTGTAGATGAGCCACACACACACATACACACAAGGTGGCACAGAATTCGGTTACGCACGTAGCACAAATTGGTAACGCTACCTTCTATACATATTTGTAGCCAAGCGGTAAGCTACGTGAGACCGAGACCGTCCCATAGTTAATTTGTTTTAGCAAACCAAATGTTTATAACCATTCTATATATTTCTTTGTATAATGGTCAATTAAAAACAAAACAGTTTGTATAAGATACTGGTAGTTTTAAAGTTGATTATAATATGTGTGGATGAACGAATGAAGACATTAATGCTAGTAGATGCTAGGGTATATATGGGTATTGAGATGGATTTCTGTGACCATTACGTAGAAGTTGTTACAATTAGGATACATAAGAAGTGCGTGAAGAGAGCTAGTGTAGGGCGGGAGATAGGTGAAGTGGTGAAGAGGATGGAGAGGTTACAGGAGAAGGAGTTCAGGGAAGAGTTCAAGAGAGCAGTAGAAAGACGATTAGGTAGGTTTGACTTGGAGGGTATGGAGGAAGTAGAAGAGGTGAGGGAAGTGTTTAAGGAAGAGATGTGTGCTGTATGTGAAGAGGTATGTGGAGTTAGGAAAAGAGGGAGGGAAGTGAAGGGAACAGCATGGTGGACTGAAGAGATAAAGTTAGCTAACAGTTGAAGATAAGAAGAAAGCATATAGAGAGTGGTTAGGTAGTAGAGGGAATGAAGATTTGGAGAGAGAGAGAAAAGGGAAAGGTACTTGGAGACAAATATAGTGGTGAAGAGAGTAATGCAGAAAAGTAAGAGAAGAGTAGGGAAGGGTTTGAAAGATAAAAATGGGTGAGTGCCAGTCAAGAAGCAAGAACAAGTCGAAAGATGGTGGGATTATTTCAACAAATAGTTGAACGTAAAGAATTAAACGGCAGCAAACATAGTTGGATGGGGTTTGGGAGGAAGAAGAAGAGAAGTAGTGGAGGAGGAGGTGGGGATCAGGAGGTCAGAAGTGTTTGAAACCTTAAAAAGAGTGAAGATGAAGAAAGCATCAGGAATAGATGAAGTGTGTGGGGAAATGCTGAGGTATGGGGGTGAGATAGTACAAAGGAAATCAAGCAAGAACAGGTCTGGTGACCCTTATAGGCTGCTTGTCTTCCAAAACACTGAGGATCAATTGTCCAAACAGTGGTTTGGAGTGGGTAAGGGAACATTGGAAAGGGAACTACTGCCCTGGAACTAATGTCCGTGGCAGGATTAGGAAGTTGGTAGGGGACAGATGGGTTAGTAACTGAGGGGGGGATAAAATAAAGTAATTTATTTACAAACGCAGTCAGTCGCGGGTTTGATGCAAGATATATGTCTAGGCGAAGTTTAAATGAATCAACGGTGCTGCAGTCTATAACGTCTCGGGGAAGCCCATTCCACAAGTTGACAACTCGATTGAAGAAGAAATTCTTAGATTCGTGCGAGTTAAAAGATTTACCGATAATTTTGCAACCGTTTCCCCGCGTGTAATTAGATTAGTCGAAAGTGAAGTACTTACTACAGTTCATATTGTCAATGCCTTTGATGATTTTGAACACTTTAATTAAGTCGCCTCATAATCTGCGCTGGGTTAAAGGAAATAGATTTAATTCTCTAAGACGCTCTTCGTATGGTTTGTTCTTTAGGCTAGATATCATTTTGGTAACTTTACGTTGAACTCGTTCTAGCTTGTCTATATCTTTTTGGTAATAAGGGCACCAGGACCCAGATTCACTAACGGTCGTAGCGTGTGATGTCGTACAGCACCCTACGATCGTTCCTAAGGGAGTGCGGAAGGTGTATTCTCGAACGCATCGTTGAGCTCCCTTACGGCTCCTTTTCGGTTATTTTCACCGAGGCTTCTCTTGACCAATCAGGCGCTTGGCCTTTGTAAATAAACAATATGTCAGCCACATGACTGAAGCGCCAAGAAGAACCTAATATACTTTAATTTATGAGCTTGTCATTGTTTAGCCTGGCTAATTCGATCCACCACAGCCAGCAGGAAGAAGAATAGAGTATCTTGTGAATTGATGATAAGAAATTACCCTAGCTAGGCTACAGGGAAGCCTGTTAGTGGCCCAAGTTAAAGGATTTTCGACGGATTGATCATTGATAATCATATGTTAGGCTAGTTGGGAGTGTATTATTTATACCTTAACCACAGTATATTGTTCTACTTTACCATGTCTACACCTAGACAGGGCGAGCCAAACCAAAATGCCAGACTTTACTATGTCTATGCCTACACAGGCAGTTCTAGCCAACGCCAAGCCAAAATGCCAGACTTAGCCTAGGCCTAATTTTTCAAAATAGGCCTAGGGTAATTTTTTTGTATTCACAACACCTCAAGGCCTATCTACCTTTTCAAAATAGGCCTAGCATAGGCCTCCTCAATCTATTATCCAACAGTTGGCCATGGGAAATAATGATAGGTTGAGGGGGGCTTTGTCCCCCTCACCTCCCATGACTTATTGCCATCATCAAATATATTACCAGCATGGGACTAATAACAGCTAGTTAACAATAAGGACGGTATGCCTGCAAACACCATCTTAACCTGCTAGGCTTCTACTTTACCATGCTTAGGCTACACCAAGCTATGCATTGCTAGCCTAACCAAAATACCATACGTAGGCCTAACTTTTCTAGCTTAAGCCCTAACTTTTTCAAAATAAACCTAGGTTATATCCTAGGCAAGGCTAAACAAAAATATTCACAACACCATATAGGCTAGCCTATTATTTTTTGTTTAGACTATGCCTAGGGTAATTCTTTTCACAATTTTTTTCCTGTGATACTTTCAAATTTGTTGAGGAAATAGGCTACCCTAATCTAACCCAGCTAGGCATTGCTAGCCTAACCAAAATACCATACATAGGCCTAACTTGTCGAGCCTAAATAGCCCTAACTTTTTCAAAATAAACCTAGGTTATAGCCTAGGCTAGGCTAAACAAAATTATTCACACAGCGTTTATTATTTATTCATTTTTTAGGAATAAATGAGGGTTAAAATATACTAATGGTAGGCTACGTGTTGTCGCAGCACATGAATTTGTGCATCAATTAACCTTGACTAGGTCTAGGCTGGCATATGTAGGCTATTCATAGCTTAATTCGGCCTGTCATAAGACATTAAGGATACAAATATATTCATACTTTGTAATAAATGCCTTAATGGTGTTTTAACACAAGTTAACAATCATATCGCGCTATTATTGCCTCAATAATGACTTAGTGTGTCATGAAGAGCTATACTGCAGACGAATTTGTTATGGTCGCGGGTTGCGTTATCGATATGTGTGTACCTATATCCGGGTCAAATTCATGTAAGGGTGGTCTGGACAACCCTTTGCGAAAGGGGATTTTAGGGGCTTCCTACGATCAAAGATGGCCGCTACTACGCTTCGTGAATACCAGCGTTGAGACGTAAGGGAACGGTAAGGGAGTTTTCGGATCGTACGACCGTTAGTGAATCTGGGTCCAGGATTGAACGCAGTATTCCAGAAGAGGGCGGATTAAGGAATTGTAAAGGGTTAGGATAACTTCTTTGGATTTATGCTCAAATGACCTGCCTATAAAGCCAATTATTATGTTTGCTTTCATAACAACTTCTGAACATTGTTGACTCGGATTTACTGTAGGTTACTCGATATTGTTACCCCCAGATCGGTTTCTCTGTTTACATTCTTAAGCTGAGTGCCATTCATCGAATAGTTTGCTTTCTCATTTTGGTATCCGATATGTAGTACTTTACATTTATCCGCATTGAAACTCATTTGCCAAATTTGGGCCCAATGTGACAACTTATCTAGATTGTGTTGCATATCTTCAACTTGTTCTTTTGAGAGTACGCTATTTGCAATTTTTGTATCGTCATCAAATTTTGAGATTGTACAGGTGAGACCCTCATCTATGTCGTTGATGTAAATTAGAAAGAGAATTGGTCCTAGTACCGATTCCTGAGGTACCCCGCTACTTACATTGGTCAATTTAGATGCATACCGTTTATGACTACTCTTTGCTTTCTGTCGCGGAGCCAATTTTCTATCCATTTCAACACACCGTCTTGTATTCCATGCGCTTTTAGTTTTAGCAGTTAACGTTTGTGGGAAACTTTGTCAACGACCATTTGAAAATCAAGGTATATAATATCTACAGCTTTACTCTCATCATAGAGGTTGAGGATATCGTGGAAGAAGTCTAAGAAGTTTGTTAAACAGGAACGTTTGCTACGAAAGCCATGTTGAGTATCTTTAACCCTTATTTAGCGGCGAGCAACATAAGTCGAGTTAAATAAAGCTGGACTATGTGGCGGCGCTCGACATAACTCGAGTGGCAATTTCAGCACGTAATGTGGCTGAGAGAGAGAGACAAGTGGTGGCAGGAGACTAGCGAGCGTATGACTGCTCCAGACCACCGCGGCGAACCTACTGACACAAATCTCAGCTCCCTCCTCCCTCTCTCACTCGCTACATACTCAATTATGTACTGAAAGTACCGAATTATCTGCTTTTTGCACTCGCGTTGCACGGTTATTGCAAGAAAACTATCCATCATACAAGGATCGTTATGGTGTCATTCGAATGCTCTGTTTATGCCCTTTCAGGGATAGGTACTTGTTTTACGTTCTGGGTCTTATTTAGGCATGAAAATGATCACGTAAACAGCCCTATTTTGGCTAAAAACACCCCGCTGTGCGGTACACATAAATAAACCGCATAGGCCGCTCGTAAGGTGTTAAGTATGTTATTTTCCTCCAAGTGATTTACGAGTCTGTCTCTTATGAGCGTTTCTAGCATTTTACATACAACTGAGGTTAAGCTAATTGGATGATAGTTACTGGGTAGGGATTTGCTGCCTTTTTTTTAAATCGGTGTTACATTAGCTAGTTTCCACTGATCAAGCATAGTTCCCAGACTGCAAGGATTTATTGAATAGCAATGTCAGTGGTTTGGAGAGCTCATCCTTAGCTTCCTTTAGAACTCTAGGTGAGATTGTATCAGGTCCGGGCGTTGTATTTACCTTGAGTTTGTCTAACTATTTCAATACTTCTCTCTCTGTAATGGTGATATTGCTTAGAACATCAGAATTATCTATCTGAATCGGCGATGCTGTAGGGATATCAATGAGGTCTTCTGTTGTAAAAACTGATGCAAAGAAGGTATTGAGGCATTACTCATTTGTACTTCGTCTTTGGTATATTCTCCATTTTCATCGACTAACGGTCCCCTACAGTTGAAGTAACTACTCTCTTCTTTCTGATATAACTATAGATTTTTTTGGGGTTGGTTTTACTTTGATTCGCAACATGTTACTCCAGGGTCTTTTTACTTTGCTTAATTAACCTTTTGGCTTTGCGTCGTAGTTCTACATATTTCACCCGTTCTTCGTCATTTTGTGAGGATTTTAATCTATCATTAGCAAACTTTTTAGCAAGCAGACAGTTTGAAATATCTTTAATCCACCATTTGGGCTTATCATTATGGCCTGTACGTCGTATTTCGATGGTATGCAGTCTTGCACTGCTTTTAGGTAAGTGTTTGCGAATGATTCCCAAGATGTATTTACGTCGTTATTGTTAATTAAAAAGCTCCAGTCAGTTTCTTTAAACATTGCTCTAAGTTTACGAAAGTTTGCTTGCTTGAAATTAGGAACTTTCTCGATGCTGCTATTTGGTTCGTTACTGGTAAACTTTAAACTGAAAGTTATCGTACGATGGTGGCTGTTAATGAATTCATCACCGACATTCAAATTCTCTATCAATTCTTCTTTTGTTGAAAGTACAAGGTCAAGGGCATTATTTGCGGGGGTAGGAGATCTAACAAATTGATATAGCGAACTCTCTTGCAAGTTTGCATACAGGTCTTATCCAGAGTGTGAAGTAATACTATCTCCCCACTTGGTCACAGGTAAATTGAAGTCGCCAAATATTACGGTATCTTGCGAGTTACTTAACCCACTGAGCCCCAGTAGCTTAGCCAGCAACAAGAGAATTTGACAGTGAAATTAGATGAAGCCTACAACAAGATCAACGTCCTCACCATGAAGCTGGAATCACTCCAAGAGTTTGTAACACTCAACGTTGGAGTACCACAAACTTCAATTGTCACCGCAACTCCAGCAGCCACCAACGCCCCAACGTCAATTGCCAACAATTCAACGCCTGCAGTAGCCATTTCATCTGATGGTTCCGATACTCAAGAAACAAATAGTAACTCTCTTCCCCCTCAAGACAACTTCCGTGTCGTGAGGAACAACGTTTGCCCCAAGACCAGGAAACCCATACCGATTACCGAGTGTCAAAACCGCTTCCAGATACTCGCAGACTCAGATGACGAAGCGGAAATAGAAGAAGTCCGGCTCGTGGGAGACTCGATGATACGTGGTCAGCTCACAGAGTTTTGCGCCAGAGCACCTAAGACCAGGAAGCATTTTTGTATCCCTGGTGGTGGTGTGGACGACATAGTTGCTGCAGTTAACGAAGTATCTAAGCTGGCCCCTGCTAATACAATGTACGTCATCCACGTTGGATCCAACGATGTACAGCGAACCCGGTCGGAATATTTGCTTTTAAAGTACCAGCAGCTGATCAAGTCGTTTAAGGAGAAGTCATCAAGGATCATCGTCTCAGGAATCGTCCCCCGGCTTGGTGTAGAGAGCCGATTTTACAACATAGCCACCAGCACAAATCGTTGTCTAGCAAACCTCTGCAGGAAGGAAAACGTGGGATTCGTCGACACCTGGGACAATTTCTACTACGATGACTAATTGTTTTCGGATGATGGAGTTCATCTGAAACAGGTGGGAGCAGCACGTTTTGGGCGTCTTCTCAACGATGCGGTGAAGGATTTTCTGAGAAGAAATCGACTCAGCACAGGACAACCAGGAAGGAGGACCGAAGACAGCGAGGGCGGCAACCTGCGAAGGAATTAAATGCTAATCTGTCAAGAACCGCGAACTTGGATAAAGCTCCACCAACACGACCCAAATTCAAAACCGCCAGGGATAACGACTGAGGACCCATGTCAGCCATGAATGTAAATGTAGATCCAATCAGAACCAACATTTTGATTAAAGAACGTTCTGTGAGTTCTAAAACCGCAACTTTAAAGGTTTTCTATGCAAACGCTCGTAGCATACGCAATAAATTTTCAGATTTAGAGGAACTAGTGTTTACTGAAAATTATGATGTGATTGGTATAACAGATTCTTGGCTCAATACAGTAGATAGAGACTTTTTAGCAGAGTATTCACTTCCCGGTTATGTAATGTTTGAGAAAAGCCGAATAAATAAAAATGGAAGTGGCATTTTATTTTATATCAAAGAAAGTCTTAACCCGACCCTCTTGTCAAAACCTCAAATTGTGAACGTCGACACATCTTTTGTGCTAATAAAGAATAATAAAGGTACAAAAAAAATACTTGCATTAATATACAGACCTCCAGCTCAATCAGTGCAAACTGACCGAGAAATTTATGAACAAATTGCAGATGTAAGTAACTCACAAGATACCGTATTTTTTGGCGACTTTAATTTACCTGTGACCAAGTGGGGCGATACTCTTACTTCACACTCCGGACATGACTTGTATACGAATTTGCAAGAGAGTTCGCTTTATCAATTTGTTCGAACACCGACCCGTGGTAATAACGTTCTTGACATTGTACTTGCAACAAAAGAAGAATTAATAGAGAATTTGAATGTTGGTGATGAATTCAGTAACAGCGACCAACGTACGATAACTTTCACTTTAAACTTTACTAGTAACGAACCAAATAGTAGCATCGAAAATGTCCCTAATTTCAAGAAAGCAAACTTTCATAAACTTAGAGCTATGTTTAAAGAAACTGACTGGAGCTTTTTAATTAACAATGACAACATAAATACATCTTGGAAGTTATTCGAAACCACTTACCTAAAAGCAGTGCAAGACTGCATACCATCGAAAATACGGCGTCCAGGCCATAATAATAAGCCCAAATGGTGGAATAAAGATATTTCAAACTGCCTGCTTGCTAAATAATTTGCTAATGATAGATTAAAATCCTCACAAAATGACGATGAACGGGTGAAATTTGTAGAGCTACGACGCAAAGCCAAAAAGTTAATTAAGCAAAGTAAAAAGACCCTAGAGTTACATATTGCGAATCAAAGTAAAACAAACCCGAAAGAATTCTATAGTTATATCAGAAAGAAAAAAGTAGTTACTTCAACTGTTGGACCGTTAGTCGATGAAAATGGAGAATACACCAAAGACGAAGTACAAATGAGTAATGCCCTCAATACCTTCTTTGCATCAGTTTTTACAACAGAAGACCTCAGTGATATCCCTACACCATCGCCGATTCAGATTGATAATTCAGATGTTCTAAGCAATATCACCGTTACAGAGAGAGAAGTATTGAATTGTTTAGATAAACTCAATGTAAATAAAACGCCTGGACCTGATACAATCTCGCCTAGAGTTCTAAAGGAAGCTAAGGATGAGCTCTCCAAACCACTGACATTACTATTCAATAAATCCTTGCAGTCTGGAACTATGCCTGATCAGTGGAAGATAGCCAACGTAACACCGATATTAAAAAAAGGCAGCAAATCCCTATCGTCCAATTAGCTTAACCTCAGTTGTATGTAAAATGCTAGAAACGGTCATAAGAGACAGACTCGTAAATCACTTAGAGGAAAATAACATACTTAAAGATACTCAACACAGCTTTCGTAAAAAACATTCCTGTTTAATACACCTCTTAGACTTCTTCCACGATATCCTCAACCTCTACGATGAGAGTAAAGCTGTAGATATTATATACCTTGATTTTCAAAAGGCCTTTGACAAAGTTCCCCACAAACGTTTACTGCTAAAACTAAAAGCGCATGGAATACAAGACGGTGTGTTGAAATGGATAGAAAATTGGCTCAGCGACAGAAAGAAAGCAAAGAGTAGTCATAAACGGTAAGGTATCTAAATGGACCAATATAAGTAGCGGGGTACCCCAGGGATCGGTACTAGGACCAATTCTCTTTCTAATTTACATCAACGACATAGATGAGGGTCTCACCTGTACAATCTCAAAATTTGCTGACGATACAAAAATTGCAAATAGCGTACTCTCAAAAGATCAAGTTGACGATATGCAACACAATCTAGATAAATTGTCACACTGGGCCCAAATTTGGCAAATGAGTTTCAATGCGGATAAATGTAAAGTACTACATATCGGATACCTAAATGAGAAAGCAAAGTATTCGATGAATGGCACTCAGCTTAAGAATATAAACAGAGAAACCGATCTGGGAGTAACAATATCGAGTAACCTAAAACCGAGTCAACAATGTTCAGAAGTTGTTAAGAAGGCAAACAAAATAATTGGCTTTATAGGCAGATCATTTGAGCATAAATCCAAAGACGTTTTCCTAACCCTTTACAATTCCTTAGTCCGCCCTCTTCTGGAATACTGCGTTCAATGCTGGTGCCCTTATTACCAAAAAGACATAAACAAGCTAGAACGAGTTCAACGTAGAGTTACCAAAATGATACCTAGCCTAAAGAACAAACCATACGAAGATCGTCTTAGAGAATTAAATCTATTTCCTTTAACCCAGCGCAGATTAAGAGGTGACTTAATTCAAGTGTTCAAAATCATCAAAGGCATCGACAATATGAACTGTAGTAAGTACTTCACTATCGACCAATCTAATTACACGCGGGGAAACGGTTGCAAAATTATTGGTAAATCTTTTAACTCACACGAATCTAAGAATTTCTTCTTCAATCGAGTTGTCAACTTGTGGAATGGGCTTCCCCGAGACGTTATAGACTGCAGTACCGTTGATTCATTTAAATTCCGCCTAGACAAATATCTCGCATCAAACCCGCGACTGACTGCGTTTGTAAATGAATAACTTTATTTTATCCTCCCCTCAGTTACTAACCCATATGTCCCCTACTAACTTCCTAGTCCTGCCACGTTAGTGGCAGGGTAGTAGTTCCATTTCCAATGTTCCCTTACCCACTCTAAACCACTGTTTGGACACTTGATCCTCAGTGTTTTGGAGGACAAGCAGCCTAGAAGCGTCACTAGATATGTTGTTGCTTGATTTCCATTGTACTCCTTTGTACTCCTTTGTACTAAGTAACACTGCACGATATTTCGCTGTGTATTGGCTGATAAACTTTGTGTTTATCACAAGACTCCTGCTCGGACAGGGCGCCACTAGCGCCATCTATTGTTTTGTTTTGTTTTGTAAACAAACGCTCTCTTACTATTTTATATCAAATCGTAGCCCCTAATTTTACCCATTACCTACTGTAGTAAGTATCTATTTAACCCTCTCCGACATATGACGCAATTTGAGCCTATTAGGGATACTTTAAAGCCTTTGTTACCATCAGGGTTATTTAGAAACCTTTAGTTTAGTTACTTCAACCTCTGCAGTTGTCTTTGAGTTAGCTGTGGGCAGAAAACTAATTTTGGAGAGGTAATTATAAGAGTGAGAGAACTCTATTTCTTATTGCTAATCTGGCAACCTCTGCGTCATATGTGCGTGAAAGGGTTAACTGCCTTGTATGTAAGTAAAGCTTTGCATATTAATTTGCTAATAAACAATATTGTTTACTAACTAACCTGCCTACAGGGACTAATGCCGACGACATTTTGTAAACAAACTTTTTGGGGGGATTATATTTATTAAATTCCAGCCAATTTTGTACCAAATCTAAGTGCATTCATTTATCTTTTCCCCCTCGATATATTCTTGACTTTTTCTCCTCAGACTGATTTTACTTTAAGCTAAGGGTGGTATTTGTACAAACTAACCTAGCCTAACCCAACCTGCCAAGCTTTTAACCTAACCCAAGCCTAGCCTAGCCTACTGTATAGCCAGCCAATCTGTTTTTATTATTAACTCTTGTAGATATTGTATTTAGTATCCTACTGTAGCTACTGTATATATATCTGTAATTTTAGTTGTTGCTTGCACGCTCTTGTAGTAACCTTTGACTGATACACTTTTTTTATCTAAACAGAGTAGGCTACTGCTTTACTAGGCTACAGCGACACCAGGTCCATCTGTTGACACAGTATATTAACCCCTTGTGTGCAGTCACACTTTGTTTTTATATAATCTCTATTTGGTGAATTGTATATTTAGTTACATATTCTGTTATATATATATATTTGTTAAAGGTTAGGTTATTTTTGTTTTCGGTTAGTCTAGGCGCCTATATCATCCCTGGTGGCCTATTTCTGCGTACTTAAATTTTTAAATTTTCAGTTAGGCTATCACCGCTGGTGGCCTATCTCTGCGTACCGGTATTTCATAATTTTTTTTATTGGTTATTTTTGTTTTCGCTTATAATAGGCTATCACCCTTGGTGGCCTATTTCTGTTTAAATAAAAATAAATTTGTTTTCGGTTCGGTTATCACTGCGTATTTAAATTTAATTTTATTTTGTTTTAATTTTCGGTTAGGCTATCACCGCTGATAACCTATTTGTGCGTATTTCAATTTTTTTTTTCGGTTAGGCCTATTTATGTAAGTTAAGTGACCTGAAGTGAGTTAAGTGTTTTTATAGTGAGATAAGTGTTTTTTAAAGTGAGTTTAGTGTTTTTAAAGTGAGTTAATTGTTTTTAAGTGAGTGAAGTGATCTCAAGAAAGTGATTATCACCATGCCTCGTGCCTGTACCAACTGCGCCGGTAGGTTTTGTGCTTCCATGTTTGCTCCTGCCGATCCACAAGTCTGCCCACTCTGCCAGCAACGAGAAGATTTGACAGCAAAATTGGATGAAGCCCACAACAAGATCAACGCCCTCACCAGGAAGCTGGAATCACTCCAAGAATGTGTAACACTCGATGTTGGAGTATCATTAACTCCAATTGTTTCAACTCCAGCATCCACCACCGCCCCAATGTCATCTGCCAACAATCCAACACCTGCAGTAGCCACTGCAACAGATGCTTCTGATGAACCTAAGCCGACATGAAACCAGGACAGCCGCCCTGTTCACCTTAGTCTCTCCCCCACTCTTTATGCAAGAAGCCTGCTAGCACAAACAGTACCAACCCCTCGCCCCTGTTCTAACCACTCCTCTCCCCGACCTGTACGCAGAGTCTCGCCACCACAGATTTCCGGATTTACACCAGTGAGGAACGGTACACGATCAACGCAGAAAAGGTCTCATCTACCAGTCACAATGTCAAACAGATTTGAGATCTTGGTAGAGATGGAAGACGAACCAGAAGAGACCAGGCTCGTTGGGGATTCCATCCAACGAGGACAGGTCGAAGAGTTCTGCGACAGAGTCCCAAATCGATGAAATTTTTTTTGCATCCCAGGAGCTGGACTGGACGACATTGTCGAAGCCTTCGAAGATACCACAAAGGATGCAAACGAAAATACCCTTTTTGTCATCCATGCTGGTTCAAATGACATCATGCGCACCAGATCCGAAGAGTTGATGGAGAAATATCGCAAGATGATCCAGCACTACAAAAACAAGTCAAGGAATATCATCATCTCAGGCATTCTCCCCAAGATCGACGCACCTGACGAATTCTACGACAAGGCCTTCAGCACAAATAGCTGACTAAAATATTTGTGTCTGAAGGAAGAAGTTGAATTCATCAACCTCTGGGATCATTTCTATAACCAGCCTACTCTGTTCCGCAAGGATGGCACTCATCTAAACCCTGTGGGTTCAGCACGCATGGGTCGTCTCCTACACGAAGCAGTCTGCAGCCATGGATCAAAAAACGCCATCCGACAAGAAGCAGCAGCAGTGACATAAATCATCCAACGCCAAGCAAAAAATAGAGGCAACCGAGGACCACCAGCGATAAGGACCGAAGACAGCGAGGACCGAGGACAGCCATGAACATACATGTAGATCTGATAAGAACCAACAATATTATTAGAGCATTGCGTGAGTTCTAAAATAAAACATTTAAAGGTTTTCTATGCAAACGCTCGTAGCATACACAATAAATTTTCAGATTTAGAGGAGCTAGTGTTTACAGAAAATTATGGTAATTATGGTATAGGGTAATGATCCCGACAGGTTTTGGTCCAATAGGACATTTGAATTTGGCGGTGTCGTATCGCTTGTACGATTTCGGCTGGTTCTTTGTGTATTGTAGTTTATTCTTAAGTTAGGTTAAATATTAACTGTAATGTATAAATATCTACATCAGCTCTAGATGTATTATGAAACCAAGTTATGGGTTATAATTATTATGAGCCGGCAGCCATATGTAATTTCGCGAAGCGATCGGAGGCCGGCCCTTTAGTCTCTCAAACAACACCGTACAGTCAACATCTCCTCTCCCGGCCCTGACTCAACCCACAGTTCACCATGTGCTACAACTAATAACAATATTAACAACAGTCTTACATCACCAGTCCTCACTCCTCTAAGCTAAGTTCATTGTATCGATATTGTATTATGTGAACATTCCTACATGTCATGCAATTGAATTAGCCGCGTGTGGGGGACTGGATTACACCCATCGAATACCTCGTTGGTAATTATATTATAACTATTTGTTGGGATATTTCATGTACCAGTGATATGTAATTTAACCTCTTTATCTAAATTCCCGATAAATATTGATCCTTCGTGCCCTAAAGCTTCCTTACTGTAGTACCGTTTTGTTTGCTTCCTTGACGCTTGTGGGCTTACAAATGGCTGCCGCCTCGCGCGTTGTTGGCCGCCTGCCATTTCCCTAGTTTAGGTCCAGCTTCTTCCCTCGTGTTTTTTACCGTCTAGGCGCCGTCTCTATCTTTTTTGGGACTAGTTTCCAGGGTTTTTTTGGGCGTGTGTTCCTTGGCGTTTTTTGGTGGGTTAGCTGGGCTGGAAATTGGGGTAGGGGTAGTTTCGTCGGTCCCCATTTTGCGCTCTTAGGCTAGGCTAGGCAGTCTAGGCCTGCAGGTGTCTGTGGTGGCTATTCATTCGCTTTGGTGGTGTGCCTGTGGTGTTAGTTGTGTTGTGTCATTGTGGGACTCGTTCTTAATTTTGCTAGTGGGGAGGGTTCTCATGTGACCTTTTATCTTTAAATTTCATAATAGCCTAGGCCTAGTTGCTTAAAGTGGCGGTCATGAGTGTCGGTCTTTGTTAATTCCTAAGCGATTGACGGTTAATAGTCAGACCTCATGATTGTAGCTTAACCAACTAGGCTTACCTATAAAGGGCTTACAATAATTAGTGCTTCACCTTACCCTTTCTTTTAATGGTTTTAGTATTTAATTCTTTTGTCTAGTCAGATAATTTCCTTTCGTTAGTTTATATTAAGGGGACTGTAGGTATTATGTAATTCTTTTTGAGTAATTTATTAAGTAATGGGGGTTTGCCGCTGTTGATTCCTAAGCGATTAACGGTTTGTAGTCTGACCTCATTGTAGTTTAAGTTGCTTAAAATTAGACCTTAACGATGACAGATTTAAAGAAACTTAAGATTCTTAAGGGAGGGATGAAGGAAAGTTTAAATAGATGTTTAAGAGATCTTGATGAATTTTTAATAAGTGCCACGGCTGATCAAATAAAGGGTAAATTTGCTACTGTTACTAAATCGCTAGCTACTTATGATAGTTATGCTCAGCAGGTATATGGTTTACTGACAGTTACTGACGATGTGGAAGAAGAAATGTCGGCAGATCTTGAGTACTTTGAGAATGTTAATACAGCCTTAGCCAGACTATCTTCCACCCAAGAATCAACCTCTGTTAAGGATACCGGTACACCAAAGGCGACTGGTTTTAACCTGCCGAAGCTTACTTTGCCTACCTTTTCCGGGGATTCGGCTACCTGGACTGGATTTTGGGATATTTTTGAGTGTTCCGTCCATCATAATCAAACACTCACATCCATCCAAAGGTTCACATATCTCCGTGGTCAATTGAAAGGGGAGGCATTGAAGTTAGTCGATGGGTACAAGCTAGAAGCTACCAGCTACGAGTCTGCAGTGGAGTTGCTGAAGAGAACTTACGGGAGAGTGGAAGTCATCAAGACCGCTTTAATTACCAAATTCTTCACACTAGATCCTCCATCCTATGATGTGGCGGACCTAAAGGAGTACTATGCCTCCTTTGAGAGCCTCCTCCGATCTATGGAGACAATGGCCGTCACCAAGGAGGAGATATTTAGTGTGAATATCTTGAATAAGATACCCTCTCCCTTAAGGGAAATCTTACGACGACAACTAAGCGACTCTCCACTAAACTTGGAAGCGTTGGTGCAGGTGTACCAGACTGAAGTCTTCAATATGGAGAGTACTGGACACTACCGACAAGTGGAGATGTCGCCATCTACTGCAGCTTTCCCGGTACAGACTTCTCCTAAACAGAAAAGGCCAATACCATTAGGTTGCAAGTTGTGCAGTGTCCACGGTCATCTGTGGTATCAGTGTCCTAAGTATCCTAAGGCTACACAGAAGATTGGCCAGGCTAAATCGCTTAAGTTATGTACCAGCTGTCTGGCAAGAGACCACTTCAACAGTACTTGCACCAATTCCTACATCAAACCTTGTAAGTATTGCAAGGGGAAACATTGGTTTTCCCTTTGCACCCAGTCTGATCGGCACGACGGCAAAGAAAAGGGGAGAACCCCCAAAGAGTCACATGAGAAAGGTAAGAGCGAGGGTGATAAAGTATCTGCCATGTCCATTGCTTCTCGAGAATGTCAATTGCTTCCTACTATGATGCTGCCAGTAGTGGGGAGTAATAATAATACTATAATGACGCGCACCTTACTTGACCAGTGCTCACAGAGGTCATTCGTTCTGCGGTCATCATTACCCCAGCTCAAGTGTACCAGCAAGGGTCAAGAGAATTTGCGTCTCCATGGTTTCACTGGTGAAATAGATTCCAGTGACTATGATATTGTGGAGATTTCATATGTTTATAGAAAAAAGGTATGTCCCATCAAGGCTGTTGTGGTCGACACACTACCCAGTTTCTATATAGCATCAGAGATTCAACCACATTTGAAATATCTCAGAAGCAAGGGTTATAAACTGGCTGATGATCAACTCTCTGCTAACAATGGTATTATGCTACTGGTCGGAGCTGATTATTACTACGACCTGGTTCACCCTGGATATCGGCGGGTAGATAAGCTTATAATGCTCCCCACGATCCAAGGGTATGCCATTTCTGGATCCTATGCCACTTCCTCTAAAGACACACAGGTGGAGGTGGTTACGGTCCTCAAGGTAGCAGTAAGCCCCATAGATAAATATATTAGGCCAAATGTGCCTGATAATACATGTACTGATATAGATAAGCTATGGGACTTGGACAATATTGGAATTGACCCTCATGAACTTGATCGTGAGTCCAAGCTAGCGTTAAGCTCGTATGAAGAGACTGTAACGTATGACTCTGGCAGAGGTCAGTATGTGGTAAGGCTCCCTTGGAATGATAACAAGAGTAAATTACCTACTAATTTCCATCTAGCACTTGGTAGGTTGCGTGGGCTTCAGAAGCAGTTTGTCAAGGATCCAAGTTATTGCGAGACTTATGCGGCAGTTTTGGCCGAGCAGGTACAACGTGGATTTGTGGAGAGAGTAGATCTCAGTGAGTATGGGGATGACATCCATTACCTTGCTCACCATGGGATTAAAAAGGACAGTTCCACCACTCCTGTTCGTATTGTGTATGACTGCTCTGCTAAATCCAGTGATCGCTCCTATAGCCTGAATGATTGTCTGTACACGGGTCCGTCCCTGGTCTCTGATCTAGCGCAAATTATGTTGCACTTCAGATGTCATAAGTTTGCATGGGTCGCCGATATTGAGAAGGCCTTCCTGATGCTTCAACTCCATCGTGAAGACAGGGACTCGACAAGATTTTTATGGCCACGGGACCCAATGGATCTAGATTCGGAGTACCTGGTCTACAGGTTCAGAGTCGTCTTATTCGGGGCGACCTGTTCCCAGTTCCTTCTCAATGCTACTATCTTGCGTCATCTTGAGGAGGCTGGACTAGATCCTGACTTCAAGAATGAGATCAAGCAGGGGATCTATGTGGACAATCTTCAAGGCACCGGAGACAATGAAGATTTATTGCTCAAGAGATGCTGGGAGATCCGTGATATATTTGCCAAGGCTCATTTATACTTAAAAGAATGGGCCACTAATAGTGATCTTTTGAAAGGTCAATTTGCTTCTGACGGTGTAGCTACTGAGAATAGTGAGGTGAAGTTTTTAGGCCACAAATGGGACACTACCACAGATTGTATATCCTTCTGTCATACCCCATGCGGCAGTGAGCTTATGACCAAGCGAAACTGCTTAAGCTTGTCAGCGAGGTTGTTTGATCCCCTAGGTTTTTTGCTGCCTGTTACAATCCGTGCTCGTATGTTTTTACAGCAACTGTGGCGGCTAAAACTAGATTGGGACACGCCCCTCCCGATTGAGTTACAGGATACTTGGCGGTTGATTCGGTCGGACCTTTCCGCATGTTGCAAGGTCCAACTTCCTCGTCAGGTTATTAGTGGTCACCAGGTGGATCTACATGCCTTTTCTGATGCTAGTAATAGTGCGTACGGTACTGCCATATACATATGTAATGGTAGTGAAGCGACACTGGCTATAGCGAAGGCTAAAGTAGCCCCTATAAAGAAGATTACAGTTCCTAAATTAGAACTTACTGCATTGCTTCTGTCTGCTCGTCTAATAAAGTTTACACTGGATGCTTATACAGACATACTACAGATTAATAACGTCTATGTCTGGAGCGACAGTCAAATAGCGCTTTCATGGGTACACAGCCAGAAAGTGTTACCTGTTTATGTTTCTAATCGCACTGATGAGATTCATAACTTAGTTCCTACAGCTACATTTCGCTATGTGAGCACCAGGGATAACCCCAGTGACATCATTTCCCGGGGGATCTCGGCACAGCAGTTTATGTCTTCCTCTATTTGGTGGCATGGACCTCCATGGCTTACATCTCCAACTGAATGGCCTCAGGATTTCAGGGAATACATATCTGATCCTTCAAGTCGGCCCCAAGATGATGTGTTAAGTAGTTCGAATGTGAGTACTACACATCAGGATAACAAGTTGGTAGAGTGGGAACGATACGGCAGCTATGATCAAGTAATACGGGTATTTGCATGGATATACCGGTTCATTAACAACATGAGAAGTCGGGCTCACGGGTCTTTCCTTAGTGAAGATTCGAAGCATATCAGACTCCATGAATTGAGATCAGCAGAAGCAAAACTAATATGTTTAGTACAAAAGGAATCTTATCCTACTGAACATCAAATCCTGAGCAAGGAGTCAAAGGCCAAACCCTCAAACTTAATGAGGCAGCTAGGATTATATATGGAAGGAGGCATAATTAAGTGTAGAGGCAGGATACAAAAGGCGGACATTATTGATTCTGCAAAATATCCTGTCCTCCTTAGCTCCTCTCATTTGATTACCAAAATGTTGATTCGCCAATGCCATCGGACCTGCCTACATTTTGGCGTAAATTATGTTCTGGCGTATATGCGACAACGTTGGTGGATCCCTAAGATGCGACAAGCAATTAAAGGGATCCACAATAGCTGTACTATCTGTAAAAGATTACAGGGTAAGCCTTACTCCCCAGTAGATCTACCTCCCTTGCCTGAGTTCAGGGTACAAAGGACTGAACCATTTCAGGTAACCGGGGTAGACTACACCGGAGCGATTCATGTTAGAGAATCGCCCGGTAATATCATAAAGGTATATGCCGTCCTATTCACATGTGCGGTAACCAGAGCGATTCATATTGAATTGATTGACGACCTATCCAGTGAGGGGTTTTTGCATACTCTAAGACGCTTTGCAGGCCGCAATGGTTTCCCTCAAATTATTAGGAGCGATAATGCGACTTGTTTTGTCGGGACCTCTAAATATCTCCAGAGTTTAATGGATGACCCGCAGGTTGTGGCTACCCTCACTGGAAAGGGTTGTCAATGGAGATTTATACCAGCACGTGCACCATGGTTCGGGGCGATTTGGGAGAGAGAACAATCGGTATCGTCAAATCTGCCTTGAAGAAGGTATTAGGAAGGGCACTGGTGACCAGACGGGAGTTGCAAACCATCTTAATAGAGATTGAGATATTAGTCAACGACAGGCCCTTGACCTATACCTCGGCAGATGTTGATGACCTCTTACCCATTTCGCCTTCCATGATGACACGTGGACGAACCCTTAATACCTTTCCTAGATCGTCCGTAAATGACGAAGATCTGCATGACCCTACGTTCGGCAATGCTGACGCCACACGTCGTCGCTTCCAGTATGTAAACAAGGTGTCCGACGATCTATGGAAACGGTGGACCCAAGAATATTTGCTGTCTCTTCGCGAGCGTCACTCTCATAAGATCAAAGGGACGAATCAACGATGGCCTCGTATCGGGGATATCGTCCTGATTCATGATGAGCGTTCTAGGTTATTTTGGAAGCTTGGGAGGATTATCGATTTGTTCCAGGGCATTGATGGTCTTATAAGGGTTGCTAAAATACGAACTTCGACTGGGGTTACTACTCGCCCAGTCGTGAGGTTATATCCCTTGGAGCAGGATGTAGAACTGCCGGATTATCCTGGCGTCTCTACTGATACCCCTCCGCGGGAGAGTGCTGGTGACAGTGCTTCTCAAGGTGGGGCAGCAGATGATGATAAGGATGATCCTCCTCAGGCTTCAGGTGGCGCTCGTCCCAAAAGGAGGACGGCTATGAGTTCCGTGGATCTTTGGAGATCAAAGATCCAACAAGGTGATCTTTGACTTCGATGTCCTTTTTTTTTGTTCCTGTATATCATTTTTGGTGGCGGGCAATATGTCGGGAATAGGGTAATGATCCCGACAGGTTTTGGTCCTATTACCTGTCGGGATCATTACCCTATTTGAATTTGAATTTGGCGGTATCGTATCGCTTGTACGATTTCGGCTGGTTCTTTGTGTATTGTAGTTTATTCTTAAGTTAGGTTAAATATTAACTGTAATGTATAAATATCTACATCAGCTCTAGATGTATTATGAAACCAAGTTATGGGTTATAATTATTATGAGCCGGCAGCCATATGTAATTTCGCGAAGCGATCGGAGGCCGGCCCTTTAGTCTCTCAAACAACACCGTACAGTCAACATCTCCTCTCCCGGCCCTGACTCAACCCACAGTTCACCATGTGCTACAACTAATAACAATATTAACAACAGTCTTACATCACCAGTCCTCACTCCTCTAAGCTAAGTTCATTGTATCGATATTGTATTATGTGAACATTCCTACATGTCATGCAATTGAATTAGCCGCGTGTGGGGGACTGGATTACACCCATCGAATACCTCGTTGGTAATTATATTATAACTATTTGTTGGGATATTTCATGTACCAGTGATATGTAATTTAACCTCTTTATCTAAATTCCCGATTGGCATAACAGAATCTTGGCTCAATACAGAAGATAGAGACTTTTTAGCAGAGTATTCACTTCCCGGTTATGTAATGTTTGAGAAAAGCCGAATAAATCAAAATGGAGGTGGCGTTTTACTTTATATCAAAGAAAGTCTTAACCCTACTCTCTTGTCAAAACCTCAAATTGTGAACGCCGACACATCTTTTGTGCTAATAAAGAATAATAAAGGTACAAAAATAATACTTGCGTTAATATACAGACCTCCAGCTCAATCAGTACAAACTGACCGAGAAATTTACGAACAAATTGCAGATGTAAGTAACTTACAAGATACCGTAATTTTTGGCGACTTTAATTTACCTGTGACCAAGTGGGGCGATACTCTTACTTAACACTCTGGACATGACTTGTATACGAACTTGCAAGAGAGTTCGCTTTATCAATTTGTTCGAACACCGACCCGTGGTAATAACGTTCTTGACATTGTACTTGCAACAAAAGAAAAATTAATAGAGAATGTGAATGTTGGTGATGAATTCAGTAACAGCGACCATCGTATGATAACTTTCACTTTAAACTTTACTAGTAACGAACCAAATAGTAGCATCGAAAAAGTCCCTAATTTCAAGAAAGCAAATTTTCATAAACTTAGAGCTATGTTTAAAGAAACTGACTGGATCTTTTTAATTAACAATAACGACATAAATACATCTTGGAAGTTATTCAAAATCACTTACCTAAAAGCAGTGCAAGATTGCATACCATCGAAAATACGGCGTCCAGGCCATAATAATAAGCCCAAATGGTGGAATAAAGATATTTCAAACTGCCTGCTTGCTAAAAAATTTGCTAATGATAGATTAAAATCCTCACAAAATGACGAAGAACGGGTGAAATTTGTAGAACTACTACGCAAAGCCAAAAAGTGAATTAAGCAAAGTAAAAAGACCCTAGAGTTACATATTGCGAATCAAAGTAAAACAAACCCGAAAGAATTCTATAGTTATATCAGAAAGAAAAAAGTAGTTACTTCAACTGTTGGACCGTTATGATGAAAATGGAGAATACACCAAAGACGAAGTACAAATGAGTAATGCCCTCAATTTCTTCTTTGCATCAGTTTTTACAACAGAAGACCTCAGTGATATCCCTACACCATCGCCGATTCAGATTGAAAATTCAGATGTTCTAAGCAATATCACCGTTACAGAGAGAGAAGTATTGAATTGTTTAGATAAACTCAAGGTAAATAAAACGCCTGGACCTGATACAATCTCGCCTAGAGTTCTAAAGGAAGCTAAGGATGAGCTCTCCAAACCACTGGCATTACTATTCAATAAATCCTTGCAGTCTGGAACTATGCCTGATCAGTGGAAGATAGCCAACGTAACACCGATATTAAAAAAGGCAGCAAATCCCTACCCAGTAACTATCGTCCAATTAGCTTAACCTCAGTTGTATGTAAAATGCTAGAAACGGTCATAAGAGACAGACTCGTAAATCACTTAGAGGAAAATAACATACTTAAAGATACTCAACACGGCTTTCGTAAAAAACTTTCCTGTTTAACAAACCTCTTAGACTTCTTCCATGATATCCTCAACCTCTACGATGAGAGTAAAGCTGTAGATATTATATACCTTGATTTTCAAAAGGCCTTTGACAAAGTTCCCCACAAACGTTTACTGCTAAAACTAAAAGCGCATGGAATACAAGACGGTGTGTTGAAATGGATAGAAAATTGGCTCAGCGGCAGAAAGCAAAGAGTAGTCATAAACGGTAAGGCATCTAAATGGACCAATGTAAGTAGCGGGGTACCCCAGGGTTCGGTACTAGGACCAATTCTCTTTCTAATTTACATCAACGACATAGATGAGGGTCTCACCTGTACAATCTCAAAATTTGCTGACGATACAAAAATTGCAAATAGCGTACTCTCAAAAGAACAAGTTGACGATATGCAACAATCTAGATAAATTGTCACATTGGGCACAAATTTGGCAAATGAGTTTCAATGCGGATAAATGTAAAGTACTACATATCGGATACCTAAATGAGAAAGCAAACTATTCGATGAATGGCACTCAGCTTAAGAATGTAAACAGAGAAACCGATCTGGGAGTAACAATATCGAGTAACCTAAAACTGAGTCAACAATGTTCAGTAGTTGTTAAGAAGGCAAACAAAATAATTGGCTTTATAGGCAGGTCATTTGAGCATAAATCCAAAGACGTTATCCTAACCCTTTACAATTCCTTAGTCCGCCCTCTTCTGGAATACTGCATTCAATGCTGGTGCCCTTATTACCAAAAAGACATAAACAAGCTAGAACGAGTTCAACGTAGAGTTACCTAAATGATACCTAGCCTAAAGAACAAACCATATGAAGAGCGTCTTAGAGAATTAAATCTATTTCCTTTAACCCAGTGCAGATTATGAGGGGACTTAATTCAAGTGTTCAAAATCATCAAAGGCATCGACAATATGAACTGTAGTAAGTACTTCACTATCGACCAATCTAATTACACGCGGGGAAACGGTTGCAAAATTATTGGTAAATCTTTTAACTCACACGAATCTAAGAATTTCTTCTTCAATCGAGTTGTCAATTTGTGGAATGGGCTTCCCCGAGACGTTATAGACTGCAGCACCGTTGATTCATTTAAACTCCGCGTAGACAAATATCTCGCATCAAACCCGCGACTGACTGCGCTTGTAAATGAATAACTTTATTTTATCCTCCCCTCAGTTACTAACCCATATGTCCCCTACTAACTTCCTAGTCCTGCCACGGACATTAGTTCCAGGGCAGTAGTTCACTTTCCAATGTTCCCTTACCCACTCTAAACCACTGTTTGGACACTTAATCCTCAGTGTTTTGGAGGACAAGCAGCCTAGAAGGGTCACTAGATTTGTTGTTGCTTGATTTCCTTTGTACTCCTTTGTACTCCTTTGTACCTGTACCTTCTCCTCAGCCTCCCACAGACACGACCTCCCACAGACACGACACCCAGACACCATCACCGCCCTGATCGTGCGCAATGCCCTATCAATTTACGTGGGAGTGCCCGTGGTCCTGTGCGTGGGCGTGGCTGAAGAGTGTCTAAGGTGACCCTAATACGCCCAATCCCTGGCGGTGCGAGAGCAAGGGCTGGGTCGGCTCGGCCGAGGTTGAGGGCAGGGGCAAGAGGGGCAAGAGTGGCAAGAGGGCCAAGAGGGGCAAGAGGCAGGGCAGAGCCCCCCCGCCGCCCTGATGTTGACTCCCCTCCTGACGACTCTGGTGACGAAGGTGCCGCTCAACCCGACGTGTGGGATTGGGTCGATGGAGACAACTATGTGCCCACGGACTACAACTTTGTGGACGGTGGAATTGGCGGCCCTACGCTCCCAAACCAGGGGCGGCAGACCATGAGACTGGAGATCTTCAGGCAGTTCTTCACTACAAATCTCGTGGCTCTAATTGTTGACCAGACCAACTGTTACAATTATTATTTCAAGGCTGGGAAGGAGCAGTCGAAATACTCCGCAAGGCTGTCATGGTCCTCCCTAGATGTCCCAGAGTTTTACACCTTCTTGGCCATTGTAATGCTGATGGGGGTCATAAGGAAATCCTCCATAAAAAAGTACTGGTCCTGGGATCCCCTCGTCCGAACCCCTATTTTTGGCCAAATTATGAGCAGAAATAGGTTCACGGCCATAATGGGGAACCTCCATTTCATCAACAGCCTGGCAGCCCACACCAGAAATCAAAGTCAATCCAGAGGAATGAAGGACCCCATGGAGAGAATAAGACCCATTTTGAGTACCTGAAGCTGAAGCTTGCTGCCGCCTTCAAACCCCATCAGAAGCTCGTTATTGATGAGAGTTTGCTGCTGTGGAGGGGGAATATTGGCATCCGGCAGTACATGCCCAGCAAACGACATCGATATGGCCTGAAGACCTTCGTGATGTGTGACTGTCGAACTGGTTACATCCAGGACCTAATTCCGTATCAATTATGTACGATTAAGTACGACAGGATGGGTAAGAGGTATCCTCACCAGGATTCGAACCCACTCACTCCAGGTATATTTGGTGCCCGACTCTCCCAAATATACCTGGAGTGAGTGGGTTCGAATCCTGGTGAGGATACCTCTTACCCTAATTCTGTATATGGGCAAGAAAACAGAATTGGTTGAAACGAGGACATACAGAATTTATGGGGCCGTCATCATTACCATGCTGCAGGGCTACCTGGACAGGGGCCACATACTGTACATTGACAACTGGTACACCAGCCCCTCCCTTGCCGAGTTCCTGCATAGCCGCACTACAGGAGTATGTGGCACTGTCAGGAGGAATCGGATCTTCATGCCCGAACTACCACCCAGGCGGGAAAAGTGCTCCATCATCCTCAAGCAGGCTAACAATTGTTACGTCCTGGGATATATAAACACTGGGCTCTTTCTATTGGACTAGGTATGCGGCAACAAGCAACAACGGAAAACGCTAGATCCAACCCTTATCTATAAACCCAGGCAACAAACCACCCTAAACCGTCAAGAGTCCTGCCTGGACAACGAGGTATCCTATGACTCGGTTACAGGGTGCACGCACTATAGACTGCTGATAGTCAAGCAGGCTATATAAAAGATCACACAATTAAGTTGACTTAAAGCTTCAAGGAAAAGATAGATGACGGAATTAAATTGCAGAAACAATTTAATAACAAACTAGAAGAAAGTACATTTAACGTTACGTTAATTAATACAACTAATCACCCCTGCGTGAAAGAAGGTGAAAGCAAACAGTCCTCAAAACATCGTACAGGTAGACAAGATGCGGGTTTCTAAACTGCATGCGGCTACTGTAGGATCTGATGCTTAGCAAAGAAAGTACGTTACGGATTTAGAGAACTCTTAACTCATAAGCAGGAATAAATACTAGTGATAGGCCATACAGTGTATAATGGCATAGGTATAATTAAATAAAGGTAGCAACTCGCAACATAACCACATACAGGTGTGCTTCTCACTCTTATTCAGGCAAGCCTGCTCGGACAGAGTCTCTAAGCCACACACTGACTCACAATGCTCACACAAACGGTAAACTGTGGCACAATAACAAGCATACAGAGATAATAAACCCCCAGCTGTTAATCTGCCAGGTGGCAGAGGTCTAGCTGGAAGGATATAGGCTTCGGATACCCGGGCTGAGCCACCTGCTCTAGCCTAGGGACGTTCCAAGGCTGTGCGCCAAATTACTCTAATTGAAAGGGTGCTCTCTTGAGAGACTCAGATCGCAAGTATCTGACTCTCTCCTGGCGACCCTAAAACAAAAGCAAGACGTGCTAGCGCAGTGCTGAGTGGACTAGGCAAGGGCCGTCACACAACACAACACTAGACACACAGGGACACAGACAAGAAAATGCCCCCAGACTCCCACGGGTATCCTAGTAAAGTCGTGCGGGTCCACAGGACTCGCACCAGCAGACTTTACTTAAAGGATCGCAAAAAGCCTCCCCTCCGGTCTAGCCCCCGCTATCCTGACACAAGAACACACTAGCAAGCATGAAACCACCAAATATGAGACAACAAAAAAGCTTCCTAGGTCTCATTAACAATTACGTCTCTGCATAAGGCCCAAAATCCTATCTAGTTATCTGAGAGCTCGTCGTTAATGCAATAATAGATATAAGGTCTATCAAGGGGATGGGATAATTAAATAGATTGGTGAAGTAGTGGAAGGACGGTATACAAAGTAAGAGAGAAAGTTTCTAAGTGGGGTTGAGAGGGATAGATATCAAGGGGGTCCGAAGGGTACGACAGTGAGGTGAGCTCTGAGTCTTGAATCTGTCTGGACCCCACCCTAGGCATACAAATACATCCCAGGCTTGGCAACACTCAACACAGTTGCCGAGTCAAAATCCTCTACCCCGTGCGTGAGTCGAAACTAAGCCTAACGTTGCAATCAAATGTATGTGGCAACATCAGGCTCGTCCCAAGCTGGCAAGCGAAGCAATGTCCCAAGCCGGTCTCTCTCTCCCGCTCGTCTCCTCCCGCCCTCACTAGACTTACATCTTATATATTATAATGAAATAATCAACTATCGAGAATAAAATATACTAAGATGCGTTGGTTAAGAATAAGGGCAGCTACAAGCTGTGAAACAACATAAGAATATCCCAGACATTAGTTACATTGTCGTAGGATATATACTAAGGAAAAGCCGGCCGGCCGGCTACCACCAGCCGGTTTCTAAACGGCTGGGCAGCCGACGCGCGCGCATGCCCGCACGTGGCTACTATGCAGAAGCGTCACACCTCCCCCAAGATATAAGACCCTTGACTAAGTTCTTCATATCTAACAGAAAGCTCATAGTACCACACACTGTTGCGACACAAGGCACTATATATAAAAAAAATAAAGACTGTTGCGCTCCACCAAGCAAGTTCAACTAACTTAGCGACAATAAGCGAAAACATTCAACTTAGATACTGCTACAACATCTTATACAAAATTCTACACGTTATAAAAAAAAAAAATTTTTTATAAGGTTTTTGCTTTTTTAATTTGTTTTTTTCGGCTGAACTACAGTGACAGCCTATTTTCCTCCACACTCAACCCTGTGGCAGTCTAACCAACATCATCCACCCTTGATAGGCAATCCGCTATCACGTTATCAGAACCGGCAATATGGCGTATGTCCAGATTATACTCCTGAAGCATGAGTGACCACCTGGTCAGCCTCATATTCCGGTTATGAAACTGATTCAAGAAATTCAGAGGGTGATGATCGGTATAAACCACTACGACTGGTCCGAAAGCAGGAACATATACATCGAAGTGCCTGAGCGCCAGCACTATCGCCAGGAGTTCTTTTTCAATTACAGAGTAATTCCTTTGTGCACTATTTAATTTTTTACTGTAAAAACTCACTGGATGTTCGATACCTTCATCATCTGTCTGTAACAAGACAGCCCCAGCCACTGGCATCAGTCGCCAGCTGAAAAGGTCTGCTGAAGTCCGGGGCCCTGAGTATGGGTTGGGTACATAACAGGTGTTTCACCAAGGAAAACGCCTCTGCACACTCAGGAACCCACCGGAACTTCTTGTCCTTAGATAATAAGTCAGTTAAAGGTGCAAGTACAGTCGAATAGCCTTTGATGAAGCGACGATAATAGCCTATCATACCTAGAAACCACATGATTTGTTTCTTAGTTGTAGGCTGGGGAAACTGATCGATGGCTTTGATCTATGTCTGTGGAGGGCACACCTGACCCATCCCCACCTCGAACCCCAGGTACAAAACTGTGGCTTTGACAAAATCGCACTTACCCAGGTTTACCACCAATCCTGCTTCATTCAGTTCATTAAAAAGCTGTCCGATGTGTGCACAGTGACAGTTAAAATCCTCGTCGTATATTATGACATCATCTAGGTACACCGTACAGTTGGAAATGTCGGCTACAATGTCGTTCATTAATTTCTGAAACGTTGCAGGGGCATTTTTCAGCCCGTATGGCATAACATGGCAACGATATGTGGCACCGTCCACCACAAACCCACACACCTCTCGCGCTCGCTCAGACAAGGGCACTTGCCAATAACCCTTAACAAGGTCTATCTTAGTGAGGAACTTGGCTTTTCCTATCTTATCCACACTGTCGTCCACGCGAGGGAGAGGGTAGGCATTTGTGGGGGTTAAACCATTCAACCTGCGGAAATCTATACAAAACCGCACCTTGCCATCTGGTTGGGGCTGCAGTGTGACTGGGGAAGTCCACCTTACTGCACCCTCAGAAATCAGCCCACGTTTCAGCATATAATCCAGCTCTTCCCTAAGTGCTGGTAATTTAATAGGGGGAACACGGTATGGCACTGATTTAAAGGGCGGGTGGTCCCCAACATCGACATCGTGCACCGCTTGAGTAGTGAGGCCAGGATGCTCCGCGAAAACAGCTGGGTTTGAATCAAACAATTGCTGCACAGCTACACGCTGTTGCTCAGGCAGGTGCAATATCAACTCGTGAGCCACTTGTCTAGAATTCCCCGCCCACTGATCCGCGGAAACATGACAATCCCAATTATCCTCCCCCGCAGCTTGACTGTCCCTTCCTCCTTCACCACGATCGCTTCAGATCAACACCGGGACAGTGAGAGGCTCGGAGGGGCGCCTCACATACTCTTTCATCAGATTTACATGGCAAAGTTGGTTCTTTTACTTACGATCAGGAGTAGCTACTAAATAGTCGAGATCAGAAACCTTCCTTACAACCCGATACGGACCAGAATACTTGGCAGACAAGGGGTGTCCCACCAGAGGCAGTAGTATCAGTACCTCCTGATCTACTTCAAACTCCCTCAGCTTCACCTTCTGGTCGTATCTGTCCTTCATCTGAGCTTGTGAACTCTTAAGGTTCCGACCTGCTACCTCCAAGCTCTTTAGCATTCTCTCACGGCTTTCAACTACATACTTTAGAAGCGAGCATGGCTTTGTGACTCCCTCCCAGATCTCCTTGACTATGTGGAGGGGCCCCCTGACCCTGTGTCCAAAAACCAACTCGTTCGGGCTAAATCCCAAGCTCTCCCCAGGTACTTCTCTCGCAGCAAATAAAACGTATGGGAGACCTAGATCCCAGTCCTTCCCATTTTCCATGCAATAACACCGCAACATACTCTTGAGAGTCGAGTGCCAACTTTCCAAAACTCCCTGACTCTCGGGATGGTAGGCAGATGACACCACAGACACTATCCCATGTTGCTGCATGGTCTGCTTAAACAGAGCAGAAGTAAAATTGGATCCCTGATCAGACTGGATCTCCTGAGGGTAGCCATAACGAGAGAAATAGACAAGTAGGTTTTTGACAACAGTCTTAGCCATCCCGTTGCGCATGGGGTAAGCATCTGGATACCGTGTTGCTACATCCATTACAGTTAGTAAAAATGTATTGCCGGCACTAGTGGGGGGCAATTGGCCAACCATATCGATAACTACTTTGCTGAAGGGCGGCCCAATGACAGGGATGGGTTGTAACGGGGCTCTCGGGATGACCTGATTGGGTTTCCCAACAACTTGACAAGTGTGACACTGTGACACCCATGACACGACACTCGCCTTTAACCCAGGCCACCAGAAAAGCTTGCTCAGAGCTGCCTCCGTCTTACGTGCCCCCAGGTGCCCTGCCAAAGGCACATCATGAGCTAATCTCAATAAGCTCTCACGGCACACCCTCGGTACTACTAACTGGTCCACTAATCCTGACCCGCCATCCCACTTTTTCTTGGGATCCTGATGTCTCCGATACAAGATCCCCTCGGACAAGAAAAAATCACCAGGCTGCGCATCCCCATCGCTCTCCAGTTCGACAGCACCATTACCACACGCCCTGACTTCAGGATCTTCCAGCTGCAAGGAACATATATCAGCAGGTGCGAGATTATCCAAGTTCATCTTAAATAATTTATTTCCACCTCCAATGTCCCACTGAGCCATCCTTTCCTCACACTGCGCATAACGATGCTGTCGCAGAGTCTCTTCCTGCCCTGCACGTGCACTGGCGGTGACAGGCCCCGGGGCCTCTCCAGACTCTAACATAGGTGCCAATAATGAGTCACCAAGAAACACTGCTGGCTCAAAACTCTCCAATTGACCAACACTTCCCGTTTTCTTGTGACCTTTCCTCCGCGGTTTGATAGACTGAGGTGGTGGCTGCAAGGCTCCGGATGTCTGAGAACGCGTTACAACACACGCCATGGTTTGTATGCTACACTTCTCAACCCACTCCTGTTCCTCCCTAATAACGTCGGCCGCCTTCTCGGCAACGACCAAGGGTGAAACCTTAGAAGCAGGCACCGCAAAGTCGTTGCCGAGGAGGAGGTCGACGCCCCCAACAGGCAAGTTCTCTACAATTCCGACATCCAGCTCCTTCGCCACACCATCCACCTCCAGCTCCATCCGCACCAGCGGGTAGGACTTCGTAGCATTGATCCCCTGAACTACCACCACCCGAGCAGCGTTAATCGGTCTACCAGTAAGGTTCCTTAACAAGGTCTGAGAAGCCCCAGTATCATGCAATAGCTTAACTCCTCGCCTTTCGCCAGCCCACCTCACAAAACCATGCCCTCTATGACCCCCAAAGACGTCGCGGACAGGGTTCGAGCCTTCCGGACTCTTGAACACAGGCTGTGTCCCAACCTCTGACGAACTACCCTTGGCAAACTCAGAAGATATAGGCAACACCCCTATGCTGCGGGCCAATGACACAACCTTGTTTGGTGGCTTGTTCGGACAAGCATTTGCAAAGTGACCCTCCTTGTGACATGCAAAGCACTCTTTACTCTTTGGTTTCCCTTGGGAGTGGGAGGTACCATTCTTATACGGGACGGTATTTGGTTTATGTTCAGTTTTATTGTCAGTGCTAGATGGTTTTGTGTATTTATGTGTATCAAAATTCTTGGGAAGGGGAGGGGTACGATCCTTTGCACCCGACTCACTCCTAACTGCTGCTCTGCACCCTCGAATTAATGACAGTCGGAGGTCAGCCATTTCTGCTGCCTCCTGGAGAGTTCTAGGATTTTTTTCCTTTATATTTAATGTTAAGTCCCCACCTGTGCACTTAAAGAACTGCTCCAAGAGAACCAGCTCACTCAACTCCTCAAATGTAGCTGCCCTCTCAGAACGCAGCCAATGTCGTAGTGCATCAGACAAGTCCCGGGCGTGTTCTAGGAAGGTACTATCCTTGCCCTTAGTAACACCCCGAAACTTCAAGCGGTAAGTTTCTGGTTCTAACTCATAGGCCCGTAGCACAGCCTTCTTTAGCTCATCATAAACTACACAGGACTCTAAAGGTAGTGCATCATACGCTTTTAGCCCCTTTCCTAGGAGTCTTGATGAAACTAATGCTGCCCACTTTTCCTGAGGCCACTGGTGTTCCTGACACTTCTTCTCAAATCGCATAAAAAACTCAGCCACACATAACTCATCCAACACAGGAACTAGTTTAAGCAGGTGCGACAATGATTGGTCCCGATGTCTGTTACCTCCCCCAATATTTCGCCCTGTTACCTCCACTCGAGATCTCTCCAGCTCCCTGTCAGCCCGATACCTAGTAGACTCTGCCTGCAGTTCAGCCTCTCGTATAGCTGTTCTCTCTGCAGCCTCAGCCTGAGCTCTAGCAGCCTCAACCTGAGCTCTAGCAGCAACCTCAGCCTGCACACTAACCTGTCTTTCGGCGGCCTCAACCTGAGCTCTAGCCTGTCTTTCGGTAGCCTCAACCTGAGCTCTAGCAACCTCAACCTTGGCCATCTCAAGCCGAAACAACAAATCTGGAGTCAACCCTTGAGGAGGGGAAGGTGCATTTAATGGAGAGGGTCCCTGTGATTGAATTCCACGCTGCCATTGACCATCAACTTGGGGGTATGTACTATATTCAGGCACCCTGAAGTTTGATATGGGGGTAGAGTGGAGGGGGGGCTGGGGACCGGGGCCCCCAGGCGCCTCTCCACCCAGGTCTCTCCCTTCTAAACCCAATATCAAAGTCCTCAGCTGATCTTTCCTCATGCCACTTAAACCCTGGTGACCCTGAAGACCTGCCACACACTTTAAGCCATACTTATTCAGCTTCAACACCCTGGCAGCGGTAAGGGGCACCTCTAAAAATCTTCTAGCACCCTCCTCGCTATCGACTAGCCACTCCACAGGTCTTTCTCCCTCCGAGCCATATCGTGACCTTCACTGTGTTCTGATGTATTAGACATGTTTGTATACTGCAGTAATTATCACGGTTATAGAATGAGCCTTATCTCCTATGCAAGTATGTATATACTAATGTTATTTAAAGTCTTTAATGTGTTATATTGGTTGCTCAAAAAAAAAAAACTATGTCCACTGTATTCCTTTAATCATAAGGAATCTCAAAACAAATGACCACTATATTCCTCTGTTCAGTAAATCCTATGCAAGGTCGTCATTTGTTACGTCCTGGGATATATAAACACTGGGCTCTTTCTATTGGACTAGGTATGCGGCAACAAGCAACAACGGAAAACGCTAGATCTAACCCTTATCTATAAACCCAGGCAACAAACCACCCTAAACCGTCAAGAGTCCTGCCTGGACAACGAGGTATCCTATGACTCGGTTACAGGGTGCACGCACTATAGACTGCTGATAGTCAAGCAGGCTATATAAAAGATCACACAATTAAGTTGACTTAAAGCTTCAAGGAAAAGATAGATGACGGAATTAAATTGCAGAAACAATTTAATAACAAACTAGAAGAAAGTACATTTAACGTTACGTTAATTAATACAACTAATCACCCCTGCGTGAAAGAAGGTGAAAGCAAACAGTCCTCAAAACATCGTACAGGTAGACAAGATGCGGGTTTCTAAACTGCATGCGGCTACTGTAGGATCTGATGCTTAGCAAAGAAAGTACGTTACGGATTTAGAGAACTCTTAACTCATAAGCAGGAATAAATACTAGTGATAGGCCATACAGTGTATAATGGCATAGGTATAATTAAATAAAGGTAGCAACTCGCAACATAACCACATACAGGTGTGCTTCTCACTCTTAGTCAGGCAAGGCTGCTCGGACAGAGTCTCTAAGCCACACCCTGACTCACAATGCTCACAAAAACGGTAAGCTGTGGCACAATAAGAAGCATCAAGCATCTTGGTAAAGTCTTTGAAATTATATTAAATAATCACATAATTAAGCATCTTGAGAATAATAAATTAATCAGTGATAGGCAATATGGTTTTAGACGATGTCGATCAACTGCAGACATGCTTTGCCTTCTTACGCATCAAATCAACCAAGCTACAGACCAACATGGTGAAACACATACAATAGCACTGGATATATCAAAGGTATTTGATCGTGTCTGGCATCAATCCTTATTTTTCGAAGATGTCACACTACGGCCTTGCATCATTAGTTCCACTAATTTCATCTTATCTTCATAACAGAAAAATATGTGTAATGGTAGATGGCCTTTATTCTCAATTTCACTCAATAAATGCTGGTGTTCCCCAGGGATCAGTTTTGGCCCCAATTCTGTTCCTCATTCATATCAATGATCTCATATCTACCACTCATAATCCAATACATTCCTACGCAGATGACTCAACACTCCACAGTTCCTTCACATTTACCAATTCTTTCACCCAACCCGATCTTATAAATTCAAAAATAAACACTGCAATTTCTCTGAACCAGGACCTTTCTAGAATTAATGGATGGGGACAAAAGAATCTAGTTTCCTTTAATGCACAGAAAACAAAGTACATTCAATTTTCTAACCGACAGAATCTCACTGACTCCCATATATTTTTAATGATGTAAATATTCCCACTTCCCCTAGTATTGACATTCTCGGTGTAACATTAACTACTAACTTGAGCTGGACACATTATGTTAGAAGCATTGCTAAGAATGCCTCTAAAAAACTGGGACTCCTGTACAGAGTTCGAGAATTCTTCACTGACGAGCATTGGTCGTAATATATAAAAGTCATGTGCGTTCTCAGATGGATTACTGTTCACCTCTGTGGGGTGGAAGTGGAGTGGTTGCATTGAGGCAGTTGGACAAAATTCAAAATAAAGCTATTAGATTAATCAATAACCCTGCAATCACAAAGGACCTTCCTACATTATCCATACGAAGAAACGTTGCATCCCTTGCATTATTCTACAGATATTTTCACAGCAATTGTTCCGAGGAACTTGCTTCAATTGTGCCGCCTCTCCACATCTTTCCCCGTAGAACTAGGGCAGCTGAGAGCGCCCATGAATTTACACTTTCTCCTCCACAATGCAGAACTTCTGCTTATCAGAATTCATTTATCCCCAGAGCTACTACTCTTTGGAATTCACTTCCCTCGAATTGCTTTCCACAAACTTACAATCTACAAATGTTTAAATCCAGTTGTTACAAACATTTTATGAATGGAGGATGCCTTTAGGCACATGGACCTTTTTCTTTTATCTGTGTTTTTCCTTCCTCCGTTCATGGTCTCTTTTAAAAAAATAAAAAATAAAAAAATACAGAGATAATAAACCCCTAGCTGTTAATCTGCCAGGTGGCAGAGGTCTAGCTGGAAGGATAAAGGCTTTGGATACCCGGGCTGAGCCACCTGCTCTAGCCTAGGGACGTTCCCAAGTCTGTGCGCCAAATTACTCTAATTGAAAGGGTGCTCTCTTGAGAGACTCAGATCGCAAGTATCTGACTCTCTCCTGGCGACCCTAAAACAAAAGCAAGACGTGCTAGCGCAGTGCTGAGTGGACTAGGCAAGGGCCCTCACACAACACAACACTAGACACACAGGGACACAGACAAGAAAATGCCCCCAGACTCCCACGGGTATCCTAGTAAAGTCGTGCGGGTCCACAGGACTCGCACCAGCAGACTTCACTTAAAGGATCGCAAAAAGCCTCCCCTCCGGTCTAGCCCCCGCTAACCTGACACAAGAACACACTAGCAAGCATGAAACAACCAAATATGAGACAACAAAAAAGCTTCCTAGGTCTCGTTAACAATTACGTCTCTGCATATGGCCCAAAATCCTATCTAGTTATCTGAGAGCTCGTCGTTAATACAATAATAGATATAAGGTCTATCAAGGGGATGGGATAATTAAATAGATTGGTGAAGTAGTGGAAGGAAGGTATACAAAGTAAGAGAGAAAGTTTCTAAGTGGGGTTGAGAGGGATAGATATGAAGGGTGTCCGAAGGGTACGACAGTGAGGTGAGCTCTGAGTCTTGAATCTGTCTGGACCCCACCCTAGGCATACAAAATACATCCCAGGCTTGGCAACACTCAACACAGTTGCCGGGTCAAAATCCTCTACCCCGTGCGTGAGTCGAAACTAAGCCTAACATTGCAATCAAATGTATGTGGCAACATCAGGCTCGTCCCAAGCTGGCAAGCGAAGCAACATCCCAAGCCGGTCTCTCTCTCCCGCTCGTCTCCTCCCGCCCTCACTAGACTTACATCTTATATATTATAATGAAATAATCAACTATCGAGAATAAAATATACTAAGATGCGTTGGTTAAGAATAAGGGCAGCTACAAGCTGTGAAACAACATAAGAATATCCCAGACATTAGTTACATTGTCGTAGGATATATACTAAGGAAAAGCCGGCCGGCCGGCTACCACCAGCCGGTTTCTAAACGGCTGGGCAGCCGACGCGCGCGCATGCCCGCACGTGGCTACTATGCAGAAGCGTCACACAATGTCCTCATGTTGTCCTGGATGGATAACCGTGATGTGAACCTCCTCACAACAGTCCACCGTCCCATCTTCACAGACAGCAGACGTAGTGACAGAGCAACTGGCGAAGTTATCAAGAAACCTTTGGCCATCTGCGAATATAACATCAACATGCGGCTGGTGGACAAATCAGATGCTGTCATCTCGTCATGTGAGTGTGCAAGGAAGACGATGAGGTGGTATAAGAAGTTATTCTTCCACCTCCTCGATCTCACCCTCTATAACAGCCATATCCTCTACTCAACAATCACCGGCAAGCAGGAGACGATGGAGAACTTCTGCATCGAGTTGTCCAGGCAGACGTTGAGGGAATACATGACTGTCCCCCACTTCCAGCAACCCCCCGCCCATCGACAGCCAGCAGCAGAAGGGATTGCCAGGCTGACACAACGCCACTTCCCTGAATATGTGCCGGCCACAGAAAACAATGACAAATCCCGAAGACGGTGTCATGTGTGCCGCAACACGACACAGAGGGAGCCTGAGAGATCAGATACCAGGTGGATGTGCAGAGAATGTGGTGTTGCACTGTGTCTCCCGGACTGCTTCAGGGAGGATTGTGCATTTCTAAAACTGTACTCAAAGACTGCGATAAAAGACGCTATGAAATGTGAAGTGTGTGTATAAAAACCAAGTGTAAATAATAAATATAGGCTATACAAAGTGCCGAACACAATAAGTAAGTGATATTGACACTCAAATATACGTAAAACAATGACTGACACCAATAAGTGTATATATAGCATGTTTCTAAGTCGAAAGTGCGTAAAACAATGTGTGAAACGAACATTTTATAACTATAAAACATATGATAAAGTAATAATCTGAATAAAGATGGGAAGTAACATGAAAACTGAATAAAGATGGGAAGTAACATGAAAACTGAATAAAGCGGGGGAATAAGAGAGAAAGGCAATAAAAGTGAAAGTGGTGGGGGTGTGTGTCAGTCAGCTAGGTGTGTGTACGTGCGACCGTTTTGTTATTGTCCGAGACCATGATGGCCGCCAGTATCCATGGCAACGGGGACGCGCTCTGGTCTTGCCACTCGTGTGCACTTACAAGACTTATATCTAAGCACTTTTCACACTGTAACTTCACTCACAATGACATTATGTGATACATGTTGCTAATATATGAACTATGAAGGCACACATGATGCTCGGGTGGTGTAAATAACCGTCACTCGAAAACTAGCCGCATCGTACATCTGCCATGCTGCCGCGCTCAACTATGGCTGACCGGGCGGGAAGTTTGAAGGCCGCCCGGCACCAGCTGATGTATGAGGCTGCCCCCCCCCCCCATACGACCCCCAAATGACCGAAGTGAGTATTTTGTTTTCTTTTCTTACAGTTTTCTTCCATTTTAGAAAAAAAAACAAAAATGGCAAAATCGGCCGGTCCCTGGATGTACATTTATTTATATTTATCTGGTGCTCAATGGGTTAAGTCTGCAATTTGCTCATAACTTTCTCGTTCAGTTTGCACTGATTGAGCTGGAGGTCTGTATATTAATACAAGTATTATTTTTGTACCTTTATTATTCTTTATTAGCACAAAGGATGTGTCGAAGTTCACAATTTGTGGTTTTGACAAGAGGGTCGGGTTAAGACTTTCTTTGATAAAAAATAAAACTCCACCTCCATTTCTATTAATTCGGTTTTCTCAAACATTACATAACCAGGAAGTGAATACTCTGCTATAAAGTCTGTCTTCTGTATTGAGCCAAGATTCTGTTATGCCAATAACATCGTAATTTTCCGTAAACACTAATTCCTCTAAATCTGAAAATGTATTGCGTGTTCTACGAGCGTTTGCATAGAAAAAATTCAAAGTTTTGGATTTGGAATTCACAGAACGCTTTTTATTCAAATTATTGGTTCCGTTAGGATCTACATTTATGTACCTGTCTGCCCTCAGTCCTCGATCCTCGTTCCTGGTTGTCCTCAGTCCTCGGTGTCCTTGATTGTCGTCCCTGGTAGTCCTCGGTCCTCGATCGTCGCCCCTGGTCGTCCACGGTCCTCGATCCTTGTCCCTGGTAGTCCTCGGTCCTCGAACCTCATCCCTGGTGGTCCTTGGTTGGCTCTGTTTTTTTCTCCGAAAATCCTTTACTGCGTCGTGAAGTAGGCGGCCAAATCTTGCTGCTCCCACGTGGTTCAGATGGACTCCATCCGCTACAAACAGATGATCTTCACGGTAGAAGTCATTCCAGGTATTGATGAATCCAACATTTTCTTCCCTGCAGAGGTTAGCCAGACGACGATTTACGCTAGTAGCTATATTGAAGAATCGGCCCTCCACACCGATCCTGGGGACGATCCCTGATATGATGACTCTGTCTGACTTTTCCTTATACTTCTGAATCAGCTTCAGGTACTTGAGCATGAGCTCCTCCGATCGAGTCCGCTGCACGTCATTAGATCCATCATGAATGACCTACATTGTGCGTGAGGGGCTGACTTCGAAACTTCGTTGACTGCAGCTGCAACATCGTCCACACCGCCACCCGGGATAGTGATTGAATGGGTATGGAAAATGTGTAAACTAGCATGGGAGAACGGAAGCGCGCCTGAAGACTGGACGACAGGCATAATAGTCTCCCTGTATAAGGGTACAGAGGAGAGAGGTGTGTGTGGTAATCACCGGGGACAGTAGGGTAGTGATTGAGAGAGTGAGAGTGAGAACGGAGAAATGGGTAGGTGACAAGCAGGGTGGGTTAAGGAAGGGAATAGGGTGTGCAGACCAATTTTTTGTCTTGAAATATGTTGTGCAGAAATATCTGGAGATGGGACAAAAGTTGCATGCTGCCTTTACGGACTTGGAGAAGGCCTACGACAGAGTTGATAGAAAATGTCTGGAAGTACTGAGAACATACGGAGTAGCTGACAAGTTGCTGAAAGTGGTGAAGAGCATGTATGAGGGTGCAAAGGTGGCAGTACGTGTGGAGAATGAAAAAGAGCGAGTACTTTGATCTGAATATTGGGTTAAAGCAAGGTTGTGTGATGTCCCGATGGTTGTTCGATATATATGGATGAAGTCATGAAAGAAATACATGGACGAGAAGTGGATGTTGGTGTACCACTTATAAGGAAAAAAGGAACTTGCCTGTACTGCTGTTTGCTGACGATACAATTCTGATGAGTGATAGTGAGTGGGAGTTGCAGGGTCTGGTAAATATGTTTGGAACAGTTTGTGAAAAGTGGAACCTGAAGGTAAATGCCGGGAAGAGTAAGGTTAAGGTCTTTGAAAGGGATGCAGTCACAGAGTATGAGGTGAGGTTGAACGGTCAGGTTATGGAGAATGTCAGCTCATTTAAGTATTTGGGAAGTGTGTAAAGTAAAGATAGGAGTATGGAGGAAGAAGTGTGGGAGATGGTGCATCGGGGGAAGAGGGTTGTTGGAATGCTGAAAGCAGTAAGAAGAAATAGGGTGGTCAGCTTGGAAGTAAAATAGTCCTTGCGTGATAGTGTGGTAATCCCAATATTGACGTACGGGAGTGAAGCATGGACGTTGTTGGAGAGACACAAACCAAGAGTGAGAGTGATGGAAATTAGTTACTTGAGAAGTGCATGCAGAGTTACATGGAGGGATAGACAGGTGAATGAGGAAGTACAAGAGCGGTCTGGTGTGGATGTAGATGTGCTGGAAAGTGTGAAAAGGATCGCCTGGAGATGGTTCGGCCATGTGGAACGTATGGAAAGTGAGAGAATGACTTAGATTGACTTAGAGAAAAAAAATGTAACAAATGGACATATGTTTTAATTTTTTTTCTATGTGAGTAAGGGAGACAAAAGGCAGAGCTGCTTGTATCGAGCGCCTCCCCCAGAGTGACAGGGCCAAAATCAAGGGACGTTCGAGACAAAATGCCTGGACACACGGAGTTTGAAGCAATTTAAGTCATAGGAAGAGGCATAGACTGATTCTGGGAGAGAGATCCAGAGCTAAGCAGTTGAATAGAAGAAAGTCTGAGAATACTGTTTCACTCTTGGGTTGGAGAGTAGCACAGAGTAGGGGTGGGATTGTGTTGCAAGACGGGTACTACATACCCTACGTAGAGGTGGTATACACTGGTAAAGCTCTGAGGAACATCGATTACTATATTAGCGATAGAATAGCGAGAGAGATGCAACATTGCGGCGAAGAAAGAGAGATTGCAGAGAGTTAGTGAGTGGGTGGGAGTTAATGATATGAAAAGATTTTCTTTCTACTTTGCCTAGGAGTGCGATGTGAGAGGATCCTCCCCACACATGTGAACAATACTCAATACAAGGACGCATAAGTAAGAGAGAGGGGGTTGGAGAGGGACGAATAGCACCGGAATCATCCAAGGTGGAGTTTCTAGCAAAATTTTGAGCGAAGAGTTTAGCTTTGTCAGAGGAAGAAGTGATGGTTGTGCCATCAGAGTGGAAAAGGGTAGGGAAGGACAAGGAAGAAAAATTGTTGGAGAGGTTTACGGCTTGATGCCAGAAAGCTTGGGAAGAGCTAGAGTTAGATAGTTCAGTGCATTTATTATTGATGAAAGTGTGTTTGGCAAGCCGAAGCATAGATTTGGCTTGATTCCGGACAGACATATAAGAATAGTTAGATTCTTGAGTCTTAAGGCGTTGGTACCGATTGAATGCTTCCTCCTTGTTGTGGACAGCAGTAGAACAAGTGTGAGTAAACCAAGATTTGTTTTGCATTAAACTGAGAGAAAGAAAATGGAATGTATGCTTCCATGCCAGAGAGGGTTACCCCGGTAATGCGTTCAGCACCTGTAATTTGGTAGGAAACGGCCTTTGACCGGGAAATTTGTCTACCGAAAATGTACGAATTTATTTCGAAAGGGAATCTTGGGTTTCTCGCTTTTTGATGGGGTTATAGAGAGGAAACTAAAATAATATAATACATAAATTAATAAATGGACAAATAAACCAAATACAAAATAAACCATTGACATTTGTGTTAATAATAATTTTGCTGGTGTGGATAATTATGAAGGTTTCAGCCAGAAAGTGTATTCGGATCTATTGCATGTATCAGTAAATGACATGATACTTATTTTTAACGGTGGTTCGTATACTCAGAGAGATGGTGTGGCTATGGGATCTCCGGGAGAACACTGGTCTTCATCTCACAAACGCATTCATGTGTCACTGTGAAGTCCAATGGTTAAACGAATGCCCTGAACATTGTAAATCTATATTGGTTCTCTTCAAGAATATTGAGCATGTTCCCTTATTTTTAGAGTACCTTAACTCAAATTAACTTACGAAGTAGAATATAATATTTCACTCTCATTAATGGACATTGAAATTCTACGAGATAATGATGAATTTGAAACTTCAGTCTTCAGAGAGTTTACATTTATGGGATTATCCAGAGGTGGGCGCGCTCCGGTGGGACCGGTAATGCGGCAGCGCTCCACGCTCATCAGACATAAGGTAATGCGGCAGCGCTCATGCGCTCCTTTTGTCAGCAGACCCGATGCGCTTCCCGCTCCGTGCTCCTGCGCTCCGCGCTCCCAAAAATAGGTATATAAAAACAAAACAAACAAAACAGCTTCTAGAAGTTATTTAATTATTTACCTTTGTCCTTCACTTTGTCCTTTGTCTTTCACTTCACTAAATTCCAAGAATTCAAAACATTAAAAAAACTCAAGTCATGGTGTCTTTCTGAAGTTTAACTGTTTAAGTTTCTCACTTTCTCAGTTTCTGTTATTCTTTATGTCATATCAATGAATCAAATGTCAATGATATGATATGATTGATATCATTGTGAGTTTGTGACATTGTGACTGTCCATTGATATCTATGATATGACAAAGAATTACAGAAACTGTCCAAACTGAGAAACTTAAACAGTTAAACTTATCAAGCTAACATTCTAACAAGCCTAACAATACAATAACAACAATACAACATGATTACATTGATTAGTATTTACTATTTAGTTGATTACATGATTAAATGAATAATAATTTAATATCATAATATCATTAATAATTTAATATGATATGATTAATTGATTATATTATGATTATTGGACCCGTCCAAGCTGTCCACAGACACTCAGACAGTCAGACAGGCTCGGGCTATACCACTGCCAGACTTACCCTTAGGCCCCTTCGTAAGCTGTAACTTGCCCGTAAGGTTTACTTTGCGTTAGCAAAAGCCAAAAAACAAAAAATAACAAGTTAACAACTGTAACACTGTCAGTCTGTCACTATCATAGTATCACTGTATCACAGTTCACTAACACCGTGGGTAACACCGTACGAACGGTACGATGACTGTACACGATAATGACGTTCTTGTACCTGTTGTTGACAGGAAAAATCGCCTCCGGAGCGCCAGAAAGGAGCGCGAATTTCTAGCTGCGCTCCCCGCCTGCACTCCGATTTCAGAATTTTGCCGCTCCTCGCTCCGCGTTTCTCTATATTGGTAATGCGCACCGGATCGCAGAGCGCAGAGCGCCAAATGGCGCGCACCTGCCCACCTCTGGGATTATCAACCTAGTTCACTTCAATTCGCAATCAATTTAAAGTGTAACCTAGTGAAAACCTTAACCTTTAGAGCATATAAATTTGTGTCCAACTACAGTACTTTGTTTGATGAAGAATTTGCATTCATTAAGAAACTGCTTTTTAGTAATGGATTCCCCAGACACTTTGGTGAAGCTAATATAGGCAAAACTATAAGTAAGTTATTAAATAAACCCACCCAAGTCCCAGAACCAGTAGCTTACGCAATAATATATTTTCTTATAATGTTCAAAGGGTCGTCTATTTTCAAACTCAGAAAATATTATATAAATATACTTCTAACTGAATATTTTTCTCAAGTATCTGTAAGCGAAATTTTCAAAAATGGCAATTATTATTATTAAAATAGGGATTCCCACCAAGCCTAAAAAGACTGTGGCACCATAATAAACTGTGTGTAAAAAACATCGGAGTTGTTGTGGGGCTGGGCGTAATACGTAGTAGAGGATAAGAAGACTAGGAAACACTAGTTAAAGAAGCTGAAGGAGACGGGTATGGAGGAGAAACCGCATAAGATTTGGGAGGGAGAAAGTTGGGGACTCTCCAAGCATATCGGCTAAGACAGGGGGGCGATTAAGGGAGTATATGAAGGGGAATGCTTGCCGTCGGGCATTGGAGAAACGCGGACAGTCTATCAGGAGATGCTGGACAGACACTGGAATATGGCAGCAAGGACAGAGCGTGGGGACATCACAGGACATCAAATGACCATGCGTGAGCCTGGTGTGGCCGAGCCGAAGACGGGCTAGAGCGGTCTCCCATCAACGATTGCGATGAGAGGAAGACTTCCAAGGTAGGACGGAAGGTTTGATAGAACGCAGTTTGACATCAGACACCTTCATGGAGGTCCACTCGTCCTGCCAGCGCTGACGTAGTAATTGAGTAACATGTGGGAATTAATCAGATGCAGGAATCCCCTGTGGTGCAAGTCTGGTAGAGGTAATAGCAGAGTGGGAGAGAAAATCAACTCGCTCATTACCAGGCACTCCAACATGACTTGGGACCCAACAGGAAGACAGGGACTTTAATTTAGTAGCAATGCGGAACAACCATTCCTGAATCTCCAGCACTAAGGGGTTAACAGTGGGAATAGACTGAATACTCTGTAGAGCACTAAGGGAGTCACTGAAAATTACAAAGGTATGCAAGTGCGAACAAAAAATAGTACGTAGGGCAAATCAAATAGCAAATAACTCGGCCGTAAAGACACTAGCACATGATTGAATATGACGTTGGAAGGTCCAGTCCGGGAACACAACCGCAAACCCTGTACCGGCGGTGGTCTTGGAACCATCAGTGTACACTGGGACGGTTGAAGAGTGGTTCAGCATATGTTCCACAAACTGAGCATAAAGCAACTGCGGGGTTGAAGAGGCCTTGGAGGAGGGGAGGGCAGCTGTACAAACGGTAGGGCGAGGGAGTAGCCATGGGGCGAATTCTGACTGTCGGAGGGGTAGCACTGATGGAATGGGAAAAGAGAATGAGGCTAGTAAAGCAGAGACCCAACCGGGGAACGAAGTAGCAGTCGATGATGGGGCTAAGCTGGATGCCGTGGGAGGAAAACCAGCCAAACTGTGCTGCAGAAGGCGAAGATGATATCGAAGGGTCAGTTTATCCCGCCTGGATGATAGCGGCGGGACACCTGATTCTGCATAAAGGCTAATAACCGGAGTAGAGCGAAAACCCCCACCGACAAACGCAGACCATGATGGTGAAGGGAGTCTAGGCGCTTAAGGCTTGTATTTGCAGCGGAGGCATATACTTGGCAGCCATAATCGATCTTGGATAGAATAAGTGTTGTATGGAGGCGCAGAAGAGTCGCCCGGTCCGCACCCCAAGACAAGTGGCTAAGGGTTTGTAAGAGTTCAAACCGTCAGGTGGTGGAGGTCAGTAAAGAAGTAACGTGCGGATACCATGTCAACCGAGTATCAAAAATGAGGCCCAAGAATGGAGCTGAGGACCTGTTAGGCAGAGGGCGGTTATACAACGTAAGAAGATGTTGCGGGTCTGTATGGCGTTTTGTGAAGATGACGGTACAAGATTTCGAGGGCGAAAACCGAAAACCATGGGTTGTAGCCCACTAAAAAAAATGGCAATACAATTCGGAATGTTTTTAAAGTTAAAGACCACATTACGTTAGATGTTTAGTTGTCACTTGTATATACATTCACGTGTGATAGCTGTAAGGCACAAGGAACTGTAGTTCTCGCAGAGGCTCCAGTCCTGACGTTATTCTTGGCTTACAGTTTGCTGGCTTAATTGTCCAATAGGGTTGATAGCCTCTGAAGTCCTATTTTAACAAACCAGCTGAAAGGCTTCTTACATTGGGAAAACAAAGAGACACCTGAAGAGTCGGATTGCGGAACACCTTGGTCGCTCAGCTCGTACGGGTTCACGAATTACTAAGCAACCCTTTTCTGCCATTAGGGAGCATTCTTTGAACAATGATAACTTATTTTCGGCCGCAATGATTTCAGTTCGTGGTATGAGTCCGTGGGAGCATGATCTGGCTATAATGGAGTCCCTATTCACTTACCTCCAAGGGACTGGAGTTCTCGAAAAGGGGCTGCAGTCCTGACGCTATTATTGTCTTCCAGTGTGCTGGCTTAATAACCCAGAAGGGTTGATAGCCTCTGAAGTCCTATTTTCACTAACTTACCTCCATAAGCCCTAGATCAGTACTCACAAGTCTTCAGCACACCTGTTGTGTTTTAGGTATTAAGGTGGGTGATCTGTGTTTTAAATCCTTATTTTCCTTTAATTTTACTTTGATCATATTTATGATAATCAAACGTAAATGTATCCTCTTCCCTTCTTCATTTAGGATCTAGTGAATCCCCCTTTTAGTAATACAATTTTGAACTTAATATTTTGTTTTGTCTTATAATTCGGCGCAACCTTGTATTAATTACTGATACTTTGATATTACACTGTCTGGTTGCATTATTCTTATAAATTTATATTTTATATCGATTCAATAAGGACATATGTTTTAACCCGTTCTGTACCGATGATATTATTGTCATTATATTCTGGCAACTATTAGACGGTTTTATTCAGCTTAGGAAAGATGTTTACCAGTTAAAAGATTAGACTATCTCAATTAATTCTTTTGGCTACCATATACCCTTCCCAAGCTTCATAAAATCGTCTAAATGCAACCGAAATAAAAATCAAATATACGTCGCTGGTACTGTAAGGGTTAACTTAATTACATTATCCTCGTTGACATTATTATTTTCTAAATATTGAAGTTTACGACCCCATATAACACTAGGTATAAACATAATTGAAGTTTACGACCCCATATAACACTAGGTATAAACATAATTGAAGTTTACGACCCCATATAACACTAGGTATAAACATAATTGAAGTTTACGACCCCATATAACACTAGGTATAAACATAATTTAAGTTACGACCCCATATAACACTAGGTATAAACATAATTTAAGTTACGACCCCATATAACACTAGGTATAAACATAATTTAAGTTACGACCCCATATAACACTAGGTATAAACATAATTTAAGTTACGACCCCATATAACACTAGGTATAAACATAATTTCATTACCATAAATATTTGTTCAATTCACGTCTTATTTCTAACATTTGACAATTTAACATCTTCACAATCATAACATATGTATATCCATAGACTACAGTAGATCTGGACTGGACACGAAAATGGAACTTTGCAGTAAGGGACCTAAAATCGGAGAACGAACACCCAAGTTCGAACTTCGAAACCGCGAAAATTTGATATTTTCGCGGTTTCGAGGTTCGAACTTGGGTGTTCGTTCTCCGATTTTGAGTCCCTTACTGCAAAGTTTCATGTTCGTGTCCAGTCCAGATCTACTGTAGTCTATGGTATATCGTAAATATATCTGTTAAACTATTATAGATATTGTTGGGAATAACATGATATGACCCCGACAGATTGGTATATAATGTTGGGATAATTGGATTTGGTAGTATTGTAAATATATTGTAAAACTTGCAAATTATACAAACCATAACAGGTACGACTCAATATAAAGGCAATGTATCGGAGGGTTTATGGATAAACTGTCTATTTTATATTTCTTACCTCAGAGATGTTCCTTTGTTATATAAAGGCAATGTATCGGAGGGTTTATGGATAAACTGTCTATTTTATATTTCTTACCTCAGAGATGTTCCTTTGTTATATAAAGGCAATGTATCGGAGGGTTTATGGATAAACTGTCTATTTTATATTTCTTACCTCAGAGATGTTCCTTTGTTATATAAAGGCAATGTATCGGAGGGTTTATGGATAAACTGTCTATTTTATATTTCTTACCTCAGAGATGTTCCTTTGTTATATCTGTAGTTTATGGATAAACTGTCTATTTTCTATTTCTTACCTCAGAGATGTCCTTTGTTATATCTGTAGTTTATGGATAAACTGTCTATTTTCTATTTCTTACCTCAGAGGTGTTCCTTTGTTATATAAAGGCAATGTATCGGAGGGTTTATGGATAAACTGTCTATTTTATATTTCTTACCTCAGAGATGTTCCTTTGTTATATAAAGGCAATGTATCGGAGGGTTCATGGATAAACTGTCTATTTTCTATTTCTTACCTCAGAGATGTTCCTTTGCTATATCTGTAGCTGTAGTTGTTGTTGTTGTTGTTGTTGTTCCCCAAGCTGCCTGGCCGAACAGCCCAAAGGCCCCAAGCAAGGCCAAGGTCATAACCTTATCTTATAATGAGGTTCTGGTTTTAAGTAACACTGTTGGTTTTTCTTATTTATTTATCAAAAAAATATAGTTTTGTAGCGAGGTTAGGATTTGTATTTGTAAGCTTTGTGAAGGTACAGTAGCGGCCCTATGAGAAGTACCTTAACTTTAAATACTCTATAAATAAAGCAATTAGACTTAACTGAGCTATATTCCTGTATACTGTATTTCTGTAAAATAATTGGATACATTAAGAACAGAGAATAAAGTATTAACACACACGCACTAAATATGTTACAGTATCGAACTGTATGTGTCACTGTATAACATTGTGGTATACCTTAGCCGTGAAAGGATCGAACCTTCCTTGGGGCTGGGTCTAGCTGCTACTGACCATGGCCGCACTAGAGCGGTCTCCCGGTTTTTACCAGTGTGGTGTGATACTCAATTAGTTGCAGGCAATCATCTTGGTGTTCCAGCAATTCTCTGTAGGGAGGCGTGTGAACCATGCTTACAAGGCAGGAATCATACCAAGGCATTTATAGGTGAGGGTATGATCTTCTATGGGTGAGTTCATACCAACTAGAAATGTACAGTTGAGTACTATAATAAGTAAATAACTGATATAGTGTTATGTTATAATATGGTTATCCTGTAGTGTTCATTCGCTCAAAATGCGATGTTACAGCAAAAGAACTTATCAAAACCGCTATGTGGAACTAACACTTTAGCAAAATAAAATGTATAAATAAAACTCAAAACCACCACATAGGGTGTACATCACTGCATGAGCAAGTTAATCTGTCTCCCAAGCAAATTAGTCGCACACATAAGAACGCACTATCGTCATGTTTAAGGAATTAGTCAATTGGGGAAGTTCAAGACGTTCTGCTAAATTCTACTAAATTCTGTATGAATATAGAAAGTACAATAATGTTAATGTACATTATTTATATTAATGCAAATTTGCAATATGACAAGATATAAACAATAGTACAAAACACGTACAGTACTCACTAAAGATAGTGCTATCGGGTAGGTGCTGTACCTGTGGGAATAGCATGTTCGTCAAGGGAGCAAGTGCAACACAAGGAGGGTGATAGAAAACTTGGGTAAAATTAACAATTTATTTACACTATTTACAGCATAGTAATATCTTTAACTTTCTTTACCTTCTTCCAAGGGTCTCTGGTTCACACTGGTGATCACTCCCAGGGTATATGGTTCACACTGATGATCACTCCCAGGGTCTCTGGTTCACACTGATGATTACTCCCAGGGTATCTGATTCACACTGATGATCACTCCCAGGGTCTCTGGTTCACACTGATGATCACTCCCAGGGTCTCTGGTTCACACTGATGATTACTCCCAGGGTCTCTGGTTCACACTGATGATCACTCCCAGGGTCTCTGGTTCACACTGATGATTACTCCCAGGGTATCTGATTCACACTGATGATCACTCCCAGGGTATCTGGTTCACACTGATGATCACTCCCAGGGTCTCTGGTTCACACTGATGATCACTCCCAGGGTCTCTGGTTCACACTGATGATTACTCCCAGGGTCTCTGGTTCACACTGATGATTACTCCCAGGGTATATGGTTCACACTGATGATCACTCCCAGGGTATATGGTTCACACTGATGATCACTCCCAGGGTATATGGTTCACACTGATGATCACTCCCAGGGTATATGGTTCACACTGATGATCACTCCCAGGGTATCTGGTTCACACTGATGATCACTCCCAGGGTATCTGGTTCACACTGATGATCACTCCCAGGGTCTCTGGTTCACACTGATGATCACTCCCAGGGTCTCTGGTTCACACTGATGATCACTCCCAGGGTCTCTGGTTCACACTGATGATTACTCCCAGGGTCTCTGGTTCACACTGATAATCTCTCCCAGGGTCTCTGGTGTGTACAAAATAACTGGTCTTCTCTTCCAGGGTCTCTGGTGTCTTGTTGCCCTCTTCATAGTAAGGACACTCTGCTACCATACTCTGTGATAGCTAATTACATTCTGTCTACCTCTCTTCATCCTCTATCCTAATTCACCTTGGATATAATAAAGAATTACGAAATTGACTGGAATTGTCCTTCATAGGTAAAATATTAACGTTCAAACAAACATACATAACATAGCAAAGCATCACTCCTAATAAACCATGAAGCAAACCAGCCTGTTCATGAAACGCTTCACATTAATTAATTAATAAGAGACAACCATATTTTCCCAAACAAAGCCATGAATCTCGACTTTGAAGCACTGACTAATATACTTTAATCACATCACGAACAAAACTAATATATTCCATTATACTGTTAAAGAACTGCTTCAAACTTTACATATGGAAATGAATATAAACAAACACCAGGTAAAGATCGATAATCTAAAGTATTAACACTATACAACAAATGCCAAACTTAATGAAACTGTCCCTTATTCATACATAACATCTGATTAACCATATTTGCACTAATACTAAATGTTGACCTTACCGTAATGAAACAAGTCCTAATACGGAACATACGTTAGTATCTTTTATCAATATGAATCAATAAAACTAATGTTAACAATAAATACACTTTGTCCGTAACTATATGAAACAAATTATTATACAGTTACTTCAGTTACTATTTACACTAATATGAAATAAATCAAAGACGGATCATACAGACATATACTGTATATGTAGAATTAGCTCATTCTCTTGACACCCCCACACCAAAGATACAACAGTGTGTCTATAAACGACTCAGATAATCTGCTAGATTATTGTCCTTCCCTTTCAATGTTCTTATAGAAAATCTATAATTCTGCAAAAACAATGCCCGTCTTAAGTCTGAAGTTTTCAGACTTTTTCTCTTTAATATACTGAAGAGCAAATTCCTTGCCAAACAAATATCTATCAAATTTCCTAAGAGCATATACAATGGCTAGACATCCCTTCTCTACAGTGGCATATTTGGTCTCTCTTGGCTGAAGTTTCTTACTAGCAAACCCTACTGGTAAGAGGGAACCATCAAACTCCTGCATTAACGCAGCCCCCACAGCACGGGCTGACGCATCAGTGTGGAGGATGGAAGGACGGGTAAAGTCAAGAGTTATGAGTATAGGAGGAGAAGTGAGTATGCACTTTAGTATATCAAATGCTACCTGGTGGGACTTCTGCCACTAAAGTTTACTAGGGTTTTTCTTCTGTAGGAGATTCGTGAAACATGCTGTGACCACGGCATAGTTAGGAATAAACGTTTGATACCATCCCACTAGCCCAAGAAATGATCTAAGTTGTTTTTTAGTTAAAGGCGGAGAGGTTTCCACTATTCTCTTAACAGTACTATCCTTAGGAGCTACTTTTCCTTGGTAGATAGTTTGATCCAAAACAGTTACTGAATCATAATCGAGCAGCCACTTGCATGGCTTTATAGTTAAACCTGCTTCCCGAACTTTCACAAAGAGCTCTCTCAGAGTTCCTAAATGTTGGGCCCAGGTCACAGAATGGCCCACCCCATCATCCACGTAGTGGTCCACGTTCTTTTGTCCTCCAAGCAGCTTCCTCATCATCCTGTTGCAAGTAGCGGGACTGCTAACAAGGTGAAATGGCATTACACAAAACTGGTAACTTCCACTTGGGGTTATAACAACAGTACACTCTTTAGAAAAATAATTAATTGGAATTTGCCAGAATCCTCTACTGAAATCAAGCTAAGAAATGTATCTCTTACCAGCTAGTTTACACAAAATGACCTCAGGTTGATTCATTGGTTCTGTGTCAAATTTAGTTGTTGGTGTCGAGCTTTTTATAATTAACACAACATCTGTATTATCCATCTGGCTTCCCTACTAAAACTACAGGAGCACACCAATCTGAACCTGATCTCTCTATTATGCCTTATTTTAACATCTTTTGGACTTCTCCTTCTACAGCATTAAGAGTTGCATAAGGCAGAGGGTATGGTCTTTCCCGAACAGGTCCTTCGTCTTGTAAAGTGATGACATGTTCTACAAGTGTTGTACGACCTGGCTTGTCAGTAAAGATGTCCGAAAACTCTGATACTAACTGTTTAAGTTCACAATGCTTTTCCTCCTCTATTTACATCCAGGAAAGTTTCAATGCCCTCCACCTCAGTCACCTGTAAAAGTTCTTCTTCATCTGGATAGTTGCTAGTTATTACTGAAACAGCTACATACTGATCACATGTTTCATATTTCTTTTACATGGAAAACCTTTGTCTTACCATTTGCTAGCATGATCCTGTAGTCTTTATCATTGACAACCTCTACCACTTCGAAGGGACCCTTCCAGTTTAACAGGAGTTTATTTGTGTCTGGGCAATAAAACAGACCAGATCTCCAACCACAAACGACTTCGGTCTAACTCTCCTGTCATTGTGATTCTTATATACCTTATTTGCTTATCTTAAGTTCTCATGAGCAGATGTACAAGTGTTTTCTAATTTGTTCCTAAACTCTGTTACGTAGTGAAAGATGTTATGTATCTCACTGTCATGCGTCTGGTTTGTCCACAAATCCTTTAGCATTCCCAATGGACCTTTTACTGTACGGCCATACAATAACTCGAAGGGGGAAAATCCAGTACTAGCCTGGGGAACTTCTCTGTATGCAAACAGTACTGCTGGCAAATACCTATCCCAATCCTATGGACGTTCCTGACACATCTTCCTCAATATTGATTTAAGGGTTCAATTAAATCTCTCATTAAGACCGTTAGCCTGAGGATGGTATTGTGTAGTGAAGGCCTGTTTTACGTTAATCAAGTGACAAATCTCTCATCAGACCAGAAATAAACTGAGAGCCGCAGTCACTAAGTATTTCCTGAGGAAAAGCAAGTCTAGAAAAAATGTCAATCAAAGCTTCAGCGATCCTTTCTGTTGTAATGTCGGGGAGAGGAACTGCATCGGGCCACCTAGGTGTGTACTCAACGAAGGTAAGAACATAACGGTTACCTTGAGATGAAACTGGACTGATAGGACCCACTAAATCAATTGCAACAGTCTGAAAGGGAGTGTTCATTAATGTCATGGATCCTAGTGGTACTTTACTAACTTTACCTTTTAGTATGGTCCTCTGACACACATCACAGCTGTTACACCATTTTTTTACATCACTAATTAAACCTGGCCAATAAAAGGGTGACAATATCCTATCTTCAGTCTTCTTGATACCCATATGACTACCCATCAATGAATTATGTAATATCCTCAGAATTATCTCTCTATGAGATACTGGTACTAGCAATTGTTTGAATTCTTCACCCTGTCTATTGTAAACTCTATGCCAAAGATAATTTGCTTTAACTAAAGTTAGGTTACCATCCTTTGAATGTTGTTGCCGTTTTAGGAACTACTGAAAACTCTCGTCCGACTCCTTATCATCCAACGTCATAGGGGACTCCAATCTTTTATCCTGCTGTGCTACCTTCAGGGGATGTAGGGGCTTGTTCCTTTTCTAAGATAGCGTAACCCCAGCTCCAAGGTCCTCCGAAGTCACCTTCATATCACCAAAAGGATCCTCAGCTGTAGCATGGGAAGAATCACTCTCTACTGAAGTACATTCATCCTCTTGAGTGACGTCTAGTGAAGTCTCTTGTAACGATGCTCCAAAGATATTTACTATGATGAGGTCGCAGAGTGAGTCCTCCCTCAATTTCTCCCTCAAAGTATGGGGTCCGAATTTCAATCTTGGTAATAGGACAGATCCTTGCAGTACGGTCTATCAATAAACACCTCTTGATATCCCAAGTCATCTGTTCTGGATGCACAAAGTTCCTTTTAACTACTATCACAGGACAGCCTGTATCTCGGAGTACTTCCACCTGTTAAGCACCAATGAATCCTTTAGATATATGCAAACCATCACCCAATGAGCTTGAACCAACAATCAGTGGGTTTTTTTCTCCCGGGGGTAGAGTCGCTTTAGGATCATTCTGGTCAAGGAAGGCTCCACTCTTTTCGTCTGGTGAAGTTTTCACTGATTATGGTCTGGGGCCTCTCACAAATGTTGAACAGTTCTTAATAATAATAATAATAATAATAATAATAATTGTATTTTTGCATATAACTGTACATACATAGAATACATATATTGAATAAGTACAAATAACGTTGATACGCAACAAAGAGGACTTGATACCTAACGGTATATACTGTATGTCCTTAAATATTGTATACTTAGTAACATTGGTGGTATGACACACAGTGCGAGTGATTGGTGCATAAAATAATCAAAGATAAGTTAGAAAATCAACCAAAGGTATACTGATATTACGAGTGTAGTATTTAATTCTATATCAGTAATGCTACTACTACGGGGGATAATTCGACAGTCATTTAGAAGTTCGTATATTTTATTTAACAGACTTCCTAACTACTCTAATAATAGGTTCTTGGCTCGGGCCGAGATGAGTTCAAGACGCAGATTGAATATTAGGTCGATTCATGCTAGGTTGTACTTTGGACCCCTAAAGTTCCCGTTACTCCCTAACTGAATCCCCGCTATTCAGGTATTGACTCAAGTCGGCTTCGATCCTACGACCCGTTATTAGTGATTAATCCTAAATAAATAAATCAAAACCCTGCTGTGTCTTTTATGAGACCAGGGCCTAATAAACCATATGCTCTTTACCTAACTAAAACAAAGGTGTTATTCTTTCCTCGACTCTTTAGGTTTTCCCACGTTTACTGAGCCTTCTGTATCCTTTCTCAATACCAAGGCTATAACATATATCATCTATTTTCTCAATACATAGAATCTATTTACTCCTTTGACACAACCGTCGTTACTACTCAAGTACCTCCACAATGACATAACATTGTACAAATTACTGAATGAGATTACATGGTCTCTCTCACATATAATATGGGTTCTGCCACCCAGTTACTTCACAATCTAGGCTTACAATCTTTATCTCAATAACACTATTGGGTTCCGTCACCCAGTTACTTCACAATATAGGCTTACAATCTTTATCTCAATAACACTATTGGGTTCCGTCACCCAGTTACTTCACAATCTAGGTTTACAATCTTTATCTCAATAACACTATTGGGTTCCGTCACCCAGTTACTTCACAATATAGGTTGACAATCTTTATCTCAATAACACTATTGGGTTCCGTCACCCAGTTACTTCACAATATAGGTTGACAATCTTTATCTCAATAACACTATTGGGTTCCGTCACCCAGTTACTTCACAATATAGGTTGACAATCTTTATCTCAATAACACTATTGGGTTCCGTCACCCAGTTACTTCACAATATAGGTTGACAATCTTTATCTCAATAACACTATTGGGTTCCGTCACCCAGTTACTTCACAATTTAGGTTGACAATCTTTATCTCAATAACACTATTGGGTTCCGTCACCCAGTTACTTCACAATATAGGTTGACAATCTTTATCTCAATAACACTATTGGGTTCCGTCACCCAGTTACTTCACAATATAGGTTGACAATCTTTATCTCAATAACACTATTGGGTTCCGTCACCCAGTTACTTCACAATTTAGGTTGACAATCTTTATCTCAATAACACTATTGGGTTCCGTCACCCAGTTACTTCACAATATAGGTTGACAATCTTTATCTCAATAACACTATTGGGTTCCGTCACCCAGTTACTTCACAATATAGGTTGACAATCTTTATCTCAATAACACTATTGGGTTCCGTTACCCAGTTACTTCACAATATAGGTTGACAACCTTTATCTCAATTACCCCTTCTGAATTTACCCTCAAGTAACCCTGTTACCAACACGCTAGGTTACCTTTCACCTTAATCAATTATCGTACTAACAAAAGATGAACCGTGCCTCAGACGCATACACGGAATAACTCTTTTAGACTTAATAATAACGCAACTCACATTGGACTAGTGTCCTTCTTCACAGTTTCCATTTTACACAACTTAATGAATGATTCATATGGACTAGTGTCCTTCCCTAACTATAGCTAATCTATTAGGCAACTAAACAACTGTTTCCCTCTTTAACTTACTGGTTGCCTCATTTATTAACAAAAGTATTCTTTCCCTCCCCTCTTTACTTCTACTCTTTTAATCTTTAATCTCTCCTATCAGATCCTATATAATAATTCTTCGGCTGGTGCCGCTGCTAACAAAAATAACTAATTAATAACACATCATCATCTTTATATATTTAGGTAAGTCTAAATTATTTTTCCTTTAGTGTTGTCCTAGAAGGACACATTAATTTTGTTAAGTGATGACCACCGGGTCAGTTCTGCAGTCTCTCTCTTTCTTTATCTCAACTGGAAATCTTTGCTCTTCCTCTAATATCTGTCGTCCTCTTGAATCGCTTGGCTGTAGTGGTATGCAAGCCTGTGATGCGATGACAGGCGGCCAGATACTGAGGGTGTATCTGCCTTAGTAGGGAAGAGCTGATGATAGGCCTGGGTTGTGCCTGCTGGAACAAAAGGTGAGGGCTGGGAGACTGGAGCCGAATTCCCGTGAGTGCCCAAGCGAGAGGGAGTAAGTAGGTTGCAAGAACTGAGTCCCGTGCTGTCCAGCCGGCGAATGAATCTGCAACTCGCTCCCCCCCTCCCTTTATAGTCCGGCATCCCGCTCTCAATCGCTATGATTGGCTGGTGGGCGCCCTTGGCTGCACGTTCGCACTGACTTTTTGCTTCCTTCCCCTCCTCTCTCTTCTCTTCATAGTAAGTTCCAGGAAGTTGATTATAAACCTCTTTTGGTGGCTTACGGGAGTACAGGGCTGGCACCGAGATATTACTTAATGGAAAATAAGAAGGAACACTTCGGGAAGAGAAAGAGAGTGACTTTTGAGGTGGACTAAGACGTCCAGATTCGTGCTCTGATAATGGAGGCCGCTGATTGGCTGGTGGGCGGGGCATGGCGCGTGCAGCCGTGAACTGTCAGACTCAGCTGGCTGTGCAAGCAAGATAAAGGGATTGGCGGAAGATTTATCTACTTTATCACCCCCTACTGAATTTAGGCGAGCTCCTGATCGCCGCAACACTGTTCCCCTAAAAAATTTACCCTCAGGCTGCCACTCCACCAGTCCACTATGCTCACAGAGACATTTATGTAACTGGAGTGCAGGATTCTGATTCCCCACAATAGTTTTGGCTATTAAAACTTCTCCGGGCTGGTAAGAAACTGTTTGAGAGCTCGAGTGGTATTAATTCTTTGCCCCTGTCCGTCGACTATGGTCACCAGTCAACGGAGTCGGTACCGAGGGTCAGAGGGGAGAGGCATGGTGCCTTGCAACTGACAGGCACGTGCCCCGGGGGTCCTATTTATATCCTCGTCCGGGTACCTGATTGGTGGGCGGCTAATCCTACCGCTATGAGTGAGAGTTTCGGTGGGGCCCGTGAGCTTGGTCGCTCTCGCGGGAGTCTTCTCTGGAACGTTAAGCAAGGGAGTTCCTTTGGATTCTTTCGCTTTAGCTGTGGGAGAACCGTTTATCCGGTTGCCGTCAAAAGATACGCCTTGCGGTTATACCTCGTCTCGAGGACACTCTTCCTCACTACTTAAAGTCCTATTTAAATCTCTCTGGAGAAACTGAAACTTCGCTGTCTGGGACCATAGAGTTTTCCTCCTCAGTAAGCTCATAGAAATCATCTTCCGCACTAGATACAATCTCTTCGCTTCCTAGGTCTCCTTCTGGCTCAACCTAAGGAAGACCCTCTCGTTTTTTTGTATTATGTGACCACCAGAGTGGAGAATCTTCTAGGTAGTCCCGAGTCGGAGTAGGACCTCTAACGTTGGGTCGAACTGAGGAAGTATCAGGGTCCTCGACCCTGAATTCCATTTCCTCTTCGCTCCCTTCCTCGCTACTCCACTCGCTCATCTCCTGGGGAAGATTACCCTCATATCGTTTGGTATGACGAATATGAGTAACTGACACGATATCTCCATAATTGAAGTATAACACTTGATAGGGCCCGTTTGTCTCGACAACCCTGAAAGGACCCTTGTATTTCTCCTCCAGTTTACCAGCTCGGGTGGGGTCATGTCTCTTGACCAAAATATACTCCCCACGGTAATAAGGATTATTTAGAGAAACTTTCTTATGTTGTTGCAGAACAATATGATCATGCACTTGCTGTCGTCGCTCCCCTTGTTCCTTCCAATACTTTCCGGGTTGGGAATACTGCGTGTAGGAACGGGGGTATGGCAATAATCGTTCTTGAGGCAATTCCGGTATGTTGCCAAAGATAATCTCATAGGGAGAATACCCCGTAGTCCTACAGACCGTGGTATTTATTCCCCAGACAATTTCAGGCAAAAGTTCCGGCCAACCCCGGACGATTTTCTCCCCTTGTGAGCTCAGACTAGCCCGGATGCAGTTGGCTAACACCCTATGATTCCTTTCACAGACAGTATTTCCCCGAGGGTAATACGGGGAGGTGTGCTGTATCTGGTATCCCAAGGTTTCTCCCAAGTGTTGCCAGATCTCATTATTAAATTCTTTTCCCCTGTCACTTAGAATACCTCCAGGGGTGTCATACACAAAAATAATCTTTTCCAGGATAACCTTGGCCACCGTTTCAGCTTTCTTGTCCGGGATAGCGCAAACAACCGTGTATTTAGAGAAAATGTCGACACAGGTCGAGATGTATCTTTTGTTTGTCTGTCTTGGCAGATGTCCCATAATATCCACTGATAATTTGGCCCAGGGTGTACCAGCAGTAATATGTCCGGGCAACTGTCTAGGTCCCCTTTCATCTTTGCCCCTCTGGCATCCCAAACAATTTTGAACGACTTCTTTAACAATCTGGTCGGCCCTCTTGGTCCAGTACCTTTCATTGAATTGTTGGAGAACCCTAGACTGTCCCAAATGAGCCCCCTTACCCTTTTGTCCGTGGAGGATTTGGATCATGTGTTTTGCCTCTGAATAATCAAGTACGACCCGATCTTGAGAATTCCTCCTGGCTCCCTCCGAAAACTTTACTTTATTACTAGGTCTAGGGTCATGTTTTTCCCTGTGAGGTTCAGTGGGTTGAACGGGTGCTACTGGTAGTCGAGGCAAGACATCGGCATTAGTGTGTAATTTACCGGGTCTATGTCTAACTTCAAAAGAGTACTCTTCCAAAATCCCCTTCCACCTGACAAATAGTCCGTCTTCCGTTTATCATTTTTCGGAGCCATTGTATGCTATGGTGGTCCGTAATAACTTCAAAGTGGACCCCGGCTAAGTACGGACGGAAATATTGTACAGCCCACACTAGAGCTAGACATTCCTTTTTCGTAACGCTATAATTCTTTTCGCCCTTATTCAGTGTCCGGCTAGCACAGGCCACTATGCTTTCCTTTCCGTCCACTTTCTGGGCCAGAACGGGTCCGAGCCCTTCATCAGAAGCATCAGTGTATAGTTGAAACGGCTTGGTGAAATCCGGATGACAAACTATGGGGTTAGAAGTAAATTTTTGCTTCAAGTGATCAACAGCTAACTGACAACTCTGATCCCAGTCGAACCTCTTCCCTTTTTCTAGTCTCTGAGTCATGGGGCGAGCAATCTTAGAAAAGTTAGGTATGAACCTTCGATAGTAGGAGGCCATTCCCAGAAATGCTCGAATCTCTTAGACAGAGGACAGAGGTGAGATTTCGGCAATAGATCTCACTTTATGTGGGTCCGGTTGAATACCTTTACTGGAAACCACATGCCCTAGATATGCCACCTCACGGGCCCCTAATTGGCATTTTGAAGGTTTCAGTTTAAGTCCTGCCCCCCTGATTCTTTCTAACACTTCTTGGAGTCGGTGAACATGTTCTTCCCAACTAGCGGAAAAGATTATGATATCATCTAAGTACGCCAAACAAGTCTTCCAGGTTAATCCCCTCAATACTTCGTCCATGACTCTAGTGAAACTGGCGGGGCCATTGCAAACTCCAAACGGCAAGACAGTAAACTGGTAGAGTTTGCCTTCGCTCCTGGCAAATGCGGTTTTCTCTTGATCCTCGGACCTAACTTGTACTTGCCAGTATCCACTCTGGAGATCTAGGGTAGAGAACCAGGTCGACCCATTGAGGGATTCTAACGAGCCATCCATACGAGGTAGGGGCTGCACGTCTTTGATGGTGACATCGTTTAATTTTCGATAATCTACACAGAACCGAGTAGACCCATTTTTTTTCTTAACTAGGACTACCCCTGTTTAATCATGTCCTCAACTTGTTCTATCTATCTATCTATTGCCTGACGCCGTGATCCCCGAAGGGGTGGCCACGAACGAACCGCCCCCATGCACCTCTGTCCCCAGTCAGTCGACGCCCCTCCCCCCAACCAGCACCGCCTTCGTTCATGTACTTCCTCACTCCATCCTTCCACCTCATATTCGGTCTACCTCTCCCCCTCTGTCCCTCCACCTCGCTCTTGTACACCCTCTTAGTCATTCTCTCGCTTTCCATACGTTCCATATGGCCGAACCATCTCAAGTTGTTCCTTTTCACACTTTCCAGCACATCTACCTCCACACCACACCTCCTTCTTACTTCCTCAACTTGTTGCTTTTCTTTTTGTCTCATAATAGGGTTTTGTCGTCGGTAGGGTTGTCTAATAGGAGGCCCTTGCGTGTGTATCTCATGGGTGTGGCGGGTTCGAGCCGATCAGTGGTCCCCTTCGTTTTGAGCAAACACATCCCGGTACGTCCAAAGCAATTCATGTAAGGTACTGGCTTGACTTGAGGTTAATTTTTTCGGGATCTAAGGTAAGTTCACGGGTCCGTCAGTTCCAACAGTAGTGGGCTGAGCGGGTGTGACTTGTCCTAACAGTTTCCCTTTTTGATAACTAATCGTGCCATCACCAAAATTAGCTAAAACTAGTTTCCTCTGATCGGCAGTAATGAAGGTGGGAGATATTCTCACCCCATTCTGTGCATCGGGTTCAAAAATCCCGACAGTCATGCCTGGGTTTGGGGGAATCTCTATCAATTTCCAAGATCTAGGAGGAATAGATAATTTTCCTGTGGTAGCTACTATTTGAGGTTGGAGAATAGTTGTGTCTTTCGGCCCACACTGAATAGTTACTCCCAACTGACTCATGAGATCTATCGCCAGATACCCATCGACTCCACTACTAGCTACTCCCTTATAAAACACAAAAATCGGTGGTGAAGGCAATTCCCTTCCACTGCACTACCGTCGCGTTAGTTTTTCCTAGGATTGTCAGTGGTTGACCCCCGGCTCCTGACAACTAAATACTGGTTTCATTTAATGGGCCCATTTCTCGCTGGTTTTGTTTTACGAAGTTCTCTAGGAGACAACTACGGTTCGCCCCTGTATCAATCAACATGTTCGCGGCTTTCTCATTTATGACTACAGTTTCACAAGGCGTTTGTCTCTCTAAGATATTGACCTCACTATACCGCCCTTCTATGTGAGGTTTCACAGATTTTTTTTTTCTCTCTTCCGTCGTTACTTTTGGCTGTGTTTTCTATCTCCCGGTATTCTACCGGAAGCATTCCTCTCCGGTCCGGATCGGTTCCCTTGGGTAGAGGTCGATCGTTTGGGAGTGCAAGTCTGGGGTCAAATCTAGGGGTTGGGGCTTGTGGACGGTTGGTACAGTTCCTAGCTAGGTGTCCGGTCTGTCTACAAGTGAAGCATCGAATCAGGGCTTTCGGATACCCTTTCTTTGGGTTCTCCTCTTCCCCTTTTTGTTTTTCCTCTTTTACTTCTCTAGCCTCCAGAATCTTTTTAATGACCTCCATCAATTCCTTGGTAGTGTTAACCTCATGAATGATGCAGTGTTTCCTAACTTCTACCGGGCAGGCTTGGATCATGATCTCCCTGATCTCAGTTTCCTGGCTCTCTTGATTCATATGGGGATACGCTAGTTTCACATTCATAGTGATTTCCCTCCTCAGGGCTCTCACATTTTGGCCATCAAGTTTCAAACTCTTCAGTTTGTCTCTGGCTTTTCTGGTGGAAGTCTCTCGGCCAAATTCTTTGATTAAGGCGCTCCTGACTTCGGCCCACGATACTAGTCCTTCCAGACGTACTCTCACATCATTCAGGGCCTTACCTAAGTGTGCCTTTCCATAGGCGATTTTCTTCCCATTTTCCCCTACGTCAAGTATTGTGAACTGACATTCTAACTGCTCAATCCAAAGCTCGATTTCTTCCCATAATCTGAATGGTAACATGCCCGTCATCCTATCTGTTCTGTTAGATAATTATACTCAATCCAAATTATTTGTCGAATCACACCGCTTACCACCAAAATGAAGTATTTAATTCTAAATCAGTTATGCTACTACTACAGGGGATAATTCGACAGACATTTAGAAGTTCGTATATTTTATTTAACAGACTTCCTAACTACTCTAATAATAGGTTCTTGGCTCGGGCCGAGATGAGTTCAAGACACAGATTGAATATTACGTCAATTCATGCTAGGTTGTACTTTGGACCCCTAAAGTTCCCGTTACTCCCTAACTGAATCCCCGCTATTCAGGTATTGACTCTAGTCGGCTTCGATCCTGCGAACCGTTATGAGTGATTAATCCTAAATAAATAAATCAAAACCCTGCTGTGTCTTTTATGAGACCAGGGCCTAATAAACCATTTGCTCTTTACCTAACTAAAACAAAGGTGTTATTCTTTCCTCGACTTTTTAGGTTTTCCCACGTTTTCTGAGCCTTCTGTATCCTTTCTCAATACCAAGGCTATAACATAAAATTATATAATCTATTTTCTCAATACATAGAATCTATATATTCCTTTGACACAACCGTCGTTACTACTCAAGTACCTCCACAATGACATAACATTGTACAAATTACCGAATGAGATTACAAGGTCTCTCTCACATATAATATGGGTTCTGCCACCCAGTTACTTCACAATCTAGGCTTACAATCTTTATCTCAATAACACTATTGGGTTCCGTCACCCAGTTACTTCACTAACACTATTGGGTTCCGTCACCCAGTTACTTCACAATATAGGTTGACAATCTTTATCTCAATAACACTATTGGGTTCCGTCACCCAGTTACTTCACAATATGGGTTTACAATCTTCATCTCAATTACCCCTTCTGAATTTATCCTCAAGTAACCCTGTTACCAACACGCTAGGTTACCTTTCACCTTAATCAATTATCGTACTAACAAAAGATGAACCGTGCCTCAGACGCATACACGGAATAACTCTTTTAGACTTAATAATAACGCAACTCACATTGGACTAGTATCCTTCTTCACAGTTTCCTTTTTACACAACTTAATGAATGATTCATATGGACTAGTGTCCTTCCCTAGCTATAGCTAATCTATTTCTGTTTAACTATTTCTGTTCTGTCTATAACTGTTTCTCTCTTTAATTTTCTGGTTGCCTCATTTATTAACAAAAGTATTCTTTCCCTCCCCTCTTTACTTTTACTCTTTTAATCTTTAATCTCTCCTATCAGATCCTATATAATAACTCTTTGGCTGGTGCCGATGCTAACAAAAATAACTAATTAATAACACATCATCATCTTTATATATTCAGGTAAGTCTAAATTCTTTATCCTTTATTCTTGTCCTAGAAGGACACATTAATTTTGATAAGTGATGGCCACCGGGTCAGTTATGCAGTCTCTCTCTTTCTTTATCTCAACTGGAAATCTTTGCTCTTCCTCTACTATCTGTCGTCCTCTTGAATCGCTTGGCTGTAGTGGTATGCAAGCCTGCGATGCGACAACAGGTGGCCAGATACTGAGGGTGTATCTGCCTTAGTAGGGAAGAGCTGATGATAGGCCTGGGTTGTGCCTGCTGGAACAAAAGGCGAGAGCTGGGAGACTGGAGCCGAATTCCCGTGAGTGCCCAAGCGAGACGGAGTAAGTAGGTTGCAAGAACTGAGTCCCGTGCTGTCCAGCCGGCGAATGAATCTGCAACTCGCTCCCCCCCTCCCTTTATAGTCCGGCATCCCGCTCTCGGGCGCTATGATTGGCTGGTGGGCGCGCTTGGCTGCACGTTCGCACTGACTTTTTGCTTCCTTCCCCTCCTCTCTCTTCTCTTCATAGAAAGTTTCAGGAAGTTGATTATAAACCTCTTTTGGTAGCTTACGGGAGTACAGGGCTGGCACCGAGGTATTACTTAATGGATAATCAGAAGGAACTCTTCGGGAAGAGAAAGAGAGTGACTTTTGAGGTGGACTAAGACGTCCAGCTTCGTGCTCCGATAATGGAGGCCGCTGATTGGCTGGTGGGCGGGGCATGGCGCATTGCAGCCGTGAACTGTCAGACTCAGCTGGCTGTGCAAGCAAGATAAAGGGATTGGCGGAGGATTTATCTACTTTAACGATTATTTGCAAAAATAACAAATTGTTGTTACAAAGCCAAGAAATTAATTGATGTTTAACGCATTATCAATTAACAAAACTTTTAATCTGAGCTTAGACACACCAAACGAACAGTCATGATTCAAGTTATCCATTATACAATTCCATATTAGAACACCTTTATAATTAAATGTTTGTTGTGCTAAAGAAGTTCTGAGCGCAGGTACATTACATTTATGATTTGTTCTAGTTGGATAAGAGTGAACTACACAAGCTCGTATGAACATATTAAATATTGGAGGTAGCTGATTATTTATTTACGAATTTATACAACATTTTACCAATACTAAATTTGTATATGCCAAATATGGTTAACAACCTAAAAAAATGGAATAGTGGTTCTGTATGAGCTAAATAATGTGAGGAAGACAACATTCTTATTGCTCTTTTTTTAAGTTTAAATACAGAACCGATATAACAGGCACTAGTTGAGCCCCATACCTCTATTCCGTAGGTCAGATACGGATAGATAAGGCTATAATATAATGTATCTAGTGTAGACGCACTTAATGCCTTCCTTGCTTTACATATAATTCCAATACCATTAGATATTTTGTTTTTAACCTCTTTTATATGTTCAGACCAAGATAATGTACAATCCATTGTTATAACCTAAAAATTGACAAGAATATGCCCTCAGAATTATTTTATTACAAATGCTAATATTTAGATCAGTAGCTACAGATTTACCTTTAGAATGAAATATCATGTAATTTGTTTTATCAATGTTTAAGGAAAGTTTATTTGCATTAATACATTGTATTACTTTAGCTAATTCGGCATTCATACGTTGAAATATATTTATTATTTACATTGTTACCTTCAAGAAAGATATTAGTGTCGTCTGCAAACAGGGTGGGTAATAGAGCAGGAGATACATTGATAATGTCATATATATATATATCAAAATCACTAAAGGGCCCAAGATCGAACCTTGAGGCACACCACAAACAATATTATGTTCAATAGAATTAACATCATTAACCCTTCCTACCCGGGCTGTCTCAGCCAATGACGGTCGCCCCTACCCGGGCGATATGGCCGAAAAACGTCTAGGCCTAGGCTACCGTATTTATGTTTATTTTCACTGCTAGAACTTTCCCACTCATCTATAATCGTAGTGCGGTTTTCAATCTGTATTTTGGCATTGAGTAGAGCTCTGTAAGTCAACTGGTTCAGTTATGATGACGATTTCAGTGGAGCCAATATTGCAGAGATGTTGCCAATATGGGAGCTTTTCAGACACTAATTTCGTCATGACGCCATAACAATAACATTGAGGAGTCTTCTCCTTCTTGTTTTCGGAGGTGCGGTGACGAACGCTTGGGTTTGTTGACATATGTCGTACGCACGGCGTTCGGACCAAGCTTAATTAGGCTATTAAGCTCATGCCTTAGATAAGGCATACCGGGTATTGGCCCTTCTTTCGTGCTGTCATTACCTAAGGCAGCCCGGGTAGGAAGGGTTAAAGCAAACGTACTGTGACCTTAGCAATATTTCCTGGTTGATGACACAAGAAACACAACTTGGCTGATTTGGATTCATCCCAAAATGATACACTTTGATTCATCTGATCGCCTTTGCCTCTATCACTTTGATCAATTTTGAGTTAATGCGAGTTAAATTATTTACCAATGATTTTGTAACTTTCACCTTGTGTAATTTGACTGGTCGATTGTAAAGTACTTCCTGCAGTTCAGATTGTCGATGCCTTTGATTATCTATATACTTGAATTAAGTCTCCTCTTAATCTCCGCTGTGTTAGGGGAAAAAGATTCAATTCCTCAAGACGCTCCTCATATGGTTTGCTCCTCAAAAAACGGTATAATTTTGGTAACTCTACGGTGAAATCACTCCAGTTTGTCTATATCCTTTTGGTAGTAGGGGCACCAGGACTGAACGCAATATTTCAGAAGTAGACGGGCTAACGAACTGTAAAGAGTGAGGAATACATCTTTGGATTTATGCTCAAAAGATCTGCCTATAAAACCTATAATTTTGTTTTCTTTCTTAACAACTTTTGTACAGTACATTGTTGACTAGGTTTTAGGTTACTCGATATTGTTACTCCCAATTTCGTTTCTCTGTCTACACTCTCTAGCTGGGTGCCATTGATTGAATAGTTTGCTTTCTTATTTTGGTTTCTGATGTGAAGTAGTTTACATATATTTTCGTTGAAGCTAATTTGCCAGATGTGACAACCTATCTAGATTGTGTTGCATATCTTCAACATGTCCATTTGTGAGTACAGTATTTGCAATGTTTGTATAATCTGCAAACTTTGAGATTGTACAGATTAGACTGTCGTCTATGTCATTGATGTAGAATAGGAAGACAATTGGCCCAATACTAATCCTTGAGGTACACCGATAGTTACATTGTTTCATGTTATTGCCATTTATGACTACTTTTTGCTGTCTTTCTCCATAGCCAATATTCTATCCAATTAACCCAGGAAAGACAAGAGTCCTCATAAGATGTTTGTTGGTGGAAGGTGAAGGTCCTCATAAGATCCAAGGCCTAAAAAAAGCCTTTAAAACCACACCAGTGGCACTAAAAAAAAAGCTATATGTGATTAGGTGAGATAATTCACTTCCATTACTTGCTAACATTCCTACATATGTGTCCCAACCACCCCCGCCCCCTTCCACCCTCCTCAATTATCACCTATTTTTCCTCTTATTCCCCCTTTTATCGGGTACTTTTCGGTGTGAATTTCCTTCATATGGTGTCTATAGCATGGGCTAGGCATCTAGAGATCCTTGCAACAGAGGGACTTCTACCTAGAGCCTTCAGTGTTGCTTGAGGACTCGGGAAGAGAGGATATATGAGGCTGCGGATCTCCCCTGATGAATAGACTGGTTGGCAATAATACGTCTTTTTCACCCCTAAATACTAATCGTACTTGTTTAATTGCTCTTAAATGTTAATGTCTTCATATTAAACGTAATATAGGCTAATATGAATAAGTAATAACAATGTTTATGGTGAAATTACGATTTTCGTCGGGAATGAACCAAAATACCTTCGCATGGCGGGACGTTTCAAATACCATAGTCTAGAATTTGCCGGGTTAAAAAACATGTCCGATTTTAGCTTCATTAACCCATAAACGACGACTGTCCTCCATAGAGGTTTTTGAGCATAAAATCTTCTAGTTTTAGCCAGAATCAATGGTGTAAGGGCATCATAGTGCTGAAGGGGTTAACCTGACTGTTTATAACCATACAGGCTTGTTGATCGTGACTGTACCACACGGATGAAGCTCCTACCTGGTGTAACATTGGTAGTGCTGGGTACCTGCGTCGTCCTGTACCTTCAACTCTGTGACGACCCCGCATTCCAAATGGATCTAAAGGTAGTTGTATCATGTGTCGGTTTCTTAAAGTGATGTGTCAGTTTAGCTATGCATATACCTTTTTTTCCTTCTAATTTGTTGACCCCTTCTATACCGGCGATGTCTTTTTTCTTATATTCTGGCTAGTATTAAACTATTATATTCAGTGTAAACAGGGCTTCCAGCAATTAAAAGGCTTCGAACTATCTCACTTAAGGGGAGGTTTCTAGTTTGTTTCCTACTCCTCCAGCAATCTTAAAATGTCACCTCCTTTCAAGATAAATTTGTACATTTTTCGGTAGAAAAATGTCCTGGCCAAAGGCCGGTTACTCTTAAATTACAGGCTCGCTATCGCTCGCCAGGATAAAATCGACACCGAAATTGAAAGGTCTTAAAATTGACAGAATGGGGCGGAAATTCTTAAAATCACCAAACTTATGGGGGCAAACGTCTTAAAATCTCAAAAACAATGGGGCTAACCATGAGGGAGAAAGGGGTCAAGAAAAAAATCCCTCAAGTGGATACCTCCCCTTAACCCTTTTAACTGCAACAGATCCTTCTTAAACTTCACAAAAAACGTCTAAAAATGGCCAGAATATAACTAAACAGACGCCGCCGGTACAGAAGAGGTTAATGAATATCTATCTAGTTTAGCTATTAATATGCCTTTGTTTTCCTTCTAATTAGTTATAACTATCTATCTAGTTTAGCTATTAATATGCCTTTTTTTTCCTTCTAATTAGTTATAACTATCTATCTAGTTTAGCTATTAATATGCCTTTTTTTCCTTCTAATTAGTTATAACTATCTATCTAGTTTAGCTATTAATATGCCTTTTTTTTCCTTCTAATTAGTTATAGCTATCTATCTAGTTTAGCTATTAATATGCCTTTTTTTTCCTTCTAATTAGTTATAGCTATCTATCTAGTTTAGCTATTAATATGCCTTTTTTTCCTTCTAATTAGTTATAACTATCTATCTAGTTTAGCTATTAATATGCCTTTTTTTCCTTCTAATTAGTTATAACTATCTATCTAGTTTATCTATTAATATGCCTTTTTTTTCCTTCTAATTAGTTATAACTATCTATCTAGTTTAGCTATTAATATGCCTTTTTTTTCCTTCTAATTAGTTATAACTATCTATCTAGTTTAGCTATTAATATGCCTTTTTTTTCCTTCTAATTAGTTATAGCTATCTATCTAGTTTAGCTATTAATATGCCTTTTTTTTCCTTCTAATTAGTTATAAATATATATCTAGTTTAGCTATTAATATGCCTTTTTTTCCTTCTAATTAGTTATAGCTATCTATCTAGTTTAGCTATTAATATGCCTTTTTTTTCCTTCTAATTAGTTATAGCTATCTATCTAGTTTAGCTATTAATATGCCTTTTTTTTCCTTCTAATTAGTTATAACTATCTATCTAGTTTAGCTATTAATATGCCTTTTTTTTCCTTCTAATTAGTTATAACTATCTATCTAGTTTATCTATTAATATGCCTTTTTTTCCTTCTAATTAGTTATAACTATCTATCTAGTTTAGCTATTAATATGCCTTTTTTTTCCTTCTAATTAGTTATAACTATCTATCTAGTTTAGCTATTAATATGCCTTTTTTTCCTTCTAATTAGTTATAGCTATCTATCTAGTTTAGCTATTAATATGCCTTTTTTTTCCTTCTAATTAGTTATAACTATCTATCTAGTTTAGCTATTAATATGCCTTTTTTTTCCTTCTAATTAGTTATAACTATCTATCTAGTTTAGCTATTAATATGCCTTTTTTTCCTTCTAATTAGTTATAGCTATCTATCTAGTTTAGCTATTAATATGCCTTTTTTTTCCTTCTAATTAGTTATAACTATCTATCTAGTTTAGCTATTAATATGCCTTTTTTTTCCTTCTAATTAGTTATAACTATCTATCTAGTTTAGCTATTAATATGCCTTTTTTTTCCTTCTAATTAGTTATAACTATCTATCTAGTTTAGCTATTAATATGCCTTTTTTTCCTTCTAATTAGTTATAACTATCTATCTAGTTTAGCTATTAATATGCCTTTTTTTTCCTTCTAATTAGTTATAACTATCTATCTAGTTTAGCTATTAATATGCCTTTTTTTTCCTTCTAATTAGTTATAACTATCTATCTAGTTTAGCTATTAATATGCCTTTTTTTTCCTTCTAATTAGTTATAACTATCTATCTAGTTTAGCTATTAATATGCCTTTATTTCCTTCTAATTAGTTATAACTATCTATCTAGTTTAGCTATTCATTTGGCTTTTTCTTTCTAATTTGTTAATGAATTTATATCTATTTTAGCTTTTCATATGCTATTTTTCCTTCTAATTTATTATGAATATCTATCTAGTTTAGCAATTCATATGCCTTTTTTCCCTACTAATTTTAATATAACTAAATATTTGTGTTTTTTGTCCATTACTACTTTTGTTTGTTTCTTTCTTTTTATGACTTGGCCCCACTTATCTATAAAAGGTAGTGTTATCGTGTGTGTGTTTGTGCATTGATGTGTTACTTTAGCTCTTCATATGCCTTCTTTTCCTTATAACGTTAATATGATTATCTATCTATTTTGGTTGTCCATATGTCTTCTTTCCCTTCTAATTATAATATATCGATATGTGTTTTTCTTTCCATTGCTACTTCTGTTTCTTTCTTTCTTTCCTTTCTTTGCCCTACTTATCTTTATATATACTGTAAGTGTTTCTCCTTTTCTAAGGGGGTAGTGGTAATTTGTTTGTCTTTATTTATTTATATATTTAATAGTTTCCTCACTAGAAGTCCGTCATAACATCCCTTAGATCCCACTTCAAAATAAATTGGTATATTTGTTTATATAACAAATTTCCGGCCAAAGGCCGGTTCCTCTTAGAAATACAGGCTCGCCATGGAAAAAATGACACCTAAATGGCACAAAAGGTCTTTATATTGACAAAACAATGGGGCTAACGTCTTAAACTCTCAAAGCTAATGGAACTAAACATTAGGGAGAAAAAGCAACCACCTCCCCCTTAACCACTCTACTTATGTTTTGGTTTATCTATCAATAACTCCACTGTCTTATACATATCTATCTATGTATATACTCCCGATCTGTCTACAGTAGCTCACAGACTCCAGCCTGTTTTTTTTTGTTTTTTTTTGTCTATGTGAATGAGGGAGACAAAAGGCAGAAGTGCCTGTATCGAATGCCTCCCCAAGAGTTGAAAGAGTGAAAGGGCTAAAATCAAGGGACGTTCGAGCCAAAATGCCTGGGCTTCTATTGCGCTAGACATATCGAAAGCCTTTTATAGGGTCTGTAGTCCAGTCAACTTAGGGTTTCACCCACCACTAATTGCAAAAGAAACAAAACCAACTTTATTTATGGGCTTGGTCTGTACTAAATAACATACTAAAAATCCCAATTAATCGAAGTATTGGAACAGTGTTTATTTTGCATTCAAAAAATATTTCACAGTTAGGGCCCTGGCAACATTAGGACACACATATAAAAGTACATATAATTACTATAAATCTGTAACTAACGACATTAATTGTTGAATTGCTGATGTGGTATTACAGTTTCTCCTTAATAGGAGGGAAAAAGTTAATGTTTTCAGTTGATAATCACTAGTACCATGAATAGGCCTACCCCATCCATTGACCTCTAATGTCACCCACAGTTTCTACCTTCATTTGAATGTATTTGGTCCTTTCTGCTGAATAAATATCTGCCAACCTCATGAGACACGACATACAGAGATACATCATTGACCTCAAAATATCGTAGGACACCAGGTTTACAACAGACTGATCAAGTTATCACCCATACCATGAGACATTGAGACCGACGTTCAGACCATAGTGTTTTCCCAGTTGTCCTCACTACTGGGTGTCATTCTCATCTGCACTCATTTCAGTCCCTTCACCATCTCCTCCATTCTCACACACACCTCTGCACTCTCCACATGTAGTAGTGCATGGTAACCCCGCCTTTTTGCACCCACAGTGATTGGTGCTGCATCCAGTCTTGCACTGGCATCTGACAAACTCCAGTAGTTCCTTGGGTGCAATATTCTGACTAGTTTGAACTGGTATCATTCGCCGGTCAACTATTTTCCAACCCCACTTATCAGCATCCAGCTGTACTTCTTTCCATGCTTGGACCTGATGATATACACGGTGACTGTGGTACTGTGCGGATGCTGAAGTCGGTGGTAAACTTTTAGGTTGGACATCCTTTTTACTTGTCTTCACCAGTTGAAGGAACGTCTGATGCCGCAGTTCATTCAAGTCACTGATCTTGGCATTTGACTTGTACACACAGAGGTAGCTTTTTCTCCAGCAGCAGCAATCTCACTCTGTGTGCATCCTGTTCTGTTAAAGACAACTGCCTGCTGGATGAATGTCTCGTTTGTATGGATCAGCTTCAATCCTACAGCTTTACCAATACCAAACACTCTCGAAGTAGTGTCGCAGCCTAACATGGCATGGATAAACAGCAAGTCTCGACACACCTGTTCTCCCAGCTCCGATCTTGCCTTATGGATGTCCATGTACCTTTGCTGTTGTCCGGACTTTGCCTCTGGATGAAAGTAGAGTCTCCTGTGGTTCCTAGTGGCATGATGGCACAATACTATCATAAGGTCAGTGTCATCTCCAACAACGATAGTGTCACATGTCTCAGCAACCTTCAGAGCATGGGAAACAATAACTATGTCAGCATCGCCATCTGCATGGTGAACTACACAACCTGATTTCTCCAGGGTACTACCCAGCATGTTAATGAACTTCTGTTTGTTGGTTTTGCTGGCCAAGAAGTCATCTTTCTTCATTTGGAGTTGCATACCCGGGGACACATGAACATCTCTGACTACTGCCGATCCTGTTCTTCTGAATTGGGTGCCATCCTTTGGCGCTGGTCCACCGTCATACCCGTCAAAGACAATGACGGGTTGTTTGTATTTCCGCTTTACGTATGCCGCATATCTTTGACAGATGGCATCATATGTCTCTCCATTCCCCAAAATTATCCTATGTAGCAATGTGCCTCCGTCGATGACATGTGTAATATGGCTAGATTCAAGTTCCTCTTGCTCTTTATCAGAGATCGTAGGTCCTAATTCCCAAATGGCATTTGCCAGCGCTGGTTTATTGGCCTTCAAGAGGACGTCCCGTCTATCAAAAAGAGCTGGCGGGAATCCACACAGTTCATAACAAAACGCCTCATTGAGTTTGTCCTTATGCGTACCAATAATAACCAGCCTTTGGAATAGTAGTTGTGGGTCAATATGCCCATCATCACCATCAATCTTGACTTTTGACTTGGATTCCATAGTAACTGCTCTATCTTTCTTCCGATATGTGTAGTTGCAAACCTGTTTCCCACACATCCCATCCAGAATGCTCTCCCCAATTTCTTTCACCTGAGTTACATTCACATTCTCTGCTGCAAGTACATCAGTCACCAGATTCCTCAGACCACCTTCTTTCTCGAATGGTCTCTTATCTTGGAGGAATTCAATCAGTTTGTTCACATCAGCAGAATCCTTCTTCTGACGGGCTGTGGACAGACTTTGTGCTGTTCACTACTGACAAATGCTACATTGGTAAGGTCAAGGATTCGCACATTGTGGTCCACGTTATCTACAGCATATTGGATGAAATGGCCTGGTATATAACCTGGTATATCCGTCCCACTCTGAGTAGCAGCACACCTTTCATACTTCTGAATTTCACTATAGCTACTGCAAAAGCCATGCTTATATAATGTGTCTACGAGATAGCGAGAAGCAAAGTGTGAGTGCAATTGCAAACCTAGGCTTAACTGCAATGGGGCTATAAGAACTCTGGGCCTAGTTGCCTGCATTACTGCTTGTCCAATTGAAGACACTCTTAGAGACTTGAGATCCTTGTCCGTTCCGACCAAAAGAAAATCCAAAAAATGTTGCAAAGAGTTGGGCAAGAATGCACAAGTCATATCAACAGAAGACATTTCAATGGAGGTAGGGTAAATGTCCTTGTCTTGAACTACTGTCTTTATGTCAGACTTTACCAGTTTTGCCGCTGTCTCGATCAACCAAAGTTTTTCAGCCTCAGTATCAGAAGTTTTGGGTTGACTAAAAATGTCACTGATAATTGAAGCAGCCTTTTGTCGAAATGTGACGATGTTTTTCTTCCCATTGATCTCGGTGATGACAATTTTATCTCCAAAATGTTCTTTGAGTTTCTCTTTCATGTGCGTTTGTCCATATGGCTCAATCTCAGAATTTTGTAGGACATTGGTTATTTGTGAAATGAGGTCTTGAACAGTGGTTAGTCCTTCATCATTCGCTTCAAGGTTGTCAACCACTTTCAAGAAAGCCTGCTCCCTTTCGCTAGCAATGGGCTGCCCAACCTTCCTTCTCTTGGAGGATTGAGCAGCGTCACTTCGAAAACATTCAGGGACTTGTTTCATTGTTCTAAAGTTCACATTACAAGACTGATGATCCATAGCATCGGCAGCATGTAGATCTTGGACAAAGTTGTTTCTTGACAACACAGTTTCTCCCCATTCATCATTACGTTCTCCGCATTTCTTCCTAACCGTGTCCTGAAAGTCGAACGTGCGGACAGGCACGAGGACATGATCTTTCTGCCGTCCTTGGTATCGGTCACCATTTCCACAGAACAAACAGTGATCTTGATAACTATATTTTGGATCAGTTGAGCGGAGACTAAGACGTCTGTCAGCTGATGAGATGCGTTTACGTCTGCCACCATCTCTGTACTTTGTATTCACCTGCTGACCTGGCACGGCCTGTACATTGTCATCGGCTCCTGCACTAGCAATTCCTTCACAACCTTTCTCCGTCAGCGTCACTACCGGGGATCCATTAGATAGTGGTTCACTACAGAAGACACACTCAGCCATACCAGCCCTGAAAAATAGTAGTGACAATAACAATACAATAACAATACAATAATAATACAATAACTCTGGGATACCACTCAGACTTCACTATGTGCACGACTGTCTTGCTCGCTTGCTAACACTGACTACTTCACGCTCAGCTCTAGGTGTCTTGCTTTCAGACTCCTGATGATTTTGATTCAAGCTCACCAGGCAACCATTAAAGGATGCTGCCACCTGTTGATAAATGTCTCAGGGGAGTAATTCTTATTCCAATGGCTAGTGATGAAGCCACTCATCTGACATGTTGACTTAGGTTATCGTGCTGGTGGGTAAAGGGTTAAAACCATGGGCTTACCTCTAAAAGTGACCTTAAATATGACTGCATCCATTCGAAATCATGTTTTTATGAACGATTAGCTATGAAAACATAGGTATAGGTACCAATTTTAAATTCCTACTGTGAAAATTGGCCGAGTTGCGTCATGATGTATGCAGGAAAACTGGCTCATAGATATACAATTTTCAATGGTAAAATTTAGCATGTTCCAATATTTGGACTAAGTGGGATTTTTTATATGTTATTTCTAACTCCTCAGTCCACCAAATAAAACTGGTTTCGTTTCTTTTGCAATTAGTGACGGCTTTGGCCAAATTTGCGCCAGAATGACTAGACTACTGGCACAGATCTAAAATGTCTAAAATACCCTCCTTTGCTATTTATCCCTCTAGCTGTGCCTTTGTTGCTAATTTCCTTTCCGAACACTCCATAGCTGCAGTTGTGGATGGCCATGGCTCTGTCCTGTCTCCAGTTCTCTTTCAAATATTCATAAATAATCTTAACTGTACCTCTAGGTCTATCCACTCATATGCTGATGACTCTACCTTACACTGTTCAACTATTTTATCACAACAATCCATCATGTAATCACTCAAAAGTCATGTGACGAGGCCATAGAGCACTTATTTTCTGATCTAGAAATTATTCATGATTGGGGTAGAGAAAATCTTTTTTATTTTCAATGCCTCCAAGACCCAATTTCACCTTCTACCTACCCATCGCAATCTTCCACACTACTATCAGTTACTCTTCAACAACACAGAAATCAACCCTTCATCTGCTCTCAATATTCTTGGTGTATCTTTTTCATCTAACCTTTCTTGGACAAATCTTATTACCACTCTTGCTAAAACTGTTCTGTGGGAAGGCTCTATCCATAACGCAATTCTCTAAAGTGTAGTCAAAATCATTTCGCCACATCAACCGCTTCCCCTTACTAGTTCCCTACAGTTTCTTTATACACGTCGCAATGTTGCATCTCTGTCACTCTTCAATCACTATTACAACAATCAGTGTTCTTCAGAGCTTTCTTAGTGCATACCCCTTCCCTTGCAGCCAGTGCGAGGCACCCGCCTTTCAACACAGTCCTACTCGTATTCTGTCAAGCTCTCTAACTTAATAATTAGCAAATTTGGCAGTCGTTCGTCTACTCAACAAGTGAACTCTGGAACTCTCTTCCTCAAGCATGGTTCACACATGCCTGAGTTAGAGCCCGAGTTTGCACGAGTCCACAGTCATGGGGACTTGCGTAATGAATCGGGCAGTGTCGTGGGAACTCGGACAAAGTCGTGGGAGGCTCTTGGAGACTCCTGGAAACTCGGCTCGGGGAGCCATATTTTCATCCCTATATGAAAATATTAGCCCGAGTCATCTCAATATCAAGACACTTGTGGTAACTCTCAGTGACTCCTAGTGACTCGTAAATACTCGTAGTCACTCATAACTACTCCTGAAGACTCGTGAACATTCGCGACAACTCGCGGACAAAACCACGTGGCCAAAAACTGCCTGAGTCATGAAGAGTATCCACGAGTCACTAAGAGTCGCCACTAGTGTCCGGCAGTGACTCAGGGTCACTCGGGCTCCCATTGCAATGTACAGGCACTGTAGCCCTGAGTAGATGCGAGTTACCATGAGTGTAACACGAGTCGCTGCGAGTGTGACACGAGTAGTCACGAGTGTGCCGAGAGTCCCTGCGAGTGTCGGCGATAAAAAAAGTTATTTCAAATTTTGGACTGGGATTTGTCACAAGTCACTACGAGTTATGACGAGTTGTCAAGAGTTACCTCGAGTGCAACATGAGTGTACAGCGAGTCACTGTGAATCACTGAGAGTGTAGCTCTATCGTTCTCAAAATGACAACTCCTCGTAACTCGTAACTACTTGTGTCGCACTCTTGGTAACTCATAAATACTCGTAGCTACTCGTAATCTGAAAATGACTGTTAAAATTAAAATTTTCCCCCACTCTCAGGACACTTGCAGTGACTCGTAGAGGACCGCGAGTGTCCACGAGTGCACTCACCGTGCACTCGTGGCTACTCGTCGTGGCTCGTGGATACTCTTGTACACTCGTAGAATTTTGCACACTCAAGCTCATTTTTGTCCGAGTGTCCACGACTGTGGACTCGTGGACACTCGGGCATGTGTTAACTAGGCTTCACTCAATCTTTCCTACATCCTATGACTTATACCACTTTAAACTTTGTGTCCAGGTATTTTGACCCCAACGTCCCTTGAATTTAGCTCTGTCACTCTTTTGGTTTTGGGGTAGACACTCACTACTGTACAGGCAGCCTTCCTTTTGTCTCCTTCATACACATAGGAATACATAGAGATTGTTGTGAGAGATAGCTGCATTACTCTTTATATAAGCGAAGTACAAACACAATCAGTAAGGTAAGACAGAAAAATTAAACAGGAGTTGCAGCATCACCTTATTACATGCCTATGAGGCCTCATTTGGGTACTACCCTGTTATATTGGTGCCTCCATTCTTCCCAATTGAAGAAATACGTCTACCATTTGAATAAGATGTAACCAATAACATTTGAATGATATGCTTGTAATGTTTCTGTTGGGAGATCGCCAAAACCCAGGAAACAGCCCCAGACAGAGCAACCCAAGAAATCAGCGGCCGAGATACCCTCCCTGATGTACCTAAAGATCCCTGAACATCCCATGCCCCGCATCCAACTCGACAGTGCACCTACATCAGGTAAAGGGGCGAAGCTACCCCCACCACCACGAGCCCCAATTAGTCGAGCCAGAAACAATAGAGCCTTTGACGTCATGTCAGATGGATCCCCGGATTGGCCATGATGCCCGCCCGGGCCGTCCCTTGATTGGCTGGCTAGGACAGGTGAGAGTGGACGGAAACGGTAAAGATGAGAAGTCAAGACCTGACCTGTGGGTCCTCCAGATTGGCTGGAGGCGGAACAAGTCATCCTTCTCCAGGCCTTGTAAGAACCCACTCCCTCTACCAGAATCAGTTCAATCTGCTGTTCTTGGAAACACAGACTTCCTCTCCCTTCTCCTCGCCACCTCCCTCTTCAGCTCCCCCTTTGGTAGCTACCAGCACCAAGGAAGCAATAAGAGGCACTAACGAGAAGGAGATATACATGTTAGACACGAAAGCAAAGACAATTGATAGACTGCCCTCGAGCCTTCCACCGCCCCTTCAACAGTTGCTTCCGCCCTTCATAACCAAGAGCTGCAGGATCTTATACAACAACACACCCTGAGGATGCCTGATCATTACTTTGAGGAGTTGACTGTACATTGGGAGACAGAGCAGCCACAAGTGTTGAGCGAGGAACTGAGGCAAGAGATGTGAGCGCCCCTGACCAGCCCTGCAGACGAGAGCTGCCCCCATTCCACGCCTCGAAGACGAAGGCCCTGACGAAGGCGTGGGGGACAACGAAGTTATAAGAGGACGAGATGCTCTGGCCTGAATGACCAGTTTCACCATCCTTTGAAAGTTGTAATACGCGACTATAGAACCATTAGACAATCGGTTTGAGTACTTGTAGCAGTACGGATAGAAATTGTATGGCCTCAAGGATGCTCTGGAAGACTTTGATCAATTGCCTGTAAACTATTGTATTTATCTTCGAGGTTAGCTCCCACTTTATAACATATTAACTCACTAGTTAATTGTCTCTAGAAGTTGCCAAGCTCTTAGCAGGTAGAACCCTTGATCATGGTACCAGTGACAAGATGGATGAGGTAGACATTAGGGGTCAATAGCTTAGTATATGCGTTAGCTTGTGAAGAGAGAAATATGTCAATGTTAGTATATGTCACGCCCTAAGCAGACGGATAAAAGGATTTGTCAACCACGAGTGAAAGAGCCTAGATTTGATTAATTCTGTTCAGTTAGTTGGCCCCTTAATAGCACTGTATGAATATTCCCATATTCATAATATGCTGTAGGGAGGCAATGCCTAGTGAGTTCATTTCTCAATAGGTGGTGTTCTGAGAGTGAGGATCCGAGTCTAGGGGGTGAGACAGTGATGCACTGGGTCGAGGCAGGTCCAGAGATGGGGATCTTTCAAGCCGTGGGTGGGCAACTGGGCCCCGTGCATCTTACAAAGACAAGATAGCGGGGGCTGGTTGCATCTCAAAGTGCTTCATATGTCACTCCCTAGACTGGAACGAGACCTCACTGGCCTTACCATTGAATGTATGGATGATTGTACAGGCTCTCAGCCTATGCCCAAGAGGGAGTCATAGGAAACTAGAAAACAAAATATATGTGTATATATCTATTGTATATACAGTATATAGAGGCTCAGAAAGATAATTGGTTCTTCGGAACATATATCAAACACTTTCTAGCATTCGTAATCAGAGGGACGATAGACTATCCATTCCGAGAGTGCTATTACAGTTAATTATTGTTGACACAACCGATTAGTGAACACGCTACCATTGAATTGACAACTTATTAACGTTGTATTAATGTTTCTGAGCTCTATTAAGACATTAACTTCGTCGGGTTGAGAGACCAGACTAAGGTTAAAGACTTAATTCACTAGAAGGCTAATTATTACTTGTTCTAAAAGCGAAGATTTATTATTCTGTAAGAATCCGTCTATATTTGATTGCGTGTTCGATCATTGCCGAGTTAAAGACTTAATTTACGAAAAGGTTAATTACTTGTCCTAAGTGTGAGGACTTATGTCTGTGTTTGAATCAACTTGTATATGATTGTATACTTTCTTATTACCGAGTTTAAGTATTGCATTTAAAGTTGTCACCAGTTAAGTACCATTATGTCTGTTACCACGAGTATGGTCAGAATCTATTTATTACTGATACCATATTGTATATTTCTGTTTTGTTTTACTGTGTGTTAATTGTATTATTGTTCACTATCTTTATGTTAATAACTCAGTTGTATATTTGTGCTACCATTTGTTTCTGTTATCCCACTGAACATGAAGTAGACTCCACCCTTACTAGAATTGCATAAGTTTCAAAAGTGAATTGTGTTTTCGTATATTGTTTGTATGTAAAATATGTTAATAAATAAGTTATTTACAAAACAAATGTACCGCATCAGTAAGTGTAATCAATATATAATAGCATCATTACAGGTAAGAAAGTGGCCTGGATGTAGCTAAGATGTCAGACTTGAGTGCCATGTTTGTGTAGTAACGGAAATCCTTCCTCACTCCAATCCCCTGGATTAGCCTCCGCCCCTTTTACCTTTAAGGGGGTAGTGCTTGGTTTTCGGTTTATAGATTTATTTATTTATAATTTTTTGAGTTGCCTCGTTAAACCTCCATCAAGCTTAGAGAAACACCCCCTAGACCCCCTTTCAAGATAAATGTGTACATTTTTCGGTAGAAAATGTCCTGGCCATAGGCAGGTTCCTTCTAAAATGTCCTGGCCATAGGCAGGTTCCTTCTAAAATGTCCTGGCCATAGGCAGGTTCCTTCTAAAATTAGAGGCTCGCTTTCGCTCGCTAGAAAAAAATCGACAACTAAAGGATGCAAAAGGTCTTAATATTGACAACAAAAATGAGGTGAAAGATCTCAAAATCGCTAAATTAACGGAACAAACGTCTTAAAACCTCAAAATGAATTGCTAAACATGAGGGAAAAGGTGGTCCAGAAAAAACGAGTATTACCCCCTTAAGTGGACACCAGCAGGCAAAGGGCCCAGTACTGAGGTGCAGTGGTTCTCAACTGGTGGTCCATGGTGACTTTTTGGGTGGTCCACAGGTCGTTCACTATATTTATTATTGGCCCCTCCATCAGTCAGCGTGTTTGAAAACCCCGCCGCAGGGAGAAAGAGTCCTCATCATAAGTGTAGCTAATTCTCTTATGGAATCGTCTTTATGAATGGGTACTCACTACGAAAAAACTTCGCAAAAAAATTAAACATTAAAATTAACTTAAATTTTGTTATATTAACACCTTACGAGCGGCCTATGCGGTTTATTTATATGTACCGCACAGCGGGGTGTTTTTAGCCAAAATAGGGCTGTTTACGTGATCATTTTCATGCCTAAATAAGACCCAGAACGTAAAACAAGTACCTATCCCTGAAAGGGCATAAACAGAGCTTTCGAATGACACCATAACGATCCTTGTATGATGGATAGTTTTCTTGCAATAACCGTGCAACGCGAGTGCAAAAAGCAGGTAATTCGGTACTTTCAGTACATAATTGAGTATGTAGCGAGTGAGAGAGGGAGGAGGGAGCTGAGATTTGTGTCAGTAGGTTCGCCGCGGTGGTCTGGAGCAGTCATACGCTCGCTAGTCTCCTGCCACCACTTGTCTCTCTCTCTCAGCCACATTACGTGCTGAAATTGCCACTCGAGTTATGTCGAGCGCCGCCACATAGTCCAGCTTTATTTAACTCGACTTATGTTGCTCGCCGCTAAATAAGGGTTAAGGCTTTCCAGATCGTGGATATCTTATGTGGATTCTAGCCCAGACGTTGAATCAAGCATCTTCATTCCTCCTTCCTCTGCCTGCGTGCCCAGTGTCCAGACGTGTCTGCCTGTGCTCGGCCTTATTCTTCGTTCGCTCAACTCTAGTGAGTCTTTTGCTCATTTGTATTTATCTGAGTTGTACTATAATAGGTTTAGACTAGCTAGATCAGGCAGCCACATTGGTGTGCCCGCAGGAGAGTGTTAAAATAGGGTACTATTGTACAGGCGCCTTGTAGGCCCCATTGGGCCGCGCGTCATGTTGTGTTTTTGTTTTTGTTCTGCGCCGTAGTTTTTGCTACTTAACTATTAGTTGGAGGCTCACTTTCTGCAGGATAATGCTTCAGGCCATCGCTATTAGGGAGTTGCATTTAATTTGTTTGTTTTAGCAGACGCTCTGGTCTAAGAGTTGTCACACGTGGTGTGGAACTTTCCAGAGTCCGTGTTTTGCTTTTCCCCTAGGCCATGGGGTTTTCTCCGCTTGTTGCTGCTTCTTCAGAGGTAAGACTAAGAGATTCATCATGTTAATTACTATGAGCCTCGTGGCCAGTGTTACGACTGAGGTTTAAATATATCAGGGTTCTTATTCATTGGACTAGTAATGGCATAAATGCTACAACGGAAAGCGCTAGATCCAACCTCTGATGTATATTCCCAGTGAACAAAGAACACAAATACTCTACAGAGTTCTATATGCAATAATAGGTTATTAAACTCTCAATAAATGTGCGTCTACTCTAGGCTTAATGTTATGTGAAAACAGCCTATTACTACCTATAACCGAAGGTGCTTGGTTATGGTATGCAAAGTAAGGTGGTAAGAGAAGTTACAGCTTACGTTACTTTAATCAATAAATGTCAGGCACTCCTGCATGAAAGAAAGTGCACTAAAGTCCTTCAACACCAACAGGGAATCTTCTTTAAATGTTAGATGCTATCAAGATGCTCGAATCGGAAATGGAACCCAAAATGGCAGGCAGCGGAACAATGCTCGTGCAGGCTATGCACACAAAAAGGCAGGAGATATAATGCAGTCGGAGCCAAGAATATCCTAAACGCCACAACAATAATAATAATCGCCACGACAATGCAGTATTCCTATCAACAAAAAGAGCTTAAGTCGTTTGTGTCTCAATACATCAAACTAGGCTGCGAAATGCTTGTGTAATCATAAACGGGTATGCATAAAAAGAGTAATTGGTTTAATATACTTAATGTCTACTGTGACTGATAAAGTCTAGCTAGAGTCAATGATACGAGATACTGGTGCGCATGGCATGCCGCATAGCCTAGTGCAAATCTCAAGTCTGTGCGTCAAATATGTCGTTATAATGAAGGGTAGCTCTCTTGAGAAACCTTAATACCGAAGTATTAAGCGTTCTCCTGGCGTACCTCAAAGACAAACAACGAGCTTAGAACAGTGCAGAATGGTATGGGCAAAAAGCCCTCATTCGTGCATGCTCTACTCTCAATGGCACACAGACTAGAATTTACCCAATCAACTCCAGTTCTCAGGTATGTCGTGCAGCTTTTAACTAAATCCAGCACCCATCGGAAACAATACCTTATAGTATCAGACTCCTAGTCTAGCATTATCTAATCCAGCAGAACACTAATAATTACAGGAAGCAGTACTGAACAATATGGATGCCAACCAATGCTTCGTGATCAACTTATCTTAACAACTAACATACATGGGTTATATAAGACCTTAACGCACAATAGAACTGGCCAGCATGAAGCTGATTTTGCAGAGTTAACCAGAGGGGGTATAATATTAATAAAAGGTGGTGAAAGATATGGAAAATGAGAGAGATAGGCAGAGGAAAAGGTTCTCAGGTGCAGTGAGGGGGACAGATATCAAAGGGATAAGAGGGATGCATTCTAGAAACCAGATCTGAGGGAGAGAGTGACAAGAGAGCTGTATATATACTAGCACTAGCTCGCACCGCGTAGTCAAAGCGGTAACAATTCCTTCAGCCAATACCCAAGAGGCCAGCCAAACATGACGTCACCAAGCATGGTAAAAAACTCCTCCAACCAATCCCCAAGACGCCAGCCAGACGTGACGTCATCGAGCATGGCAAAAAACACTACGCGCCTCCTCTCACTCTGTTCTACTCTCTCTCTCTCTCTCTCAAATCCTATCATTACTACTTAATGATAAAACATATACTTTGCAATTAAATATATAAAGCCTTGACATGGGCGAAAACAAAGAGCCTTTCTGGACTGCCCATGACACAAGCTTTCATATGAAATAAAGCACACAATAATACATCAACTGTAGCCACATCCACTACCCTGGCGATCCTAGCGAGTCACTGTAGGACAAGCCATGCGGTTCTAACGGAGTGGTTAACGTCACCCCCCCCCCAAGATTTTTCTCAGAGGCCCAAAGCTCAAAACAAATCTGATGGTTAGAACCCATGCTATATCTCTACTTCCTATCACCCAGCGGCAGTAAAATATCTGGCACAGTTCTTCAACAAAACATTTTACAAAATTATAACCCTCCCCAACACAATAGGTGAAATCATATGTAGTTATGCTCCTCAAGAGCGAGCATCTCTAGCCCAGCATTCTGAGAGGAGTGCAACTCAGAATTACTGCTATAACATACTGAAAAAATTCAACTATCAAAGAAAGTGTTTTTATTTGATTTTTTTATGTTTTTAATTTGTTTATTTCGGGCTGCACTATAGGGGCAAGCCTAGTTTTTTCTTCTATACCAAACGCTCAACTCCTGCTATACGACCCAATACGCTGGGCTACAACCGCGAGCCAACAAGCACCAAGAGCAAAATACTATTCAAACTAAAGCAGGAGGCTACCCGTGTGTCAATCTACCCAGGATCATATACCCTTGAAAGACAATCTGCAACCACGTTGTCACAACCGGCAATATGGCGTATGTCCAGGTTATATACTAATAACCTTAGTGACAGCCTCATATTCCGATTGTGAAACTGGTCCAAGAACTTGAGAGGGTGATGATCTGTGTAAACTACAATGACCGGACCATAGGCTGGAACATAGACCTCGAAATGCCCAAGCACAACAGCCAGCAGCTCCCTCTCGACAACAGAGCAGCTTCCCTGGGCTGAATTGAACTTCTCCGAGCAGAAACTAACAGGATGTTCCAGCCCATCATCGTCCTTTTTCATAAGGACGGCACCAGCCCCCACACCATTAGCATCCGTTGCTAGTTGGAAAGGTAGGCTAAAGTCAGGGGCCCTGAGGATCGGGTGAGTGCACAACAGGTGTTTTACTACTCTAAATGCCTTCTCACACTCAGGCGCCCATTTGACTTTCTTATCCTTCCAGTTATCCTCCACCTGAGCTTGACTGTCCCGTTCTCCTTCTCCACCTTGACTGCTAAACGTCATCACAGGCACAGTGAGAGGCTCAGGGGGATGCCTCACATACTCCTTCATGAGAATAATGTGACATAACTGGTTGCGCTTACGTCTGTCTGGAGTGGCTACCAAGCAATCCAGGTCCGATAGCCTCTCAACCACCCCACAAGGACCAGTGTACTTCGCGGATAAGGGGTGACCTACAAGGGGCAGTAGAATCAACACCTCCAGACCCACGTGAAACTCCCTGAATTTAACCTTGAGGTCGTACCTGTCCTTCATGAGGGACTGAGAGCTAGTCAAATTACGGCCAGCCAACTCCAGACTGTACAACATCCGTTCTCGACTGTCGAGGACACACTTGAGCATAGAACAAGGTTTTTCTGCACCCTCCCATATTTCTTTAACCATATGGAGAGGCCCTCTGACACAGTGTCCAAAGACGAGCTCATTAAGGCTGAATCCGAAACTTTCCCCAGGTACCTCCCGTGCAGCAAACAAAACATATGGCAGGCCAAGATCCCAACCTTTCCCACTCTCAAAGCAACAATAACGAACACAACACACCCTGGCTCTCCGGATGATACGCAGATGACACAACCGTAACAATCCCATGCTGCGGCATTGCTTGAACAAAGAGGTTAGAAGTGAAGTTGGATCCTTGGTCTGACTGAATCCCCTGCGGGTAACCATACCGGGAAAAATACACTAGCAAGTTTCGGACGACCGTCTTCGCTGACCCATTTCTCATAGGGTACGTGTCAGGGTACCTTGTTGCTATATCTCCCGACTGTGCATCACTGTCCTCCTCCAATTTGACAGCACCGGTACCACATTCAAGAACCTCCGGGTCTTCTAATTGCAATTTACGAATGTCCGAAGGAGCAAGCTTATCTAAGTGTTTGCAAAACAACTCATGCCCCCCTCCTACATTGAATTTAGCCTCCCGTTGCTCTCTCTCTGTGTATCGTTGCTGTCTCTTCGTCTTTTTAAGCCCATCCTCTGCCTTCTTAGTAACAGTTAATGGGTCTTCTCCAGACTCGAAAATTGGTCCTAATAATGAGTCCCCGAGAATGTCCGTTGATACTAAACTCTCAACCGCATCAACTTTCAACCCCTTCTCGGTACCTTTCCTCCGCTTGTCTAAAGACTGTTGACCAGAATGTGACTCCCTGGATGCAAGAGATCTGGTGACAACACACGCCATAGGTTGCACTGGACACTTCTCAACCCACTCCTGCTCCTCCCTACTCACGTCGGCCGGCTTCTCGGCAACGACCAAGGGTGGAGACTCAGAAGTAGGCCCCGCAAAGTCGTTGCCGAGAAGGAGGTCGACGTGAGTAGGGAGGAGTAGGAGTGGGTTGAGAAGTGTCCGGTGCAACCTATGGCGTGTGTTGTCACCAGATCTCAAGCATGGTAAAAAACTCCTCCAACCAATCCCCAAGAGGCCAGCCAGACGTGACGTCATCGAGCATGGCAAAAAACACTACGCGCCTCCTCTCACTCTGTTCAACTCTCTCTCTCTCTCTCTCAAATCCTATCATTACTACTTAATGATAAAACATATACTTTGCAATTAAATATATAAAGCCTTGACATGGGCGAAAACAAAGAGCCTTTCTGGACTGCCCATGACACGAGCTTTCATATGAAATAAAGCACACAATAATACATCAACTGTAGCCACATCCACTACCCTGGCGATCCTAGCGAGTCACTGTAGGACAAGCCATGCGGTTCTAACGGAGTGGTTAACGTCACACCAGCCTCAGTAGGGGTATTTTTAGTTGGCTAGGGGTATTATTTATTGCTTAATTTTGTTTACATGATAAAAAAGTGGCAGGAGACGTCCTGTCTATTTGGTGGGGTTTTGAGGGATTCTGACTTTCCCATATGTCAGTCTCCTTCAAAAGTTTGTTTTTTTCCTCCGGCGACCTTTCTGTTTATCGATGCCGGATACTCGCCTCGCAGGCGAGAAAGGAACTAGCCAAATTACCTGGAGTGGTGTGCTGTACCACTATTCCCGGCGGAAATGCGGATTCCAAAGGGAATCTCGGCCTGGCCGAGTGAACTTTCCCAGACCAAAAGCCTCACGCGGCATGACCAGACTTATAAACGCCCGGTGAAACAGTCCAGTCAGATTGATTATTATCTTTCAGGTCTTTTAGACGAATGGTTATTTTGCTTTCAAGGTTATTACGGGCCAGTGACACTTTGTTACAGATAAGCAGTTCAAAAAGACGACAAAACCTTTAGCGTTTTTTTCGCAGACAAGTACAGCGGAAGGTTTGAGTAGCAGTTGGTCTACAGTAATTTTCCGGCGTATTTGCGAGAGTAATGAAGTGTGTACCTCTCGGTTTATCCTTATGAGCATTGATTCCTGGAAATGTTCTATTTCCAGATCACAGCACATCTGTAGCAGCACAGGTCAGCAGGGGAAGGAGCCGATCCCTGCGTTTTTTTTTTTAGCTCCATCATGCCTCTAGTTGTTCTCTGTGCTACGCCTACTTGCTCTCTTATACCCGTTTTTGCACACAAACTTTGCATCAAATGTGTAAAATGCCTCGATAGATCACGGGGGATTTGGGTATCCAAAAAGTGCGCCATTTGTTCCGAACTCCGTTCAAATTTATTTGGTAAGAAAGATCATTCATGTCTTGTAGCACTCAAGGAAATAAAAAACACTTTTAATGCCTACATGAAAGACATTGCCCATAAAGCCTTGATATGTGGCGATGAGGCGCTTTGAGAGCACTTGGTTATCAAGTCGCCTGTGATTAAATTAACGCCGGGTAAGTCCACTAAATCTAAAACCAAAACTAAAATTCTATCAAAAGAGCTAGTGAGTAGTGAGGAGAACAATGATTCTAGCAGCCCCCCCCCGGCCGCCATAGGAGGAGCAGTTCACCTTTACCAAGTGATCGCTCGAGGTCCCGGTCGAGGACCCCCCTCAGGCAATCTAGACAATCTTCGGTGGAGTCTTCAAGATCTCACAAGAGGCGCAAAGATTACAAGGCGACATCTAGCCACAGAAAATCAGAAAAGGGACAACAAAAGTTCCTGCAAGGAGGAGATGCAGTCACGGCACCGCCTAACGCCGGAGTTGCGGCCATTTCCCTCCACCCCTACCTTCACCGTGCCTAATGTCCAATCTGGCAGCTCAGAGGTGGGGACGGAGGGGACTGAGTCAACTCCCAGTCAACTCTAGGCAATCATTAAGTGTTAATCAGAACATACATTTTGCGATACCAAAATTGAACTTACCTGTCAGTAGGCCCCCGATAGTGTCACAAAGGGTGCTAGCTGAACAGTATTGGGGCTATACATCTGGCAGACATAAGGACATTAACAGTTCACAGGTTAGTCAAGTGATACCTGATTCTCAACCTCCTAATCAGGGTCGAAGTGTGTGGAGACAATCTGAACCCTCAATAGTGGAGAACAATGTGCGGTTTCAAGACAGTGTCAGGGACAGTAATGGTATTGAAATTAACCCTTCCTCAGTGCCTGACTTAACTTGGCCGGCTTTTACCCCACGGTCAGATCCGCGGCAACAACCGCCGGAACCGTTAGAGGTACAGGAAGAGCCGGAAGTGGTAGAACTGTCTTCGGCACAGCCAACAGATACAGAGGATGGTTCGTAAGTGGGGTCAGAGTCTTCCAAGGAGTCACATAGTAAATATATAACTACTGATGATTTAGATTATATTTTGCATAAAGTTATGCGCCAATACAATGTACCTAAGGCTCAGGATACCCCCATAGCACCGCCGGGAGCTCCCCCGATAGGGTCGGCTGTGCGGCCCCTAGAACCTTCCAGACTTGTTCCTAATAGATCACTCCCCCGGTGAACACTACGGCAAGTGGCACTATAGTGCCCGCCTCCTTGACTACTACCAATGTTCGCATTATCACGGACGTTACCCCTCCCCCTCTAAACAAACCCCCCCATAGAAAAGGCCCTATGCCTCTTTTATATGGTCCCGACTGCTTGTGGATTCTAGCTATTGCTAAGAACCCGGGCTTAGCACAGACCACAGTATCAGGGAAGGTCCCAGTGCCCAGTGAGTGGGTGATAGATGCTAGTAAGAGTAAGAAACTAAGGGCCAAAGATTCACAAGGGCAAGTATTAGATGTCACTAACAAAGCTATTCCAAATGTGTATTCTCCTGAATTTTTTGTATATTCTTCTACTCCGGCATTACCTTTAGCCTTATCTGCACGACTTTTTGCTGATTGGACAAAGTCTGACGGCGTGAACGATATTAAATCGCTCAATGCGCTAACGCCGGAGTTGGATACAACTCCAGCCCAAGATCAGTTTCACAACCCTGTTCTGCAGGTGGGGCAGGTAGGTGTTGGCCCGTGGGTGGACTGGGAGGTAGAAGCTCAACAGATTGCAGCCACTATCACTTCAAAATCCTCCCACCAAATTCCCCAAGATAACCATATATGGTTTTCTATGCCCATCAATAAAGCCGGAGGGGTGTCCCCAGCTCTTTTTTATTTGTTGTCGGCTCCAAAATTGTCTCTATGACCTACAGGAACCCTTCTCAACTCCCCCTCCTGCACACTTAGACAGAGATTATAAATTGAGAAATAAAGCTTTCAGACTATTTTCCCAATTTTTGTTGAGCCGCCAAATAGCCCAGTCCCTCACGAGGACCATAGCCGCTATTTCTGACCAAAATGTACGGAAGGCCACTGAACTATCTAGAAGGCTTCTGTTACAGAATTCCATCCAATCTGTGGGCAACATCCGGATAGCATTGTTGGAGGCTGTCCGGGCACGCCAAGACTTAAGAGTGTACATGGTTAGGAAGTTATCGGACGACATTGGTCGCCAAGTAACTCTTTCCCCAGTTTTAACTGCTTCTTTGCTCAGTCTTGAAACGTGGAGGGCAGTTTATAACATGGTTGACAACTTGCAGCCGGGTACCTCCCAAGCTAGAAAGGAGAACTTCAAGAAACCGTACTCCAAGCCTAAAGGTGGAGGTAAGTCACATCCTTCTGGTGCTAAGCAGCCCTTTCAGGGCCCCAAGTCTCCCCCAGCACAAGGAGGTACTCAACAGAAGCCTAAACAGGGTAAGCACTGAGGTAAGTGGCATCACAAGAATAAGCCACAACATAAGTCAGGACAGGGAACGGCACCAGCTAAAACAAGCCAACCGTCCACATCTACCCCACCCCCAGCAAAACACTAGTCAGTCAAACTCTCTCTCGCATGGCCTATCGAGGGCGATTTGGATCTGAGGGTAGTGCCGCCTGACAGACCCAGTCAAGTAACTGGGTCTTTTCGGGCGTGTCACCGGGCCTGGCCCCGGCGAACGTGGGCAAGGACAGTGGTACGCAAAGGGATCACCTGGTGGTGGCTCCGGCGACCTCGTTTACGTCAGACTCAAGAAGTCAATCATGTTTCTTTAGAGGTGGAGTCGCTAGTCCAGGAAATGATCACCAAGCAGGTCATTGTCCCGGTGATCCAACTTGCCCTGTATTCACGTCCAGACTTTTTCTAGTGCCAAAGAAGGACAGTGTTCAAATGCGACCAGTAGTAGATCTCAAGCGTTTGAACGACTATATTCACAATGTACCCTTCAGGATGCTCACTATGAATCACATCAGGCTAACCCTTCCACCACTAGGGTGGATGTGCTCATTAGACCTGACAGACGCCTACTGGCATGTCCCCATCAACAAACGGTTCCAAAAATCCCTCGCCTTGAGGATCAGGCAAGAGACTTACGTCTTTCAAATAATGCCATTCGGGTTGAACCTGGCACCGACAATTTTCACAAAATTAGTCCGGCATGCCCACATGCCAATGTTAAATCAGGGGATCAAGGTGTTGTGGTACCTGAACGATTGGCTGGTAGTAGCGGAGTCAGAGAGTTTATGCAAAACCCATGTCAATCTCGTTATCAATCATGTACAATCCCTAGGGTTCAAGGTCAACTTGACAAAGTCGCATCTTGTTCCCACATGGGCAATTACAATTACAATGGGCAATGGGCAATGGGCAATTACACTCTTACTCTCAGTCAGAGTGTGGACAACTGCAACTGATTTCGAAAGAAATTATTTGAGTTTCTCCACAGTCAGAACACAACGAGGAGGAAACTGGGAGTCTCTGGTCGGTTCTCTCAACTGGATCCGACTAACTGTAAAGTTTGGTCGGTTGAAAGTAAAGAGATTAATCTTGGAAGGCAACAAATATTTCCCGCTATTGCCGGCGGGAAAATTGTGGAAGATTCCTCCCTTAATTCACAACTTACTGTCGGTCTGGACGAAGAAAGAGATATTGCACTCAACAATGACGTGGGTTTCTCCCCCACCTACGGTATGGGTAGATATAGATGCTTCGGGGACAATAGGCTGGGGTTATCAGTCAAGCCTAGGCCACCAAGGGCAAGGGCTTTGGCCCCAAACCGAGAATTATCATATCAACGCGCAGGAACTGTTAGTCCCTTTGGTTTCCTTCAAACTCACGGCTCCTCATTGCGGTGGAAATCAGTACCGTTTCGGATGTACAATTTGAATGCAGTATATTGCATTCAAAAGCAGGGGACAACGAGGTCTCAGAAGTTGCTAGAGTTGTCAGAGGAGATTTTTGCTCATAGCTGAGCATTCATCTCCACGCTTCTTATCTCCCAGGCGTTGCGAACGTCTGGGCAGACGCACTGTCCCGGCGACAGAGCAACACTGTAGAATGGGCCATCAAGCAGATTGTCTTCAACAAGATGATTGCAGAGCCTTACCGTCCACAAGTGGATCTATTCGCATCCGAAGTGAACCACAGACTCCCTCTCTACCTAGCCTGCCGGGTAACAACTTCTGCCGGGGGTCCAGACGCATTGACGGAGGACTGGAACAAGTGGAGTTCCATCTATCTTTTTCCTCCTCCCGACGCTTCACTCATGTGTCAAGTAGTTCACAAACTACGGGGTTACCGAGGCCTAGTCTCGATGATCATGCCTCTTTGGCCGGCTCAGACGTGGTATCACAAGTTGAAAAAGTGGTGCGAGAACCCGGTGTCGCTCCCGGTCTCGTATTTCCACTTGGAGACAATTGGCAACCTAGAGGCCTCGCTGACTTTTGCCTTTTTGGACATTCAGAGACTAAATGGTTAACTCCATATGGGGAAAGTGTCACTAATAAATTGCTTAATCAGTATACTATGTCTACCAGGAGGCAATACCAATCCCATTGGAAAATTTTCACAACCTGGATAGTAGAAACGGCTCAAACAGACACATCAGAAGCTTTGGTTTATAAGTACTTGGATTATTTGTTTGACCACCAGCGCTTTTCTGTAGTTACACTAAAAATTCATATGTCTGCCATTAGAGCTCCCTTTTACGACCTCACTGGTCTATCCATACCACAGGCTGAGGAGAAAGGGTTCATGAGGGCGTGTTTCAAGCTTCGCCCACCACCCCGTCAGCTCATGCCTACCTGGTCACTGGAAAAATCCTTATCCTTGCTTCATTCGCGCAAGTATAGTCTTGCGCCGGATTTTGACTCATTATTAAAAAAGGTTGTGTTCCTTATGGCCTTGGCTACAGGAAACAGGGTGTCAGAGCTGGCGGCGATGAGCAACGAACCTAATTGCCTCAGGTTTAGTAGATTAAATGAACATTTGCAAATTGCCCCATCTCCCAAGTTCGTGGCAAAGAATGAGCATAGCGAGCATGTGTTCTCGGAATTTACAATTCCGGCTCTCAAACGGAGACAGACACATCAGTGACAGGTCAGTTGAATCAGTGCCACTTCAACCAGTGCCACTTTAACCAGTGCCATTTTAACCAGTGCTAACTCACCAGTGGTCACTTCAACCAGTGACCATTTCATGTTCATAGTGTTCCAGAGGATCTTCAGGAGGAATTCTTGGGTCTGAAAAATTATTTAGCGGCTCAAGATGTGTATCAGGGGTCTTCAATGGATTTTTTGGGGGGCCAGTATGATTGGTACTTATCCAAATCTATCAACACATGCAGTCAGATGTTTGTTGGCTATGCTTTATTTATTATTACTCAAACATGAAATGCTCCACAATATTTGTTTTATTGAGCTGATGGTCCGCGGCCTGAAACGAGTTGAGAACCACTGCACTAGTGGGAGTAATTTCTGGAGATGGTCTTTCCAATCTCATCTGAGACTGAGTGTCTCGTCACACCCCTGGCCACGACATTGACATTAACACACGCACACACACCAATCGGGGGAAACCTCGATGACGTATACAGACTAATAGCATACAAAACAAAGCCACTCCAACAGCTTCCTCTCTCTCCAACACCCCTTCTCCCCTCTCTATACTCTTCAGAACAATAGGAAAAGTAGAAACTAGCTACGAGGTGCCGTTGTAAAGGCTTATCCCTCATTACCTTCACCTTATCTTACCTTATATAAACAAAGAGAATATTGATCAAATGATCCGCACACATGCACAGACGCACGCACACACATTCTATAACGGACCAGAAAACTTTTCTTTGATTTTGAGTTCCTCACATGGCAACTACAAAGCTACGATTTTTACCATTCTCAAGCTGAATGATGTTACATGATCATGATTCTTGGTTGGTTGTCGAATGTTTATTAATTATAGAGATAAGCAGGTATAAAACAGGCGTATTAGCACCAAATATGCCTGGCCGAGCGAGTGGCGCTTGATTTGAACCTGTATTAACATGAATATTCCATGTATAACTTCCCTACATCCTCTAAATTCTTAATGTTAATGGCCTACAATGAACAAATGAGTAAGTTTAATTATATTTTCTGTCTCTTTAAACTTCTCGCGCACATGAGGACGCGATTGCGTCCTAAGGCACTTTTGCCCTCACACATGGGTGGACGCAATCCATCCTTAAGCTTTTACGAATTCGGTAAAACCACACTAAAGATGCGATCACGTCCATTTTTGGACAGGGAATTGATGGTAGACTAGTCTATATGTGGGGGTATCTGGCAACCCTCTACTGAGTCATGGCTGGGTGAACGGGAACAAAGAGGAAACCTCAGCTGCCAAGAAAGTGTGTCGCCTGACCATGGAAACTTAAAAAACTTTTTGAGAGAGACATGAGATGGTTAATTGTATAAGTAATAATTATGGCCTTTATCAGTCAGTTTTGTTGCCTAAGCATTATTATCTTACAAAATGTGTACCATGCTTTCTTTCCACTACCCACAAATTTAATACTATTATATATATATATATATATATATATATATACTGTATATATATTATTATTTTTTTGTTGACACTTTTGCATCTCCTTAGGTCCAGGTGCGTCTCCTTTTAATTTCGTGATAAGTAGGAGACGCGTGTCTTATGTATTCTCTCTCAAAAACAATAACAGATACAACCATGTTTGGGAATGTTCTTTAAAAATGTAAGTTTTTGGTATTTGCCCCTTCCCCCCCCCCCCACTATTCCCAAATTCTATTATATTATAGGCCGACAGAAGTAATTCAACATACAATAATAAGTACCCATTCTGTCTACATTGGGCATCGTACCATACTGTATGTTATAAAGAAAAATAAGCGTAAGTTGATGATTCATGGTATAATTTGCCAAATGTCTAACACTGCCTTTATTTTGATATTTCAGCGTGTTAATTGGTGGGATTACAACACTACTAGCAGCCAATCTATGTCTAAGAAGGTTATTCCAGTTATGTGTATAGTATCTACTTATTTAGGCTAGTTGCGATATTCACACCTATCTACCTATCTATTAAACCCTATCTATGTACTTGTATTATCAATCTGCTTGTATTCTTTGTCTGTTTGTCTATCTGTGTGTAGATATAGCCATCTATCTAGTTAAGTTACCTATGTATATCTATCTATCTAACTGTATTTTTATCTTTCTGTCTGTCTATCTATCTACCTATAACTATGGATATCTATCTATGTACCTGTACTTCATTATGTATGCCTGTTTGTGTATCTATCGATCTTTATGTATATTTGTTTACCTTTTTATCTATGTATTTAGTTAAATTATCTATGTATATATTTATCTATCTACCTGTCTGTCGCTGTGGTTGTCTACCTGGTTACCAGTCTATCTCAATATTTACCTGTCTAACTATATACAAATAATATGTACTGTATATCTCCTCTATATCCTGACTATATACAAATAATATTTACTGTATATCTCCTCTATATCCTGACTTTTTGGCTGCTTTTCTATCTATCAATGTTTACCTGTGTCTGTCAGTGCCCGTATCTCTATATAAAGCTTCCCGTCTATCTATATTAAGGGTAGGTATTTGGCTTACTATTAATTTAAATATACACATATATATATATATATATATATATATATATATATATATATATATATAATTTGTATTAGTTTCCTCCCTAGTTTTCCATCAAGCTTAAAAGATGCACTTGTGCATTTTTCGGTAGAAATATGTCCTGGCCGAATGCCGAGTCTTCCAAATTTGCAGGCTCGCTATTGCTTTCCAGTAATAACATCAAAACGTTAATGGCACAAAAAGTCTTAATATTGACAAAGAAATGGGGTGAAAAGTCTTATTATCTCCAAAATAATGGACGGAACGTCTTAAAATGTCAAAACTAATGGAGCCAAACAAGGAGGAGAAGGGGATCCAGGAAGAAAACAATACCTCCCCTTAAGGTGAGGCTGATGGACTGTTGAGGTTAAGGGGAGATGGGTCGTTTTTCTGCTCCCCTGTCACCCTCGTGTTAAGCCCCATTTGTTTTAAAATTATAAGTAGTTCGGGCCATTGGTTTGGCGATTTTAACACCTTTCGCCCCATTTCGTTGTCAATTTTATGACCATTCGTGCCATTTAGGTGTCGATAATTTCCTGGCGAGTGATAGCGAGCCTTAACTATTAAGAGAAACCGGCCTTCGGCCAGGACATTTTGCTACCGAAAAATGTACAAATTTATCTTGAAGGGGGGTTTAGGGTGTGTTTTTCTAAGCTTGTTTGAGGTCTAACGAAAAAACTAATAAATCAAAGAATAAATGAATTAATAGAAACCAATAAAAAACCAACCTCGTCCGTCTCCCCTTAATGAAGACAATGGACGGTAATTTGTTATGTCCCCACCTTGATTATTCAGCTAGTACGATGATTAAATAGCCAAATATGTGGTTGACTACTAAACAATACTATGAGGCAAAGATGTAGCAGCTTCTTCTTATTATATTAACCCCTTCAGTACCGATCACGTCTTTCTTATTTGATTCAGCAACATTTACACGATTATATAAAGCTTACAAAATATATATGATAGCTTACGAAATATATATGGTAGCTAAAAGGATTAATTGAGATGGTTTGTAACATTTTAATGGTAGACGTCCTTCCTAAGCTTAATAAAATCGTCTACTACTTGCCAGAATATAATGGAAAAGACGTTGCCGGTACAGAAGGGGTTAACCCCTTCTGTACCGGCGACTTATTTTTCACATTTTATTCTAGATATAGCTAAGCGATTTTGTGCAGTTTAAGAAGGGTTTGTAGTAGTGAAAAGGGTTAAGGGGAGACAGACCGTTTGTCTGGACCCCCTTCTCCCTAATGTTTAGCCCCACTAGTTTTGAAATTATAACACGCTCAGCCCATTAGTTTGGCGATTTTAACACCTTTCCCCCCATTTCGTTGTCAATTTTAAGACCTTTCGTGCCATTTAGGTATAGATTGTTTCCTGGCGAGCGATAGCGAGACTGCAATTTTAAGAGGAACCGGCCTTTGGCTGGCAAATTTTTCTTCCGAAAATTTTAAAAATTTATCTTGAATTTGTCTAGGGGGTGTTTTTCTAAGCTTGATCGAGGTCTAGCGAGGAAACTATAAAAGATATATGAATAAATTAATTAAGACCAAACCGGTCTGCCTGCCCTTAAGTGGGATAGTTCAAAGTCCGTTGATTGTTGGAGGTCCATTTCAAACTGAATAATATCGTCTAATTGTAGCCAAAGTAAAGTATGTCACCGGAACAGAAGGGGTTAATTATTGATAAATCTGCTGCTAAGGGATTGAATTTAGCGTCAGGTGAAGTAATAAGGATTATAGAAAGTATACATGGTCCCAATCCAGCACCCCTCGGACAAGTTGTGCTCCATACAATAATATATGATGTGTTTAAGGGGGTACTGCTTGTTTTTGGTCTACCTATATATTAAGTGATTTATGTTTGACTTTCCTAGCTAGACCTCCATCAAGCGTTAAGGGAGCCCACCTCGATTTTTTTCTCTTTCTCTTTCTTTCTCTTTGGCTTTTATCCATTCGGCCCCATTCAGCTAACTGTTTTACGACGTTTACCTCCATCCAGGTGTCAATGTTTTCCTGGGAGCGCTAGCGAGCCAGTATATACAGTATATATATTTTCATTTTGAGAGCAAGCTAAATTTTTACATTTTTCGATAGACAAATTTCTCCGGCAAAGCCGGATTTCTCTATACAATGCTGGCTCGCTATCGCTCGCCAGAAAGATATCGACACCTGAATGGGGATAAACGTCTTAAAACAGTTGGCTGAATGGGGCCGAATGAATAAAAGCCAGAGAAAGAGAGAAAAGGAGAGTAAGAGAAAAAATGCAGGTGACCCCCCTTAAAAAACACCCCCAAGACCCCTTTCACCCAGGAAGTGTGATAGGCCTCACCGAAGGAGGCACGGTATTTGACCATGTGTAAAAATAACCCTTCAAATACTCTGTCAGTGCCTGGATATGTCTAAAAATGGGATGATACATGGACAGTAGTAGTATCTCACTATACCAAATCCTCCATTCCTCCTCCCCTATATACCCCCCTCCCCCCCCTCCCTCTCTCTCTCTCTCTCTCTCCCTCAACTTGATCATTTATTTGGTCAATTTACTAGAAGTCTATGAGTTAAAGATAAATTTGTACATTTTGTGGTAGAAAAATGTCCCGGCCAAAGGCAAGTTCCTTCCAAAAATTACAGGTTCGGTATTGCTTGCTAGGAAAGGTCTTGATATTGACTAAAACATGTAGAGGTGAAAGGTCTCAAAACCGCTAAATTAATGAAACGAACGTGTTAAAATCTCAATACTAATGTGCTAAACATGATGGGGAAGGGGATCCAGAATATGCAACTACCTCCTCCTTAAATATGCTACATAATGTTACATAGATAACTGGAAGAATAGATAGGTACGATAGTATATTAACCCATTCAGTACCAGGATGTCCTTTTCATCAAATTCTGGCAACTATTAGACGATTAAATTCAGCTAAGGAAAAACCTCTAGCAATAATAAGGCTTCAAACTATGTCAACCAACCCTTTTAACTACCACAGATCGTTCCGAAGCTGCATAATATCGTCTAAAGACAGGTAGAATATAATATAACACACGTCGCTGGTGCTCAGAGGTAAAAATAAACAATACAAAATCTAGCATCTCCATAAAGACAAGAACAAGTGAGCTCTAAGTTGCCACCACACCTATTCCCTGGCTGACTCTTAACCCCTTCTGTAAGGGCGACGTCTTTTTCATTTGATTTCAGCTACATTTAGACCAGCTTGGGTGTGATATACGGTAGCTATAAGGATTCATTGGGATAGTGTGTAGCCTATTGGTCAGTACAGGGGAGGTGTGGTGGAGTGGTCATGCCACTGGACTGGTAATCCAATAGTCCCGGGTTCGAATCCCGATGCATCAATGGGAAGATATTATTGCGAAGTAATTTGTGCTGTACCTAGTATCAATGCATTACCACAAAGCCCACCGAAATGCCAAAAACAATACCTTCATTGTTCCCTGATTCTGGGTGTGGTGTTCCGAGTTCGAATCCCGGGAGGACCATATGCTTTCATTAGTTTATTCAAGTGCATTGGGGTTTGTAATTGATGATTAATGTTAAGAACGGGGTGTTACTTAATTAGCACTGTATGAATATTCCCATATTCAAAATAGGCTACATGGGGTAATGCCTAGTGAGTTAATTGCTCAATAGGTGGCGTTCAGACAGTGAATGTCCGAGTCTAGGGGGTGAGACAGTGATGCGCGTAAGGCAAAGCAGCTTCAGAGATAGGGCTGCTTCAAGCCGTGGGTGGGCTGGTTACAGCTCAAAACGCTTCACATGTCTCACTCCCTAGACTGGAACGAGACCTCACGGGCTTTACCGTTGAATGTACATTTGAATGTAGAGGCTCTCAGCGTATGCCCGTGAGGGTACTAGTAGTTGAAATATTTAAAATAAATAAAAAGCCTAAGCTAAACAAATTTGCCTAATAGTTGCCAGAATATAATGGAACGGATGTCGACGGTACCGAGTGGGTTAGTGAATGGTAGAAATATTAGCTTCAATAGTTTAACTCTTGTTGAGTTATATGAGGTTATAGATCAATATTTATGGTTCAGTTAAGGGGGAGTGGGTGCATATTATTTGCTTGTATATTAATCTTTCTTTAATATATTTTAGTTTCCTTCCTAGACCTCCATCAAGCTTAAAAACACCCCGTACACCCCCCTTCAAGAAGTTTGTTTTACATTTTTCTATATAAATATGTCACGGCCGAAGGCCGCTTCCTCTTAAAATTACAAGTTTCCCTTCCGATCGCCAGGAAAAAATAGACACCTAAAAGGGACAAAAGGTCTTGATATCTATAAACAAATGGGACGTCAGGTCTTATAAACGACAAACTAATGGGGCAAACGTCTTAAAATCTCATAGGGCTAAACATGAGGGAGAAGGGGGGCCAGAAAAACGACCCAACCACCCTTAATAGAGTGTAGATATAGATAAGGATAATAGTGTTCGGTCCCTCCAATACTGATAAATCCATTTTCCTTGGACAGATACCTGTTTTACCCCCGACTGTGATCGATATAGATATAGATAAGGATAATAGTGTTCGGTCCCTCCAATACTGATAAATCCATTTTCCTTGGACAGATACCTGTTTTACCCTCGACTATGATCGCGCCGACCAGTTGGGTGCGCTACAAGGAACAATGGCGTGGGTTACCGTTACCCGTGCTCACCACTGTTCCTACGGGTCGCCTGGGTAACGTGATGGGGGAGTATGCCACGCTGTACGCCCTATGGAGGCACTACAATGTGTCCGCTGTCGTCCGATCTGACATGGCCAAAATCTTGGGAGAAGTCTTTACAAAAATGATGCTCCCAGATTTACCAGGTATTTTCTGAGTTGCACTTTTAACTATTTGCAGAATCTAATATCTCTCCTTTCTTAGGTCAGGTAGTCTATGTATTACCAATACAGAACACAGATTATATAAGCAAAATAGAGTTCATGAAACAAGGAAGTTCAGATTGAATGTTTTACTAGGATAATTCTGGATATACTATATATGTGATACCAAATTCTACCTGCATAGCTTCCCCAAGACAAGTGGCATCAATCTACATGGTGAAAAAGGGAGATGGGCAAGACCCCCAGCCAAAGACGCTTTCTCTTACTAGCAAACCACAGAGAGAATCAAAACCATTTACACCTAGCCACCATATATTTTCTATCATCCAACAACCAAAAATACAAAGCTCCGCTTCTTGCCTCACCCCTGTCCCCTGGGACTACAGCAGCTGCGCTTCAGACTCAGATAAATTACAATTTTATATGGATTTCACCACATTCTGCCACCTCAGCGCAAAAAGGGTCTAAAACACCAAAGGAAACTATGGGCACCAAAGATCGTCTTGCCCGCACACCCCAGAACAGCGAGAGGCATAAAACATAGATACAAGTCCTGCTGGAATAATTAGTGTTTTCAGCTCACCCAAGTTGGGTCAAACCAGTTAGTATACTTAATGATAAAACACTTAGTACCCCTCGTGCAAGAGTTGCTAGTATGCCTGTTTCTCTACCCACACTCTTGTTTAGTACACCTAATGAGCTTCCAGTTACTGGTAAAGTGCCTTGTATATCCAGAGCACCAACATACCACAACCAGTGCCTGCGAGTCGAGAACCACCAGAAAAAGACAACAAAGAAGAAGAAGAAGCAGACCCTAGATTATGACAAGATAATTGGCCATCTCTGTACACCTGTGCAGACTTAAACTCCTTCTTCCCCCTTGGCCGTGACCCCTGGGAAACATATATAATTGTAGAAGAGAGTTTACTGTGAGTATTGCTGTTCCCTATTTTGGGATCCCTACTAGCATAATATGATTCATCACAGTACACAATCTATCCCTTTGTTATCTTGATGAAACTATAGTTATACTTTATGGGTTATGTTTGATGATTATGCCAATGCCACTAAAAAATAATTGTACTTCAATATTGTAGAAGCCTCCAACGCCTCTCGTTTACTTGGTTAATACACACTAAATTCCTTCTCTCACACAGAACAGAAGTCTATTCCTATCACAGGTTCTAATTTTGCTATAAGTATGAAGGAGACAAAACTGCCTGTAATGTATGTCTCCATTAAGTTGAAAGAGTGATAAAGAGCCAAATTCAAGGGTCGTTAGATTTAAAATGTCTGGACATACGAAGCTTGAAGCAGTTTAAGTCATATGATGTGCGTTACAGATTGAGGGAAAGAATTTCAGAGTTTGTTTGTTAAGTAGAAAAAAGACTTGAGAAAATTGGTTAACTTTTGGTTTAGAGAGTTGGATAGAATAGGTAAGATAATTTGTTGAAAGGCGGGTGCCTCCCATTATCCGTAAGGGAGGAGGTATACATTGAGAAATCTCTCAAGAACACAGATTATTGTAATAGCGGTAAAACAGTGAGAGAGATGCAACATCGCGGCATGTAGAGAGAGATAGTAGGGATTTAGTAAGAGGAGGAGAGTTGATGAGGTGAAATTGTTTTCACTCTACCCTTAGAGAAATGTGGTATGGGTGGGACCTCCCCACACATGCGAACAACACAAGATAAATAGGCGCACATCGCTCCTGTACAGAGCAAGAAGTTGTGCGGGGATGAAAAATGTACACAACGGTTGTGCCCAACCCAGAAAGGAGTTGAAATAGGGGAGCTATCCCCCCCGCCAAAGGCGGCTTTCTAGGGCCTTTCCTAGCTGATGCTGAGAGGATTGGGTTCAAGTCATGTAGTGATGGGCTGGTCTCTCAGAGTGAGAGCTGAGCGATCTCTGCCATACCCATATCTTACTCTGACTGTTCCTTTTATTTATATTTTCTAGATCTTAAGTGACGGTGTCTTTTCCGTGGATTGACCTCCCTACTACCAACCTAGAGGTTGGCAGATTGGGAGCCAAAGCGTCACATTTTTCCTTTGCCCCTCAACTTTCCTTTCATAATTGCTAAGGGGCATAGGGCCTTAGGTGGGGCTTTGGTTTCCCGGGCTTTTCCGCACCCTCCTCAGCTCCCCCCCTTGGAGTGGCTTCGGTCACCTGGGCTTTATTAGTGGTAAGCATGGAGGGTTTTGTGGGGGAGCTCGTTTACGGCCTTGGCCTTTCCCGGGACCTTGGGGCTGTTCGACCAGACAGCTAGGGGAACAGGAACAACAACAACAACACCTAATTTTTGGGAAGCTGTATTAGCAAGAGGGGTAATAAGATTTTTCAAAAAAACGTCAGAAGAAAAAGAAACACATAATGTCTAAATATGTACAGTTGAAGCAAGCCTGAAATAACGCCAGATATTCGTCATTTCAATAATAGTATGGTAAATAGTGGACTAGGATAATGTGGGTAACGTGATGGGGTAATGCACACTTTTTACAGCCTATATAAGCACTATAATGCATCCACCAATATTGGATCAGATACGATTGAAATATCCAAAGAGGTCTTTAGGAAAATTACGTTGTCCATTTCCTTACATGGGATATTGTATTTGTATGTGTTGAACATTTCTTATTAGAACATTCAAGACAACTTTTTACCGGTGACCAGAAAACTCAAGCAATAGACTGTTTTAAACACTACCTCTCAATCTATGTCAACTTCACCAACACTCTTAGGAGATTAGAGGTCTTCTTGTTCTGATAGTAAATAATAAGGTTGATTTTGGTGTTAGAAGACCTCTAATCTCCTCTTGAAAAATAATACCAGCAGACCGACAATGATCTTCAAAAATGTCATGTCCTCTAAAGGTCATCATCATCATCATCATCATTATCTCCGACGCCTTGTTTCCCCATGGGAAACCCCTGCATGACAGAAAAATCTCCAGGCTACTTTGTCAAGAAATGTTTCCTTTGCCTTTGCCACAATGCCCCTTCCACTACGTGGAAGTTTTTCCTCAATATATTTTTCCACTTTCTTTTCCTATACCATAGGTGGTCTTCCACTACCAGCTGTTCCACTCACACGATTCCTATATATCCTTCTTGGCATTCTGCCTTCATCCATTCTCTGAACATGACCATACCACCTCGAAGTACTTTGTGTTATCCACTCAACCACATCGCAATCAATGCCCAAAGCTTGCTCTTCCATTCCAAAGGACTCATACACCTCCCTAATACTTGGCCCATCTGGCCTATTCACGCCAGCTGCCAATCTGAAAAATCACATCTCCACAGATCTCACTTTGGAGAGGTCTTCGTCACTTGTTGTCCATGTCTCACTTCCATACGAGAGTGATGAGAGCAGCACACTGTTTCTCAGTGACTTTGTCACTTCTTGGGTAACCATTCTTCTTTTCAGCATACTATTATGTTCTCCAATTACCTTTCTCCCTTGCATTTTTCTCTCTTTTGATCTCGCTCTCCATTGTATCATATTTGCATAGTACAGCTCCCAAGTACTTGACACTTTCAACCTCTTCCAGTACTTCCTTTCGCATTATTATTTAGCAACTTTTCTAATATTCTTTCTCAATTCTATATTTTGCCTTAAAATCTATGGTTTAATTCATTCTTTTCTCAAACACCATTACCTTACATTTCCCTACATTGACCTTTAACTTTTTCTCTTCGCATACCCTGTCAGAGTCTGTGACCACTCTCTGAAGTTCTTCCACATTTTCTGCAAACAGGACTGCATTGTCCGCATATAGGCATGTTAACAGGACTGCATCGTCCGCATATAGGCATGTTAAAATCTTCCACTCTCTTCCCTCTGATTCCAGCCTAGCTCATCTACCCATTGATCCCGCCTATAGTACATTCTCTAATCACTCCATCCATGTATATATTGAACCACCAAGGTGACATGACACATCCCTGTCTTACTCCTACATTGACCTCAAAACTCTCACTTAACTTATCTCCCATCTTCACATTTGCCATTGTATTCATATGGACAGATTTTACTGCCATTAGCAACTTTCCTCCCACACCATATACTGTTAACACATCCCACAGACACTCCCAATCTACTTTGTTGTAGGCTTTTTCAAAATCCATGAAAGCTGCATAGAGTTTTCTTTTCTTGACCAAATACTTCTCTACCAACAAACTCATTGAGGCTATCTGGTCAACGCAGCTTCTACCCTTTCTGAAACCTCCCTGCTCCTCGTCTATTTTGTCATCCATTATCTTCTGCAGTCTCTCTGTTACTACTCTTGCTGATACCTTTCCAGGTATGCTAAGCAACCTAATTCCCCTATAAGTCTTACACTCCTCTTTACTACTCTTGCCTTTGTACAAGGTTATTATCACTGCTTTCCTCCAGTCCTCTGGTACACATTCCTTTTCCCATGCTAATTTACATAACCTATGTAATGTCTACAGCTTCTTCTCTCCCATATCTCAGTATTTCACCTGGGATGTTATCTATTCCAACAGTTTTACCCATTTTAAGTGTATTGATTGCTTATTTTACTTCTTCTCTGCTTATCTGTCTTTAATCTACCCTGTTTATTCTATATCTCTCCATTCCTATGGATGCATTTTTTTCCTTCCTTTTACTCTTTACAGCTAAACTACTAAAATTATCTTTACACACATCCACCACACCATCACCCTCCACCGCCTTCCCATTCATGTCCCTCATTCTACCACCTGAGACACTCTCGGTCTTCTTCCCTCTGGCTTCTTTCACAGCTCCGTAGTATGCTTTCTTGTCATTCAGAAACTGTTAACTAGCCTAATGTTCGTCCCATATTCCTCATCTGCCTTCCTTTTAGCATCTTGTATCGTCCTCTTTACTCTTTGTTTCAAGTTCTTATATTCTTGTTTACTTGCATCTCTAGGTGTTCTAAGTATATTCATTTGCAGCATACTCTTTCGCAACTCCTTCTGTTTCACTATTTCTTCTATCTCTTTACTAAACCATGTGTTTCCTTTCTTTTTCCACATTTTATATTTGTTCTTGCCACATATTTTCTCACCTGTTTAAATCATGGAGTCTCTTGTACCTTTCCATACTTCGTCTACAGTACTTCCTAGATCTATCATAGCATCCATGCCCTTTATAGTCTCTTTGTTGCATTACATTTTCCAGTTAGTTGTCTCACATTTATTCTCTCTACTGTACTCTATCCTTTCTCTCCTATATTTAACCATTATTTTAGTAGTCATTTTCAAATGAAAGACAAATTGAGAAAAAACAAGGATTCTACAAAGCCATATCTAAATGATGACATAAAGAAGCTAATAAATGAAAAGAACAAACTTCAGAGGAAGTTTGCTAAACACCCAGTCAAGTATAGCGAGGATTTCCGTAGAATAAGGAACAGAACCACTCAATTGATAAGATCTGCAAGGTCAAATTATAATAAACAAAACTAGAAACAAATTCTGGTAATAGCTAATAGACCTGGAACATAATTAATTCAGTTATGAACAGAAATATTAAATGTGCACCCAAATGTACATCATTACGAATAGAAGGGAATTGTGTAGAGGATTCTTTTAACTCCTTCAGACATATATGACGCTACCGCGTCATATGGCCGAGTGCGCCAAAAACTCATATGATGCTAGTGCGTCATATGGACTTATCTTCATGGCTCGCTAATAAGTTATATGACGCTCTAGCGTCATATGGAGCTCAGTAAGTCCGATAAGTTAGCTTACGATAAAACCGTTGTTGGCAACCTCAGCCACCTCCGATAATTCTAACGGCCGCAGTGTTGTTGTGAGTGTAGTGCGAGGCGGTGGCAAGGATACTAGGCTCCCGCCTCCGTAGACTTACTGGAACATAATATGTCTGAAGGAGTTAATATAGCTGTAGGTTTTAATATTTTGTTTACAAATGTAGGGACAAATCTTGCTGAACATTTTCATGACACATCTAACAATTTTCATGAATATTTACCTGATAGGCAGCCAAATTAATTTGTATTCTCTCCTGTAACAGAACGTGATTTTTTTTATATAATTATGCAATCTAAGAACTCAGCTCCCGGTTGTGATGACGTCCCCATTAGCATCATACAGAAAGTTGCACCAATTGTTATCCCTGTTTTAACTTATTTATGTAACTCTTCCTATACATCCGGTGTTTTTCCAGACAAGCTAAAAATTGCCAAGGTTATTCCTATCTTTAAGGGTGGTGAATCAAATTTGGCTAGTAATTTTCGACCTATACCTGTGTTACCGGTGGTAAGCAAAATAATAGAGAAACCGACATGCAATAGACTACAAACTTATTGTAATACCATTAATATACTCAGTGATACACAATATGGTTTTCGCAGAGGTCGGTCGACGGAGACAGCTCTTCTTTCGTTCACAGACGCGATTTTGGGCTCTATGGATAAACAAATGTTTACTATTGGCATTTTCCTTGATTTATCCAAAGCTTTTGACACTGTAGATCATTCGATTTTATTTTCAAAACTTGAACATTACAGTATAAGAGGCATATCTTTGAAGTGGTTTAAATCTTACCTGACAAATAGAAAACAGTATGTTCTATTTAATAACTCTAAAGCTCCCTCCTCAAGTGTAACATACGGTGTGCCTCAGGGTTCAATGTTGGGACCGGTTTTATTTCTACTTTATATCAACGACATAGTCTACTCTAGCTCATATCTTAAATATTTTATATGAAGACGATAGCAATCTCTATGCTAGTCATCGAAATTTAAATACCCTTATGGAAAAAATAAATCAAGAGTTAATTTTAGTGAACAGATGGATCCAATCAATTACATTAACACTAAATTTAAAAACAAAATCCCATTATATAATTTTTCCAAGGAGGGAGTATGAGCCAACAACTATCCCACTTCTCAGAATTGGTAACAATATAATTAAACAGGAGTCACAAACTACATTTTTGGGTGTTATCATATACCGTAAGTTGTGCTGGAAGAGTAACATACAGTCAATTGCTAGCAAAATAAACAAACAGTGCGGCATAATATATCACATCAGAAATATACTCAATATAAAAAATTTACTTTTTATATATTACTCTCTGATATACCATTTTTTAATATTGTCACAAATCGAGGGTACTGTAAGAGAAGGACCCGGGCCTGCCTAACGGTAACGCAATCTATAACCCTCAGTATCCCCGATCGTGAACAGACACTACTACACGTAGCACTACTGGGTCCAGGCTCTCTGGAACCACAGCAAGTGGGGTAGGATTCCCGATATATTTTAGGCTGCTGTCTTTTACTCGTCCGGCCAACTGGACAGAGATACTACTCCATCCCAACGAGGATAAATTCAGATCATATCCCCCCAGAACAATCACTCTGGTCAGACACTCCTACCTACTATATTATCAACAGTGCCGTGCTATGATCAAGAAAGGTGCAGTGACTGTACTAGGAAATACCACCCTGTAACGGTTACCTCTATAAGAGGCAACCACCCATCCTCTATTACAGTATGTCACCCTGCCGTGATCAAAAGCACCAGTCCAAAGTAGAGAATTGTTGCAACACAGTTCCGGGTGATTGAAATGTGGACACAAAAACTAGGGTTGGATCACACTGATCGAGGACTCCCTCGGCCACTGGACCAACAAAAGGATCACAAGAAGAAAATGACGGTAATGGCATATACAAGTAGAACACCGCAACCAGGCAGAGTCTACATGTATATCCCGATACGAAAAAAAGGGATTTCCTAATTGAATTCTCACAATCACAACCCCCTTCACTGGTTCACAACAGTTGGTCTAATACGGGCGGACCCTTGCAACAATCGTCTAGTTAGGCTACGGAATCAACAAAGATGGTGAACAATGACAGTGTCGGCACGTACCAGGAGGTTCATAAACGGATACCGAAATAATAGCGGGCACACGAAAAATACGGCACAAATACTAGCTGGGTGACCAGGTGTTAATTACTTAATAACTGACTCACTAAGTTAAACTTTAGATTAAGCAGTGAATTATGAAACTGAAAAAACCATATGCATTAGGTTACTAACCATTGATAGTATTAATTATTAAAATGATTACGCAAGTAATGAAAGCAAGTAAGCAAGGAAGAAAACATATGGCTGCACCTGAAGGGGTTAATTAATAAAGGGGGTACGTAAAAAACACTCAGCTATAGGGTGACTATACTCCCAGGCCGGTGACAGCTCTCCTATATATCCGTGGCAGTAAAATATCCTGGTATGATGGTATATGGTGTAAATCCAGGGACACAAGATGGGAGCAATTATCACTATCACAGCCGAGAATATAGTCCAGCACTGTTCAAGCCAGGCCTTACAGCAAGAAAATGGGCTAATCCATTATCAGGTAGGGGAGTTCCTCTACACCAAATGAATCCACTTTATACATCACCTTATTCACTACCCACAAGCACTATACCCATGTACGGCCCTTAATCTGTCCCCCAATGATATCAGAAAGCAAGATATTACTCCGTAATATCGATGAATTATAAGGATATACCTTATAACCAGTCAAACTACCGAACTACTTAGGGCTCTGTCACACTATGCCGATTTACGGCGAGCAGGCGGGCAGTATGGACGGGCATGCCGCCTAACGGCAACTGGAAGGGGTCGAGAGGCAACCATGCAAGACCTAAGGAAGATAAATGACGCCGCTGGGGCGGCGTCATGCGCCGTAGTACGCTGCTGACGAGCGGCGCCGATAGATGCTACGGCGGCGATGGACAGCCACCCTGTCACACTGGACCCCTACTCCGTCACACTTGATCCCGACCGAGGCAAACCGGTCCGTCGGAGGCGACGTTTGTGTGTGTGTGGGGGGTGGGGGAGTTAAGCTTGAGATCTAGGGAGGAAACTAAAAACATAATAAAAAGATCCATAAATGAGCAAACAAATGCGCCCATCTCCCCTTAATTAAGTGTTATTTTTTTGAGTAATTGGTAAAACAAGGCCATCTATAGTTAACCCTTTCAGTACCGGTGACGTCTTTCTCGTTATAGTCTGGCAACTATTAGGTTATTGTATTATGCTTACAAAGGGCCTGTAGCAATCACAAGACCTCCATTCCTCTCATTTATCTCTCTTAACTCCCACAGACCGTTCTTAAGCTGCATAAAATCGTCTAAGTATAGAAGAACTATTTAAAAACAGACGCCACCGCTATTGAAAGGGTTTATAGATAGTCACTCGTTGATGGGATCGGATTAAGGGGACAGTGGTGATTTTGGGGGTCTATTTATTTATATATTAATTTATTTTTAGTTTCCTCGCTAGACCTCCATCAAGGTTAAAACAAAAACACCCCCAAAACCATCTATCAACGATGTCCCGTGCGACGTTGCCAGGTCGCGGACTCACGGTATGCCCTCCCTCTATGACGGCGCCTGGGCGTTACCGGGTCGCTGCCTGAAGGCAACCTACCTTATAAGCGGCGTCTGACGCAGACAGGCTGGCACCCTTGTAACGTATGACGCATACCGGACAACGCCCGACGCCGCCAGCCTACCGTTCCCGTGCCGTCAATTTACTAGCCGCCGACTCAACTCATGAGAGTTGTGTATGTTAAACTTTTCCTGAGGCCCCTGACGACCTCTCCCGACGGCTCTCTTGAGTAAGCGTCCACCCACGTCGCGCGGCGATGTAGGCAAAGACCTGCTCCCGACCCTTAAGTCGAGGAGCGTCGGCACTTAAATCGGCATAGTGTGACAGAGCCCTTAGTCATCGGTATTGACTCCCGCGCACTTCGATTGACAAGGGTATTGGAGTGTCTCTAAGATACCATATACTCTATTTCTAGTAGTACTAGCAAATAGGGTCATAGAACAATAAGTGCCGCAAATAAATGAAGTAGGTTAGTGTTAAAATATCAAGGAGATCCGATGAAAGATAAAGGAGGTAGAAAAGACGTCCCTCCTAATCTCACTAGAAATATCCAGATATATAACAGGTATAAATACATAGGTTGGTTACAGACACAATGTATGGGAATGTACCGGTCCGTCTGGAAAACAATAGTTTTGTCATAACCTCACAGGAGGAATTACACGCTCCTGTGACAATATATTGTCATATAGTGTGGACAGGTTCTGCTGTCTCCCATCTTAGTCCTTTAGTCAAAGCTCAAAAACGAGTTATTCGAACAATAGCGTCACTCAGGAAAACAGATATCTCTAATTATGTTATAGGAGCATTTGTCTTTAAATCTTTAAACCAGCTCATCAATATTGATTTACCTAATTTTACATATGTAAATAAATCTAACTATATTTTTCGGAACAACAATAACCTGAAATTGCCATTTCTGAGAACAACACAAAGTCAGTCCTCCATAAAGTTCCAAAGAGTAAAAGTGTGGAATAAACTACCACTTCACATTAAAACTCAACAAACAATTTAAGCATTCAAGTTGGCTCTGAAAAAATACTTATTATTAAAATATCAACAAAGAGTTACCGGTATATAATTACTACGTTACAGAAAAGGCGAGGACAGAAATTGATTACAAAAAACAACTTTGTAATGTTCCTATTACTGTCAGTGTGTGTGGGTGTTTACGTGCTGCTTTATGTCTGTAAGGGGAGGTTTTTAGTTTGTTTCCTACTCCTCCAGCAATCTTAAAATGTCACCCCTTTGACCCCCTTTCAAGATAAATTTGTACATTTTTCGGTAGAAAAATTTCCCGGCCGAAGGCCGGTTACTCTTAAATTACAGGCTCGTTATCGCTCGCCAGGATAAAATCGACGCCTAAATGGCACGAAAGGTCTTAAAATTGACAGAAATTGGGCGAAAGTTCTTAAGATCGTCTAACTTATCTCCAAATCTTAAAAGCATTGGGGCTAAACATGAGGGAGAAAGGAGTCAAGCAAAATATCTCTCAAGTGGAAATCTCCCCTGAAAGGGATGTTCGGGAAGTAAATTAAATATGATGCTTTATTGTTTGGCCAAAATGTTTGTGTATATCTAAAGTTATTTTTTATGACACAGCTTCACCTGTAAATGTGCAACATATTTGTAATAACTATATTAGGTGCCTTTTATCCCTCGGAATCCGGGAGGCCTCATATGAGGCAAACACAAATATTGGCAGGAATCCGGGAGGCCTCATATGAGGCAAACAAAAATATTGGCAGGAATCCGGGAGGCCTCATATGAGGCAAACACAAATATTGGCAGGAATCCGGGAGGCCTCATATGAGGCAAACACAAATATTGGCAGGAATCCGGGAGGCCTTATATGAGGCAAACACAAATATTGGCAGGAATCCGGGAGGCCTCATATGAGGCAAACAAAAATATTGGCAGGAATCCGGGAGGCCTCATATGAGGCAAACACAAATATTGGCAGGAATCCGGGAGGCCTCATATGAGGCAAAATGCGCGGCTAAGAATCGCCGCTAAAATCATCATAACTCGGCAACCACGCGTCGTAGCGATGTCATCTCAACGGCAGTCTACAGACAATAAACAGTTCTACAATTTGCAAAACAATTTACTGCTCTAGGTGGTCTCAATCAGTAACTACTGAATTATGAAACTTGACTGTACGAAAATATCCCCGGACACAGCGATCGGGATCATATGAGGCCCCCCCGGATCCGATGGGTTAAGGAGAGGTCACTCTCAAAAGGCTCAGCCAGGACTATTTTATTCTTTTTAATAAAATGTACATATTTTGTGTCTGTATTCCTTAACCCTTATTTAGCGGCGAGCAACATAAGTCGAGTTAAAAAAAGCTGGACTATGTGGCGGCGCTCGACATAACTCGAGTGGCAATTTCAGCGTAAATGTGGCTGAGAGAGAGAGACAAGTGGTGGCAGGAGACTAGCGAGCGTATGACTGCTCCAGACCACCGCGGCGAACCTACTGACACAAATCTCAGCTCCCTCCTCCCTCTCTCACTCGCTACATACTCAATTATGTACCGAAAGTACCGAATTACCTGCTTTTTGCACTCGCGTTGCACGGTTATTGCAAGAAAACTATCCATCATACAAGGATCGTTATGGTGTCATTCGAAAGCTCTGTTTATGCCCTTTCAGGGATAGGTACTTGTTTTACGTTCTGGGTCTTATTTAGGCATGAAAATGATCACGTAAACAGCCCTATTTTGGCTAATAAACCGCATAGGCCGCTCGTAAGGTGTTAATGGCTAAATAAATGCTTACATTTGAATAATTTGAAAATTTGAGACATGGAATTTTGTGAGTCGGCCGGGGTAACATGACGGCCATATTGAATTATCTCCAAAATAGCTGCCAGAGGGACGTCCCAGCGTGTCCCAAGCCTGATTATGCTTGGGCATGACCAAAGGAAACTCTATGACAAATTTCACAATTTCTGCCACAACTTAACGATTTGACTAAATTTTTAAATGAATCTGCTCCACTACCCTGGCTTGTATCCATTCGGCCCCATTCAGCCAACTGTTTTAAGAAGTTTATCCCCATCCTGGTATCGATTTCTTCCTGGCGAGCATTAGCGAGCCAGCATTGTATGGAGAAATCCGGCTTCGCCGGAGACATTTTTCTATCAAAAAATTTACAAATTTAGCTTGCTGTCAAAACAAAACAAATATATATGCTGGCTCGCTACCGCTCGCCAGGACAATATTGACACCTGGATGGGGGTAAACGTCTTACAACAGTAGACTGAATGGGGTCGAATACATACAAGCCAAAGAGAGAGGGAGAGAAAGAGAAAAAAGAGAGGTGGGCTCCCTTAACCCCTTCTGTATTGTATGTTTGCAGGCGTGTTTAAGGAGGCGGAGTGGCGGCCCATAGCCAACGTGGGTCCACTGCTTGGTGACCACAAGTACAACTACGCCCCCGTGGAAGTGGCGGCTGCGGGGCTCACGGGACCACACTGCTTCCTGGTTACCGGTCAGTACAGTCGCTATCCCTCAATCAACCTTTCCTTCATCCTATGACTTTGATGATGTATTATTTATGTTTTTTTTTTTATTATTTCCGGTATATATATTTGTTATCTTACGTTTTCAAGAAAACGTAAGCTAATCTGATTGCGATTTCCACCTTAGGAATCAACGCTAATCATCAACTTGGGTCCCTCTCTACTGGGTAGGGATTAGCCTTAGCTCTATTAACCAACACTATTAATAGGCAATAAACACAAATAAGTAAAGGATATACAAGTTATATTCCTTAATAGCTAGGGTATAATCTCAATATGTCTCTGGAAAAGTAAACATATAATATATATATAAAGAATAACGATGTTACAAATGAACATATGAATAATAACACACAGAGGATAAGTCTCAAATCACAATAAATAAAGTCCTGAAATAAATATACAAAGCTCTCAAACATGACTTGAATGTAGGTAAATAATAGTTACTGCGATGTTGGAAGCGTAGCACTGATAAGTAAGGACAATAGCACAATATTAGATTTCAAAACTAACAATAAGTTAATTTAACTTGAATAAGTAATACAACTGTAATAATTCAGAGAGTAATAAATATGAAATATAACTTCATAAAAGCATAATAATAATAATAGTCAACTAAACGTGACTGAGGAAGCAATTACTCTGCGACTGATCTTTCACTATTGGATCTGTATCCGGATGATAAGTAGCGCATAAACTCAGGTCTGACTAAGTGTTCAAGTTTTACGAGTGGGTGTATGTCTTTATAACCGGATAAACATATATATATTTCCACGTTGAAGAATACAGGAGCCTGAATTCGAGGAAGTAAATAAATATTTTCCACACGATAGAAGTGTGTATTGTTCTCCCGAAACAAAGCAACGGATAATAAAATATAAAAGGGAAGAATGGAAAATCTTCTTAGTTTATGTTAACATTGCGAACCTTGACATACCTCAGTCTAAACCCTCACTGTAATCATCGTTACCATTACGAACAAGAAAAACACTTAAAGGATTTCGTAGAAAGTAGAACACTGGGAGAGCGAGTTTGGAGCACATTGGTAGAGGCACGGTTGTCTTGGTTCTTGACTACAGGCACCTGGGATTTTCACACTTCCCAGCTAGGTTCGGGCCCAAACAACTCCAGTATACGTTCTGCTCTACTTCTCCTCTCTCTCGTCTTGGCACAACGCACTTGATCACTATTCACGCTGAACCTGGAGGATGACACTAAAGGATCCCCTACACTCGGTATACTTAAGGTATTTCCGGGCGTAGGTGGACAGTTAATATATTCACTGTCTTGAACCTCGAAGAAGTACGGTGATACAAGCCCAGGCTTAGTGGTTTCAGGCAGACTTGCACTGGCAGTACTTGGTTCATTTATCATGAACTTATCGTCGAAAGTTAATGAAACCAATGATTCTACCTCGTCCCTATCTGTTAATATTAAGTGCACTTGGTCTTGCGATTCAATCAGAATCCCACATTTGGAGAAGAGACTGGTTGAACTATTTCCTGGCCCCACTAGGTATGGATCACCAGGAAATAAAGAATTACCTTCTTCAACAAGACTAATGCCTTTCCTTCTCCCTTCTATCCTGGGAGCTTCGAGTTCAGAACTAAAAAAAGGAGTTAAGCCAGTAAGCTGATTGCTTGATTCTACTTTGTTCAGCGCGCATATTGACTCCGTTTTTGTCGGCGTTTTCATTGCCCGGTTTCGGGGCAAGAGGGGCATGGGTGACACTCTGGCTTTGTGTTATTTCAGGGAGCCGGTCACACTAGGGTTTGTTTGCACTTGGGAATTATGTGAGGATGATGCAGGCATTGATTTAACTTTGGTATTTGGCTTGTGCTGGATCTAGGGGATATTTGCATATGGCATGTGAGGCTGTTCTGTTATTTCTGGCCTGTTAATGTCTTCATTATTTGCACTATGGTAATAGGTTAGCACTGGTTCTAAGTATTCACTTTGCATCTTAACATACACTTTACTATGGTTTTGATATTGTAGGGGAGCACAGTGCAGCGGTTGGTGATGAGTTTGCATAGGGTTGCTGGAGTACAGTGCGGTCACGTGTTAGTTTCCCCTCCGAGCGTTTTCTCTAGTTGGTCCTCCCTTGCTGTTGTTGTTGTTTGCTCGGTTCCTCTGGTTGCCACTGCAGGTTCTTATGCTAGCAACGCGGATGGTTTGGTCTTGCGCGCTAGTCATGGGTGGTAGAGGGTTGGTAGGGGTGTCGGGAACATTTTTATCCTCCGTCATCTTAATATTTGTTTTCGTTTGCTCCCTAGACCTCTATCAAGTGTAAACAAAAATAACATAATATACCCACAAGACCCAATTTCGAGCGAAATGTGTACATCTTTCGGTAGGAAAATGTTCCTTCCGAAGGCCTGATGCTCTTAAATTACAGGCTTGCTATCTCTCGCCAGGAAAAAATTGACACCCAAATAGGGCGAAAGGTTTTAGCACTTATGCTGCTGGCATAATTCCGCTATATTAGGGCTCAGTCAAGCACTCCTGAATTATTGAGCAAGTGTCTGCAAGAAATTAAATGTATTCAGCCAAAAACTAGAAGAACATTACACGAAAGGTCTAAATATTGACAACAAAATTGGGCAAAAAGTCTTTAAATCGTCAAAATAATGGGCCGAAAATTTGAAAACTAATGGGGCTAAGCATGAAGGAGAAGAGGGATCAGAAAAAACCCATTCCCCCTTCAGTGTGATGAGAATTTTTGTTTTAATATTATTGTGGCTAACAATAATACATTTTGCATAGCTTAGGAAATATCTCCGGCATTCAATGGGGTCAAAATGAGATCTACATGACAAATATGTCTTCCTAAACTTAATCAAATTGTCTAATGAGAGCCAATTGAAATAGATAATGACAAGTCCATTTTTATGAAAGGGTCAAGGCTTAAGGGGGAATGGTTGGACCCCCTTCTCCCTCATGTTTAGCCCCATCAGAATTGAGATTTTAAGACGTTCACACCATCAGCTTGGCATTTTTTAAACCTTTTACCCCATTTCGTTGACAATATGAAGACCTTGCATGCCATTTAGGTGTCAATATTTGTTTCTGGCGAGCAATAGCGAGCCTGTATTTTTAACAGCATCCGGCCTTCGCCCTGGAAATGTTCTACCGAAAAATGTACAAATATATCTTGAAGGGGGGTCTAGGGTTTTGTTTTTTTAAGCTTGATGGAGGTCTAGCCAGGAAAATGAAAAATATATTAAATGATAAATAAATATACCATGAAATAACCACTACCCCCTTAACTACAAAACAAAAATAGCAACGTAGCATATGATGTATGGCCTATATATATCCTGGTTACACCGTTGATATTCTTTCCAGGTTACACAATAGAGTTTCAGCTGTTTAACCCGTTCAAAGACGATCTGCGGAGAGAGTTCACCTTCACCAAGGCCATCAGGAATAAAGTGAGTAATAGTGTTCGCTCTCTCTCAGCCTACTTTATGTACAGGTTTTTACCCTTTGCCCGAGAGGGAGTAGTTGGAATATAAAAAAAAAAAAAAAACACTTGTAGCTCTCTCTCTCGCTGTTGTTGTTGTTGCTGTTGTTCCCCAGGCTGTCTGGCCCAGCAGCCCCAAGGTCCCGAGCAAGGCCAAGGCCTTAACCGAGCATCCCCACAGAACTCTCCCTGCTTATCAATAAAGCCCAGGAGACTGAAGCAACTCCAAGGCGAGGAGCTGAGGAGGGTGCTGAAACGCCCGGGAAACCAAAGCCCACCCAAGGCCCTGTGCCCCTCAGGAATTATGAAGGGAAAGTTGAGGGGCAAAGGAAAAATGTGACGTTTTGGCTCCCAATCTGCCAACCTCTAGGTTGGTAGTAGGGAGGTCAATCCACGGAAGAAACGCAGTCACTTGAGATCCAGAAAATATGTAAGTAAAAGGAACAGTCAGAGTAAGATATGGGTATGGCAGAGATCGCTCAGCTCTCACTCTGATAGACCAGCCCATCTGTTTAGTGGTATTCTACTTAATGCATATTGTAGTAAAGTTAGAACCTTGCTCATTAAGGGGCGATGGTTGGTTTTTTTTCTGCCCACCCTTCTTCCTCATGTATAGCCCCTTTAGTATTCAGATTTTACGACGGTTGACCCATTAGTTAGGCAATTTTAAGATTTTTCACCCCATTTTTTGTCAATCCTAAGACTCTTCGTGACATTTAGGTTTGGATTTTTTTCTGGCGAGCGATAACGTGCCAGTATATTAGGAGGAACCGGCCTTTGCCCATCAGTCTCTGTCCAGTCTATAGTGTTTTCCTTAACCCATTCTGTATCAGCGACGTGTGTTGTATTGTAGTCTAACTATATTTAGACGATATTATGTAGCTTAGGAAGGATCTGTGGTCGTTAAATTGGGTTGATTGAGATAGAAGCCTTATTATTGCTAGAGATCCTTCCTAACCGGAATATAATCGCCTAATAGTTGCCAGAATATAATGAAAAGGACTTCGCTGGTACTGAATGGGTTAAGGGGAGTTTTTTAGTTTATTCCGTAGACCTCCATCAAGCTTAATATAATACCCACAAGACCCGCCTTCGAGATATATGTGTACATTTATCGGTAAACAAAAATCCCGGCCGATGGCCGCTTCCTCATGAAATACAGGCTCGTTATCGCTCGCCAGGCTTGCCAGAAAAAAAAATCAACACCTAAGTGGCACAAAAGGTCTTATAATAGACATAAATGGGGCGAAAGGTCTTCAACTCGCCAAACTAATGGGGCAAACGTTTTAAAATATAAAAACATAATGGGGCTGAACATGTGTAAGGGGGTCTCGAAAAATACCTCCTAAAGCCGGTATCACACGAGAGCTTTTATAGTCAATATTCGATGATCAAAACATTGCTGGTAACATTTCTGGAATATTTTGCACCAGTAGGAGAAACTAGACTGATGATAGATTAATTTAGGTAACCGAAATATTTTAAATGTTGACCCCATAAGCTGTCAGACCAGTGTTGAGGATAAATGTTAAGGGAAAAAGCGCTTGTGTGATACCGGCTTAAGTGAAAATCTGCCTTTAACCCATACGGTCAGGTAGATAGTGAAGTATGGATTGCTGGTTATAACCTTCATAGGGCGGACAAAATTCACGCATAGAACACATGAAGGTGTAGCCTGGTAAATCCATGACTCGCTGATATTTACTGAATTCCTAAATAACAGTAATGAAGTAGTGGAAAAACAAGGAGTTAAAATATAATTTCTAAATTTAGCAGTTATTGTCACATACAGACCTCCTGATTCATCCTTAGAAGAATTCAAAACCCAGCTAAAATTTTTAAAAACAAACGTGGAAGCCATGGGAAACCCAACACCCGAAATTATGTGGTTAAGATATTTTTTTAACCTGCCAAATATCAAGTGGAGGCAACTAGAAAACCAAGTAGTGGCGAATAACTATGGAGGAGCAAATGCCAGAGAACTATTTAAACTTTGTGACTAATTTAGTCTTACCCAGCATATTGCCAAACCAACACGCGAAAACGACATCTTATACCTTGTATTTACTAACAATGACTCCCTAGTACACAGTGTTAACATATCGGACACAAAATACTCAGATCATAAACTAATTGAGATCAAAACAACCCTAGCATGTGTACAGAACACCTCAGAAGCTAGACCGAAAACTGGCCCCTTTAGCAAATTTAACTTCAATAGGAAAAAAATATGGTGGGAAAAAGTAAGCTAAGAAATGGAGGAAATAGACTGGTAAGATTTAATGAACAACCTGACACCATCAGAATGCCTTGTCCTATTAACCCCTTTTGTACCGGAGACGTCTTTTAACTTTATTCTTTATTCTATGTTATTAAGTTTCAAAATGGCCTCCAGCGATTAACAGGTTTCGAACAATCGTAACTAACCATTTTTACTACCACAGATCCTTCTTAAGCTGCACATAACCGTCTAAATATAGCTACAATAAAAGACAAAATACGTCGCCGGTATGGAAGGGGATATTATCAGAAACCATGACACAAATCTGTAGCCAACACATACCAGAAAGACAAACTAGACAAAGAAGCAAACAAGAACGGGAATGAAGGAAGCTGTAGAGAAGAAGAAATTACTAACACAAAGACGCACGCAACAAAATCTACAGGACAGACAAAAGGTTAAAATAGATAGAGAAATTATGGAAATTGAACAACGACTAAGAATCTCATACGAACTACAACAAATAGAAGAGGAGAGCAAAGCTATTGCAGGTATAAAGGAAAATTCCAAGTACTTCTTTTCATACGCCAAACAAAAGGCTAAAACCACATCAAACATTGGCCCACTAAGTTAAGATGATGGGTCATTCACAGGGGACAAAAATAAATGAGCGAACTCTTACGTCTGCAGTATAAAGAAATGTAATAAAAACCTCTCAAGACCCCTGGCTATAATGTGGAGAAGGAGTCTAGACACTGGAGAAATACAGGATTGCTTGAAAAATGCAATAATTGCCCATTTGTATAAAGAAGGGAGTAAAGCACTACCAAAAAGCTATCGCCCGGTAGCTCTGACTTCCCACATCATTAACATTTTCGAACGAGTCCTGCGAGGCAAAATCTCGACATTCATGGACAAAATGAACTACACAACAACGGTCAACATGGGTTCAGAGCAGGAAGATCATGTCTCTCACAACTGTTGGAACATTACGACACAAATTTTAAATCCCTAGAAGAAAAGAAAACACGTGAATGTCATTTACACCAATTTGGCAAAGGCATTTAATAAATGTGATCATGGGATTATCGCACACAAACTTAAAGCAAAAGGGATAACTGGTAAAATCGGAAGGTGGGTATACAACTTCCTTGTGAACCGAAAACAATTAGCAACAGTAAATCAATTCATATCTAAGCCTTCAGATGTCAAAAGCTCAGTTCAAAAGCTCAAGGAGGTGGTTGCTTTTTCTAGACCCCCTTCTCCCTCATGTTTAGCACATTAGTTTTGAGATCTTAAGACGTTCGTTCCATTAGTTTGACGAGTTTGAAACCTTTCGCCCCATATCTTTTTTCAATATTAACACTTCTCTTGTCATTTCGGCGTCGATTTTTCTATCGAAAAATTTACAAATTTATCTTGAATGAGGGTCTCGGGTTTTTTTTTGTTTTTCTTTTTTTAGCCTGATGGAGGTCTAGGGAGGAAAATTAAACAATATATATATATATATATATATATATATATATATATATATATATATATATATATATATAAACAAATGAGCAAATAAATACGCTCATCCCCCTTTAAGCTTGATTGAGGTCTAGGGAGGAAACAAACAAATAATTAATAATAAAATTTACCAATAACTAAACCCTTCCCTCCCTTAATCAAAGCTGTATAATCTGACTTACTCGAGTTTATTACTAACCTATAACTGATGTATTGTTTTAACAGATCCAAGACTTCTTTTCCGAGATATTGAATAAGACTGACCGTATAACATCTGATCCTGTCTTCGTTGGATTCCACATTCGCAGAACTGATTATGCTAATCATATTAAGGTATGGATGATACAATGAAATATTAACCCCTGCTGTACCGGAGGATACAGTAATAACCCCCCCCCCCCCCCAGTCCCAAGTAATGTGGCCAAAATGGCAAGATAAAACAACCTTCCACCTCAAGAGATGAAGGAATACTGGCTCTCCCAGCCTTCTAAGGGTTGGATATAAGCGGAGAAGTGTTGCCATATCAAGAGCAGTGCTCAAACGGTCGTGGTACCAGGCACAGCCTGATACAGGCAGTTACAAGGAAAGTACATTACTGACGGCTCCTATCCGTCGCTGGGACTGGGGAGTGACTTATCTACTGACGGCTCCCAGCCATCGCTGGTATTGGACGGGTTAAGGAAATACTACACCTATTTTATTATTATTATTATTATTATTATCATTATTACCATTGCTTTAATTTTTATCAGTATTATTATTTTGATTGTTGTAATTATTATATTATTATTATTATCATTATTATTATTATTATTATTATTATTAGTAGTAGTAGTAGTAGTATTGGTATTAGTATTACTACTTTTAGGATTATTACTACTCATAATACTTTTTAACGGAGTCTCCATATTGTACTATGGAAATCCTTATATCCAATATACAGAGTATATAACCAGAAGTTACCACCATAACTGATGTGACGGGGCTCGACCAACATGAGCCAAAACAGCCCAAGTACCTGCTCCTGTATCAAGAGGAGAAGCAACACCTACAATGCCGCATTGCTACCATTAAAAGCAGAGCAAATAAGATCAGCAAGTCTCCCCACCTCCAACAGAAAGGTAAAAAGCACCACAGTACCTGCGCGAGCCAACACGGGCCGCTCCCCTGTCCTCTTGGAATCTACTCACCTGTCCAACATGCGCCGCTCCCCAGACATCAAGGCATCACCCTGCCCGAGCCAGACTTGGACTACAGAGAGATGTTTATGGAATTGCACCACCAACATCCTCAGTTTCCTCGATTTCAATCATACCATCACATACATGACTATAATATATAAGTGGGAAAACAAGTGAAATTCTTCTATTCCCTCACAACATCAATTCCTTCCATATCATACCAAAATTACCTGCCTGCAGCCAAAGCAAAAATCCATTTATCATCTCAACATCAAGGCATCTTCATACACCAAACTAATTTTAATAAATAAAGAATGTATTCACCATTATACCAAGATATGTAAGATTATTTTAAGAATATTATTAACCTCAGCATAAATTAAAAAACTGTGTCACGCATGCCTCTTATACCCCGAGATGCCACACCTGTAAACATAGATTAAAACGAAATATCACCTGCCCGGGCGAAGAGTTTGGTAGGCAAAATCGAACTCACTTTCGGGTACCTCTCTCCCTCCGGGGCGAACGTGCTTAATTGTGAAATATCGATTTGGAGAAATACTTCCGTAGGGGTTATGCCAATCATCCCTTTAAAAATTATAAATAAAGACAGTGTAAAGTGATCCCGAAGAGTGCAGTGTGAGAGAGCGAGAGAGAGAGCGTAGGATCAAACCCCCGTTTGTGAAGTGGACGTCTCCTGGTGCAACAGGATAGGACAACTTACACAGCCACCACATGTGGCCAGATCCTCTCCCAGGCTCCTACTTCTCTACCTGATTCATTTAAGTGCCTCATGTTTGATAAAGTGTTTTTGATGATTATTAGCAAAGGGTTAAACAAAATATGTTAGTGTTCATAATAACGTAATCTAGAGATTGTTAATTCTCTTCTTCTCCTAGCTACTGTCACTTGTTTTTAGATAACAGAACATACCCCTATACGTTGAATTTATGTATATATATAATTCTTGGAAGATAGTTTCCTATATACCGGATAAGAACTATACATATATTCGTTCTGGATTATGACATTATACGTAAATTCCAGTGAACGCTCATTCAGATCTTGTTATATTGCCGGTGGGGAGATTGTAGGCACCAATCGATCAGGGCTAGACCCAGGTGAGGTTATAGGCATGTGATAAAGAGTCGCTGGAACTCCTGTTTCATTTGCTTGGCCTCTCTTACTGATTTTCTTTGTGCCTCATTTACACTGAGAGCAATCCAGCTAGCTCTCACAAACACCTCCTCCTCCTATCCACTTCACTACACTATACATGCACACCACACTTCATTCCTCCACACCAAAATTAAAAAAACACAAAATGATGAATTTTAGCCCAGCCTCGGAGTCCCCAGGGGGGGGGGACCATAAATGCCCCCTCACCCGACCGACCATCCCCTGACGACCCCACACAATTACCTGGACCTCGGCCTGTTACTCTTTCTATTAATTTCTGCAACATTCGCGGACTTTCCTCTAACTTTCACTCTGTTGAGCACCATCTCTCCTCCTACAAACCTGATCTTCTCTTCCTCACCGAAACCCAGGTGTCTGTAGCAACATCCAGCAACCCCTTCTCTGTATCCTCCTACTTTCTCTATCCTAGTTTCAAAGCCAAAGGCGGATGTTGTGCATATGTGCACAACAAACTCACTTGCTCTCGTGTTCCCGATTTCGACTCCTCTGAATTCTCAACTTTATGGCTCAAACTTTCCTGTCATTCTCTTACTAAATATTTCTGTGCTGTCTATCTTTCCCCTAACTCTACCATCTTTCCTAAATTCTTTGACTATCTAAACTCTACAGTGGAACAGATTCTATCCATTTCTCCTTTCTCAGAAATCTCCATCTTAGGAGATTTCAACGTTCACCACTGCCAATGGCTCTCCTCTCACACTACTGATCCACCTGGTGAACAAGCCTACGTCTTTTCTATCCTAAATGACCTAGAGCAGTTAGTTCAGCAACCAACCCGTATCCCGGATCGCATCGGAGATCGGCCCAACATTCTTGACCTGTTTCTAACTTCTAACCCTTCTTCTTATACTGTCGATCTTTTCTCTCCTTTGGGCTCCTCCGACCATAAACTTATCTCTGTCACCTGTCCTATCTCTCCAGTACAGCCACCCGATCCTCCTAGCCGGCGGCGCTTGTGGCACTTTGGCGTTGCCGACTGGGAGGCTCTTCGGCAGTACTTCTTTGATTTCCCATGGAATTATTTCTGCTTCCATGGCCGAGGACCCTCGGAGAGTGCTGAACGCATTACCGAGGTAATCCTATCGGGCATGGAAGCATACATTCTATTCTCTTTCTCTCAGACTAATGCTAAAAAATCTTGGTTTACTCACGCCTGTTCTATTGCTGTCCGCAATAAGGAGGAAGCATTCAAACGGTACCGACGCCTTAAAACTCAAGACTCTCATTCTTCATATGTTTCTGCCCGGAATCAAGCCAAATCTGTTCTTCGACTTGCCAAACACTCTTTCATCAATAATAAATGCACTGAACTATCCAACTCTAGCTCTTCCCAAGCTTTCTGGCATCTAGCCAAAAACCTCTCCAACAATTTCTCTTCCTCGTCTTTCCCTCCCCTTTCCCACTCTGATGGCACAACCATCACTTCTTCCTCTGACAAAGCTAAACTCTTCGCTCAAACTTTTGCTAGAAACTCCACCTTGGATGATTCGGGTGCTATTCCTCCCTCTCCGCCCTCCTCTCTCTTACTTATGCCTAATATCCTAATCTCTTCTAAAGATGTACTTTCTACCCTCTCTGGGCTTAACACTAATAAGGCGTACGGTCCGGACGGTGTTCCTCCTGTTGTTCTCAAAAACTGTGCTTCCGTGCTGACTCCCTGCCTAGGCAAACTCTTTCGTCTCTGTCTATCCTCTAACGTCTTCCCTTCATGCTGGAAGTTTGCCACATTCAACCTATCCCAAAGAAGGGTGACCGCTCTCAACCCTCCAACTATCGTCCAATTGCTCTTATCTCTTGTCTTTCTAAAGTTTTTGAAACTATTCTTGCTTCCAAATTTCTTAAGCATTTCTCTTCTCATAATCTGCTCTCAGATCGCCAGTATGGCTTCCTTAAGGGTCGCTCTACTGGTGATATTCTTTCATATCTTACTAACTCTTGGTCATCCTCCTTTCGGGACTTCGGTGAGACTTTTTCTATTGCACTAGACATATCGAAAGCCTTCGATAGAGTCTGGCATAAATCTTTAATTTCTAAACTACCCTCCTTCGGTTTCTATCCCTCCATCTGTGCCTTTGTCTCTAATTTCCTTTCCGGCCGTTCCATAGCTGCGGTTGTGGACGGCCATTGTTCACTTCCTCACCCTATAAACTCCGGTGTTCCTCAGGGCTCTGTCCTATCTCCTATTCTCTTTCTAATTTTTATAAATGATCTCCTTAACTGTACCTTAATTCCCATCCATTCATACGCAGACGACTCAACCTTACACTACTCCATTAGTTTTTCAGAACGCCCCAGCCAGCAATCCCTCAACGACAAACGTAATGAAGCCATAGAACTCTTAAATTCTGATCTAAATACTATTTCCAATTGGGGCAGAGAAAACCTTGTTAACTTTAATGCTTCCAAAACCCAATTTCTCCATCTATCTACCCGTCAGGATCTCCCAGCGGACTATCCCTTATTCTTCAACAATACAAAAATCAACCCTTCATCTTCTCTCAATATTCTTGGTGTCTCTTTTTCTTCTGCTCTCATTTGGAAGGACCATATTACCAGTCTTGCTAAGGCAGCCTCCCAGAAGCTGGGTGTGCTCAACCGCCTTAGGGGGTTCTTTTCCCCTGCACAGCTTCTTGCTCTGTACAGGGGCATAGTGCGCCCTTGTATTGAGTATTGTTCACATGTGTGGGGAGGTTCCTCTCACACCGCTCTCCTAGACAAAGTTGAAAGGAAGGCCTTTCGTATTATTAACTCCCGTCCACTCACCAACTCTCTGCAATCTCTCTCTCTCCGCCGCAATGTTGCATCTCTCTCGCTATTCTATCGCTACTATAATAATCAGTGTTCCTCAGAGCTATCCCAGTGCATACCACCTCCTTTACATAGGGCACGTGGTACCCGTCTTGCAACTCAATCCGACCCCTACTCTGTGCAACTCTCCAACCCAAGAGTGAAACGTTACTCTCAAACTTTCTTCTACTCAACATCTGAGCTCTGGAACTCTCTCCCAGAATCAGTCTTTCCCTCTTCCTATGACTTAAATTGCTTCAAACTCCGTGTGTCCAGGCATTTTGGCTCGAACGTCCCTTGATTTTGGCCCTGTCACTCTTTCAACTATGGGGGAGGCACTCGCTATAGGCAGTTATGCCTTTTGCCTCCCTCAATCACATAGAAAAAAAAAATAAAAAATAAAAATATGTATTAGTATTAACTGGGTACGTGATTGCATGTATAAGTCATTCACAGAGAGTGTTTATGTGTCAGTCTCCTAGTTAGACTATTTTAAATATTACACTTCCCGATTCAAAACTCAGGTTAAGCATTATTTGAGTTAATAATTTAAATTCCTATCGTTTCACGTCGCATTAACTTCTCACCCGACGAGAATCTCAGTCACGCATGCTGACTATTATATTTATTTACTTTATCATTGAATTTTTATTCATTATTGTGACTCTGTGAGTTATTTGTAATTTATCTCTTATATACGTTAAATGAATGTAAAAGTTATTCACCTATCATTTAGTATCCTATTTTCTATATAACCTCAGTTCTGTACGTATGCTTCGCAGTAACTAATATCTACCTTTATCGGCAAACTCCCTCGCGGTTGCCAGTTTACCTAACATTGTGTGTATTTACATGTACTATTTTATGATCTTATTTTATTTATTCCTGAAGTGATTATAATCAGGATTATTTATATCTATGATATAATTTATGATTGATACAAGCTCATCCCTATATATATGAAACTCTATCCTTATTGTATGATTGTACGCTGGCTATTAAGAAATTAAATGTGTGAACCTCAAATGTGTATTCTGTGTCATTGATTATGATTGATATGAAATTTATAGTATCGAATTGAGTTGTGACCCAGTTGATTATCTACTGTTCTCATCCTTTCCTATGGTGGAAATATGGAACTACTATAAATCATGGTAAATTATGACGTTTCATAACACTGGCGGCAGCGGTGTTATAATTCGGCATAGCACCTTCGATTTATAAATTCGATCAATATAACAAATACCACAAATCATCATGACGGGTAAATCGCTCAAAATTATTTCTTTTGAGCAAGACGATCACGACATTGCTATTTATCTTGAAGTTGTGAAAATAGTCCTTGATATTGTGTTCAAGGACGATGATACTTCAAAAATCCACACAGTTGTTATGAAGTTGGGCCGGCATACGTCCCTCGTTTCGGGTTTTGTGCGTGATAACCCACATTTGACCTGGGCTCAATTTAAAAACTATAACAAGGCAGCCATTATCCTTTCTCTTGGGGAAACAATTGTTAATCAACAGTTCCACAGTGTAAAGTTTACAGGTAATCTCGATCGCACTATCAACCAATTAAATCAATTGGTGGTTACGGCATTCCCCACCGACAATGCCACCACCAGAAAAGAGCGTGTGTTCAATACCTTGGTGAGAATATTACCCACGTCAGTGCAAGATTATTTCACAATCAGAGAGCCCAAGGGTTATGACGAGGTCTTGCCTATTATCCGGCGGATCTTGGCTCTACAGAAAAGCCGAGAAAACGACAAGATCGCCTCCATTAACCATGCAAATATCCAACTTCAGCCTTCTTCAACGCCTTTGTCACCATCTGCCACCCTCCTTGGAGACGGAACTGCAGGAAACTACGAAGCCTCTGAAGAAACTGTGCAACTGGAGGACTCATACGTCACTCAAGATAACCCAGACGTTTTAATCCGCCCTTGCCCAATTGTCACCAAACCGGTGGGGGCTCATGATGGGACAATCACAGATACACCCCCCATTTATCACCACCTAACTATTCAAGGTGTAAAGTCAAGATTTTTGATTGCCACGGGTTCATCCCAATCATTTCTCTTCTCCTCTTACTATAACCAACACCAGGCCACTTTTGGGCCTCTTCAACCATTCCCCATTGTATCAGTTGATCCTAATAATGCCCTAATTCCTAATCAGGGGCAAACTACTCCCCTCTACGTAGCCACTAACCTTCCGAACCACGGCCACCACCATCCAATCATTATTTGTCCATCTGGTGAGACTGATTGTGATGGCTACTTTGGATTAGACCTAATAACTACCTTACATGCTTCCGTCAACTGTGTCAACGGAGTGCTAACTTTCGACCGTAGGCCATCCTAAATTACTTCCCCCAGCGAGCCAAAATTCCTTAACCCAGTTCGCACCATCAAAACTTCTCAAACAAGGTCAAAGAAAACTGTTACGCTACCAACTCACCACAAACAGAGGATACCTATCAGGCTAACTTTATCAGAAGAAGTAACTTTGATCCCCAAGCTCCCAGAATTCTCCCGACGAGGAATGCCTTACCGCTCCAACTATCATGTCTGAAAACCTCCACCAAATCAAGTTAGCTACCATCTCAGACCACCCCCCCACCTTGCCAAGAGGAGTAACTATAATCAAACTACAATATCATGACGATGATCGGTCACCTCACAACGAAGAAGTTCCTTCCCCAGCACAAACCATTCCTGATGTATCCAAGCCATACGCCACCTCAAAGTCCATCATCGAAACTTTCCGCGCCTGTACTCGGGGTGAGACAAGACATAATGGGAAATCATACATACAGACAGACAGCTATGTATACCGGTTCCAATCTAGTGAGAACAATTTAACCATGATAGCTGACCCAGTTGATAATACTGCATGCCCTGTTAATAATAATCCAAACCTTTCTCCCACCAAAGCAGAGACAGTGCCCCCTTCCCCAATTCCTTCCATCACCCCTAATTCCTATTCTACCACCTACGACTATCCCTACTCTTGAAAACTTGCCACCTATCTCTCCCCCACTACGACACATCACCTCAACCACCTCACTACTCTCTCCCCTCCTCTCCGGGCGACCTCAGCCCTACCCACCCTCACCACTACCACTCACCCCAATCTTCTCCTTACCCCCTCCCCCTCACTTCTGCCTCGTCCGAGGTTGATCTTCCAATAATTTCCCCTTCACCTTCCCCTAACTCACCAACTACTCTACCTACAAAAAACCTGCCCTCACGCCTACCAAACCCAATCATAAAAACCTCTACCTCTACCACTCCCTCACAACCCTCTATAATTAAGCCTAAAATCATGCACAAAACTTCCACTTCTAACTTAACTACACCTTCTACTTCCTCTTCCAACATCACCTCTACCTCTATGTCTCCCTAAAAACGCTCTACAGTTAACACTAAACTCATTCACATACCTTCTACTTCTACCTCACCTAAACTTCCTTCTACTTCTAACAACCCAGCTACTCATCCTTCTCCCTTAAAAACCCTTCCACCATTACATTCCTCTCCACCCCCTATCTCAACAACAACAATAACACCTGACTCCTTCCGGTCATCCCCTAAACCACCCGACTTTGACGCTTCTAAGCACCTCCCACCACCATCTAAGCCCCTCCTCCACCAATTCTGAACTTCCCACACCTTCTCCATCACCCAACTCTCAAACCACTTTCTCTTCACTTTTCCAACTACCACTGAATCTCCCCCTAATCTACCAAATCACATTCGAATATCTTCTAACCCTACCTCCCATAACCTTCCTTTTTCACCCCCTTCCACAACCAAATATGTTCTTCCTTCTCCAGTAAAACACCCTAAAGCTAAATCATTGCCCCTCCCAAGTCCCCCCCTCTCCAAACCTCAATCAACACAATTATGTATTCACCCTCCTTTAACCCCTTCTCCTCCTCTTATCTCACAGCCACAATGTACGAGATCTGGCCACCGTTCTACCACCACCACACAACCACCTGCCTTACCTGCCCCGCACCACCAGATACCTGCCAATCCTGCACCTGCACCACTTCCGCCTGACCTCTCTACACCTACAACTCCAAGCTGCCCGCAACAGATCTCTCACCGACCCAACCCTCTGGCATCCGCGCTGAGTCACCCAAAACAGACTTATTACAAGCTTGAGGGCGAAGCTTTTTTATAAAAAGCGATGGTGAAGTGACGGGGCTCGGCCAACGTGAGCCAAAACAGGCCAAATACCTGTTCCCGTATCAAGAGGAGAAGCAACAACTTCAATGCCGCATTGCTACCATTAAATGCAGAGAAAATAAAATCAGCAAGTCTCCCCACCTCCAACAGAAAGGAAAAAAGCACCGCAGTACCTGCGCGAGCCAACACGGGCGCTCCCCTGTCCTCCCGGCATCTACTCACTTGTCCAACACGTGCTGCTCCCCAGACACCAAGGCATCTCCCTGCCCGAGCAAGACTTGGACTACAGATAAGAGATGTTTATGGAAATGCACCACCATCATCTTCAGTTTCTTCAATTTCAATCATACCATCACATACATGACTGTAATATCTAAGAGAGAAAACAAGTGAAATTCTCCTTATTACCTCACAACATCAATTCCTTCCCTATCATACCAAAATCACCTGCCTGCAGCCAAAGCAAACATCCATTTATCATCTCAACATCAAGGCATCTTCATACACCAAACTAATTTTAATAAATATAGAATGTATTCACCATTATAACGAGATATGCAACATAATTTTAAGAACATTATTTACCTCAGCATAAATACAAAACTGTATCACGCATGCCTCTTATACCCAGAGACGCCACACCTGTAAACATAAATTAAAACGAAATATCACCTGCCCGGGCCAAGAGTTTGGTAGGCAAAATTTAACTCACTTTCGGGTACTTCTCCCTCTGGGGCGAACGTGTTTAATTGTGAGATATCGATTTGAATTTGGAGAAATTTTTCCGTAGAGGTTATGCCAATCATCCCCTTAAAAAGTATAAATAAAGACAGTGTGAAGTGATCCCGAAGAGTGCAGTGTGAGAGAACGTTAACCCGCGTTTGTGAAGTGGACGTCCCCTGGTGCAACAGGATAGGACAACTTACACAGCCACCACGTGCGGCCAGATCCTCTCCCAGGCTCCTACTTCTCTACCTGAATCATTTAAGTGCCTCATGTTTGATAAAGTGTTTTTGATGATTATTAGCAAAGGGTTAAACAAAATATGTTAGTGTTCATAATAACGTAATCTAGTGATTGTTAATTCTCTTCTTCTCCTAGCTACCGTCACTCGTTTTAAGAGAACAGAACATACCCCTATACGTGGAATTGATATACATATAATTCTTGGAAGATAGTTTCCTATATTCAGGATAAGAACTATACATATATTCGTTCGGGATTATATACATGCACATTATACATAAACTCCAGTGAACGCTCATTCAGATCTTGTTATATGTATTAGTATTAACTGGGTACATGATTGCATGTATAAGTCATTCACAGAGAGTGTTTACGTGTCAGTCTCTTAGTTAGACTATTTTAAATATTACGCTTCCCGATTCAAAACTCAGGTTAAGCATTGTTTGAGTTAATAATTTAAACTCCTATCGTTTCACGTCGCATTAACTTCTCACCCGACGAGAATCTCAGTCACGCATACTGACTATTATATTTATTTACCTTATCATTAAATTTATATTCATTATTGTGACTCTGTGAGTTATTTGAGATATATCTCTTGTATACGTTAAATTAATGTAAAAGTTATTCACCTATCATTTAGTATCCTATAATCTATAATACCTCAGTTCTGTACGTATGCTTCGCAGTAACAAATATCTACCTTTATCGGCAAGCTCCCTCGCGGTTGCCAGTTTACCATCAGGATACTATTTATTGTTTTGAGACTAACCTCTCTGTGATTACTTATATTGTGATTAATATAGTAACATTGTGTGTAATTACATGTACTATTTTATGATCTTACTTAATTCATTCCTGAAGTGATTTTAATCAGGATTATTTATATCTATGTTATGATTTATGATTGATACAAGTTCATCCCTATATACAGTATATGAGACTCTATCCTTATTCTATGATTATACCCTAGCTATTAAGGAATTTAACGTGTGAACCTCAAATGTGTCTTCTGTGGCATTGATTATGATTGATATGAAATTTATAGTATCGAATTGAGTTGTGACCCAGTTGATTATCTAGTTTATCTATCTTTCCTATGGTGGAAATAGAGAACTACTATAAAGCACGTTATATTATAACGTCGCATAACAATAACATTTTCAATTATAATAACATCAGGATTGTATTATTTTCATAATACAAGTTACAATGGCGCTAATCACGGCAGCAACTGTAGTCCCCAACCATCCTTCTCCTTTATTAGTCCAGGGTCAGTTACAAATAATATAATTTATTAACCCCTTCTGTACCGGTGCCCTCTTTTTAACTGTATTGTGACAACTATTAGACGATTATATTCAGTTTAAAAAGGGCCTCCAGTAACTGCCAGGCTTCGAACGATCTCACTTAACCCCTTTCACTACCACAGATCCTTCTTAAACTGTACATAATCGTCTAAATATAGCCAGAATATAATGACAAACACGTCGCCGGTATAGAAGGGGTTAATATCACTCCCAACACCAAACACCTCCCAATGAAATATATGAAAGCATGTGAACCTCCTAGGATTCGAACCTGGGTTACCAATTACAGATTTTAAACAGACTAACCATTACACCATCAAGACAGTTAAAGGTTAAGTACATGACTACGATTATATATCCATTTATCAAACACTGGATATCAATATAATCGTGTACTGACACCCAACTGCACACTGCATAGCAAATATCAGATACTAATTTATTCCTGGGTTCTATATTACGTAACCTTAAGGGGTAGATAGTCGCTTTTTCTGGACACACTTCTCCCTCATGTTTAGCATATTATTTTTGAGATTATATAAAGTTCGTTGGTCGATTTTCAATCCTTTCACTCCATTCTTTGGTCTATATTAAGACCTTTTGTGTTATTTAGGTATCTATTTTATCCTGGGGAGCGATGGCGAGCCTGACATTTGTGTACCAACTATTGCACAAATTTATCTTGAAAGGGGGTCAAGGGTGGTATTTTTTTAAATTTTGATGGAGGTCTAGCGAGAAAACTAAACAAATATAGTTAATAAACAATTATATAGACCAAAAACCAAACACTACCCCCTTAATCCAGCCCCTCCTGTCACTGCTGTCTGTCGTTGGTTACAGTACCATCCTGTCACTGCTGTCTGTCGTTGGTTACAGTACCATCCTGTCACTGCTGACTGTCGTTGGTTACAGTACCATCCTGTCACTGCTGTCTGTCGTTGGTTACAGTACCATCCTGTCACTGCTGTCTGTCGTTGGTTACAGTACCATCTTGTCACTGCTGTCTGTCGTTGGTTACAGTACCATCCTGTCACTGTTGACTGTCGTTGTATACAGTACCATACTGTCACTGCTGACTGTCGTTGGTTACAGTACCATCCTGTCACTGCTGTCTGTCGTTGGTTACAGTCCCCTTCTGTCACTGCTGTCTGTCGTTGGTTACAGTACCATCCTGTCACTGCTGTCTGTCGTTGGTTACAGAACCATCGTGTCACTGTTGTCTGTCGTTGGTTACAGTACCATCCTGTCACTGCTGACTGTCGTTGGTTACAGTACCATCCTGTCACTGCTGTGTGTTGTTGGCTATAGTACCATCCTGTCACTGCTGTCTGTCGTTGGTTACAGTACCATCCTGTCACTGCTGTCTGTCGTTGGTTACAGAACCATCCTGTCACTGTTGTCTGTCGTTCGTTACAGTACCATCCTGTCACTGCTGACTGTCGTTGGTTACAGTACCATCCTGTCACTGCTGTCTGTCGTTGGTTACAGTACCATCCTGTCACTGCTGACTGTCGTTGGTTACAGTACCATCCTGTCACTGCTGTCCGTTGTTGGCTATAGTATCATCCTGTCACTGCCGTCTGTCGTTGGTTACAGTACCATCCTGTCACTGCTGACTGTCGTTGGTTACAGCACCATCCTGTCACTGCTGACTGTCATTGGTTACAGTACCATCCTGTCACTGCTGTCTGTCATTAGTTATAGTACCATCCTGTCACTGCTGTATGTTGTTGGTTACAGTACCATCCTGTCACTGTTGACTGTCGTTGGTTTCAGTACCATCCTGTCACTTCTGTCTGTTTTTGGCTATAGTACCATCCTGTCACTGCTGTCTGTCATCGGTTACAGTACCATCCTGTCACTGCTGACTGTTGTTGGTTACATTACCATCCTGTCACTGCTGTCTCTTGTTGGTTGCAGTACCATCCTGTCACTGCTGTCTGTCCTTGGTTACAGTACCATCCTGTCACTGCTGTTAGACTGTCGTTGGTTACAGTACCATCCTGTCACTGCTGGCGCTGTTGTTTGTACAGTACCATCCTGTCACTGCTGTTTGACTGTCGTTGGTTACAGTCCCATCCTGTCACTGCTGACTGTCGTTGGTTACAGTCCCATCTTGTCACTGCTGACTGTCGTTGGTTACAGTCCCATCTTGTCACTGCTGACTGTCGTTGGTTAAAGTACCATCTTGTCACTGCTGTCTGTCGTTGGTTACAGTACCATCTTGTCACTGCTGACTGTCGTTGGTTACAGTACCATCCTGCCACTGCTGTCTGTCGTTGATTATAGTACCATCCTGTCACTGTTGACTGTCGTTGGTTACAGTACCATCCTGTCACTGCTGACTGTCGTTGGTTACAGTACCATCCTGTCACTGCTGGCTGCCGATGGTTACAGGACCATCCTGTCACTGCTGACAGTCATTGGTTACAGTGTCAGTACCATCCTGTCACTGCTGTCTGACGTTGGTTACAGTACCATCCTGTCACTCCTGACTGTCGTTGGTTACTGTACCATCCTGTCACTGCTGTCTGTCGTTGGTTACAGTCCCATCTTGTCACTGGTGACTGTCGTTGGCTAAAATACCATCCCGTCACTGCTGACTGTCGTTAGTTACAGTCCCATCCTGTCACTGCTGAATGTCGTTGGTTACATTCTCATCCTGACACTGCCGTCTGTCGTTGGTTACAGTACCATCCTGTCACTGCTGACTGTCGTTGGTTACAGTCCCATCCTGACACTGCTGACTGTCGTTGGTTACCGTACCATCCTGTCACTGCTGACTGTCGTTGGTTACAGTCCCATCCTGTCACTGTTGTCTGTCGTTGGTTACAGTACCATCCTGTCACTGCTGACCATCGTTGGTTACAGTACCATCCTGCAACTGTTGTCTGTCGTTGGGTATAGTACCATCCTGACACAGCTGACTGTCGTTGATTAAAGTACCATCCTGTCACTGCTGACTGTCGTTGGTTACAGTACCATCCTGTCACTGCTGACTGTCGTTGGTTACAGTACCATCATGTCACTGCTGTCTGCCGTTGGTTACAGTACCATCCTGTCACTGCTGACAGTCGTTGGTTACAGTGTCAGTACCATCCTGTCACTGTTGTCTGTCGTTGGTTAGAGTACCATCCTGTCACTGCTGACTGTCGTTGGTTACAGTACCATCCTGTCACTGCTGACTGTCGTTGGTTACATTACCATCCTGTTACTGCTGACTGTCGTTGGTTACAATACCATCCTGTCACTGCTGTCTGTCGTTGGTTACAGTACCATCCTGTCACTGCTGACTGTCGTTGGTTACAGTACCATCTTGTCACTGGTGTCTGTCGTTGGTTACAGTACCATCCTGTCACTGCTGACTGTCATTGGTTACAATACCATCTTGTCACTGCTGACTGTTGTTAGGCATAGTACCATCTTGTCACTGCTGTCTATCGTTGGTTACAGTACCATCCTGTCACTGCTGTCTGTTGTTGGTTACAGCACCATCCTGTCACTGCTGTCTGTCGTTGGTTACAGTACCATCCTGTCACTGCTGTTTGACTGTCGTTGGTTACAGTACCATCCTGTCACTGCTGAGTGTCGTTGGTATAGTACCATCCTGTCACTGCTGTTTGACCGTCGTTGGTTACAGTCCCATCCTGTCACTGCTGACTGTCGTTGGTTACAGTACCATCCTGTCAGTGCTGTCTGTCGTTGGTTACAGTCCCATCTTGTCACTGCTGACTGTCGTTGGTTACAGTACCATCCTGCCACTGCTGTCTGTCATTGGCTACAGTACCATCCTGTCACTGCTGTCTGTCGTTGGTTACAGTACCATCCTGTCACTGCTGTCTGTCGTTGATTACAGTACCATCCTGTCACTGCTGACAGTCGTTGGTTACAGTGTCAGTACCATCCTGTCACTGCTGTCTGTCATTGATTACAGTACCATCCTGTCACTGCTTACTGTCGTTGGTTACAGTACCATCCTGTCACTGCTGTCTGTCGTTGGTTACAGTACCATCCTGTCACTGCTGTCTGTCTTTGGTTACAGTACCATCCTGTCACTGCTGACTGTCGTTGGTTACGGTACCATCCTGTCACTGCTGACTGTCGTTGGTTACAGTACCATCCTGTCACTGCTGACTGTCGTTGGTTACAATACCCTCCTGTAAACTGCTGTCTGTCATTGTTTACAGTACCATCCTGTCACTGCTGACTGTCGTTGGTTACAGTACCATCTTGTCACTGCTGACTGTCATTAGGTATAGTACCATCCTGTCACTGCTGTCTGTCTTTGGTTACAGTACAATCCTGTCACTGCTGACTGTCGTTGGTTACAGTACCATCCTGTCACTGCTGTCTGTCATTGGTTATATTACCATCCTGTCACTGCTGACTGTCGTTGGTTACAGCACCATCCTGAAACTGCTGTTTGTCATTGGTTACAGTCCCATCCTGTCACTGCTGTCTGTCGTTGGTTACAGTCCCATCCTATTACTGCTGTCTGCCGTTGGTTACAGTACCACCCTGTCACTGCTGACTGTTGTTGTTTACAGTACCATCCTGTCACTGCTGACTGTCGTTGGTTACAGTCCCATCTTGTCACTGCTGACTGTCGTTGGTTACAATACCATCCTGTCACTGCTGTCTGTCATTGGTTACAGTACCATCCTGTCACTGTTGACTGTCGTTGGTTACAGTACCATCTTGTCACTGCTGACTGTCGTTAGGTATAGTACCATCCTGTCACTGCTGTCTGTCTTTGGTTACAGTACAATCTTGTCACTGCTGACTGTCGTTGGTTACAGTACCATCCTGTCACTGCTGTCTGTCGTTGGTTATAGTACCATCCTGTCACTGCTGACTGTCGTTGGTTGCAGCACCATATTGTCACTGTTGTTTGTCATTGGTTACAGTCCCATCCTGTTACTGCTGTCTGCCGTTGGTTACAGTATCATCCTGTCACTGCTCACTGTTGTTGGTTACAGTACCATCCTGTCACTGCTGTCTGTCGTTGGCTACAGTACCATCCTGTCACTGATGACTGTCGTTGGTTACAGTATCATCCTGTCACTGCTGTCTGTCGTTGTTGCGGCTGCTTCAAAATTTCAGGCTCACCCTCTCTTGCCAAGAAAACAAATCGACACCTAAATGGCATGAAAGGTCTTAATATTGACAAAATGGGACGAAAGGTCTTAATAGCAATAAACTAGCAGGAAAAACGTCTTAAATTCTCAAAACTAATTGAGCTAAGCATGAGGATAGAGAAGGTTTGTGGAAAGTACTTAGAATATACGGAGTAGAGGGCAAGTTGCTGAAAGCAGTGAAGAGCATGTATGAGGGTGCAAAGGCGGCAGTACATTTGGAGAGTGAGCAGAGCGAGTTCTTTGACCTGAATGTTGGTTTGAAACAAGGGTGTGTGATGTCCCCGTGGTTGTTTACTGTATATATGGATGGAGTCATGAAAGAAATACTATCAAGAGCAGTGGATGTTGGTGTATCGCTGAAAAGGGAGGGAATTGAGTGGAAGCTACCTATACTGCTGTTTGCGGATGATACAGTTCTGATGAGTGATAGTGAATGGGAGTTGCAGGGTCTGGTAAATGAGTTTGGAACAGTGTGCGAAAAACGGAATTTGAAGGTAAATACGGGGAAGAGCAAGGTTATGGTCTTCGAAAGGGGTGAAGTCACAGAGTGTGAGGTGAAGCTGAACGGTCAGGCTATGGAGATCGTCAACTCTTTTAAGTATCTGGGCAGTGTGTTGAGTAAAGATGGGACTATGAATGAAGAAGTGCGGGAGAGGGTACAACAGGGGAAGAGGGTTGTAGGAACGCTAAAAGCAGTAACAAGAAATAGGGTGGTCAGTATGGAAGTGAAGAAGTCCTTGCATGACAGTGTGGTAATCCCGACACTGACTTACGGAAGCGAAGCATGGACGTTGGTTGAGAGACTCAGACCAAGAGTGAGAGAAGTGGAAACTAATTACTTAAGGAGTGCGTGCGGAGTTACATGGAGGGCTAGACAGACTAATGAGGAAGTAAGAAGGAAGTGTGGTGTGGAGGTAGATGTGCTGGAAAGTGTGAAAAGGAACAACTTGAGATGGTTCGGCCATATGGAACGTATGGAAAGCGAGAGAATAACTAAGAGGGTGTACGAGAGCGAGGTGGAGGGACAGAGAGGGAGAGGTAGACCGAATATGAGGTGGAAGGATGGAGTGAGGAAGTACATGAACGAAGGCGGTGCTGGTTGGGGGGTGGGGCATCGACTGACTGGGGACAGAGGTGCATGGGGGCGGTTCGTTCGTGGCCACCCCTTCGGGGATCACGGCGTCGGGCAATAGATAGATAGATAGATAGATAGATGAGGGAGAAGGGGGTCCAGAAAATGCAACAGCCTCCCTCATTGACTACAGCCTTAAGCCGGTATCACACGAGCACTTTTTCCCTCAACATTTATCCTCAACACTGGTCTGGGAGTTTATGAGGTCAACATTTAGAATATTTCGCTCTCTTAAATTCATCTATCATCAGTCTAGTTTTCGATACCAATGCAGCATATTCCAGAAACGTTGCCAGACAAATTTTGATCATCGAATGTTGACTATAACAGCTCTCGTGTGATACCGGCTTTACTCTCAACCTCTTGTTATCCCTTCCTGTACCGGTGACGTCTCTTTTATTGGATTTCAGTTACATTTAGACAATTTTATGAAGCTTAAAAAGGATATATGGTAACTAAAAGGATTAATTGATGTTGTATCCTTTCAATTGGTAAACGTCCTTCCTAAGCTGGTGGTTGAAGGTGTTTCAATTCAGTACCGGTGCCAACCTTTGTACTCTATTCTGGCTACTATTAGACGATTATATTCAGTTTAAAAGGGCCTCGGGCAATTGACAGGCTTTGAACGATCGTAATTAACTCTTTCTACTACCACAGATCCTTCTTAACCCTCTGTTCCCAGAAGGGCTCTTGAACGCCCATAAAAAAGCATACACGAGCTGCCCGGAAGGGCTCTTAAACACCCATGAGGTCAAAGCCTGTGAGCTTGGTGTGCGAGGCGTCGGTCCGACGCATGTAAACAACAGCCGGCTGGACCGACACCCCGCATCTCCGGCCACAAGAAGGAGAGCGTCGCTTGTTCGTGTGTGCCTGTATATTGTTGTTAAGTATCGAAAAGTAGTGTATAGTGGCTGTTTTTGCCATAAAGTTATCTCCAATGAAATCATCATCACAACTCAACCAGTTGACTTAGAGAGCTCTACTTAATGCCATTCTACAGGTAAATAACACAGCTACGCTTGGGGATGCGTGGGAATGCGGGAAGTAGTCAGAATAACAAATATACGGCAGCCTAGCCTAGACGTTTTTCGGCCAAAACACCCGGGTTTCGGGGAATATTTATGTAATGCGTAGCCGGGGCTGGAGGGTTAAACTGCATGAAATCGTCTAAATATAGGTAGAATAGTCTGTATAGGACGTCGCCGGCACAGTAAGGGTTATAGTTCACCATTGGCTACACCTTCACTTTAAAGGGGCAGGTAGTTGCTATTAGTACAAAGGAAGTACAAAGGAAAACAAGCAACAACAGATCATGCGACCCGTCGAGGTTACTTGCCCTCCAAAACACTGCTGTTCCAAGTGTTGCAACAGTATTTCGGAGATAATGTGGGAAAGATGTGAGAAGGAAGTGCTTCCCTGGGGCTTAGTTTATGGCAGGGGAAATTATATTAAGATCTATTAGGTTATTGAACAAACACTACTAAAGATAATATTCATTCAATTACAAATGCAGTCAACCTTGGGTTCAGGGCAAGGTGCTTTTCTAGGCGAACTTTGAAGGTGTTGCAGTCTATGACATCTCGGGGAAGCCCATTCCACAAGTTGACGACTCGATTGAAGAAGACATTCTTAGATTCGTTATAGTTGAATGATTTACCAATTATTTTGCAGCCATTTCCCCGCGTGTAGTTTGATCGGTCAATCGTAAAATATTTATTACAGTTCATGTTGTCGATGCCTTTAACCTCAGAAGTGCGCATGGGGGTAATTAGACACCTCTGCCTGTGCGCATGTATTTGAGCTGTTTCCATCACTAAAATATTAATTTTACCATAAATAGCATTAATACTTATCCATATGCACCTATTATAGGTTGATTATAAAGGTATTAACCTGTTACAACAATAAAACAAGTGAAAACAGCGTTTGGATGGTCAAAATCGGCGATACAGGGCGGGAGATACATAATGTATGGGTGAGGCAACCTCCTTTCCCGCCAATTTCCCCCAATGCTGGAGAGACACTGTCGATCGATACTCTCTCTCTCTCTCTTGCACTCGCTTGCTAACAGTGATGACAATGCCCTGCTTGCAACTCGCTAATGTTAGCACGAAAATATACCTCAGAATAAGGGAATAACAGGGAAAATATGTGATAACTGAAGGAGCGGAGGAAAGTGGGGAAGGAGGGGAGGTAGAGGAGTTATATTTTGCATGGCCCAGGGGCAAATTGTTTTTTTTTTTTCCGATGTTTAAAGTTGATTTTTTTTTTCTCTGACTTTTAACCCGTGGAGCTCCGGCTAGTTTTGTAATGTTTGCGCACCAGAACCCGGGCGGTTTTCAAAAAATGGTTTTATTCCAGAAACAATAGCGAATGGGTTAGGAATGAAGGAAAAACCACGAAAAACCGCTCAAAAAGCTTAAAAAATGGTCGTACAGAAAACGGATTTTACAAGAGTAAAAAATTGAAGGCAATTATCCCCAAAAAACAGGTTATTGCACGCTCGCGCGCACGCACGTGGACTTTGAGAGTTTTCAACCATCGGCACGGTTGCGTGGGATACGTACACAGTTCCCATACAAATCTGAGCCCTCTTGAGTGGCTACACCTGAGGTTACGGTCGGCGCAATTAGGGCGACACGTCAGGCGCGTCTCTGGGGCTGTGCGTTACATACATCGCCGACGCGTCAGACGCGTCGCTGGGGCTGTACGGGTTAAGAGTATTCCCGCTGTCCGCCGGGGGAACTCTTAAGAGTCTTCCCGCAGTTCCCGGGTTAATGATCTTGAAAACTTGAATAAGGTCACCTCTCAATCTGCGCTTGGTTAATGGATACAAATTTAGTTCTTTAAGACATTCCTCATACGGTTTGTTCCGAAGACAGGGTATCATCTTGGTAGCTCTACGTTGAAATCGTTCCAATTTGTCTATATCTTTTTGATAGTAAGGGCACCAGAACTGAACGCAGTATTCCAAAAGTGGGCGACTAATGAATTGTAAAGGGAGAGGATAATGTCTTTTGATTAATCTTCAAATGATCTACCTATGAAACCTATAATTTTGTTTGCCTTCTCAACAATAGATGGACTCCCTTCTCCCTCATGTTTATCACCAGTAGTTTTGAGATTGTTTGACGTTCATCCCATTAGTTTGTCGAGTTGAGGACTTTTCACTCCATTACTGTGTCAATATTAAAATATTTCGTGCAATTTAGCAAGCCTGTCATTTATGAGGAAGCCGGGATATTTTACTATTGAATAAAGTACATATATAAGGGGGATCTTGGGGATGATTTATTTAGCATGATTTTTAAGGTCAAGGGAGGAAACTAGAATATATTGAATAACAAAATCGACCAGTAAATATAGCCTTCCCCCCTTAACCTCTGAAGTGCGCATGGGGGTAATTGGAAACGTCCCCCTGTGCTGACGTATTTGAGGTGTTTCCGTCACTAAAATATTCATTGTGCCATTGATAGCATTAATACTTATCCATATGCGCCTATTATTGGTTGATTATAAAGGTATTAACCTGAAACAACAATAAAACGAGTGAAAACAGCGTTTGGATGGTCAAAATCGGAGATATAGCCCGCGAGTTGTATAATGTATGGGTGAGGCAATCTGCTTTCCCGCCAATTTTCCCCAAGGCCACTGAGACACAGTCGATCGATACTCTCTCTCTCTCTCTTGCACTCGCTTGCTATCAGTGATGACCACACCCTCCAATCGGATTTCTAATGTTAGCACGAAAATATACCTCAGAATAAGGGAATAACAGGGAAAATAGGTGATAACTGAAGGAAAGGAGGAAAGTGGGGAAGGAGGGGAGGTAGAGGACTGAGATTTTGCATGGCCCAGGGGCCAAAAAAAAAAAAAAAAATAAAAACATTTTTTTTTCGATGTCAAAAGTTGATTTTTTTTTTCTCTGACTCTTAAGAGTCTCCCCGCAGTGCGCCGGGGGAACTCTTAAGAGTCTCCCCGCAGCTCCCGGGTTAAGGCTAGGCGCCACCTTGGTCCATGAAAAATATGGATATTTCCGATTTTGTTTTTTTTCCTTTTATAAGCTTCCTATAACACTGTACTATAGTGGTAAGCATCAAATTTCCATATCTGACACCTATACTCCCCAGGATACTCCCAGGATACCTTAGAAACTTCCATGATATCTAGTAAATAGTAATATTTTCGAAAACAAAATATTTTAGTTTACCATTTATTCTGTTTTCTTTTATACGGCATGGTCACTAGTCGAAGAAAACTAATATTATGGCGGTAACTAAACTATTTCAACCGGATATTTCAAGGTAATAATAATAATATTAAGTGCTCAAAATTTCAATGTCGATTTCTAAGAGATAATCTGAGGTATGGTATATCTACATCTAAAATACTAATCTCAGCTGATTATTACTCTATATTGTTCATACTTTGCAGACATGTTCCATAGACCTCTACGCAAGTTTCTAATGAGGGAATTTGTGTTTACATATATATTTTTTTTCAGCAAATATTTGTTGGTCATTATACAGGGCCCTTTTCCCATACACATACTTAGACAAGTATTTTCACAGCCTGTATGCAGAATTTGGGAAAACTGCTCAATGAGGTTGTAGGTGATATAGTTAGGCTACTGTACCAGAAAAACTGGGGATTTCTATGTGAAAATTTAGGAGTTCTATAATTTAGAGTCGCGAACACTGAATTTCGCGGCTACGCGCGTGCGCGGGCACATAGGGTTATGAAAATTGCACCATATATTCCTTACACCATTGGGATCAAATACATATATGTGTTTAAACAATCCTGGATATACAGCTGGGATTAGCCTACAAACGTGGAGCCTGGCTTAATCTGTCTATAGACCGTGTTGGGCTGCCAATCTGAAATGATTACCGACAAATGTTCAGCTGCATCTCAGTGCGTGTTTGGCAGTAGTTTGTCTGGAGTTAACTATTTCCAGCCCTTAACCCTTTCTGTACCAGCGACGTCCTTTTAACTTTATTCTGGCTACTATTAGATTATTTTATTCCGCTTCAAAAGGGCCTCCAGCAACAAACAGGATTCGAACAAGCTCACTTAACACTCTTTACTACTGCATATCCTTCTTAAATTGTACAAAATCGTGTAAATATGGCAAGATTAATATATATATATATAGACGTCACCGGAACATAATGGGTTAACAAATTTTTATTAGGGTGAAATGTGTGCCTACTAATGTCTAACTGCATTTGTATTAGGGTGAAATGTTTGCCTACTAATGTCTAATTGCATTTCAGATCCTGTTTGGTGGTAGTTTGCCTGGCGATAACTATTACAACCGGGCCCTTCAGTATTACCGAGACAAGTTCAGTAAGGGGAGGGTACTTTTTGTCGCCTCGTCTGACAACATCCCATTCATCAAATCCTCTCTGTCAAACCACACGGATGTTTTCTTTACTAAAGGTACTTCTGATAGCTTTAACTCTTATGTACCGGTGGAGTACTTTTAACTTTATTCTCGCTATTATTAGACGATTTGATTCTGTTTATACAGGGCCTTCAGCAATTAACAACCTTCAAACTTTCTCACTTGACCCTTTTTACTACCACAGATCCTTCTTAAACTGCACAAATTCCTCTAAATATAGCAAGAATAACATAAAAAAAAACGTTGCCAGTTTTAAGGGGTTATAACACTGTCAACATATAAGGTATTAACCCGTAAACGGCGGTAAAGCTCTTAGAGGTTTTACTGGGCGACGGCGGCAAAGCTCTTAAGAGGGAGGCCAAATTTTTTTTTTAAACAGCCTCAGTATCACTAAACAATTTTTTTTTTTTTTTTTCCCCTATACCTCATATCACTCCTCCTTCCTCCCTTTCCCCTCCCCCTTCAATTATCGCCTATTTTCCCTGTTATTCCCTAATTCGTTGGTATATTTTTGTGCTAACATTAGCAAACTGTGTGGAGGATGTGCTTACGTGCCTAGCATGTGTGTTACATGACAGAGTGTGTGTATGAGTAGGCTCAGTGTGGCTTGAGGCCTCGTGGAGGGAGGGGTTGCCTCAATTTTCTCCATAATTCATGAATGGCCTGGTCCATCTATATTCGCGATTTTGACCAGAACAATTATATTTTCACTAGTTTTATTGTTGTTACAGGTTACTATCTTCATAGTGAAGGTAAAAGAGGCTCATATGAATAAGTAATAACTATATTTATCGTAAAATGACGATTATAGGCCTGAATGGAGCCTATATGCTCGCCCATGGGGACCGGGTTCAATACCCCCCCCCCTCGCCGTTAAAGGGTTAAGGGAGCCCAGACGGTATTGTGCAGCATAAATTACTGGTTCGGCTCAATGGTTTAGGGAGGGGGTTTAGTTTGCTCTCTAAACCTCAATCAAACTTTAAAAAAAAAAAAACCCACAAGACCCCCTTCGATATAAATTTGTAAATTTTTCGGTAGAAAAATGTCCCGGCAGAAGGAGGGTTCCTCTATCGCTCGTCAGGTAAAATAATCGACACCTAAATGGCACGAAAGGTCTTAATATTGGCAAAGGCATAGGGCAACAGGTCTGAAAATCGCCAAACTAATGAGGCGAATGTCTTGAAATCTCATAACTAATGGGGCTAAACATAAGGGAGGAGGAGGACTCCAAAAAACAACTGCCTCCCCTTAAAGACTGTATGAAAATGCTAAATAAAATGTCCACAATAATTTACTTTTACTAAGGATTATGTAAGGAATACTAAAATAATACCAGGTAGATGGAACTCGTCGGCTTTGCTCGGCAACCTGTCTAGGGGAGTAAACCTTATACAAATTCTTACCTAAAAGACAAGCAGTTTAGTGGATGGACTAGCCGCACACTATTGTAGAAAAATAATGATAAAAATATACATAGAGGTCCCCAGAGTCGGACGAACTTATAACCCGCGGAGAATCGATTACGCACTTCTTTTTCTGGTTTCTGCCGATTATTAGACGATTTTATTCAGATTAGGAAGGTAATTTTAAATTCAGAAGGTTAATTGAGATAGTCTATAGCCTTTTAGTTCCCACGGATCCTTTTTGAGCTATATAATGTTGTCTAATGATAACCAAAATAAACTGTCAAAACACGTCTGATCCTCTAGGGGGTTAAAGGAGCCCACTTCGCTTTTTTTCTCTTTCTTTCCCTCTCTGTTTGGCTTGTATCCATTCGGCCCCATTCACCCTACTGTTTGAAGACGTTTACTCCCATCCAGGTGTCAATATTTTCCTGGCGAGCGGTAGCAAGCCAGCATATATATATATATATATATTTGTTTTGACAGCAAGCTATATTTGTAAATTTTTCGATAGACAAATGTCTCTGGCGAAACTAAATTTCTTCATGCTGGCTCGCTATCGCTCGCCAGGAAGAAATCGACACCTGGATGGGGATAAACGTATTAAAACAGTTGCATGTATGAGGCCAAATGGATACAAGCCAGAGAAAGAGAGAAAAGGTGAGCAAGATAAAAAAAAAAGCAGGTGACCCCCATTAATTGAGTGGTCAATCCTGTACGTCCTTAAATATAGTGGCCCGGGTTGTCCTTCTCACAGGGGACAGGTTTGCTTGGGTGCATTTTGCGTACGGCCACTCTCATAAAGGGGAGTAAGGCGTTCGGCAATAAATAATAATAAACCTTTCTAACATAACAAATAATATATATATATATATATAGAGAGAGAGAGATATACTTGAATATAGCTCTGTTACACCCTCTATTTTGTACAGTGGAGGGGCCTTAACCCTTCCTACCCGGTCTGCCTTAGGTAAGGACAGCACGAAAGAAGGGCAAATACCCGGTATGCCTTATCTAAGGCATGAGCTTAATAGCCTAATTAAGCTTGGTCCGAACGCCGTGCGTACGACGTATGTCAACAAACCCAAGCGTTCGTCACCGCACCTCCGAAAACAAGAAGGAGAATACTCCTCAATGTTATTGTTCTGACGTCATGACGAAATTAGTGTCTAAAAAGCCCCCATATTGGCAACATCTCTTCAATATTGGCTCCACTGAAATCGTCATCACAACTGAACCAGTTGACTTACAGAGCTCTACTCAATGGCAAAATACAGATTGAAAACCGCACTACGATTATAGATGAGTGGGAAAGTTCTAGCAGTGAAAATAAACATAAATACGGTAGCCTTGGCTTAGACGTTTTTCGGCCATATCGCCCGGGTAGGGGCGACCGTCATTGGGTGACACAGCCCGGGTAGGAAGGGTTAATATAAACGAATAAATGGGGTAGGGTGTATTTTTTCGTGCATTTATATATGTTCATTCTTTTAGTTTCCTCCCAAGACATCCGTCAGGATTAAAGCAGTACAAAAGGAGAAACAAAAAAATATCTACTGTCTCAGAGTCGGGGTCTATCCAACTCGGGTTGATAGTGCTAGTAGTATGTCAAAAGTATTTCTCGGTTATTCTAAACTGCGCAAAAGTGCTAAACTAAAATACTGCTAGACTCCCAGAACAAACCGCATCATGCCCAGTCGCTCAGGAACCGAGAATAATACAAATAAAAAACCATGGGAATAAGTCTCGTGCAGTAGCCTAACAGGCCTCTGTGGCAAGCCTATTATCCCTACCTAATGTCGTAATAATATACCGAGTGGCTCTATTCAGCACAGCTTGGCGGTGGTGTTTCAAAGGATAAATGTAATAATCTATCTCTTACAACATCATCTGGTGTTAGCTCAACACACCCGAATGCAATAGGGACAACCTCACCTAGTAACGGGCTCCACCCCTAGTCCCAAACTGCACCGGATGTATTGCTGCTAAAAGCTAAACAAGGCACAAGGATTGATATCTTAGTAAGTTGGAGACTGGCTGCCACCCTAAAGGGTTAAATAAGGCCCGAGTTAGAGGATGCTGTGTGAGGGGAGGTATAAAGGCAGTAGCCTAAAATGGCAATGCAGGCCTACCCACTCACCCAACAACCTCGGTCCTCAAAGGCCTAACAAAATGCTGGACCGGACAGACCAGTCACCCAAACCACAATAGATATCTACCATGAATAATAACACACATATAATAAAGGTTCACACTGCAGCAGAATAAAGGAAAGTAATGGAAGGATGGTGTGAAGATAATGTACAAGAGTGCCATTAAATGCAGTAAACTCTAAAATGCAAGCTAATAAAGTTAAGACAACATTTTAATGCTTAACCCCTGTCCAACAGGGATGTTTGTAACTTCTACTACCTGGCAGGCGGGCATATATACCCTAAATGAGCTTCATTCCATGCTCTTTTTCATGCATAAACAAGAGCCAGAGCGTAATACAATTGTATATCCATGAAAGGGCGATGATAGAGCTTTCCAATGACGCCTGAATCATCCTTGTACGACCACGGGTTATCCTGTAGCGATCGCGCAACACGAATACGGTAATTTCCCGAGTTTTTTCCTGATCTCGCGAGGCCGTGGGTGTGGAATGGTGCGGAGGTACTGTCAGTCGTGGCACTGGGTCTGTGCCGAGCGGTCAGAGCCCGCCTATCGTCCTCCCAATGCGTGGACTCTCTCTCAGAGCCGATAATGTGCTCAAAATCCCGCCCGATTAATGTCGGGCCCCGCAGGGGTGGCCATGATTCTCTCACTCGAAATATGTCGGGCCCCGCTCCTTGAGTGTTAAAATTACTCCAGCCTTGCCTTACTACTATACAATGAAAGAATAAAAGAATATATGTGGTATTTAAGGAAGCAAGAGGCAAGCATGCCACAGACCGGGCAGTACGTCTGCACTATGCTGTGTCTTTGACTGGAGTGAAGTGGCAAGCTTCGGGCCAGCCTCGGGAAAGGAAAGGGAGCTCCAGGCATCATCAGACTACATAACTATATCAGGAACCTGTGCACTCATTAACCCGGGAACAGCGAGAAAGCTCTTAAGAGGTTTTACTGGGCAACGGCGGTGGCAAAGCTCTTAAGAGGGAAGGCCTAAAAAAAAACATTTTAAAAGCCCCAGTAGCACTTAAAACCATTTTTGTTCTTCCCATACCTCATATCACTCCTCCAAATCCCCTCCTTTCCCGTTCCCCCCCCCCCCCCTCCCCCCTTCAATTATCATCTATTTTCCCTGTTATTCTCTAATTCATTGGTATATATTTGTGCTAACATTAGCAAGCTGGTTCCAGGCTGTGATTATGTGTCTAGCGAGTGTGTTGGCAGAGGTAGACTGTGGGGTGAGACTCTTAGTCATGCTCCAGAGCTCGCGAGGGGAGGGGTTGCCTCACTGTCCCCTACTAACTTCCTAATCCTGCCACGGACATTAGTTCCAGGGCAGTAATTCCGTTTCCAATGTTCCCTTACCCACTCTAAACCACTGTTTGGACACTTGATCCTCAGTGTTTTGGAGGACAAGCAACCTAGAAGGGTCACTAGATCTGTTGTTGCTTGATTTCCTTTGTACTGTGCTCCACATTTCATGAATGGGCCGCTCCATGTTTATTCGCAATTTTGACCAGAAAAATGATATTCCCGCTTGTTTTATTGTTGTTACAGGTTACTATCTTCATAGTATTGGTAAAATAGGCACATATCAATAAGTAATAACGATATTTATTGTAAAATGACGATTATAGGAAGGAATAGAGCCTAATATTGCCGACCAGAAGTGTGGTGTTCGCTACACATAGCTCGCCTTTTAAAGGTTAACAACACAGAAATAATCAACTAAAAATAAGACATCATTGTGCAACTTATAATAAACTGAAACACCCCCACAGGGTCAAACCAAATAAAGTAATTACACTCGTAGAAAAACGGAATTGTTACACAGTACGGCGTCTCACTGACGACAACAAGCTCGCACACGAAGCAACAGAAGAATGAAAGAAAAAAAGAAAGGCAGCCAGCCTCCCCTTTAAAAATAGGCTATGTACAAACTATACCACACTTGCAACTGAAATAGGTTATAGTTCAGTTAGAAGTGACACCCTCACACCATGGGGGAGTCTGTTGGTGCATCTTGAAGCAACAGACTGCCTATACTTCAATAACAACTACAAGACATACACAACTACAGTCTTTTTTCTATTATTTTTTATAGTTTTTATAATTTTGTATTTAAACATTTTCTTCTAAACAGAAACACAGCAACTCCTACTTTACGACCCTATGCTGGGCTACATACGGCAAACAACAAGCACCAGACGTAAACATGCTAATCAAACCAAAGTAGGAGGCTACACCAAAACTGACTGACCGGCAAGGGTTCTCATTACAACATACCCTTCCGTGACAAACAATCAGCCATAACATTATCAGTGCCTTTAACATGCCATACATCCAAACTGTGTTCCGGCAGCAAAACATCACCTGAAACTGAAAAACTGCCCAGTCCACCACAAAACTGTCAATTTTCTTCGTTCTCCCAGGCATCGGGACCAGCCAATAATCTTTCACTAAATCCAGCTTAGTGATAAACGTGGCAGCCCCGATGCGGTCTACAGAGTCGTCAACTCTGGGTAATGGATAGGCATCTGTCTGGGATAATGCATTGACACTCCTGAAATCAACACAAAAGCGGATCTTGCCATTCGGTTCAGGTTGTAAAGTCACTGGCGAAGACCAATCACTATATCACTTCTCCAACATGTAGTCCAGCTCTGCTTTTAAGACAGGCTGCCGAGCAGAATTTATACGGTAGGGAGCCAACTTGAGTGTCGTACTGTCTCCAACCTCTCTGTCGGGTACTGCCCAGGACGTCAGGCCTGGAGAATCACCAAACACATGGGAGTACTGCCACCGCCTAGTAAACAACTCCTCTTGGCGCTTGGAAACAAGAGATTGCAACTTGTCTCGAAAAGCATCATACCCATTGCCATCCCACAACCCAGCCGGGACCGCAGCCTCTAAATAGTCTCCCTCCTTCTCCTCCTCTGTCCCTAATACAGCCAGGTCATGAGAGGGACAATCTGTACCACCTGTGCAATCACTCCCACAGTTCACAAGTGCTAAGGCTTCCCCTCCGATACCAGATATGCGCACCCCTGCATTCCTTGCGGCTACGCCTGTCTGCGCAGCATCACCTCCATCAGCGCTGCGGCCAGATGTAGTCGGTATATGGTAGGGCTTTAACATTTTAATAGGGCAGAATTGGGAAGGGAGGCTTTGGGGAAAGCAGATGCTCCAATAGCCTAGACCACAGCACTGTCCAAAGAGAAACGCCGTAGCAAAAAGACAACAATGCTGTAGTCATGCACTCAACATTAACCACCGTACTACACTAACCCTGCAAGAGACACGCTCTTAATATCTGACTCAAACACTAAGACACGCAGGTTCTCTAGGAAAAGGGGTTTATCTTCCTCTTTGCTATATTAACCCATAATTAGCGGCTCACCACATAAGTCGAGTTAAATAAAGCTGGACTATGTGGCGGCGCTCGACATAACTCGAGTGGCAATTTCAGCACGTAATGTTGCTGAGAGAGAGAGACAAGTGGTGGCAGGAGAGTAGCGAGCGTATGACTGCTCCAGACCACCGCGGCGAACATACTGACACGAATCCCAGCTCCCTCCTCCCTCTCTCACTCGCTATATAAGGAATTATATCGGGAAAGTGGCTAATTACATGCTTTTTGCACTCGCGTTGCACGGTTATTGCAAGAAAACTAGCCATCATAAAAGGATCGTTATGGTGTCATTCAAAAGCTCTGTTTATGCCCTTTCAGGGATAGGTACTTGTTTTACGTTCTTGGTCTTATTTAGGCATGAAAATGATCATGTAAACAGCCCTATTTTGGCTAAAAACACCCCGCTGGGCGGTACATATAAATAAACCGCATAGGCCGCTCGTAAGGTGTTAAAGCAGTAATAAAAGGAGACACACAAATATCATCTGTCTCAGAGTCGGGTTGATAGTGCTAGTAGTATGTAAAGAGTACTTCTCAAGTTATTCTGAACTGCACAAAAGGGATAAACTAAAATACTGCTAGAGTCCCAGAACAATGCATATAATGCCTAGTTGCTCAGGAACCGAGAATAATATGAATAAAAAACCATGGGAATAAGTCTCATGCAGTAGCCTAACAAGCCTCTGTGCCAAGCCTATTATCCCATCTAAAGTCCTAATAATACACCGAGTGACTCTCTTCAGCACAGCTCGGCGGTGGTGTTGCATGGGATAAATGTACAAATTTATCTCTTACAACATCATCTGGGGTTAGCTCAATACACATGCATGCAATGGGAACAACCTCACCTAGTAACGGGCTCCACCCCTAGTCCCAAACTGTACCGGATGTATTGCTGCTAAAAACTAAACAAGGCACAAGGGTTGATATCTTAGTAGGTTGGACTCTCACTGCCACCCTAAAGGGTTAAATAAGGCTCAAGTTAGAGGATGCTGTGTGAGGGGAGGCAAAAAGGCAGTAGCCTAATATGGCAATGCAGGCCTAACCACACACCCGGCAACCTCGGTCCTCAAAGGCCTAACAAAAAACTGGACAGGACAGACCAGTCACCCAAACCACAATAGATACCAACCATGGATAATACACACATATGATAATGATTCACAATGCAGCAGAATAAAGGAAAACAATGGAAGGATGGTGTGAAGATAGATAATGGACAAGAGTGCTAGTAAATGCAGTAAACTCTAAAATGCAAGCTAATAAAGTTAAGGCAACATGCTAATGCTTAAAATTACTTCAGCCTTGCCTTACTACTATACAATGAAAGAATGAAAGAATATATGCAGTATTTAAGGGAGCAAGAGGCAAGCTTGCCATAGACCGGGCAGTACGTGTGCACTATGCTGTGTCTATGACTGGAGTGAGGCGGCAAGCTTGGGCCAGCCTCGGGAAAGGAAAGGGAGCTCCAGGCATCGCCAGACTACATAACTATATCAGGCACCTGTGCTCTCATTAACAACACAGAAATAATCAACTAAATATAAGACATCATTGTGCAACTATAATAAACTGAAACACCCCCACAGGGTCAAACAAAATAGAGTAAATACACTCCTAGCAAAACGAAAGTGTTACACAGTACGGCGTCTCACTGACGACAAGTTAGCACACGAGGCAACAGAAGAAATAAATAAATAAAGAAATGGAGCAAGCCTCCCCTCTAAACATAGGCTATGTACAAACTCTACTGTACTTAAATTTCTCCAAAAACTGGAGGGATGGTGGTAAACTGCCCCGTCCACAACAAAACTAGCATTTTTTTTCGCTCTCTCAGTCAACGGCACCTGCCAATAACCTTTCACTAAATCCACCTTAGTGATAAACGTGGCAGCCCCGATGAGGTCTACAGAGTCGTCAACTCTTAGTAATGGATAGGCATCTGTCTGGGATAATGCATTGACCCTCCTGAAATCAACAAAAAAGAGGATCTTGCCATTTGGTTTAGGTTGTAAAGTCACTGGCGAAGACCACTCACTATATCCCTTCTTCACCAGACCCTTCTCCAACATGTAGTCTAGCTCTGCTTTTAAGGCAGGCTGCCGAGCAGGATTTATACGGTAGGGGGCCAACTTGAGCGGCTTACTGTCTCCAACCTCTATGTCGTGCACCGCCCAGGGCTTCAGGCCTGGCGAAACACCAAACATGCTGGAGTACTGTCACAGCCTAGTAATCAACTCATCTTGGGGCTTAGGATCAAGATGCTGCAACTTGTCTCGAAGAGCAACATGCCCATTGCCCTCCCACAACTCAGCCGGGACCACAGCTTCTAAATAGTCAACCTGCTTCTCCTCTTCCGTCCCTACTACAGCCAGATCATGAGAGGAGCAATCTGTACCACCTGTGCAATCACTCCCACAATTCATAAGTACAAAGGCTTCCCCTCCGATACCAGTTATCATTCCTTGTGGCTACACCTGCCTGTGTAGCATCACCTCCATCAGTGCCACGGCCAGATGTTGTCGGTCTATGGTAGTGCTTTAACATATTAATATGGCAGAATTGGGAGGCTTTGCGACAGTCGGGCGTATCTATTACACAGTCAACCTCACCAATCTGCTTAATGCCCTTGTATGGTCCACAAAACTTAGCAGCTAAGGGTCGACCCTGAACTGGCAACAGTGCCAGAACCTCGTCGCCCACCTTGAACGCCCTAGATTCAGCCTGCTTATCATAATGGTATTTCATCTTGCTCTATGCTGTCACTAGATGCTCCTTAGCTAGCTGCAGGGCAGTCTGCAACCTCTCCCGAATCTTCTGAACATACTCGAGCAGAGGCATAGGACTCCCTGCCACATCACTCTCCCAGGCATCCTTCACCACATCCAGGGGCCCCCTGACACGATGGCCAAACACAAGGGAATTGGGCGAGAATCCCAAGGACTTTGAAGGGATATCACGAATAGCAAAAAGGACAAAAGGCAAAGCGGTGTCCCAATCCCGCTTATGCTGCAAACAAAATTTAGCAGCATACTCTTCAAGGTCTTGTGAAAATGCTCGAGAGCTCCCTGTGATTGTGGATGGTACGCGCTGGACAGCACATGCTTTATACCTAACTCTAACAACCTTCGCATTCATGCTGCTAACCGGAATAGCCTCCAGGTATCTAGTTGAGGCATCCATCAAGGTAAGCAAGTATTTATATCCCAAACTGGTGGGTGGTAAGGGATCGACCATGTCAATTAGTACACAAGTAAATGCTGGTTCAACTGCAGGTATAGGGATCAAAGGTGCTACGGGATTCCTTGGTTGGGTTTTCCAACTACCTGACAAATATGACATGGCATCAAAATAGTAGCCACCGATGCATGCATATTAGGCCACCAAAAATGAAAACGTAGCCTTCAGTAGTCTTACGCACCCCTAAATGCCCCGCCAGTGGTGCCTCATGCGCTAGCCTAACCAGCTCCTCCCTGAGCTGGGCAGGCATCACCATCTGCTCCTCCCCCATGCCTGAGTCCGTATCTGGCGTCCACTGCCGATACAACAATATCCCTTTTACAATAAACTTCTCTGGACCGTTCTTCCCACCAGTCGTGACAACCTTCTTAAACAGGAGGCCCAGACTCGGGTCCTCTTGCTGCAACTTGCTCAGTTTGTCTCTAGGTATCTCCGACAAGGCAGTTACCTCTGACCTCTCAAAAATAGCAGAAGGTTGAGTCGGCGGCACTAGGTCAGACTCCTCGTCCAGCACTAGGACACCTCTACTAGACTCGGTAGCCTCACTGGGGTCAGCCAGGCCCACAGCTGCCTCCGAGCCAGTATCATCTAGTAATGCATCATGGGATGGCCCGGTCTCATGGCTGTCGGCCCCCGCATCCACAAAATCATCCCCCTGTTGTGCCACTTGTGCCATTGATCGGGTCACGGCACAAACAGGGTAGATAAAGTCCATGTTATCTTCCTGCATACCACCACCAGCAGAGGGCTCAAAAGCAGCCTCAGCAACGACTATAAGAGGCGGGAAAACTACATCCCCAGCCAAGTCAGTCCCGAGAATAAAATTCCACCCCTCAACTGGCAGAGTGTCCATCATGGCCACCTTACCCTCTGCGGTCAAAAGTGGGCACTCTAGGGTCACCGGGACTAAATCGCAGCATTGCTCACTTTTGATTCCCCTGCAAATTAAAAACTCTCCCGTGCTAATAGGTCCCCCTGTCAGGTTGCGACACATGGATTGTTGCGCACCAGGTTCCCTAAACACCTTGACAGGGTACGTCTGCTCCCCGATCCGTACTGATCCATCATGTTTGAATGGCCAACACCAATCAGGGAGGTCTGGCTTTGCTCAGGTGGTGATACCATGCTTACCGCTGGCCTACACTGCCCCCCAGACTCACCCATACCTGGATCGCCTTTCGCAAGCACTTCCCCTAGTGTCGCCACCAACTGGACAACCTTGGGTCCCTGGGGCCTTCCACTTAGCACACTGAGGTTTTATATGACCCACTTATTTGCATAAGTAACACCGCACTTTCATAGAAGCTCGCTAGTTATTAGCCTTGTTATAATGTTGTGTCTTATTTGTGGTAACTTTGGGTGATGAGGGGTGAGCGGATACTGTGGCTGCCTGGAGCACAGGTCAGTCTCTCATGTCACCAAAAACGCTCCCCTTGCCACTACCACGCTGGGCTAGTGCAAAGTCATCAGCCTAAACTGCTGCTTCCCTTAATGATTTAAACTGCTTTTCTTTTAAGTTTGCCCCAATGTCCCGTTCAACTATGCTGGTATACTGCTCCATCAGCCAAACCTCACACGCCACCTCAAAAGTATCAGCTGTTTAAGAGTGCAACCACTTAGCTAGAGTATCGCGCAGGTACCTGGCACATTTCACATGCGAGTCCCCCTGCCGCTTCCGAGCCCCCCTGAATGCTAGTCGGTAAGCTTCAGGATGAAGCTCGTAAGCTTTTAACACAGCCTCCTTAAGTACATCATACTCTAACTCCTGCACTTCCAGGCGATCGTATGTATCAAGAGCCTTGCCTTTTAATATATTGGACACCAACACTGCCCAGCGTTGCCTCGGCCACTGATACTCGTGGGCTTTCTTCTCAAAACGTAAGAACCATTCCGTGACCTTAAGTTCATCGGAGGCCGGCACGAGTTTCAGCCGTCGAGACAAGAGCACCTCTTCTGCCTCCTCCTTAGATGCATGCCCAGCATTATCCCACTGTCGTCTTTGCCCACTAGTTTCCAACTTCGTCTTCTCCAAATGCATCTCCATCTCCCTCAACTTAATCCTCTCTTCTTTTTATCTCTGTCTCTCTTCGATATCTCTTCTCTCTCTCTGTTTCTCTTCTATCTCCAATCTCCTTAGCTGCAGCTTAACCTCTGGACTCCTTCTCGACCCTATCGGGGTTATAAGAGGAAACTGGGCGAAAGTGGTAACATTATGCTGGGCATCCACCGTATGAGTGGCAGTGAAATGCTGGGGTGTGGCCCACGACACATGGGGGGGAAGAAGGAGGATACTGGGGATTACTAGCATAACTCGAAACAAATGTACTGGCCATAACATAAACATAGCCCTGGGAAAATGAATGGGCCGTACAGATAAGTTTAAAAACTGACTGTGGAGGCATGGTGGCAGGCACTGTGGTAATAGTGGGAGACTGCCTAATTACAGTATCACCTAGCTCCTCTGGAGTTGTTGCTCGACTCTGGGCCCCAGTAGAATAATAGTTAACCTGACTGCTAGGGCACTCTGGCTCATGCTGGATGGTAGCATCATCCACAACACAAGTACTAGCTTCATCATGAGGACCACTAAGCTGGATAACTAACTTATACACCTCTTGAACTAACTCTCCCTTAGACAGACCACTGTGCCTCCAACCATACACCTCCAACACACGTCTAAATTCATCACAACTCCTACTAGCAACCTCTTCTTGACTAGGTTGGGTTCTAATAAACTGGAAAACATCCTCCCTCCCCACGATATGAACAGGAATGTGATCATCATGCGACATCTTTGCAATAGTTGTGGACACGGGTTAATAAATGAGAGTACTATGTCCGTAGACTTTCCACTTTAACAAATTACTAAACAATCAAGCAAAAATTTCAATCTAATTATAATTAACTTCACACCACCAAGAACTCTATACTATCACACTATCCTGGCCTGAGGTCGCCACTGTTATGAGGGAAGGCTTCGGGGAAAGCAGATGCTCCAATAGCCTAGACCACAGCACTGTCCAAAGAGAAACGCCGTAGCAAAAAGACAACAATGCTCTAGTCATGCACCCAACACTGCCACCGTACTACACTAACCCTGCAACAGACACGCTCTTAATATCTGACTCGAACACTAAGACATGCAGGTTCTCTAGGAAAAGGGGTTATTATCCTCTTTGCTCTATTAACACATTACGAGCAGGTTGGTCGGTAACTTCTATTACCCGCCATGCGGGTGGTTTTACCCTAAATGGGGTTGTTTCCGTGCTCTTTTTCATGCATAAACAAGACCCAGAGCGTAATACAAGTATCTATCCCTGAAATGGCGTAAACAGAGGTTTCCTATGACACCCGAACCATCCTTCTACGACCACTGGTTCTCTTGCAACGATCGTGCAACACGAGTGCAAAAACCCTAAAATAAGGTAATTTCCATACATAATTCCCTGTGTAGCGAGTGAGAGAGGGTGGAGGACGGTGTAATAAATTTCAGTCGACCCACGGCGGTGGTGGCGAGCGGTCAGGCGGGAATTTATGATCCTCGCACCGCTCAGCTCTCTCTCAGAGCACATTACGTGCTCAAAATTGCACTCGACATCTGTCGAGGCCCTCATATGGGCACGTTTTCTTTAACTCGACATATGTTGCGCGCCAATGGTTAAGGGTTAAAGCAATAATAAAAGGAGACACAAACATATCTACTGTCTCTGAGTTGAGGCCTATCCGACTCGGGTTGATAGTGCTAGTAGTATGTCAAGAGTACTTCTCAAGTTATTCTGAACTGCGCAAAAGTGCTAAACTAAAATACTGCTAGAATCCCAGAACATATCATGCCCAGTCGCTCAGGAACCGAGAATATGGAGCAAAAACCATGGGAATAAGTCCCATGCAGTAGCCTAACAAGCCTCTGTGCCAAGCCTATTATCCCATCTAAAGTCCTAATAATACACCAAGTGACTCTTCAGCACAGCTCGGCGGTGGTGATGAAAGGGATAAATGTACTAATTTATCTCTTACAACATTATCTGGGGTTAGCTCAATACACATGAATGCAATGGGGACAACCTCACCTAGTAACGGGCTCCACCCCTAGTCCCAAACTGCACCGGATGTATTGCTGCTAAAAACTAAACAGGGCACAAGGGTTGATATCTTAGTAGGTTGGGAACTGGCTGCCACCCCTAAATGGTTAAATAAGGCTTGAGTTAGAGGATGCTGTGTGAGGGGAGGCAAAAAGACAGTAGCCTAATATGGCAATGCAAGCCTACCCACACACCCAGCAACCTCGGTCCTCAAAGGCCTAACAAAATGCTGGACAGGACAGGCCAGTCACTCAAACCACTATAGATATCAACCATGAATAATACACACATATGAAAAGTATTCACAATGCAGCAGACTAAAGGGAAGTAATGGAAGGATGGTGTGAAGATAATGTACAAGAGTGCTAGTAAATGCAGTAAACTTTAAAATGCAAGCTAATAAAGTTAAGACAACTAACTCAACCAACCCTTTTAACTACCACAGATCCTTGCTAAGCTGCATAAAATCGTCTAAATATAGCTAGAAGAGAATATAACAAACGGTGCTGGTACAAAAAGGGTTAAGCTGCATAAAGTCATCTAACTTTAGCCAGAAGCAAAGGTAAATAGGCGTCACGGTGCTGAAGGGGTTACAAATCCTTACCCAAGTCCACTGAGACTATCCAGGATCAATGGGTAGAGCCATTGATATTACTCCGGTGACCTTCATGGGCCTCTGTGCACTCTATCAATATTCGATTTAAGGAGGGGAGAGAGTTATATATATATAAATATAATGGAAGCAATTGATTCTCCTACTGGTAATCGAAGACGAATAAGGCATATGAAGATCAAAGCGAACAGGAACATATTTGTTTATTGGCAACGTTTCAACACTAATCTTGTGTCATTACCAAGCCTAAAAAAGAGAAAGAATAAAACCTATCGTGAATATCATAAAATCATCACATGTTAAAATTGAAAATGTATTCAAAAGATAAAATTAACGAAAATATAGCTAAGGTTCATTACATTAAGACATTAAAAGTAGAGATATTTGATAAGTGAAAAAGTAATAAAAGAGTGAGAATAATGTAAACAATAATAATTAATGTTAGACATAATATAGATAGATGAGGGTGGTGAATTTAAAAGTCAAGGAGTGAAAGGGGCGGGGTCGACTAAAATAAGGAAACAGGAGTACAAATGGGCACATATATCTATTTAAACATATGCCTACACGTACCAGCACAGGACACTAAAAACAGAGGAGGGGCGTGGAGGTCTCGTGGAGGTCTCGTGGGTGCCTAGAGACGGGCGGAGGTGGTGGGTGAGGAGGGACTCAGCTGTCACACGTGTCATGTCGTCCGTTGCAGTGAACAATATGGTAAAATCCTGGCTATTTATAGTATGATCTGAGGTTTCGCTGTGGTTTCGGATAGCAGAATATGATGGCTTTGACAAAGGGAAATTGGTACGGTAAGATCGACCCTTGTGTTCCGAGATCCTCGTTGAAAGTTGGCGTTTGGTTTGACCAATATACGTAGCATTACAGCTACTACAATTGGAGTTATTATATACAACTGAGGAATGTAGAACACAAGAGATACGATCTTTATCTTTGAACAGCTGGGAGATTGTAATTTGAGGCTTGAGTATTACCCTTAATGAAATATGAGGAAAGAACTCAGAGATCAGTCTTTGAAGACTGTGTTTTAGTGCGAAGCTTTGCTAACCAAGAAAGGGGCAGGACAAATACAAAGGGGCCTTATTGACTGTAGTGATTTTTGGCGAGGGAGAATGTATTTTTTGAAACTGGGTACCATTAATGTTCATTGACAAATGTATTGGTACCCAGCTTCAAAAATTACATTCTCCCTCGCTAATTCGTTAATTTTATCTTTTGAATACATTTTCAATTTTAACATGTGATGATTTTATGATATTCACGATAGGTATATTCTTTCTCTTTTTTAGGCTTGATAATGACACAAGATTAGTGTTGAAACGTTGCCAATAAACAAATATGTTCCTGTTCGCTTTGGTCTTCATATTCCGTGTATATATAATATATATATATATATATATATATATATATATATATATATATATATATAATCTATATATATTTATATATAAATTATGTATATAATATATATATATATATATATATATATATATATATATATATAAATTATATATAATATATATATATATATATTATATATATATATAATATATATATACCGGTATATATATATATATATATATATATATATATATATATATATATATATATATATATATATATATATATATATATATATATATATAATATATATATATATATATATATATATATATATTATATATATATATATATATATATATATATATATTATATATATATACCGGTATATATATATATATATATATATTATCATGTTTTCAGTTTCCTCCCAAGACCTCCATCAAGCTCAAACATACATCCTCAGGATTCCCTTTTTCGGAAGAATAAAGTCCTAAATTGCAGGCTCACTATCTCTGACCAGGAAAAAATCGACGCCTAAATGGCATGAAAGCTCTTAATATTGACAAATTATTTGGGTGAAAGGTCTTAAAATCGCGATTCCTAAGTCTACAGGTGAGATTGAGATGTCTCACAGCGACCTAAGTATACACCCAGACACGGTGGGCTATGGATGGAAGGGTCCCGCTCTGCTTATACTTGCTTGACTGCCTCCTAGGTAGGATTTTCGCTGCTTGTCATCTGACAATTGCCGCAGTGATGTCCTCATTATTTATATAGTATGCACCACGCAGTCATTGAGTTAAACATTAAGAAGGGATGGTTAGTTTTTCTGGTCCCCGTTCTCCCTCATGTGTATCCCCACTAGTTATGAGATTTTAAGATGTTCGGCCTATTTGTTTGGCGATTTTAAGACCTTCCGCCCCATTTATTTCCAAATATTACTACCTACCTCTAGCCTTAAGATGGTATCAAGGTGTTAAGTAATCAGACTAGATTGATGACTAGGATGGGCAGGGGATGGACATTGGATACTCCGAGGCTACTACCAAATAAGAGGTTTTCTATATTTGGTTTGGTTGCCCAATATAGTAGTAGTCTCTACGTTATCTAACGTAGTGCTTGAGTACCAAAACTGGAGGCGGACATCCAATCCACAAAGCCACGTCATTGAACAAAAATAACGAAGAATAGACACATATAAACCTGGGAGTTTATGAAAAAGAGCGTAACTGGCTGGTGCATATAAGCGTGTCAATTCAAATATGTCACTTATATACTGTACAGGCAGGTATGTAGAGCAATGCATAGACACAAGCAATGACAATGGATGTACACATACAGCGAACTTGTAGGAAGAGCAGGGTATGACATAATATTACATACTTTAACCAAGTCATGGGTATGAGGTATAGGTGTTGTCACTCCCAAATGAGTTTGTAGCCTATGTAATTTGTGAGTGAGTTATAGTTTGCAGTTTGCAGGGCCTGTTGTGGGGGTGCGGGGGGCCCTGTGCGAGGCTAGTAGCAAGCTAGCCCTCATGGCTAGCAGGATGTTGCCTGTAGTCTTGTGTTGCGTCAGGTCAACAATCAAAATAAGTTAGTTTATTTAGCCTTGTGTGATTAATGCAGTTTATCATAAGTTCACACAATGTTGACTTTATTAATTTGATTACTTTTGTTGTTAAAGTGAGCACAGGCTGCCTGAGAGAATTGAGTATTCTGGCGGTGCGTGGCGCTCCCCTTCCTCCTTCGTATTGGCCGTGGGAACCAGAGCGAGTGCAACAGCTTTACTTCAGTCTCACCTCTCGTTCTGACAACATCTCTGTTTGGTGTTGGTTAGGCTTGCTTCTGAAGTTTCCCTTGAATACCGCATATATCTTTTTGTTCTTTATTTGATTGGAGCATAGCAGGGGCTGTAGTCATATTGAGTATATTGTTTTGTTTCAACAACTTTAGTTTAATATTAATTACTGCATCCCTTCCTTCTTTGGCAAACCTAGTATATAAGCTTCACCCTGTTCTTTCGTGCATTCTTTCCCAATGTTTAACTGCATTGCATATTGATATTACATGTATATTTCTCCTTTATTGTTGAAGTTGACATTCACAGTGGTTTGGAGGTATGCTCAAGGGTAACATATCCTCAACCTACTGGAATGTCAACTCTTGTGTTCCATGTCTTAGGTTTAGTGCTCCAGACTCCCCCCCCCCACCCCCCCATGTTTCGGCTTAATATTATTCCTAATTCCTAAGCGATTGGGCATATTATGAAGTGTCTGGGAGTCTGGCAGTGTTATGTGTCCTCAGTTAGGTGCAGTCTAGAAGAGAAGTACTCTTAAATATTATACGCATTATCTACCAGACTCGGGGGCAATCGATATTTTTGTGTCTCCTTGTTGCTGCTTTAATAGAGCCAAGAGGAAGATAACCATTTTTCCTAGAGAACCTGTGTGTCTTGGTGTTTGAGTCAGATATTAAGAGCGTGTCTGTGGCAGGGTTAGGGTGCTGTGGGCTAGGCTATTTGAGCCTCTGTTTTCCCCCAGCCTCCCCTCGTAACAGTGTACCTTTACCTGATTTATAGGTACAGTATATACATTTGTAAAATGTCATATGAAGACTTGACCGACAGGAACCTATTTGTTATATAACCCTTGGTAATTTTACAATCACCTCTTTCCTTCCCCCCCCCCTGAAACGGGAAGAGAAAAGTACAGTATATAATCAATACAGTACAGGGAACAAGACAGAACAGGAGAAAGCAGCACAGGACGACGACGATGGAACCCTGAGACCCAGTGGCCCACAAGGCACAGAACGGTGGAGCGGCAGACCAGGGCAACTCGGGCAGGAGCTCGTCCCAAGCGACCCAGTCAGAATGAGCGCGGTACCGGTCAATGCCAGAGCGAGGTCAAGAGAAGAGAAGCATGCAGCCGAGAAGCAGGAGGCGCGGTGACCCAAACAAGCTGACTGACGAGAACCGAGCCACTCAAGAGAGTCCTAGGCCACGCGAGAGAACGCGAGCGACACGAACAATGCAACGCGCCCCCTCCTACCAGTCCCAGGAGAGGCCACCCTATGGCACCCAACATGAAGGAGGGAGAACAGGGGTCGTCCAACACCCCAAGGAGGCCCCCTGCCAAGGGATGCAGGGACGACAGGCCTAAACATATGCCACCCACCAGGGACATAAGTCAAGCAGGAAATTTACCCCTTGAGTTGGGGAACCAGTGGCCGAAACTGAAAATGTCCGCGAAAACCGGGCTCGAAACCTACCACGAAGGAGGAGCGTGTGGGTGCTGGATGAGGCACAACAAAAGGAAACCCAACTAAACCGGTTGGAGGGATGACACCCCCACCCCCCTTCAGACCACCACAACGAGCGGATGGCAGGAGCCCAGAGAGGGGAACCAGAACCACATTACGGGAGGCTGCACGAGTATGAGCAGAGGAGAACAACACCATGACGGCCCCGCACAACCCAGCGATGCCAGAAGCGGCAGAAGGAGGGGAAGCAGCCGGCGGAGGCGCCCCAAACAACCACCAGACCGCAGCCGTCAGGCAGACAAGTGCAGGCAGGGACCACCTACCCCACACCACGCAGCAGGGGCAATGAAAGGGGGGCAAATCGAACTGCCCGACCCCAAGGAGACGCAGCCAAGAGACCGAATGAAAAAACCCAGCTACGGACAATGCCACACCCCACTGTGGAGGTGCAGACAGCAGGAGAGCGGTGGCCACAGGACAGAGGGCCCTCCACAGTCACACCCTCTCCCGAGGCCACGGGACAAGATGCCCCGGAGAGAAGAGGACCGTGTACCCGGACCCTACCCCTCAACAAAGGAAGCTCACAGGCAGCCCGGGCGGGAGATGGCACCCTAAGAGAGGAGCACACAACCATCAAAGGAAGACACAGCGAGAGGGTACACCAACAAGCGAAGCAAAAACCTGAGGCGACGGGCAGTCTCAAGGCCCGAGACGGACAAGGTCGCCGAACCCAGGAGGGAGGAGGAAAGCCAGGACACCAACAAGCGAACACGGAAGGGCCAACTACCCTGTCAGGCCATTACAGGAGACAGCAGAATGACCAGCAAGTCCGAAGAAAGCACGGGAGAAGGAGCCCCCCCCCCCCCCCCCTCTCAGGAGACTGGAAGGAACACCGAAAGCCCCAACAGGGAAGGAAAAACAAATATAGCAAGGGCCGTAGAAGGAAGGCACAGACAACGCCCGCCCCTACACGCCGCCATAGGACAGTACAAGTGAGTGGACGACCACCAACATGGAGGTAGCCCAAGACCTCCGAGGAGGGTAACCCAAAGGCCAAAGGCAGAGGACCGCGTACCACCAGGCAGGGAAACCAGCAGCGAACAGTGACTCACAGACGAGTGAGAAAACGAGGTGAGAAGGCCAGAAATGACGACGCACCTATTTTAAATACAACTACTACTAATGCTACTATTACTACTGCTAGTCAATACTTGTGCAGAAACACCTCCTCCTTTAACCCATTCTGTACCAGGGACGTCTTTTTAATTTTATTCTAGATATTTGAATACGATTTTGTGCAGTATAAGAAGGATTTGTGGTAGTAAAATGGGTTAAGTGAGATCAGTTGAAGCCTGTTAACTGCCGGAGGCCCTTTTTAAACTGAATAATGGAGGAAATGGTTACGGAAGGAGGATTCTGGAAGGTGAATATATACTGGAGTCCTGCGTTGCACTCAAGATGGTTGTGTGTAACACAAAGTTCAAGAAAAGACAGAGCCAACTGATCACATAATTATAACTCTGGGGTCTCCAGTAGCCAGATAGGTTACTTCTTGGTTAACAGGAAAGACTGGAAACTGGTTCGGGATGTAAAGGTCACCCTGAGCGAAGAATGTATCCCCCAGCATAAGCTACTTGTGTGCGACATGAGCTTATACAGAGATCCTAAGCGCAAGAAGGTATACATACCCAAAAGGAAAGTGTGGCTGCTGAAGAAAAAGGAAGTTTGGGATAGGTTTCATAGGGAACTGGAGGAAATGAATAGAAATAAAGAAGCTAGGCCTAACGATGAAAATAGTCAATGGAATTTTCTTAAGCATAGCCTTATTGCTGCCACTGACAAAGTCTGTGGTAAAACAAAGGGTCACCCCAGGAATAAGACCTCCTGGTGGTGGAACGATGAGGTAGAACATGCTGTGAAAGAGAAAAGGAGATGCTTCAAAGCATGGAAAAAGGGAGGCAGCAAGGAGGAATACCAGGCAGCTAAACAAACTGCCAAAAGAGTTATTTACAATGCCAAAAAAGGCATTAATGACTTGGGCCTCGAACAAGTGTGTAACACTGACAATCCCAATGGGATCTTCAACCTAGCTAGGCGAGTTAAAAATGACAGTAGGGATATTATAAGTGAACAGTGTGTTAGAAACGATAATGGGAAGATTGTGTATGCAGAAAATGAAATCAGAGAAGCATGGAAGGCACACTATGAACGATTGCTAAATGTAGAGTTTGAATGGGATAAGGAACAGCTTAGTATAGAAAAAACAATATCTGGACCCCCTCTTTTGATAGCACCAGCTGTAGTGAGGGACGCAATCAATAAAATGAAGGACGGTAAAGCTCCAGGATGCTCTGACATTGTCACTGAGATGATAAAAGCTTCAGGGGAGACTGGTGTCAACTTAGTCACTGAGTTGATAAACACCATTATTGAAGATGAGAAAATCCCAGAGGATTGGCTCAAAAGTGTAATAGTAAATATATACAAAGGAAAAGGGGATGCGCTAGATAGAGGAAATTATAGGGGCCTGAAAATGCTTGACCAAATCATGAAGGTCTGTGAGAGAGTCTTTAAGGGTTTGATCAGGCAAAGCATCTCCATTGATGATATGCAATTTGGTTTTATGCCAGGACGGGGTACAACCGATGCTATCTTCATAGTCAGGCAGATACAGGAAAGATACTTACTAAAAGGCAGGGATCTTTACTTTGTGCTTGTAGACCTGGAGAAGGCCTTTAACAGGGTGCCTAGATATGTTATGCAGTGGGCTATGAGGAAACTTGGTGTGGAAGAGTGGCTGGTGCGTGTGATAATGAAGATGTATGAGGATTCGCGAAGTGCGTTGAGGGTGAAGGATGTACTGAGTGATGAGTTTGCAGTCCATGTTGGAGTCCGTCAGGGTTCAGTGTTAAGTCCCCTCCTCTTTATTATGGTCCTGGAGGCACTGTCTAGAGTGTTCAGAGGTGGACTCCCATTGGAACTGTTTTATGCAGACGATTTAGTCCTAATAGCTGGCAGTATGCAAGATGCTGAGGCCAAATTCAGAGAATGGAGAGAGGGCATGGCGAGCAAGGGTTTAAGAGTCAATATTAACAAAACCAAGGTTATGCATTGTAGATTGAGATGAGGCAATGTGGAAAAGAGCGGTGCATACCCATGTGCAGTGTGTGGAAAGGGTGTGGGCTTTAACGCGATTCAATGTAGCATCTGTCGAAGCTGGGTGCACCATGGAAGTAAGCACTGTAGTAGGAGGATAAGTCAGAAATAGAGAAATTTGAGTGCGTAGTGTGCAAAGGCGAGCTTGTGTTAACTGATGATCCCGTGGCTGTGAATTTTGGAAATGAGCCATTGGAGCTGGTGAACAAATTTTGTTACCTAGGAGATACCATCTCTGCCTGTGGTGGGGCTGAGGCTGCTAGAATTAGATGTGGCTGGGGGAAGTTCAGAGAACTGCTGCCAATCCTGACCATGAAAAGAATGCCTCTCCCCCTGAAGGGAAAGGTGTATGCCTCATGTGTTAGAAGTGCAATGGCATATGCCTGAGAAACATGGGCCGTAAAAGTAGAGGATGTCAAGAGACTGGAACGTAATGAGATGAGAATGGTGAAATGGATGTGTGGGGCCAGGCTACAGGATAGAATAACAAATGTTGAGCTGAGGAGACGTTTAGGTATAAAGAGTATTAGCGAGGTGATGCATACAAGTAGACTGGGATGGTATGGACATGTGGAGAGAATGGATGAACAAAATTGGGTGAAAAATGCAGGTCTGTGATTGTGGAGGGAGCTGCACCAAGGGGTGGACCGAGGAAGACCTAAGATCGGACTATACATGCCGATCTCAAATCCAAAAACTTGACAAGTTAATCAGCCCTGGAACGCCGCCATTAGGACAAGGAACTGAAACTGCACGTGTGTGTGGAGCACTCAGTCTTAAAATTTTATGTATGTATGTATGTATGTAATATCGGCTAATAATAGCCAGAATAAGATTAAAGGGACGGCACCGGCACTTAATAGGTTAAGGGGAGTGACCTGCTTTTTTTCTCTCCGTTTTTCTTTTTCTCTGGCTTGTATCCATTCGACCCCCTAATCCCATTCAGCCTATTGTTTTAAGATGTTTATCCCCATTCAGGTGTCGATTTCTTCCTGGCTAGCGATAGCGGGCCAGCATTGTAGGGAGAAATCCGACTTCACCGAAGAAATGTTTCCATCGAAAAATGTACAAATTTAGCCTTCTGTCAAAAACATTTTAAAAAAATTTGCTAGCTCGCTCCCGCTCGCCGCTTGCCGAAAAAAAATTGACACCTGGAAGGGGATAAACGTCTTAAAACAGTAGGCTGAATGGGGCCGAATGGATACAACTCACAGGGAGAGGGAGAAAAAATGAACGAGGTGGGCCCTCTTAACTATTGACTCTCTTTACTGTTACAGGCGTGTCCCATGGAGTAGACCTAGCCATCCTGACCTCTTGTAACCACAGCATCATCACGTTGGGGAGCTTTGGGTTCTGGGCGGGGTACCTGACGGGCGGGGAGGTGGTCTACCCTCTCGTACACCTGGAAAAACCATACCGGCAAGTTTAATTCTTAACACTCCTGATGCATTGAGACCAAATAATACCCACTACCCCTTTCAAGTCATCTGTAACTATGCTATTATTTTACGCATCTTGTAAAGGGCCATTCACACTTTCAAGGGTCTGAAGCCGATTGTTGCCAAGTAGACATTCGGTTTGATTCATTTAGCATACTTGTGAAGACACCGCAACATTCATACAAAGGTCTGGGACAGTCGTAAGTAGTTTGTAACACTTCGATCGGCGAGTCACATTTTCGAAGATGCTCGAAAATATGGCCCTGCATGGACACATACGTACAATGTTCGGTTGTATTTGGTTGCATTCGTCTAGCGTTATGTTACACGCTATATCACTCAGCAACATTCTGCTGTATTCAAATGTATTCTGTATTAATTAATAAAGTAGACGTGCCGTTTCGCCCAAAATCAAAACGGCATACCCAACTCTGCGATGGGTCACCATCATTACTACTAGTCACTATCACCATTACTATCATCAGCACTATTACTATTATAGGCATCAATACTACTCTTACCATCATCACTCCTACTCTCATTATCACTACTACTGGCCATAATCAGTACTACTCACCATCATCACTAATACTGTCACCATCGTTACTACCATCATCACTACTGTCATCATTTTCACTACAAATATCATCATTACTTGTCACCATCTTCACTACTATTATGACCATTATCACTACTACTAGTACTTTCACCATCATAATTATCTACTACTGTCATCATCATCACTACTGTCATTATCATCACTACAACTACAACCATCATCATTACTATTATCACCATCATCACTACTACCACCATCATCCCCACTATTACTACCATCAATTCTAATGTCAACTAAACTAACTTAACCCACTGAGCCCCAGCTAGTTAAGAATAAATGTACCACCAGGGACCAAAGGGTTGTCAAAAAAAAATAGTTTTCAGAAAACAAAAGGAATGGGTTAGAAATGAAGGACCGCCCCCAAACAACCGATCCCCTGGGTCATTAACCCTTAAAGATCGGGGGCGGACTTAAATCCGCCTCCAATTTGCAGCAAGTTAGGAGCATTATTAAGGCTTTTAAAGGGTTAAAATCGAGTGCAAATGGCCGGGAGCGCAGCGGGCCAGACAGCCGACTCCCAGGGATTACCGCCGCACATTAACTCATGTTCCCTGTGTTCTCGAGAGGCCGGCAGTGTAGCCAGTAGTGAGCATAGCTGGGAAAAATATGCCGCTATACGCTAAACTCCCATGTTACTGCTACCACTGTATGAGAACCACGAGTGCTATGTAGCTCGTTCTGATCTCATTTTGAAGCTTTTAGCGCCTAGTTTTTAGCTGAATAAATTTTTGTTCATGCAGATACTTGATTTATCACTCAGGAGGGCCTGAATATGCCCAAATAAGCCCAAAACCCCCCGCTAGACAAGGGTTAAGGGGTCCTACGGTGCGCCCGAAAGTCGGATTTACAAGAGGGGAAAATTGAAGGCAAAAACACCCAAAAACAGGTTTTTGCACGCTCACACCCACATGGTTAGACTTTGAGAGTTTTTAACCATCGGCATGGTTGCGTGGGATACTTGCACAGTTCCCATACAAATCTGAGCCCTCTAGGTGCCATAGGACCGGAGTAATTAACCCCCGACGACACTTGTGCGTCGTGGGATCTAGTGTTACATACATTACCGACGAGACGTCGTCGCTGGTCCTCTGTGGGTTAACCTAACAAATGCGGGGCAAGATATTTTCGCCCCCATAATGATGGCGTTTCCATCGTTGCTGGGGGGATAGAGGGGGGGGCAAATCCATATTTTGGACCTAAAATCGTAACTATTGCACACATTCAATTTTTTTTTTTTAAATTACCGTCGCGTTCACGCACCGAATGTTTGTGTGAAGTTTGGTGAAAATCCGTCAAACGATCTAGGAGGAGTTCTCAGACAGACAGACAGACAGACGTCTCACCATTATCATCACATGAGACATGTGTATGATGTGTGGCTTAGGTACAGGGTGGGGGGGTAGGGGTCCTGAAGAGGGGGGGGGGGGCTGCTTGAGGAGGGTGCAAAACGATTTTTTGGACCTAAGATCATAAGTATTGCACAAATTCAAAAAAATTTGTTTTAATTACCGTCGAATTTTTGCACCAAAGGTTTGTGTGAAGTTTGGTGAAAATCCGTCAAACGGTCTAGGAAGAGTTCTCGGATGAACAGACAGACATTTCGGCCGGCATGTACCACTGTACGGTGGGCGATACCACTCTGCTTTCGCCGAGTTGATTAAGTTAATCAGTAGCCTTTTAACCTTTAAACGGCTAAGCTATGGTATTTGAATGTGCTCGCCAGGCGAACATATTGAGGCTCATTCGCCAGGCGAACATATTGAGGATCATTCCCGACAAAAGTCAACATTATCAGATAAATATAATTATTACTTATTCATATGCTCCTATTTTACGTTTAATATGAAGATGTTAACATGTAATAGCAATAAAACAAGTGGGAATAGTATTTGGGGGGTGAAAAAGACAAAGTATTGCCGACCAGTTCATTCATGAGAGGAGAGCTGGCGCGGTGCACATCCTCCTCCTCTCACTTATCGATCGATACTGACACCTTGCAAGTGAAGTCTCTCTCTTGCCGCAATCTCTATATGCCTCCCCTTCGACCTTGAAACTGGGTGGGGGATATTGGCGCGGAAAATAAACCGATAAACAAGGGAATAAGAGGAAAAATAGGTGGTAATTGAAAGGGTGGAGGGGGGGGGGGGGGTTTGGACACATGTAGAGAAGTGATAGGAGGTATGGAGGGGAATTATCTCACTATATCACATATTCCTTTGTTTTGAGTGCCACTGGGGTCTTTTAAACGTTTTTTTTTTTAGGCCTTGGATCTTAAGAGTCCCGTCGCCTTCGCCCAGTAAAACCTCTTAATCCTTTCAAGCTTCAATACACGTTTCTGTTCTGTTTTCTGGCTACTATTAGATGATTTTATTCAGATTAGTAACGGTATACAGAAGTCAAAAGGTTGATTGAGATAGTACTTACCCTTTTAATACCCACAGATCCTTCCAAAGCTGCATAAAATCGTCTAATGATAACCAAAACATATTGCTAAAACGCGTCCGAGCTTCAAGGGGTTAAGAATCTCAGCACCTTTCAAGGGTTAATTGGTAAACGTCCTTCCTAAGCTGCATGACATCGTCTCATAGTTGCCAAAAAATAATTAAAAGGATGTCAACAGTACTGAATGGGTTAATCAATACCATACGGTGATTCCATATTGCGAAGTTGAAAACATATTTGAAAGATATGCATTATTTGTATGACCTAAAGCTAACTACTGTATCTATCCTATTACCCAGAACAAGAGTAGATACAATGGGCAAGCTCACAACTAACAATAAACTTAACAAAACAAAAAGCAAGTATACAAAATAACGAGAAGCAGGTATCAATATTTGGAGTTCTAAGAGGTACCTCAAGGTGAATTAAATCATCTAGTGGTATTGGAAATCTATCTATCTATCTATCTATCTATCTATTGCCTGACGCTGTGATCCCCGAAGAGGTGGCCACGAACGAACCGCCCCCATGCACCTCTGTTCCCAGTCAGTCGATGCCCCTCCCCCCAACCAGCACCGCCTTCGTTCATGTAATTCCTCACTCCATCCTTCCACCTCTCATTCGGTCTACCTCTCCCTCTCTGTCCCTCCAAAAGAAAGCAAATCAATAAATATCGTTCCCTGTTTTAAAAATAATTGTTACCTTAATACAAAATATGATGCACAACAATAATTACACCAAAATCATTACCTTTTTCATGGCAAGCTGTCGAAAATTAAGCGGCGAAAATCCGGAAGCTAATGTAACGCTAGTAATATTTGCGTATATTTATGACAAACCGTTAAAAGTACTGCACAACAATGAGTTTACCCCTACTGTATCAGAGGGTATTACTATAAATGTACCGTCCAGTACCAGGCATTGTGGCCAAAATGGGTTCAGAGTCAAGAGAGAACACCCTCTCACCCTGAAAATTGGAGGAGTACTGACCCAGCTAGCCTGTGGGAGCTTTGATCCAAGCTAAGAAGTGTTGCCAATATCTCAGAGCAGTGCATACAAGTCATGGTACCAGGTACCGCTCGATACGGGCATTTACAAGGACCGCATTATTACTGACAGACGTCCTTCGTCACTGGTACTGACGAGTGACTTTTTTACTGACGGCAAACGTCCGTTGCTGGTACAGTAAGGGTTAAATAAGCGTTTCAATGTTACAGTGAGGAGCTGTACACTTTTTATATGTAAACATTTGGAACCACTCGAATCTGTATTCAATAAGTACTCTGGATCATATTCTTGGCCATTATTGGTTATTTGACAAGATTCAGATATAATTGGTTTTAGTCGTCTCTGAATAATGACCGTTGAATTTCAAAATGTTACCAGTCATCAGTCGGCACTCGCATAGTCATCATAAGTGTACTCAGAACTCTGTTGCCATACATCGGTTGAATTTGGTTGCACTCGGATTAAATTTGCATTCAGCACTTAATTTTCGACGATTCCTGCGGAATCACTGCTCTTGACGATTCGGTTCCACACTCTTGAATGTGTGAACGCCCCATAATAGGAGTTGTTCTTCTTTTTGGCCAGGAATAAGTAATATTGATTTTGACACAATTATTGTGATAACGAACTAAAGATTATACACGGGATTTTCTATGTATGGGTCACCTACCCGTTTACAGATTTTCATGGGCTACGATACAAGATGAGTAGGTGAATGGGTGAGGGCTGGTCCTATCCAGAGTGATGTTTGGCATCTTCTACCCAACCATAGCTGTTTATGTCTGTTTATTTTACGGTCCTACTTTATCCTTCTGGGGGCAGGGGGCTAGGAACCCTTGTAAAATTCACCTACTCGATGAGACAGAGAAAGGGGCGATGGAATGTAAAAGTAATCCTGGACTCTAAGAATTGGAACTTTAAATGTTGTTTCAGTTCGGGCTTTGTCTCAAGTCGTCCACCCCCAGCTATGGAGCATGTGCCTGAGTATATACATACATACATACATACATAAATACATACATACATACATACATACGATAGAAGCTTCATCTGCCGCAAAAGAAGCTAATACCTACGCGGAATCACACTTTGAATCACCACTACTTGATCACACTGATAGCTGGACAATAATGTCCATAAATAAATTAATAGTGACATAGAAGCCAGATTATCTTGAAAGTAAAATAATGTCGAGGAGGAGAATACAAACTAATGGACATGGAGATGAATTTATGTTGCAGTATATTTAATGCATCCGTTGCAATATCTTACTTATATTTTCCATCTAACAGTGTGAGTCAAATGAGGGTGTCAGGGAGAGGTATAAGTTTGTTTTATAACAACTGTACGTCGACAACTTATGAATGGATTTAAACGATATGCCCATCTTCAACAAATCGTTTTGCCTAACAAAAGCTAAAATGTTTCTGCATTATAATGATTTGTAAATAATTTGTGTTTCTGTAAAATGTTTGCATTAGCTGAGTAAACAATGTGGGAATAAGACAATTTACCGGCAGCTGAATACTATCCATTTATCCCTTCCCAGAAATCTTCATCTTGGGAGATTTCAGTATCCACCACCACCAATGGCTCTCCTCTCATTCCACTGACCAACCTGGTGAACAAGCCTACATCTTGTCTAGCCTAAATTATCTATAGCAGTTAGTCCAACAACCCACCCATATCCCGGATCGCTTCGGAGATCAGCCCAACATTCTTGACTTATTTGTAACGTCTGACCATTCCTCTTATGTTGTCGATCTTTTCTCTCATTTAGAGTGGTCCGACCATAAACTTATCTCTGTCATCTGTCCTATCTCTCCAGTACGGCCACCCGATCATCCCAGCCTGCGGCACTTATGGCACTTTGGCTCTGCGGACTGGGAGGGTCTCTGGCAGTACTGTTTTCATTCCATTGTCATTCTCTCGGACTAATGCATAAAAAATCTTGGTTTACTCACGCTTGTTCTATTGCTGTCTTTCTTACTACGTGTATGCCCAGAACCAAGCCAAATCTGTTCTTCAACTCGTCAAACACTCTTTCATCAATAATAAATGCACTGAACCATCCAACTCTAGCTCTTCCCAAACTTTCTGGCATCTAGCCAAAAACTTCTCCAACAATTTCTCTTCCTCGTCTTTCCCTTCCCATTTCCACACTGACGGCACCAACGTCACTTGTTTCTTCGACAAAGCTTAACTTTTCGCTCAAATCTTAGCTAAAAATTCCATCTTGGATGATTCCGGTGCGATTCCTCCTTCTCCACCCACTTATCACTTATTCATCCCTAGTATCCTAATCTCTTCTAAGGATGTATTTTCTACCCTCTCTGTGCTTGATGCTAAGAAGGCATACGGTCCTGATGGAGTTCATCTTGTTGTACTAAAAAAATGCTTCTCTGCTGACTCCTTGCCCAGAGAAACTCTTCCGTCTCTGTCTCTCCTCTAACGTCTTCCCTTCTTGCTGGAAGTTTGCTCTCATTCAAACTATCCCAAAGAAGGATGACCACTCTCAACCCTCCGACTATCGTCCAATTGTTCTCATTTCTTGCATTTCCAAAGTTTTTGAAACTATTCCTACTTCAAAATGTCTTAAGCATCTCTCTCCTCTACTCTACTCTCAGATCGACAGTATAGCTTCCTTAGGGGTTGCTCTACTGGTGATCTTCTTTCATATCTTACTAACTCTTGGTCATCCTACTTTCGGGACTTCAGTGAGACATTTTATATTGCACTAGATATATTGAAGGCCTATGATAGAGTCTAGCACAAGGCTCAAATTTCTTAACTACCCTCCTTCGGATTCTTTCCCTCCATCTGTGCCTTTGTTCCATAGCTGCGGTTGTGGACGGCCATCTCTCACTTCCTCAACCTATCAACTCCAGTGTCCCTCAGGGATCTGTCCTATCTCTAATTCTCTTTCTGTCTCTGTCTCTCTCTATACTCTATACTCAGGCATATACCCCATTGCTAGAGGTGGCCAAACCGAGACAGAGCCTGAACAGAAACAATATTTAAAGTTCCATTTCTTAGTGTCCGGGACCACTTTTGCGTTCCCTTGCCCCTTACCCATCTCGTTGAGTAGGATCATTTTGTAAGGGGAGGAGGATTCTCAACTGTCCCTCCATTCCTATCCATTCACATGCTGATAAATCTACCTTACACTATTCAACTAACTTTTTTAGAACCCCCCCCAGCAAACAATCACTCTAAACCTCACGTGATGAAGCCATAGAACACTTACTTTCTGATCTAAAAAAACATTTCCAATTGGGGTAGAGAGATAATCTTGTTGCTTTCAATGCTTCCAAAACCCAATTTATTCATCTATCTACCCAAATAAGAACTCCCACAGATCTATCCCTTATACTTCAACAACACACAAATCAACCCTTCATATTTGCTCGGTATTCTTGGTGTCTCTTTTTCTTCTGATATCTCTTGGAAAGACCATATTACCACTCTTGCTAAGGCAGCTTCGTAGAAGCTGGGTGTACTCAACCACCTCATGGGTTTCTCTTTCCACGCACAGCTTCTTGCTCTGTACAGAGGCACAGTGTGTTCATGTATTGAGTATTGTTTGCAGGTGTGGGGAGGATCCTCTCACACAGCACTTTGTGGCAGAGTGAAAAGGAAGGCTTTTCTTCTCATTAACTCACAGCCACTCAATGACTCTTTGCAATCCCTCTCTCTTCACCGCAATGTTGCATCTCTCCCGCTATTCTACCAATATTACAATAATCAATGTTTGTCAGAGCTCTTTCAGAGTATACCACCTCCTATACATAGAGTACTGTAGCACCCCTCACTCTACACAACCCACCCCTATTTTTTGCAACTCTCCAACCCAAGAGTGAAGCGATATTACCAATCTTTCTTCTATTCAACACCTGAGCTCTGGAACTCTCTCCTTGAATCCATCTGTCCTTCATCCTATGACTTAAATTGCTTCAAACTCGGTGAGTCCAGGCATTTTGGCTGGAACACTCTTTGATTTTGGCCAAGTCACTCTTTCAGCTCTGTGGGAGGTACTCGTCACAGGCTGTTATGCGTTTTGTCTCCCTCATCCACATAGAAAATAAATATTAAAGTTAGGATTATGGGATTGCATACATTGCAAGATATCGAAATACTTAACCTAAATTACATGCGGATTTAGTTAAGAAAATGTAATGGTTCCTTCATTCCCACAGGTTTTCCCAAGGCATGTACGAGAAGGTAGGCCTGGACAACTTTACACCACTACCAATTGACTGACAATGCTGTCTTGATAGCGCAATGGTTTGTGCGCTGGATTTCGGTGTGAGTGTCCTACAATCGAGTCCTGGAGGAACCACATGTATTAATTAATTTCATTGATTTCATTAATTCCTCCTAAAATACAGGATTACTATCGTTCGCCCCGAAAAAATCGACACATTGATAGGGCGAATGATCTTAAAATCGCCAAACTAATGGGGCGAACGTCTTTAAATCTCATAACTAATTAAGCTAAACCTGATTGATAAGGGGTTCAGATTGAATAACAAATAGATGTCACTTTAAGGGGACATATTGCGTTGTTATCGACCCCCTTCTTCGTCATGTCTAGCCTCATTAGTTTGAGTTTTTAAGTAGTCTATCCCAATTGCTTGGCGGTTGACCTTTCATTCCATTGCTTTGTCAATATTAAGACCTTTCGTAGGTGTCGATTTTTTTCCTGACGAATGATAGCGAACCTGCAATTTTGGAGAAACCGCCCTTCGAGCAGCCAGCGGGAAATATTTCTACAGAAAAAAACAAAATTTAAAAAATTATCTTAAAGGGGGTCATAAGGGTGTTTTGTACAAGTTTAATGGAGGTCTAGGAAGCAAACTAAGACAATAATAAGTATATGTATATACAGTATATAATTATTTATATATATATATATATATATATATTGAGAATATATCACAAATACACGTGAGCCACTAAATGTTTCTAGTCTCTCAGTGGGGATCGAACCATCGACCATCAGGATGATAGCCGACGCTTTAATCAATTACACCACGGCAGTCTAAAAGACACTCAGCCTTCTATCCTATTTATGTTAGGGAGAAGGGAAACCCACTAGGCGAATATATTTCAATTCAAACCTAGTTGTAGGATCCATATTTCCAGAATACCATACACGGATTTTTTAGTGTCCCGACGCAACTCGGGTAGAAATTGATTTCATTTAATTCTAACCCACAAAGCATGAGAGTTACATGAGAGAGCCGTGGTGTAATTGATTAAAGCGTCGGCTATCATCCTGATGGTCGATGGTTCGATCCCCACTGAGAGACTAGAAACATTTAGTGGCTCACGTGTATTTGTGATATATTCTCAATATTTGTAACTCTCATGCTTTGTGGGTTAGAATTAAATTAAATCAATTTCTACCCGAGTTGCGTCGGGACACTCAAAAATCCGTGTATGGTATTCTGGAAATATGGATCCTACAACTAGGTTTGAATTGAAATATATTCGCCTAGTGGGTTTCCCTTCTCCCTAACATAAATAGGATAGAAGGCTGAGTGTCTTTTAGACTGCCGTGGTGTAATTGATTAAAGCGTCGGCTATCATCCTGATGGTCGATGGTTCGATCCCCACTGAGAGACTAGAAACATATATATATATATATATATATATATATATATATATATATATATATATATTAGGCGTATTTGTTGAGTTAGTTATTTCTTGGTGAATTCTTCTACTATTTCTTATGTCAAACGATTATTTTAGACATTAGATATTTTCAAGTAATTGCTTTACGTACCGATACCGGTGCTGCTTAATTTTTATCAAGCGAGTTATTTAAACAAAAAATCTAACTTCATTGTTAAAAGATCCACGTATTTATGTTTTTCTTATAGTTGTCTGCTCTGTGTTTTTTAGGATCAAGATGTATACCTGAAGCTGGCTGCTTGTTGATAGCCGATTTGTTTTTAATAAAGATGGCCTTGTTTGGAGTACTGTCCCTATTTTTCCTGCTGTTGTGGAAATTGCGGTGTCCCAGATCACCCACTGATGTATTACTCACTATATATATATATATATATATATATATATATATATTATATATATATATATATATATATATATATATATATATATATATGTTAGTAAAGCCAGGTAATCAATGTTCTTTGATGCACACGAGGTTAAAAGATATAGCAATTTCAGCATTAGAGATTTTATTGTTCAGGCTTTTCAGAGATCTGACAATTTTGCGTTGATGGGCAGTAAGGAGGTACAGTAGGTTGGCGAAGTTCATGATGAAATGGATACAGGATGGTAAATGGTGAACAATGGTTACGACGTTTCGCTATTCATATAGCATTTTCAAGTAATGAATGGTATAGAGAATAATATGAGTTTATATAGGAGCTGGGAAGGTTGAGGGGGCGAAGTTAAAGCAGGCTATCGTCTCTCATTGGTGGATGGTATGTTCGCTATGCGGGCACTTCTCCTTGTCTGTGATTGGCCAGTGGGTGATGACGTCAGGAGTTGCGCGCTGGAGTCAATCGTGGCTGGGGGTGTAGGGTGGTGGAGAGGAGGGGGGCCGAAGTCATCGTTGGTTGGCTGGGAGCTGGGGTGAGATGTGCGGGTTCGAGGGGCGGAGCTGAGGGGCGTCTCACCATGGGCAGCGCGGCTGAGTAGTGCCTTTTAGCAGAAGGGAGTATCTGTAGGTCAAGAGTTTGAATATTAATACTAGGATTCAGGGCTTGTATGTATAGGGCTTCTAATATTGGGAGTCGTCTGGGGTCAGTTTCTCTATCAACTGTAATGGTGTGTTTATTTAAATTGTTTCGTGTGAGGGGGGGAGGGGGGTCAGGTATTGATCTTTTATGGCTCCTGCCTGAAGGTGAAGGGTTAGCCGTCGGGATAGACGAGTCTGCGTCATACCAATGTATGATTGAGGTCCACAGTCCTCAAAATTACAAGTAAATTGGTATATTACATGATCGTCAGTCATCGTGCTTTTTGTTTTGGTGGGAGCAGGTCTGTTGTGGAGAACAAGGATGGAGGTCTTAGGGGATTTGTAATATATGACTAATTTAATTTTGTTTTCCGGGTTGGTGGGGAGGACGTTTTTAGATATTATTTCTTTTACGACAGTCTCGTCGGTTTTGTGGTAGGAGGACATGTAATTTCGGTAGAATATCTTGATTTCATTAGGGGGGTCAATGTTGGGGGGCTTTTGGGTGTACCACTTTTCAAGGTGGTGGTTGATGGAGTTGGAGACGTCAGAATTGGAATGTCCATTGTTTACTAGGACTTGCGATAATCTTTCCAGTTCCTGGTGGGTGTCGGCCCAAGTAGACCAGTGTGTGAGGGCTCTCCTGTTGTAGGCGGAGATGGAGGATAGGAGATAACGACGGGGCATTCGCTGTCACCATTGAGGCATTGTTCTGTGTTAGTAGGTTTTGTGTAAACTGTGGTTTTGAACCCAAGGATGTTCAGGATGACGAGGAAGGGGAGTTGTCCATTATTGGATTTGTCAAAGGTGAAGTTGCGTCCGTAGGAGGTCATGAAGCAATGCTGGAGTTCTTGGAGTTCGTGGAGGTCCTTAATTTGCACAAAGATGTCATCCACGTATCTACAGTAGACGGCAGGTCGCTGGGCGGCTAGGAGGTCTTCCTCGATGGTACCCATGAAAAAGTTCGCGAAAAGAACTCCCAGGGGCTGCCCATCGCTACTCCGTCTATCTGCAGATATATGTTGCCTCGTGGGCTAAGAAAGGGGGCTTCCTTAGTGCAAAGCTCCAGCAGCGTCTTCAGGGCCTTCTCTGGGATGTCTAGGGTGGGTGTGTCAGGGCAATGGTATACTCGACGTAGTATCATGTCGATGGTCCTGTCCACGGGCAAGTTGGTGAACAGGCTTTCTACGTCGAGGGAGGCGATGGTGTGGTCGTTATTCCGGGGGGCGTCTCGTAGAATTTTGAGGAAATCGTGGGCGGAGTTGAGGTTGAATTGGCAGGCCATGTTGGGGGTGAGGAGGTTGTTCAAGGCCTTGGCGATGGGGATCTGAGAGATGATGGGGCGGAGGGGGTTTCCAGGTTTGTGAGTTTTGACGGTTCCGTAAGCATAGCCGGGGGTGTATTCTCATCGGAGAATACACCCCCGGCTAAGCTTACCATTTTCATTACTTGAAAATGCTATATGAATAGCGAAATGTCGAAACCATTGTTCACCATGTACCATCCTGTATCCACTTCATCATGAACTTCGCCAATCTACTGTACCTCCTTACTGCCCCTCAACGCGAAATTGTCAGATCTCTGGAAAGCCTGAACAATAAAATCTCTAATGCTGAAATTGCTATATCTTTTAACCTTGTGTGCATCAAAGAAAATATATATATATATATATATATATATATATATATATATATATATATATATATATATATACTATCTTTATTCTATACTATATATTCTATCGTTGTTTATGGTTATTAATTACATTTTAGTTAGTTTGCTTTTAATTCTGGCCGGTGATATACATCCTAATCCCGGCCCTTTAAATAGATGTCGTAGAGTATTGTACTCAAATATTCGGGGCCTGAAAGGTAATCGTTATAATCTTTCTGTAGCATCAAATAATGTTGACATCATTTGTTGTTCAGAATCTCTTGTTTCAGAAATGAGACATATTTCAGAACTATTTATTCACAATTTTAAGAAACCTATTTTACTTAGACGCAATGCTATTCCTAAGGCCCAATGAATGTGTATAATTATATATTCGTTCAGGCTTTTATGCCTCTCGCCTGTCCACTCATGAATGTAAAGGTCATGAGGTTATTTTAGTAAAACTCTCTAGCAGATTTAAAAAAAAAATAAAAAAAAAATCACTATACCGGAATCCTAACCATGACAACATTATGATTGCTTGTTGTTGTTGTTGTTGTTGTTCCCCAGGCTGCCTGACCGAACAGCCCCAAGGTCCCGAGCAAGGCCAAGGCCATAGAGCACCCCCACAAAACCCTCCCTGCTTACCACTAACAAAACCCAGGTGACCGAAGCCACTCTAAGGCAGGGAGCTGAGGAGGGCGCGGAAACGCCCGAGAAACCAAAGCCCCACCCAAGGCCCTGTGCCCCTCAGCAATTATGAAGGGAAAGTTGAGGGGCAAGGGAAAAATGTGACGCTTTGGCTCCCAATCTGCCAACTTTTAGGTTGGCAGTATGGAGGTCGATCCACGGAAAAGACGCCGTCACTTGAGATCTAGAAGATATACAAGTAAAAGGAACAGACAGAGTAAGCTATGGGTATGGCAGAGATCGCTCAGCTCTCACTCTGATAGACCAGCCCATCACCACATGACTAGAACCCAATCCTCTCAGCATCAGCTAGGAAAGGCCCTAGAAAGCCGCCTTTGGCGGGGGGATAGCTCCCCTACTTCAACTCCTTTCGGAGTTGGGCACCCGCCCATTGCTTGTTAACTGCTATGGCTAATATCCAATCGTCTGATCGTAAAGCTACATTCATCTTTATGGGTGATCTTAATGCACACCATTCGGAGTGTACAAAGGAGTACAAAGGAAATCAAGCAACAACAGATCTAGTGACCCTTCTAGGTTGCTTGTCCTCCAAAACACTGAGGATCAAGTGTCCAAACACTGGTTTAGAGTGGGTAAGGGAACATTGGAAAGGGAATTACTGCCCTGGAACTAATGTCCGTGGCAAGATTAGGAAGTTAGTAGGGGACAGATGGGTTAGTAACTGAGGGGGGGATAAAATAAAGTTATTCATTTACAAGCGCAGTCAGTCGCGGGTTTGATGCGAGATATTTGTCTAGGCGGAGTTTAAATGAATCAACGGTGATGCAGTCTATAACGTTTCGGGTAAGCCCATTCCACAAGTTAACAACTCGATTGAAGAAGAAATTCTTAGATTCGTGTGAGTTAAAAGATTTACCAATAATTTTGCAACCGTTTCCCCGTGTGTAATTAGATTGGTCGATAGTGAAGTACTTACTACAGTTCATATTGTCGATGCCTTTGATGATTTTGAACACTTGAATTAAGTCACCTCTTAATCTGCGCTGGGTTAAAGGAAATAGATTTAATTCTCTAAGACGCTCTTCGTATGGTTTGTTCTTTAGGCTAGGTATCATTTTGGTAACTCTACGTTGAACTCGTTCTAGCTTGTTTATATCTTTTTGGTAAAGGGCACCAGGATTGAACGCAGTATTCCAGAAGAGGGCGGACTAAGGAATTATAAAGGGTTAGGATAACTTCTTTGGATTTATGCTCAAATGACCTGCCTATAAAGCCAATTATTTTGTTTGCCTTCTTAACAACTTCTGAACATTGTTTACTCGGTTTTAGGTTACTAGATATTGTTACTCCCAGATCGGTTTCTCTGTTTACATTCTTAAGCTGAGTGCCATTCATCGAATAGTTTGCTTTCTCATTTAGGTATCCGATATGTAGTACTTTACATTTATCTGCATTGAAACTCATTTGCCAAATTTGGGCCCAACATGACAATTTATCTAGATTGTGTTGCATATCGTCAACTTGTTCTTTTGAGAGTACGCTATTTGCAATTTTTGTATCGTCAGCAAATTTTGAGATTGTACAGGTGAGACCCTCATCTATGTCGTTGACGTAAATTAGAAAGAGAATTGGTCCTAGTACCGATCCCTAGGGTACCCCGCTACTTACATTGGTCCATTTAGATGCCTTACCGTTTATGACTACTCTTTGCTTTCTGTCGCTGAGCCAATTTTCTATCCATTTCAACACACCGTCTTGTATTCCATGCGCTTTTAGTTTTAGCAGTAAACGTTTGTGGGGAACTTTGTCAAAGGCCTTTTGAAAATCAAGGTATATAATATCTACAGCTTTACTCTCATCGTAGAGGTTGAGGATATCGTGGAAGAAGTCTAAGAGGTTTGTTAAACAGGAAAGTTTTTTACGAAAGCAGTGTTGAGTATCTTTAAGTATGTTATTTTCCTCTAAGTGATTTACGAGTCTGTCTCGTATGACCGTTTCTAGCATTTTACATACAACTGAGGTTAAGCTAATTGGACGATAGTTACTGGGTAGGGATTTGCTGCTTTTTTTTAGTATCGGTGTTACGTTGGCTAGCTTCCACTGATCGGGCATAGTTCCAGACTGCAAGGATTTATTGAATAGTAATGTCAGTGGTTTGGAGAGCTCATCCTTAGCTTCCTTTAGAACTCTAGGCGAGATTGTATCAGGTCCAGGCGTTTTATTTACCTTGAGTTTATCTAAACAATTCAATACTTCTCTCTCTGTAACGGTGATATTGCTTAGAACATCTGAATTATCAATCTGAATCGGCGATGGTGTAGGGATATCACTGAGGTCTTCTGTTGTAAAAACTGATGCAAAGAAGGTATTGAGGGCATTACTCATTTGTACTTCGTCTTTGGTGTATTCTCCATTTTCATCGACTAACGGTCCAACAGTTGAAGTAACTACTTTTTTCTTTCTGATATAACTATAGAATTATTTCGGGTTTCTTTTACTTTGATTCGCAATATGTAACTCTAAGGTCTTTTTACTTTGCTTAATTAACTTTTGGCTTTGCGTCGTAGCTCTACACATTTCAGCCGTTCTTCGTCATTTTGTGAGGATTTTTCTATCAATAGAAATTTTTTTAGAAAGCAGGCAGTTTGAAATATCTTTATTCCACCATTTGGGCTTATTATTATGGCCTGGACGCCGTATTTTTGATGGTATGCAGTCTTGCACTGCTTTTAGGTAAGTGGCTTCGAATAACTTCCAAGATGTATTTATGTCGTTATTGTGAATTAAAAAGCTCCAGTCAGTTTCTTTAAACATAGCTCTAAGTTTATGGAAGTTTGCTTTCTTGAAATTAGGGACTTTTTCGATGCTACTATTTGGTTCGTTACTAGTAAACTTTAAAGTGAAAGTTATCGTACGATGGTCGCTGTTACTGAATTCATCACCAACATTCAAATTCTCTATTAATTCTTCTTTTGTTGCAAGTACAATGTCAAGAACGTTATTACCACGGGTCGGCGTTCGAACAAATTGATAAAGCGAATTCTCTTGCAAGTTCGTATACAAGTCATGTCCGGAGTGTGAAGTAAGAGTATCGCCCCACTTGGTCACAGGTAAATTAAAGTCGCCAAAAATTACGGTATCTTGCGAGTTACTTACATCTGCAATTTGTTCGTAAATTTCTCGGTCAGTTTGCACTGATTGAGCTGGAGGTCTGTATATTAATGCAAGTATTATTTTTGTACCTTTATTATTCTTTATTAGCACAAAAGATGCGTCGACGTTCACAATTTGAGGTTTTGACAAGAGGGTAGGGTTAAGACTTTCTTTGATATAAAGTAAAACGCCACCTCCATTTCGATTTATTCGGCTTTTCTCAAACATTACATAACCGGGAAGTGAATACTCTGCTAAAAAGTCTCTATCTTCTGTATTGAGCCAAGATTCTGTTATGCCAATCACATCATAATTTTCTGTAAACACTAGCTCCTCTAAATCTGAAAATTTATTGCGTATGCTACGAGCGTTTGCATAGAAAACCTTTAAATTTGTTATTTTAGAACTCACAGAATGCTCTTTAATAATATTTTTGGTTCTTGTCGGATCTACATTTATGTTCATGGCTGTCCTCGGTCCTCGCTGTCTTCGGTCCTTATCGCTGGTGGTCCTCGGTTGCCTCTGTTTTTTTCTTGGTGTTGGATGATTTATGTCACTGCTGCTTCTTCTCGGATGGCGTTTTTTGATCCATGGCTGCGGATTGCTTCGTGTAGGAGACGACCCATGCGTGCTGAACCCACAGGGTTTAGATGAGTGCCATCCTTGCAGAACAGAGTAGGCTGGTTGTAGAAGTTGTCCCAGAGGTTGATGAATTCAACTTCTTCCCTCAGACACAAATATTTTAGTCGGCTATTTGTGCTGAATGCCTTGTCGTAGAATTTGTCAGGTGCGTCGATCTTATGATGATATTCCTTGACTTGTTTTTGTAGTGCTGGATTATCTTGCGATATTTCTCCATCAACTCTTCGGATCTGGTGCGCATGACGTCATTTGAACCAGCATGGATGACAAAAAGGGTATTTTCATTTGCATCCTTTGTGGTATCTTCGAAGGCTTCCACAATGTCGTCCAGTCCAGCTCCTGGGATGCAAAATCTTTTTCGTTGATTTGGGACTCTGTCGCAGAACTCTTCGACCAGTCCTCGTAGGATGGAATCCCCAACGAGCCTGGTCTCTTCTGGTTCGTCTTCCATCTCAACCAATATCTCAAATCTGTTTGACATTGTGACTGGTAGATGAGACCTTTTCTGCGTTGGCCGTGCACCGTTCCTCACTGGTGTAAATCCGGAAACCTGTGGTGGCGGGACTCTACGTACAGGTCGGGGAGAGGAGTGGTTAGAACGGGGGCGAGGGGTTGGTACTGTTCGTGCTAGCAGGCTTCTTGCACGAGGAGTGGGGGAGAGACTAAGGTGAACAGGGCGGCTGTCCTGGGTTGATGTCGGCTCAGGTTCGTCAGAAGCATCTGCTGCAGTGTCTACTGCAGGTGTTGGATTGTTGGCAGATGACGTTGGGGCGGTGGTGGATGCTGGAGTTGAAACAATTGGAGTTAGTGATACTCCAACGTTGAGTGTAACAAACTCTTGGAGTGATTCCAGCTTGCTGGTGAGGGCGTTGATCTTGTTGTGGGCTTCATCCAATTTTGCTGTCAAATCCTCTCGTGGCAGGCAGAGTCGGCAGACTTGTGGATCGGCAGGAGCAAACATGGAAGCACCAAACCTACCGGCGCAGTTCGTACAGGCACGAGGCATGGTGACGATCACTTTCTTCAGATCACTTCACTCACTTCACTCACTTAAAAACACTTCACTCCCTTCAGGTCGCTTCACTTACTTAAATAGGCCTAACCGAAAACAAAAATGTTGAAATACACACAAATAGGTTATCAGCGGTGATAGCCTAACCGAAAATTAAAACAAAACAAAATTAAATTTGAATACACAGTGATAGCCGAACTGAAAACAATTTTGTTTATTTAAACAGAAATAGGCCACCAGGGGTTATAGCCTATCCTAACCGAAAACCAAAATTATGAAATACCGGTACGCAGAAATAGGCCACCAGCGGTGATAGCCTAACTGAAAATTTAAAAATTGAAGTACGCAGAAATAGGCCACCAGGGATGATAGCCTAGACTAACCGAAAACAAAAATAACCGAAAACAAAAATTATGAAATACCGGTACGGTACGCAGAAATAGGCCACCAGCGGTGATAGCCTAACTGAAAATTTAAAAATTGAAGTACCGTACACAGAAAGAGGCCACCAGGGTTGATAGCCTAGACTAACCAAAAACAAAAAAGTACGAAATGTGCAGAAGTAGGCTACCAGGGGTGATAACCTACCTAAAAAAGCAAAACAAATATATATATATATATAATAGAATATGTGACTAAATATACAATTCACCAAATAGAGATTATATACAAATAAAGTGTTGTTACGTCCTGGGATATATAAACACTGGGCTCTTTCTATTGGACTAGGTATGCAGCAACAAGCAACAACGGAAAACGCTAGATCCCACCCTTATCTATAAACCCAGGCAACAAACCACCCTAAACCGTCAAGAGTCCTGCCTGGACAACAAGGTATCCTATGACTCGGTTACAGGGTGCACGCACTATAGACTGCTGATAGTCAAGCAGGCTATATAAAAGATCACACAATTAAGTTGACTTAAAGCTTCAAGGAAAAGATAGATAACAGAATTAAATTGCAGAAACAATTTAATAACAAACTAGAAGAAAGTACATTTAACGTTACGTTAATTAATACAACTAATCACCCCTGCGTGAAAGAAGTTGAAAGCAAACAGTCCTCAAAACATCGTACAGGTAGACAAGATGCAGGTTTCTAAACTGCATGCGGCTACTGTAGGATCTGATGCTTAGCAAAGAAAGTAAGTTACGGATTTAGAGAACTCTTAACTCATAAGCAGGAATAAATACTAGTGATAGGCCATACAGTGTATAATGGCATAGGTATAATTAAATAAAGGCAGCAACTCGCAACATAACCACATACAGGTGTGCTTCTCACTCTTAGTCAGGCAAGCCTGCTCGGACAGAGTCTCTAAGCCACACCCTGACTCACAATGCTCACAAAGACGGTAAACTGTGGCACAATAAAAAGCATACAGATATAATAAACCGCTAGCTGTTAATCTGCCAGGTGGCAGAGGTCTAGCCGGAAGGATATAGGCTTCGGATACTCGGGCTGAGCCACCTGCTCTAGCCTAGGGACGTTCCCAAGTCTGTGCGCCAAATTACTCTAATTGAAAGGGTGCTCTCTTGAGAGACTCAGATCCCAAGTATCTGACTCTCTCCTGGCGACCCTAAAACAAAGGCAAGACGTGCTAGCGCAGTGCTGAGTGGACTAGGCAAGGGCCCTCACACAACACAACACTAGACACACAGGCACACAGACAAGAAAATGCCCCCAGACTCCCACGGGTATCCTAGTTGTTGTTGTTGTTGTTCCCCAAGCTGCCTGGCCGAACAGCCCCAAGGCCCCGAGTAAGGCCAAGGCCATAACCGAGCGCCCCCCACAGAACCCTCCCTGCCAACCACAATAAAGCCTGGGTGACCAAAGCCACTCCATGGCCGGGAGCTGAGAGCGTGTGTAAATGCCCGGGAAACCAAAGCCCCACCCAGGGCCCTGTGCCCCTCAGCAATTATGAAGAGAAAGTTGAGGGGCAAAGGAATAATGTGACGCTTTAGCTTCCAATCTTGGTAAATTGGGAGGTCAATCCACGGAAGAGACGCCGTCACTTGAGATCTAGAAAATATATAAGTAAAAGGAACAGTCAGAGTAAGCTATGGGTATGGCAGAGATCGCTCAGGTCTCACTCTGATAGACCAGCCCATCGTCATATCCTAGTATCCTAGTAAAGTCGTGCAGGTCCACAGGACTTGCACCAGCAGACTTTACTTAAAGAATCGCAAAAAGCCTCCCCTCCGGTCTAGCCCCTGCTCACCTGCCACAAGAACACACTAGCAAGCATGAAACCACCAAATATGAGACAACAAAAAAGCTTCCTAGGTCTCATTAACAATTATATCTCTGCATAAGGCCCAAAATCCTATCAAGTTATCTGAGAGCTCGTCGTTAATACAATGATAGATATAAGGTCTATCAAGGGGATGGGGTAATTAAATAGATTGGTGAAGTAGTGGAAAGAAGGTATACAAAGTAAGAGAGAACGTTTCTAAGTGGGGTTGAGAGGGATAGATATCAAGGGGGTCCGAAGGGTACGACAGTGAGGTGAGCTCTGAGTCTTGAATCTGTCTGGACCCCACCCTAGGCATGCGAAATACATCCCATGCTTGGCAACACTCAACACCGTTTCCGGGTCAAAATCGTCTACCCCTTGCGTGAGTCGAAACTAAGCCTAACGTTGCGATTAATTGGCAACAATCAGGCTCGTCCCAAGCTAGTCTCTCTCCGCCCCGCACGAAGCAACGTCCCCCAGCCGGTCTCTCTCTCCCGCTCGTCTCCTCCCACTCTCACTAGACTTACATCTTATATATAATAATGAAACAATCAACTATCGAGAATAAAATATACTAAGGTGTGTTGGTTAAGAATAAGGGCAGCTTCAAGCTGTGAAACAACATAAGAATATCCCAGACATTAGTTACATTGTCGTAGGATATATACTAAGGAAAAGCCGGCCAGCCGGTTTCTAAACGGCTGGCCAGCCGACCCTCGCGCATGCCCGCACGTGGCTACTATGCAGGAGCGTCACAGTGTAACTGCACACAAGGGGTTAATATACTGTATCAACAGATGGCGCTGGTGTCACTGTAGGCTAGTCAAGCAGGATTATATTTAGATAAACAAAGTTATCAGTCAAAGGTTACTACAAGATCATGCAAGCAACAACTAAAATTACAGATATATATAGCTACAATAGGATACTGAATACGATAACTACTAGAGTTAATAAGAAAATACAAAGCTAGGTCGATTAGAGGTGCGCGTGCGTCGTCTTCTACAAGCTAGGATAACAAATGTAAACAACAATGTTTATCAGTCAGAAAAGCAATAAAATAACATGCACGGCAACTACAGAACTATGTGGAGGTTAAACAAGCACTTAACTACTGTTCATGCAATGAATAAAGGGAATTGGGATATGAAATACTCAAATTAGGATCGAGTTTTCTCAGTGGCGATGCGGAGCTGTTGGCGGTGCGAAAGCCGGCGAAAGATGTGGTTTTTACTCAAAGAGTGGCTTTACTCAGTTTCCCCTACTGATCAACATGGACGTGCTGCTCTGGATTTTGCAAATCTGTCAGGGTGTGAACAAATTGTTTTAGGTCCGACCCATGTCTCAGGCAATCGTTTAGACCTTGTCCTTACAGATGTGCCTGGAGTTATAGATGGCGACTTAGTTTCTCCTTTAGGCACCTCTGACCACTCTGCTCTGTCCATTAAACTCCAAACAGGCTTTGTTCTCCCAAATATTTCCTTCTCCCGCAAGGTATTCCTTAAATCCCATATAAATTGGCCAGGGATTACTCTAGATGTTGGTAATATTAATTGGCATAATATTTACCATGCCCCTTGCCCTGTTGAGGCTTTTAACAATGTCCTCCTCGATATAGGTAATAGGAGAGTCCCAAGTAAGATTATAAAGATCAGGCTGAGGGATAAAGCCTGGTTCAATGAAGACTGCAGGCAGGCACAGCAGGTAAAGCAGACTGCATTTCGTTCATGGACACGCTTTCGTACACGGCTTTGCTGGGAGAATTATGTTAGTTTGCGTTTGGATGCCTAGCGAATATATTCTTTAGCGGAAGCCGAGTACAACAACCATCTAAAAGCTATTCTGACTGGTGCAACTCAACCACACAAATGGTGGTCAGCTTTGAAATAGAGTTTGTTTGGTGTTGATAAATCTTTGCCACCACTGTGTAAACCGGATAGTTCGGTCACATTTGACCCCTGTGAGAAAGCAAAACTACTAGCTTCCGTTTTTGAGAGTAAGCAGAGTGCCTCTGAGGTTGCATTACTTTATTCTTGTTCTCCTGAACCTAAATTTACATCTTTTGCATTTAGATCTATTGAATTACAAACTCTCTTGAATGATTTGGATTATTTTGGGGGTACCGACCCTACTGGTGTTTTCCCTCTATTTTTTTGAAGGGATTAGCAAACTTTTGGCCCCTAAACTTGCTGTTATTTTTAGAATTTTAATCCGTCGTGGCATTTTCCCATTATGTTGGCATTCTGCTAACGTAACGCCTATTCCAAAAGGATCATCTCGCACTGTTCTCCCAGAAGAGTATAGACCTATATCCATTACTCCGGTTTTATCAAAGGTCTTTGAACGCCTATTGGTCAAGCGACTCATAGCTTTCACCAATAAATTTAATTTGTTGCCTCCAAACCAGTTAGGGTTTAGGAAGGGCTTAGGTACCTGTGATGCTCTTCTTGTCCTCACTCATGATCTCCAGGCTTCATTGGATGCTGGACATGAATCAAGAATAATATCTCTATATTTTAGTTCCGCTTTTGATCTAGTTAATCATAAGGCTCTATTTATTCAAACTCAGTTCCATGGGGATTATTGGTTCAGTTTTCAATATAATTTCTACGTTTTTAACTAACAGACAACAACGTGTGGTAGTTGATAGCAATTTTAGTTCTTTTAGCATTGTTAAATCTGGTGTACCTCAGGGTAGTGTACTGGGCCCTCTGCTTTTTATCCTTTTTACTAGTGATTTGTGGTGTGGAGTTTCCTCTAAAATGATTGCTTATGCAGATGATGCCTCATTATATGCACCCATTACTTCTCCTGCTGAGAGAAATTTTATCGCCAATACTCCGAAAGATGATATACAGTATTAAAAATTATTAGTTGGTGTGATCGTTGGGGTATGAAGCTGAACTCAGCAAAAACACATAGCCTTTTAATTAGTAGATCTAGGACACCTTTTCCTTTGCATCCTGAAATTATAATAAATGATTCTGTAATCAATCAATGTACCAAACTTAGGTTACTGGGTGTGACTCTTGATTCAAAACTTACTTTTGAGGCACACTTACGCTCAGTTGCCTCATCTATATCTCAGAAAGTTGGTCTACTACGTTAATGCAAAATGATTTATTCAAGTGATGCTATTGTTCGGAGCTGTGTTTACTCTTTTATTTTACCCTTCTTTGAGTACTGCTCTCCTGTGTGGCTCTCTGCCGTAGATTCTAATCTGAGGCTTCTGGATCGTGCTTTTAATCAGATAAAGTTTCTGTTGCCTGACCTGGATGTTAACCTTGAATATCGTCGCCTTGTTGGGTCTTTGACTCTATTTCCTAAGATATTTCTTAATGCTGATCATCCATTACATTCTAAAATTCCACCACCTTTTCGGCCTGTTCGTGTGACTAGCTATTCCTTGGAGTTAAATAATCAGGCTTTTGCTCATGTTCATTGTAACACGTCACAATATTCAAGATATTTTATTCCTTTAATCACAAAATTCTGGAATACTCTCCCTAATGAAGTAGTGAATGAGGAGAGCTCCCAGGTTTTCAAGACGAGGGTTAACGCCTTTTTAGTTAGCTAGTTATATCTTCCTGGCTATTTTTGCCCCCCACTGAGACCCTTCGGCGTATATAGTCTCCCCACAGCTCTTCGGTGGGGCTCACATGTATTATCTGATAATAATAATAATAATAATAATAATAATAATAATAATATACTATATATATATATATATATATATATATATATATATATATATATATTTATATGAACAAATATGCCAAACAACCCCCCTTAACTCGACCCGTATATTTGTTGGTAATATATGTTCATCCTATTTGCAATAATACTAAGTACTTATTTTACTCCATTTACCCACTTAACATGGCCTATTTCGCAAACTTCCTTTCCAAAGCCTGTTTACATCAAATGTCATACTAGCTCAACTCCCCTTATCTCAGTAAAGAGAGCTCCTAGCTTCCTCAGGTAACCGTTATCTACACAACAATCGCGTCATGGTGAGGGCTGCTCCTATCCAGAGTGAGGTTTGGCATCCTCTACCCAATCTTAGCCGTTTCTGTCTGTCTCTTTTACTGTACCACTTTTCCTTCTAGGTTCTGGCGAGCTTGCCCGATTGGGTGGCACTGCATGGGGGGCTGCGGACAGTGGGGGCATTGGCTCGGGGGTGCAAGCCCGTGGGCTGATGATCCCCTCCCTCGCTGGACTCTCAGGGACAGATCTCATTTCACCCTGGCCCCTACGGGAGCCCGAACATCTGAAGCGGATTTGGTTTACCAGACTCGTGATTGAACAGCCAGACTGGCTGGGGAAGTACAACAACAACAATCGTGTCACACTCTAATAAACACATCCCTAATCTCGACTATTTCCAATTAAGTCTTAGCTCTCACGGTATGTATGTGTCGCACGTAAAACGATATCACCACATATCACCACGCAGTCTCAGTGTATTCATTTTCCAGCTGATGGTATATTGAATCATTTAGCATCTGATATCTTGATTCTTACTGAAAAATTCATATGACACTGCTATGTCTGTGCATCATATTTTTGGCAAGCTTTCATAATAACAACATATTTGGCTACAAGATCATGGTAATAGTGTAGCAATCAGGATGGAGAGACAGCAACTTACAATCAGCTGGATAAAACAGAGTATGCAAGACTTCCTGTGATCCCAAGCTCCACACACCATACAGGATTGAGTTGCTTCCCACACCCTTCTTCCATATACTGCATGGCGAAATATATCACTTGCCTTCAGTGACAAAATTTACACCAATCATCATCACCTTTCTTTTACTCACAGTTTCTCTTAAAGGGGAAGGTAGTTTTTTTCTGGAACCTCTTCTCTCTCATGTTTAGCCCGATTAGTTTTGAAATTTTAAATTTTTGTAAATATCTAGAAGGATCAATAAGCAGGAGTGGAAGTATGGAAATGGAGGCAAAAAGAGAGAGTGTGTGAGGGAAGGAACGTTTTCGGAGCAATGGGAAGTATGTGGAAGACTAGAAATCTCGGAATGAAAGTAAAAAGTGCAATTTATCAAGGAATTGTTGTGCCAACAGTGATGTATGGGGCTGAGACATGGGCTCTGAAGAAAAAGGAGAGAATAAAGCTGGATGTGATGGAGATGAGCTGCTTGAGGAATATGTGTGGAGTTACCCGTAGAGACGGATTGAGGAATGAAGAGATATGTAGGAGAGTGGGGCAGCAGGAACATATGTCAGCCAGAGTGAACAGAAGGGTGCTGAGCTGGTATGGTCATGTTGAACGAATGGGAGATGAAAGGCTTACAAAGAGAATATATGAGTCAGATACAAGGGGAGATAGAAGGGCAGGAAGACCCCCATTGAGATGGAGAGACTGTGTAAGACAAGCTTTGGATGGTAGAGGAATGACTATAGATCAAGCAAAGGAAGTGGTAATAAACATGAATGAATGAAGAATGTTTGTGAATAGTTGAGTGAACACGTGGTCATTTGGGGGAAGGGGTCGGGCACAAGTTGGACTAGATAATAGTCCACCAGGCGCCTGGCCCGGGGAGATGATTAATATGAAGGGTGCGCCTGGAAGTGTGGTGGGCGGGCATGTGGCTTTGGCTCCGCTGCATGTCTGCCTGCCGAGATCGGAGCCTCTCCGGGTGGTCAGGGGCCGGGGAATGCTGGAGAGACCTTGGTGATCCTGGTATCTGGGTGTTCTCCTGGGTGACCTAGATGTGTGTGAATTTTGTGTTTTGTCTGTGTTTGTTCGTTGTTTTGTCTTGTGTTTTGTGTTTTCCTGTTCTTGCTCTGTCTTGAGTCGGCCACCCCAAAGAAAATACAAAAAAAATAAATAAATAAATAAAATCGAGGAAAATAAAAATAAAAAATAGGAAAAGTGGGGATTGGGCCTGAGCATATAGACAGATAGATAGATAGAAAATGTTCACCCAATTAGTTTGGCAAATTTAAGACCTTTCGACCCATTTTCCATGGCACTTTTGTGCCATTTAGGTGGTGATTTTTTGGGTAATCGGCCTTCAGCAGGGACATTTTTCTACCGATAAATATAATTATTTATCACAAAGGGGGGTTCTTGGGGGTGTTTTAAAAGATTGATGGATGTCTAGCACGGAAACTATAAATATATATATATATACCGGTATATATATATATATACAGTATATATACAGTATACTGAATTGAATACGACAGCATAATTAGTTATTGATTTTCTTGCTTATATTTTCTAATTTTCTTAATGCTTTTCTACCTTGTATGGAGTGTTCAAACACCAAACACCAAACACCAAACGATGACATAAACGTGTACAATAAGAACACACTTACCGATGCATATAAGAAAGACGAGAACATTATTAAAGGTATTATTGAGCGAAACTGTAAACCAGTAGGAGACGAGACCAAGATCCGACTCATCATTTATTATAAAAACACTCGTTCTTCCACCCTTGTTATGAAGAATAACCTTTCAACCAAACCTGATAAACTCAAGTGTACTAACGTAGTATATAAATACCAATGTACCATCGGGGACTGTGAGCCCCCAAATATATGCTACACGTCACACTACCAACACACTAAGCCGGCGACTTACTCTTCAACTGCAGGAAGGAGGCATAAAACAACATCATCAACAGTATCACCATGCAAGTATAACTCGAGACCTCATCGCAAATAACACAAGTATCATTGCCCGAGAAAGTGACCGTAGAAGACTTCAAATACTCGAAGCAGTGAATATACGCGAACATACACCAGTGATAAACACTCAAGCCAACATGAACACCAATCAAACTATATGACGGTCCTCGTACTAGCTCGAGACTATCTAATAACCAAATAATTCCTGTGACTCAAGGAGTTCGAACACCGACACTGACGCAAGATACGGACGCCACGCCTCCACAACAACTCAGACGCTCTGTACGGCTGAGGAACCCGAGGCGTGACGATCTCTTTCAGCTGTAATAATTATTTTCAATTATTACTTTCTATATTGTGTTGTTTAAATGATTAGACAGTGCTTTTATCGCAATTTTAATTTTATGTGAATACAATGTGTAAATTTAAATTATTAATATATTGTATAATTTCTTTTAGAGCCTGAAGATGCCGCGATGATGGTGAAACGTTGCAATTTAACAAATGTAAACTAAGAAAAATATATATTAAATGGCAAATTTTGGACAATTGGTGTTTGAACACTCCATACAAGGTAGAAAAGCATTAAGAAAATTTGAAAATATATGCAAGAAAATCAATAAATGTAATTATGATGTATTCAATTCAGTATGTGTTAAAGAAAATCTGCTTCCTAAATTTATATATATATATATATATTATATACAGTATATATATATATATATTGTTACGATCCAGGTTCTCAAAGACACAGGGCTCTTCAACATTGGACTAGATAATGGCAAAATGCAACAACGGTAACACTAGATCCAACCCCTGCCTTAAACACTGGAAAACAAAACACCATTACCGCCCTGAGTCGTGCCTGGACAACGAGGTATCCTATGACTCGGTAACTGGTGCACACACACTAGGCTGACGCTCGATGAAACAGCCTATTCTCAAACAGTAAAAGATTACTCGTTTAGGTTACACAAAGAAAAGATAAGTAACGTGATTAATTAACGTTACGGTAGATACTCAAATAACTGGCACTCCTGTATTAAAGAAAGTGCAATGCTAGTCCTGCAACATCAACTGGAAACTTCTGAAATAAGTCTGATGCTGGGAAGATGTTCGTAAAGAATCTTGAACAATTATAATGCAGAATACGGGTCACAATAAATACTAGGACATATAGTAATAATAGGCAGGCGAATAATAAAGACTGCGCAAAGGTAGTAATGCTCGACAACTAAAGAAATGCTTCGTGACACAACGCAACAGCCTACTTGGGTTGTGCAACTCAACAACAACCTCGGCTCAAAAGTGCAGTGAATAATAATGTTGCATACATATAATAATGGGGGCTTATCTCTAACCAGTGTCTGCTCAGTTAATAAAGTCTAGCTGGGGTATCAAGGCAGGGCAACAATGGGTGAGCATGCGGCTCGTAGCCTAACGTTGTCCGAAGGTGGTATAATGAAGATTACGTTATATGACGGGGATGCTCTCTTGATAAATCTAGGTCTCTAGTACCTAGTTCTATCCTGGCGATCCCTCAGAAGTCAACACAAAGAGGCAGCACTATGTTGTGAGGGATAGGCTATGGCCACACCACAGCGCTGTGCTCGCAAAGTAAACCCACCCGAAGACAACTTAGGCTCCCACAGTACCTGTCGATGTCGTGCAGGGCTTAGCTAACACTGCACACATCGGAGACAACGACACAGTAACCTTACCCCCAGTCTAGCTTTAGATAACCAAGCAGAATCACTCAACACCTTGCCAGGGAGACATATACCGGTCTACAACCTTCCCGAGAGAGGACACACACGGAAAAGTCCGTCTCTCCAACCTCAATAAAGCCTAATACCTCCTTAACCTAATACATGGAAATATCTGAGAGCTTCGCGTACAATACGACTGGTCGACGGTGAACGTCTATGCTGAAACCAGAAGGGATGTTGAGTTTAATAAAGATTAGAGAATGAGAAAGGAGAAGTCGAGAGAGAGAAATAGTATGCAAAGTGGCGAGTATGGGGGACAGAATTGAAAAGGATCTAGGCGGTACGCATGTCAGGCAAGCTCTGAGCTGGTAAAAAACACGAGGCCGCGATGGGCAGGACTAGTTGACCACCCGGCCGCCAACGCCGTCAGTGCCCAAGCGAGCCGCGTGATAGCTCACCCCGCTGCCAGGTGTACCCCCTCACCCTCTCTCGCTCGCCTCCCACACAAGCAACATTTATATTATAGCGAATATAATATATAAGGCGCGGTCACAGACCAAAACAAAGACCATTTCTAGACTGTCTGTGGCAACACGACACTAATAACATAAAGCAGATCATTCTAGGACAACTGTAGCCCATCCCCCCATCCTGGCGAGCGCTAGCGAGCTGCAATGCCCCACGCAACCATTCTGTTAACGCCGGGAGGCGTCACACCCCCCCCAAGATATGGGACACTCAACCATGGGCCCATATCTGAACAGACAGAATGTCGCTAGAATCTGCCACTCCTAACCACTCTGCCACTCATGGAATGCAAGCTCAGTCTCCTCAAAAAAAAAAATACAACATTTATATATATATATAAAAACAAATCTTATCACCCTTCCCAAACATAATACATTAATTCATAACATTGTGCTCCCAGAGCGAGCTTTAAGAAGCACAGCCTACTGAGGGAAATTCATTTGCACTCAGTACTCAGCTACAATATTATCTTAAAATTAATTATTAAAAAGAAAGTTTTTATTTAATTTTTGATATTTTATTTTAATGTTGTTTTTGGCGGCTACTATAGATGTAGCCTAATTTTTTTTTTTTTCTAATCAAAGCCAACAACTCCTGCCCTGCGACCCTACGCTGATGCTACACACGCGAGCCAACAAGCACCAGCGCAAAAATACACCGCGAGCCAAGACAGGAGGCTATACCAACATACTGTGGTAGCCTACCCCGGATCTTCCACCCGCGACAAACAGTCCGCAATCACATTCTCACAACCGGCAATATGGCGAATGTCTAAGTTGTACTCTTGCAACATGAGCGACCATCTGGTCAGCCTCATATTCCGGTTGTGGAATTGATGGAGGAATTTAAGTGGGTGGTGGTCGGTATACACTACCACGACTGGCCCATAGGCAGGAACATAGACCTCAAAGTGTCTGAGCGCTAACACGATTGCCAACAGTTCCTTTTCAACAACCGAATAGTTTTTCTGTGCTGAATTAAATTTCTTTGAAAAGAAACTGACTGGATGCTCAAGACCTTCCTCGTCTGTCTGCAAAAGTACGCCACCAGCCCCTACTCCGCTGGCATCAGTCGCCAACTGAAATGGTCGTTCAAAGTCCGGGGCCCTGAGGATAGGGTGAGTGCATAAAAGGTGTTTAACTACTCGAAACGCCTGCTCACACTCAGGTGCCCAGCGGAACTTTTTATCTTTGGCTAGTAGATCTGTCAAAGGAGCTAACACAGTAGAATAGCCTCTTATAAAGCGGCGGTAATACCCAATCATGCCCAAAAATCTCATGATCTGCCGCTTGGTGGTCGGCCTGGGGAACAAGTCGATAGCCTGTATCTTCTGTTGGGGCGGGCTCACCTGCCCTAATCCAACCACAAACCCCAGATACTGCACCGTGGCTTGCACAAAGTCACACTTGCCCAGATTAACCACCAAGCCTGCTTTACTAAGTTGACTAAATAAGGCTTCTATGTGCTCACAGTGACTTTGGAAATCGTTGTCATAAATGATCACGTCATCAAGGTAGACAGTACAGTTTGGGATGTCTGCTACGATGTCGTTCATTAAGCTCTGGAAAGTGGCCGGTGCATTTTTCAGACCATATGGCATCACGTTGCAACGGTAAGTACTGCCATCCACCACAAACCCGCACACCTCTTTAGCCCGCTCAGACAGTGGTACTTGCCAGTAGCCTTTGACGAGGTCTACCTTGGTCAAGTACCTTGCTTTCCCGATCTTATCCACACTGTCATCCACCCGGGGAAGAGGATATGCATTGGTGGGGGTCAACCCGTTCAACCGCCTAAAGTCAATGCAGAACCGAACTTTTCCATCAGGTTTGGGCTGCAGAGTGACAGGAGAAGTCCACCGTACTGCCCCCTCCTCGATCAAGCCTCTCGCCAGCATATACTCCAGCTCATCCCTGAGCGCTGGGAGTTTAATGGGTGGCACCCGATAAGGTATCGACTTGAAGGGGCGGTGCTCTCCTACATCGACGTCATGCACTGCTTGAGTAGTGAGGCCTGGGTGCTCGGCAAATACAGTGGGGTATGAATCGAACAGGCGCTGCACTGCCACCTGCTGTTCCTCCGGCAGGTGCGCCAGAGCATCATGCGCACATTGGCTCGAATTCCCCGCCCACTGATCAGCCGAGACATGACAATCCCAGTTATCATCCACCTGATCATTGCTGCCCCCCTCTCCTTCTCCACCATGACCGCAGCAGGTCAACACAGGGACCGCTAGTGACTCAGGTGGGCGCCTCACATACTCCTTCAACAAATTAATGTGGCATAGTTGGTTACGCTTCTTCCGGTCTGGAGTGGCAACGAGGTAATCTAGATCGGAGATCTTTGACACCACCCGATAAGGCCCAGCGTACTTGGCAGCCAGAGGATGACCTGCCAAAGGCAACAGGACCAACACCTCTTGACCTACCTGAAACTCCCGGAGTTTCGCCTTAGTATCGTACCTGTCCTTCATACGGGCCTGCGAACTCACCAAATTACGCCCGGCCAGCTCCAGACTTCTAAGCATTCTCTCTCTGCTCTCGAGGACGTATCTCAACATAGAACATGGCTTAGCGGTACCCTCCGAAATCTCCTTCACCATGTGGAGAGGGCCCCTCACCTGATGCCCGAAAACAAGCTCATTCGGACTGAAACCGAGACTCTCTCCAGGTACTTCTCTTGCCGCGAACAAAACATACGGCAGACCAAGGTCCCAATCCTTTCCGTTCTCTGCGCAATAACATCGAAGCAGGTAGTAGGGGTAGGCAGCCCCGCCCAGGGAAGTACTACCGCCAAGGTTTCGGGAGACTCAGGGAATAGCCTGAATTCCATTTTCTCTCCCAGGCCTTGGTAGCTGGATACATATCTTTCTGCCTCACACATCAGGGGTATCAGGAAAACCCTCTTTATATAACATACACATCCAACTTCACGACATTGCCCTACATCGCTATCCTCTATCCATAAAATACTACTCTTCCCACTACATATCATACATGTAACACCATACACTTACCTTATAAATATGGCAGTACAATTGTTAAGAGCAAACCTGGTGGTCCCTCGGATATCCACCCCCGGCAGGGTTGGGTTATTGACACAGGGCCCTCCCGGTCGTCATCATGCGACTGTGTCAAGAGCATTGCAACGTCCCAAAGCTGCTTGTCAGTACAGCTATTTCTTTAGTAATATAAGGGGACTTCACTCTAACATCAATTCTGTACACCAATTTCTTCAAGCAGAATCCCCTACTCTCCTTTTTTTGACAGAGACTCAAGTAACATCCACATCTGACACATCTAGATTTAATTTTCCAGGTTATCAACTGCTCCAAAATTTCAGACCTAAAGGTGGTGTATGTTGCTTCGCAAAATCTGAAATTGCCCTGGAGGAGGTTACTAGTTTCAATTGTCCCTATTTTGATTATTCTATATACAAATTAATTTCTGCTGGTAAATTTAAATACATATGTTGCATCTACCGTTCCCCAAATACTCCTCCAGAGCAAAGTCTTTTTGATTCTCTGTCCTCACAACTCAGTGTCCTCAACTTAAATGCTTCTTCTGAAATCACTGTGTTGGGTGATTTTAATGTCCATAATGTTGAATGGCTCACTCATTCAGCCAGGACTGATGATGCTGGTCTTGAATGTGAGCTATTTGCAGACTCATTTAATCTCATTCAACTAGTCAACCAACCCACCCGTGTACCAGATAATCCTAATCATAATTCCCACCTACTGGACTTATTTTTAACAACCAATTCAGAAAATTATGATGTTACAGTGAGGTCCCCACTTGGATCTTCTGATCACTGTCTGATACAGGCCACCTGTCTATCACCTACCACACCTTCCCACTCTGAACCTGTTTTGGTGACTAAATGGCATTACGATAGGGCAGACTGGGAGGGTCTTCAAGGTTTCTTTATTGATATTCCCTGGACCTCTTTCTTTTCTAATGATGCACACTCTACCTTGAGCCACATACAAGATTTTGTAAAAATTGGAATGGAAACTTTTATTCCTCATCAAAAGTACAGTAAAAGATCTAATTCACCTAAATGGTTTGACCATAATTGTGCTAGAGTAACTGAACAAAAAGCAATAGCCTACAATGCATACACAAGATCAAAAACACATGAAGCCTTTAATTACTTTAGAAACATCAGAAATCATGCCAAAACTGTATTAAACCTAACTAAATCAAACTTTCTCCATAAGCAGGCAAATAAACTTCTAAATAATCCAAATGATAACAAAATATTTTGGTCTACTCTTAACTCATTCAAATCCAACTTCACTACTGCTTCATCCATTCCACCATTAAAATCTCCGACTGGCAATCTTGTAAGTGACCCACGAGGTAAAGCTAACCTTCTTGCAGATATTTTCTCCACCAACTCAACCTTAGATGAAATAAATCAAGATGTCCCTGTACTTAATTTTAATTCACCTGAAATTCCCTCACTTAAGATCCACACCAGACATGTCAAAACTATTTTGCAGAATCTCTCAGTAGATAAGGCTCCTGGTCCAGATGAAATTCCTCCAATAGTACTTAAGAATTGCTCCTTGGTGCTCGCTCCTGTATTGGCAAAAATTTTCCGTCTGTGTACTCATACCTCATGCTTCCCAGTACCCTGGAAAGAAGCAAACATCCATCCAGTTCCTAAAAAAGGTGCCTCTTCAGATCCATCAAACTACAGACCAATAGCTATAACTTCCACTCTTGGCAAAGTTTTTGAAATTATATTAAATAATCACATAATTAAGCATCTGGAGAATAATAAATTAATCAGTGATAGGCAATATGGTTTTAGACGATGTCGATCAACTGCAGACATTCTTTGCCTTCTTACGCATCAAATCAACCAAGCTACAGACCAACATGGTGAAACACATACAATAGCACTGGATATATCTAAGGCATTTGATAGAGTCTGGCATCAATCCTTATTGTCGAAGATGTCACACTACGGCCTTGCATCATTAGTTCCACTAATTTCTTCTTATCTTCATAACAGAAAAATACGTGTAATGGTAGATGGCCTTTATTCTCAATTTCACTCAATAAATGCTGGTGTTCCCCAGGGATCAGTTTTGGCCCCAACTCTGTTCCTCATTCATATCAATGATCTCATATCTACCACTCATAATCCAATACATTCCTACGCAGATGACTCAACACTCCACAGTTCCTTCACATTTACCAATTCTTTCACCCAACCCGATCTTATAAATTCAAAAATAAACACTGCAATTTCTCTGAACCAGGACCTTTCTAGAATTAATGAATGGGGACAAGAGAATCTAGTTTCCTTTAATGCACAGAAAACCAAGTACATTCAATTTTCTAACCGACAGAATCTCACTGACTCCCATATATTTTTAATGATGTAAATATTCCCACTTCCCCTAGTATTGACATTCTCGGTGTAACATTAACTACTAACTTGAGCTGGACACATTATGTTAGAAGCATTGCTAAGAATGCCTCTAAAAAACTGGGACTCCTGTACAGAGTTCGAGAATTCTTCACTGACGAGCAGTTGGCCGTAATATATAAAAGTCATGTGCGCTCTCAGATGGATTACTGTTCACCTCTGTGGGGTGGAAGTGGAGTGGTTGCATTGAGGCAGTTGGACAAAATTCAAAATAAAGCTATTAGATTAATCAATAACCCTGCAATCACACAGGACCTTCCTACATTAGCCATACGAAGAAACGTTGCATCCCTTGCATTATTCTACAGATATTTTCACAGCAATTGTTCCGAGGAACTTGCTTCAATTGTGCCGCCTCTCCACATCTTTCCCCGTAGAACTAGGGCAGCTGAGAGCGCCCATGAATTTACACTTTCTCCTCCACAATGCAGAACTTCTGCTTATCAGAATTCATTTATCCCCAGAGCTACTACTCTTTGGAATTCACTTCCCTCGAATTGCTTTCCACAAACTTACAATCAACAAATGTTTAAATCCAGTTGTTACAAACATTTTATGAATGGAGGATGCCTTTAGGCACATGGACCTTTTTGTTTTATCTGTGTTTTTCCTTCCTCCGTTCATTGTCTCTTAAAAAAAAAAAAAAAAAAAAAGCATGCTTTTCAGCGTGGCGTGCCACCTCTCCAACACCCCTTGACTCTCCGGGTGATACGCAGAAGAGACGACAGTGCTGATGCCATGCTGAATCATAGTTTGTTTGAACAGATTAGAGGTAAAATTAGAACCTTGGTCCGATTGCACCTCTTGCGGGTAACCATACCGCGAGCAATACAAGAGCAGGTTCCGGACAACAGTTTTCGCCGTGCCATTTCTCATTGGATATGCATCAGGATAACGAGTGGCCACATCCATGATAGTTAATAGAAATGTATTACCGGCACTAGTAGGGGTTAGGGGTCCGACCATATCAATGATGACCTTACTGAAGGGCGGTCCACTGACAGGAATGGGGTGCAACGGGGCTCTCGGAATTGTTTGGTTAGGTTTTCCAACCCTCTGGCACGTATGACACCTTGCTATCCAGGTTACCACCTGCCCCTTCAACCCCGGCCACCAAAATAATTTTTCTAAAGCCCCCACCGTTTTTCTCACCCCTAGATGTCCTGCCAGTGGTATGTCATGCGCCAACCTCAGTAGGCTATCCCTGCACTCCCGTGGCACCACCAACTGGTCCACTACTCCGGACCCCTCTTGCCAACTACGTTTAGGGTCTTGAAAACACCTATAGAGGATGCCTTCGAAATAAAAAAAATCTCCTGGCTGTGCATCACCGTCCTCGTCGAGCTCTACAGCTCCATTAGCACACGTTTGGAGCTCAGGGTCCTCTAGTTGCAACCGACGTATATCTGAGGGTGCCAAGCGATCTAACTGCTCCCGGAGCAATGCATGACCTTCCCCGATACTGGGCTGCTCCCTCTGTCTCTCTCGATGTACATAACGTTGCTGTCGTGGAGACTCGTCATGCCCAGCCTCGTCACTCTAGATGACAGGCCCAGGGGCTACTCCAGAATTAAGTAATGGTGCTAATACTGAATCACCCAGGAGAGCCGCCGAGTCAAAACTCTTAAAACCAACTCCAGCTTTAGCCTCCTCCTGTTGATCGTTCCTCCGCTGGTCTGAAGACGGAGGACTAGGCTGTGACACTTTAGCTGCCCGAGCTCGGGTGACAACACACGCCATGGGTTGTGTCTGGCACCGCTCGACCCACTCTTGCTCTTCCCTACTCACGTCGGCCGGCCTCTCGGCAACGACTAAGGGTAGAACCTCAGAAGCGGGCATTGCAAAGTCGTTGCCGAGAAGAAGGTCGACGCCCTCCACTGGCAGTTTCTCCACAATCCCGACATCCAATTCACGTGCCACACCATCCACCTCCAACTCCAACCGCACCAGCGGGTATGACCGAGTTGCATTAATACCCTGCACCACCACCACCCGAGCCGTGTTTATAGGGTAGCCAGTCAAGTTTTTCATCAGAGTCTGGGAAGCACCTGTATCACGCAAGACCTCTACTCCATGCTTGCGCCCCGCCCACATCACGCAACCCCGCCCACTATGGTTGCAAAAAACATCCTGAGCAGGGTTCGAGCCTCCCAGGTGCTTCTGCATTGGCTGTGCCTCAGCCTCTGACGAACTGCCCCGGGCAAACTCAGATGACTTCGGAGACACACCAATGTTGCAGGCCAAAGACACAGCTGCTGTAGGTGGTTTGCTAGGACAGACTCTTGCAAAATGCCCCTTTTTATGACAATGATAACACTCCAACTCCCATTTGGGCTTCCCTTGGTACTGGGAAGGGCCCGGCCCCTTCTTAAATGGGACGGTGCTAGTCTTGTGGTCAGTCTTGGTATCATGGCTCTTGTACTTGTTTGCATAAGGTATATCACTAACTCGGGGGGGTGGGGCATCACGCCCCTTGTTACCTGCCTCACTACGCTGGGCAGACCCGCACCCACGAATTAGTGATAGCCGGAGGTCAGCCATCTCAGCTGCCTCCTGTAGAGTTTTTGGTTGCTTTTCTTTAAGGTTTAACGTCAGGTCGCCGCCCGTGCATTTGAAAAACTGCTCTAAAAGCACCAACTGTTTAATGTCGTCAAACGTAGTAGCTTTCTCCGACCTCAGCCAATTCCCAAAAGCATCGGACACCTCCCGGGCATGCTCCAAAAAGGTGCTCTCCCGACCCTTGGTAACACCCGGAACTTCAACCTGTACGTCTCTGGTTGTAGTTCGTATGCTCTCAGGACAGCCTCCTTGAGTTCCTCATAGATAATACAAGACTCTATAGGCAACGCATCGTAGGCTATAAGACCCTTGCCTATTAATCTAGAGGATACAAGTGCTGCCCATTTATTCTCTGGCCACTGGTGTTCCTGGCACTTCTTCTCAAAGCGTGTGAAAAATTCTGTTACACCACTCTCATCAAACACCGGAACCAGTTTCAATAAGTGCGAGAGAGACTGCTCATGACCACGGTTACCAGCCCCAAGTCGCTGTCCCGTTGCCTCTACTCGCGACTTCTCTACGTCCATGTCGGCACAGTACCTAGTCGACTCAGCTTGAATTTTTGCTAGCTCTATGTGCTCATGACTGATAGTTTTTCTCTCTTCTATCTTGGCTAATTCTATTTGCTGCTGGAGCTCACCTGCCCTTTGTTGCTGGTGAAGCTGAAGCTCAGATACCCTGATAGCCTTTCTCTCTTCGATCTTAGCTAATTCGAGCTGATACAATAATTCTGGAGTTAACCCTGGAGGAGGTGAAGGTGCTACAATGTTTGAAATTACCGGTGGTCCCCCCAGGGGCAACCCACCCTGCCAGTCACCACCCAACTGTGGAAGCGTACCCGGGGTCGGCAAACTACTGGGATGGCTGGGAGTCGAGTGTAGGGGAAGCATGGCCGAAGGGCTCTGAGCACTCAACCCATCTCGCTCACCAGTCACCCTGCCCAGTACACACGTTATCAAGTTATCCTTGGTCATGCTGCTAGTAACCGCATGACCGATAGCTGTGGCCAGGCATTGAAGACCGTACCGATCCATACCCTCCAACCGCTCGGCAGTAACAGGCCATTGCAAAAATATCCTAGCATCCTCCTCACAGTTCACCCGATTAACCCTTTCATCATGCTGCTGTTCCTCAGTTTCGACATTACGTACTGTGTCTCCATTCTCCTCTGACCAGGTATAAGACATGATGCTCACAAAAATTTCTCACCACAATATTCAGGAAAGAAGTACCCCAAACTCTTATGTAGCACTATTCACTTGCCAAAAATGTCTGAAGACTCTCAAGTGCTATACTACTTTGCCAACACAAAATTAACGTGCCCACTATATTCCTCAATAAACACAAATGACCACAACAATCCTGCAATTATCTCTTAGTTCACAAGATCCTGAGCTAGGTCGCCATTTGTTACGATCCAGGTTCTCAAAGACACAGGGCTCTTCAACATTGGACTAGATAATGGCAAAATGCAACAACGGTAACACTAGATCCAACCCCTGCCTTAAACACTGGAAAACAAAACACCATTACCGCCCTGAGTCGTGCCTGGACAACGAGGTATCCTATGACTCGGTAACTGGTGCACACACACTAGGCTGACGCTCGATGAAACAGCCTATTCTCAAACAGTAAAAGATTACTCGTTTAGGTTACACAAAGAAAAGATAAGTAACGTGATTAATTAACGTTACGGTAGATACTCAAATAACTGGCACTCCTGTATTAAAGAAAGTGCAATGCTAGTCCTGCAACATCAACTGGAAACTTCTGAAATAAGTCTGATGCTGGGAAGATGTTCGTAAAGAATCTTGAACAATTATAATGCAGAATACGGGTCACAATAAATACTAGGACATATAGTAATAATAGGCAGGCGAATAATAAAGACTGCGCAAAGGTAGTAATGCTCGACAACTAAAGAAATGCTTCGTGACACAACGCAACAGCCTACTAGGGTTGTGCAACTCAACAACAACCTCGGCTCAAAAGTGCAGTGAATAATAATGTTGCATACATATAATAATGGGGGCTTATCTCTAACCAGTGTCTGCTCAGTTAATAAAGTCTAGCTGGGGTATCAAGGCAGGGCAACAATGGGTGAGCATGCGGCTCGTAGCCTAACGTTGTCCGAAGGTGGTATAATGAAGATTACGTTATATGACAGGGATGCTCTCTTGATAAATCTAGGTCTCTAGTACCTAGTTCTATCCTGGCGATCCCTCAGAAGTCAACACAAAGAGGCAGCACTATGTTGTGAGGGATAGGCTATGGCCCTCTCACACCACAGCGCTGTGCTCACAAAGTAAACCCACCCGAAGACAACTTAGGCTCGCACAGTACCTGTCGATGTCGTGCAGGGCTTAGCTAACACTGCACACATCGGAGACAACGACACAGTAACCTTACCCCCAGTCTAGCTTTAGATAACCAAGCAGAATCACTCAACACCTTGCCAGGGAGACATATACCGGTCTACAACCTTCCCGAGAGAGGACACACACGGAAAAGTCCGTCTCTCCAACCTCAATAAAGCCTAATACCTCCTTAACCTAATACATGGAAATATCTGAGAGCTTCGCGTACAATACGACTGGTCGACGGTGAACGTCTATGCTGAAACCAGAAGGGATGTTGAGTTTAATAAAGATTAGAGAATGAGAAAGGAGAAGTCGAGAGAGAGAAATAGTATGCAAAGTGGCGAGTATGGGGGACAGAATTGAAAAGGATCTAGGCGGTACGCGTGTCAGGCAAGCTCTGAGCTGGTAAAAAACATGAGGCCGCGATGGGCAGGGACTAGTTGACCACCTGGCCGCCAACGCCGTCAGCGCCCAAGCGAGCCGCGTGATAGCTCACCCCGCTGCCAGGTGTACCCCCTCACCCTCTCTCGCTCGCCTCCCACACAAGCAACATTTATATTATAGCGAATATAAAATATAAGGCGCGGTCACAGACCAAAACAAAGACCATTTCTAGACTGTCTGTGGCAACACGATACTAATAACATAAAGCAGATCATTCTAGGACAACTGTAGCCCATCCTGGCGAGCGCTAGCGAGCTGCAATGCCCCACGCAACCATTCTGTTAACGCCGGGAGGCGTCACAATATATATATATATATATATATATATATATTGTTATAATATATAAGAAGCACTCGACGTGCATAACGAATTATATATACAACCCTATATATGCAATTCATATGATCACCAACTTACCAATTAACTTACAACTAGCCTAACTATTGAAATCTATGACATTATTGAATATATGTGGTACTTCAAGGATTCGAACCTAGGATACTCTTCTCACACCGAATTTAACTCGGAAGATACTCATAGTTTGGGTGCAGGTCAACCAGAGGTTTGCCCACGTGCTGCCTAATGAAACTTGACAAAATCCCATGTACAATTTCTATACGAATTGTTTATATTCCTGACGTATATTTACGTTGCTGGCACAGGCTTGCGTTCCACAGGCTAAACATATACCCATCAATGGCAGACAAAAGGGGAACTTATAAATACATATTTTCTAGTATTTTTGTTCTGTTTCTTTTAATTCCTGATTCTAATACTGCATGTGTGCATTTACAGGGTGATTCAAACAGCGTGTTCATACTTTTAATGACATGCTTGTTAGATTTTTTTTTTTTTTTTTTTTTTTTTAAAGAGACAATGAACGGAGGAAGGAAAAACACAGATAAAACAAAAAGGTCCATGTGCCTAAAGGCATCCTCCATTCATAAAATGTTTGTAACAACTGGATTTAAACATTTGTAGATTGTAAGTTTGTGGAAAGCAATTCGAGGGAAGTGAATTCCAAAGAGTAGTAGCTCTGGGGATAAATGAATTCTGATAAGCAGAAGTTCTGCATTGTGGAGGAGAAAGTGTAAATTCATGGGCGCTCTCAGCTGCCCTAGTTCTACGGGGAAAGATGTGGAGAGGAGGCACAATTGAAGCAAGTTCCTCGGAACAATTGCTGTGAAAATATCTGTAGAATAATGCAAGGGATGCAACGTTTCTTCGTATGGATAATGTAGGAAGGTCCTGTGTGATTGCAGGGTTATTGATTAATCTAATAGCTTTATTTTGAATTTTGTCCAACTGCCTCAATGCAACCACTCCACTTCCACCCCACAGAGGTGAACAGTAATCCATCTGAGAACGCACATGACTTTTATATATCACGGCCAATTGCTCGTCAGTGAAGAATTCTAGAACTCTGTACAGGAGTCCCAGTTTTTTAGAGGCATTCTTAGCAATGCTTCTAACATAATGTGTCCAGCTCAAGTTAGTAGTTAATGTTACACCGAGAATGTCAATACTAGGGGAAGTGGGAATATTTACATCATTAACAAATATATGGGAGTCAGTGAGATTCTGTCGGTTAGAAAATTGAATGTATTTGGTTTTCTGTGCATTAAAGGAAACTAGATTCTTTTGTCCCCATCCATTAATTCTAGAAAGTTCCTGGTTCAGAGAAATTGCAGTGTTTATTTTTGAATTTATAAGATCGGGTTGGGTGAAAGAATTGGTAAATGTGAAGGAACTGTGGAGTGTTGAGTCATCTGCGTAGGAATGTATTGGATTATGAGTGGTAGATATGAGATCATTGATATGAATGAGGAACAGAATTGGGGCCAAAATTGATCAATGGGGAACACCAGCATTTATTGAGTGAAATTGAGAATAAAGGCCATCTACCATTACACGTATTTTTCTGTTATGAAGATAAGAAGAAATTAGTGGAACTAATGATGCAAGGCCGTAGTGTGACATCTTCGACAATAAGGATTGATGCCAGACTCAATCAAATGCCTTTGATATATCCAGTGCTATTGTATGTGTTTCACCATGTTGGTCTGTAGCTTGGTTGATTTGATGCGTAAGAAGGCAAAGCATGTCTGCAGTTGATCGACATCGTCTAAAACCATATTGCCTATCACTGATTAATTTATTATTCTCAAGATGCTTAATTATGTGATTATTTAATATAATTTCAAAGACTTTACCAAGAGTGGAAGTTATAGCTATTGGTCTGTAGTTTGATGGATCTGAAGAGGCACCTTTTTTAGTAACTGGATGGATGTTTGCTTCTTTCCAGGGTACTGGGAAGCATGAGGTATGAGTACACAGACGGAAATGTTTTGCCAATACAGGAGCGAGCACCAAGGAGCAATTCTTAAGTACTATTGGAGGAATTTCATCTGGACCAGGAGCCTTATCTACTGAGAGATTCTTCAAAATAGTTTTGACATGTCTGGTGTGGATCTTAAGTGAGGGAATTTCAGGCGAATTAAAATTAAGTACAGGGACATCTTTATTTATTTCATCTAAGGTTGAGTTGGTGGAGAAAATATCCGCAAGAAGGTTAGCTTTACCTCGTGGGTCACTTACAAGATTGCCAGTCGGAGATTTTAATGGTGGAATGGATGAAGCAGTAGTGAAGTTGGATTTAAATGAGTTAAGAGTAGACCAAAATATTTTGTTATAATTTGGATTATTTAGAAGTTTATTTGCCTGCTTGTGGAGAAAGTTTGATTTAGTTAGGTTTAATACAGTTTTGGCATGATTTCTGATGTTTCTAAAGTAATTAAAGGCTTCATGAGTTTTTGATCTTGTGTATGCATTGTAGGCTATTGCTTTTTGTTCAGTACTCTAGCACAATTATGGTCAAACCATTTAGGTGAATTAGATCTTTTACTGTACTTTTGATGAGGAATAAAAGTTTCCATTCCAATTTTTACAAAATCTTGTATGTGGCTCAAGGTGGAGTGTGCATCATTAGAAAAGAAAGAGGTCCAGGGAATATCAATAAAGAAACCTTGAAGACCCTCCCAGTCTGCCCTATCGTAATGCCATTTAGTCACCAAAACAGGTTCAGAGTGGGAAGGTGTGGTAGGTGATAGACAGGTGGCCTGTATCAGACAGTGATCAGAAGATCCAAGCGGGGACCTCACTGTAACATCATAATTTTCTGAATTGGTTGTTAAAAATAAGTCCAGTAGGTGGGAATTATGAATAGGATTATCTCGTACACGGGTGGGTCGGTTGACTAGTTGAGTGAGATTAAATGAGTCTGCAAATAGCTCACATTCAAGACCAGCATCATCAGTCCTGGCTGAATGAGTGAGCCATTCAACATTATGGACATTAAAATCACCCAGCACAGTGATTTCAGAAGAAGCATTTAAGTTGAGGACACTGAGTTGTGAGGACAGAGAATCAAAAAGACTTTGCTCTGGAGGAGTATTTGGGGAACGGTAGATGCAACATATGTATTTAAATTTACCAGCAGAAATTAATTTGTATATAGAATAATCAAAATAGGGACAATTGAAACTAGTAACCTCCTCCAGGGCAATTTCAGATTTGGCGAAGCAACATACACCTCCTTTAGGTCTGAAATTTTGGAGCAGTTGATAACCTGGAAAATTAAATCTAGACGTCAGATGTGGATGTTACTTGAGTCTCTGTCAAAAAAAGGAGAGTAGGGGATTCTGCTTGAAGAAATTGGTGTACAGAATTGATGTTAGAGTGAAGTCCCCTTATATTGCTAAAGAAAAAGCTGCACCGACGAGCAGCTTTGGGACGTTGCAATGCTCTTAACACAGTCGCATGATGACGACCAGGAGGGCCCTGTGTCAACGACCCAACCCTGCCGGGGGTGGATATCCGAGGGACCACCAGGTTTGCTCTTAACAATTATTGTACTGCCATATTTATTGGGTAAGGTGTATGGTGTTACATGTATGATATGTAGTGGGAAGAGTAGTGTTTTATGGATAGAGGATAGCAATGTAGGGCAACGTCGTGAAGTTGGATGTGTATGTTATATAAAGAGGGTTTTCCTGATACCCCTGATGTGTGAGGCAGAAAGATATGTATCCAGCTACCAAGGCCTGGGAGAGAAAATGGAATTCAGGCTATTCCCCGAGTCTCCCGAAACCTTCGCGGTAGTACTTCCCTGGGCGGGGCTGCCTACCCCTACTACCTACAAAATGAGCTACATATCTTATATATCTACATATCTACATAGGATATATATATGTGTGAGTAGTGAACCAGAGGGGGATTGATATTAATAAAAGGTGAGGAAGTAGTGGAAATGAAAGAGACAGTAGGAGAGAAAGATTCTAAGACAAGAGTGTGGAACAGTTCATGGGAGATGCTTAGAGTATGCTGTCTGGGAAGGATCTGACCAGGATATTCCCAGGGACCGCATGGGTGGAGTCCCAGTTCGCAGGAATGGCACGAGGGCGCGCGACAGTCGCCCAGTAAGCAGCCGCCTAGTAGGCCGTGTTAGGCAGGAGGCAACGAATGCCGCGAGGCCTATGTAAGGGGGCCAGCAATGCGCCACACTCACCACCAAGTCACACCACCTGGTCTCTCTCTCTCTATCTCTCTCCCGCTCGCCTTCCCATCATTCAACTACTTAACACAATACTTTCAATTGACTAAATAAAATAGAAAGGATTGTGACAGACGAAAACAAAGAACAGTTCTGAACTGTCTGCAACACAAGCTTTCTCGAGAAGGAAAGTACACAATGATAGGTAGACTGTAGCTACATTCTCTGCCCTGGCGAGTCCTAGCGAGTAAGCCATGCGGTTCTGGGAGAAGCGGTGAGCGTCACATGTGTGCCATTGAGAATAGAGCATGCACGAATGAGGGCTTTTTGCCTATACCATTCTGCACTGTTCTAAGCTCGTTGTTTGTCTTTGAGGTACGCCAGGAGAACGCTTAATACTTCGGTATTAAGGTTTCTCAAGAGAGCTACCCTTCCCTATAACGTAATATTTGACGCACAGACTTGAGATTTGCACTAGGCTATGCGGCATGCCATGCACACCAGTATCTCGTATCATTGACTCTAGCTAGACTTTATCAGTCATAGTAGACATTAAGTATATTAAACCAATTACTCTTTTTATGCATACCCGTTTATGATTACACAAGCATTTCGCAGCCTAGTTTGATGTATTGAGACACAAACGACTTAGGCTCTTTTTGTTGATAGGAATACTGCATTGTCGTGGTGATTATTATTAGTGTTGTAGCGTTTAGGATATTCTTGGCTCCGACTGCATTATATATCCTGCCTTTTGTGTGCATAGCCTGCACGAACATTGTTCCGCTGCCTGACTTTTTGGGTTCCATTTCCGATTCGAGCATCTTGATAGCATCTAACATTTAAAGAAGATTCCTTGTTGGTGTTGAAGGACTTTGGTGCACTTTCTTTTATGCAGGAGTGCCTGACATTTATTGATTAAAGTAACGTAAGCTGTAACTTCCCTTACCACCTTACTTTGCATACCATAACCAAGCACCTTCGGTTATAGGTAGTAATAGGCTGTTTTCACATAACATTAAGCCTAGAGTAGACGCACATTTATTGAGAGTTTGATAACCTATTATTGCATATAGAACTCTGGAGAGTATTTGTGTTCTTTGTTCACTGGGAATATACATCAGAGGTTGGAGCTAGCGCTTTCCGTTGTAGCATTTATGCCATTACTAGTCCAATGAATAAGAGCCCTGATATATTTAAGCCTCAGTCGTAACAAATGGCGACCTTACCTAGAATTTGGTGAACCTACATTTATTAGCAGGGAACATTTGTTGTTTTGGGGAATATTTTGCGGGGATCAGCAAGAATAATTTTTTTTTTGCAACATAGTATAGCCCTTGAGTATTTCCGAAAATGTTTGTGTGTATATTGAGGTATAAGAGTTTGGGGTGCTTCTTTTCTGAATATTGAGGTGGGAAATTTTTGTGAGCATCATGTCTTATACCGGATCAGAGGAGAATGGAGACACAGTACGTCATGTCGAAACTGAGGAACAGCAGCATGATGAAATGGTTAATCAGGTGAACTGTGAGGAGGATGCTAGGATATTTTTGCAATGGCCTGTTACTGCCGAACAGTTGGAGGGTGTGAATCGGTACGGTCTTCAATTCCTGGCCACAGCTATCGGTCATGCGGGTACTAGCAGCATGACCAGGGATAACTTGATAACGTGTGTACTGGGCAGGATGACTGGTGAGCGAGATGGGGTGAGTGCTCAGAGCCCTTCGGCCATGCTTCCCCTACACTCGACTCCCAGCCATCCCAGTGGTTTGCCGACCCCGGGTACGCTTCCACAGGTGGGTGGTGACTGGCAGGGTGGGTTGCCCCTGGGGGGACCACCGGTAATTTCAAACATTGTAGCACCTTCACCTCCTCAAAGGTTATCTCCAGAATTATTGCTTCAGCTCTAATTAGCTAGGATCGAAGAGAGAAAGGCTATTAGGGTATCTGAGCTTCAGCTTCAGCAGCAAATAGAATTAGCCAAGATAGAAGAGAGAAAAACTATCAGTCAACAGCACATAGAGCTAGCAAAAATCCAAGCTGCTTTAGAGTCGACTAGGTACTGTGCCGACATGGACGTAGAGAAGTCGCGAGTAGAGACGACGGGACAGCGACTTGGGGCTGGTAACCGTGCTCATGATCAATCTCTCTCGCACTTATTGAAACTGGTTCCGGTGTTTGATGAGAGTGGGGTAACAGAATTTTGTGCACGCTTTGAGAAGAAGTGCCAGGAACACCAGTGGCCAGAGAATAAATGGGCAGCACTTATATCCTCTAGATTAATAGGCAAGGGTCTTAAAGCCTACGATGCGTTACCTTTGGAGTCATGTATTGTGTATGAGGATCTCAAGGAGGCTGTCCTGAGGGCGTACGAACTGGAACCAGAAACGTACCGTTTGAAGTTCCGGGGTGTAACTAAGGGAAGAGATAGCACCATTTTGGAACACGCCCGGGACTTGTCCGATGCTATGGGGAACTGGCTCCGATCTGAGAAGGTAACAACGTTTGATGGAGTTAAGCAGTTCTTTAAGAGCACAGGCAGTGATCTAACTTTGAACTTAAAGGAGAAAAACCCAAGAACTCTAGTCGAAGCAGCAGAAATGGCTGATCGACGGCTGTCGTTGATTCGGGGTTGCGGGTCCTCACAGAAGTACGATGCAAGTGCTAGGGACCGTTATCCTCCCCCTCCCCATAGCAACGACACATTTAAACAAAAGAGCAATGAAACTAAAACTGAATCCAAGCCTAACACCACGCCGTATGAGAAAAGTCAGGGGCTTTTTACATCACAGTATAAGCCGAAACAGAAATTTATGTGTTTTAAGTGCCACCAGGAGGGTCATAAGGCAAATGAGTGCCCTAGTCGACCTCCTCCGGCAGCCGTGTCTTTTGCTCACGGCATTGGAGTGTTCAAGAGGACATCGGAGTTTGTTAGAGGCAATTCTTCCGAGGTAAATACACTGCCAGTGCAGAAGGATCCGGAAGGCTTATTCCCTCTCCGTGATGCCTTTAGTGACCACAGGGAACTCGGTTGTGTGGAGTGGGGGGGTAGAAGACATGAGGTGAGAATTTTGCGTGACACTGGGGCATCGCAAACATTGTTGAGGAATTTCACTGGTAAACCTGTAAATACGGCGCAGGTGGTTGTGGTTCAGGGAGTTAATGCAACAAGGTCATACCCGCTTGTAAGAATGAAGATGGAAGTTGATGGTGTGACTCGTGACCTGGATGTAGGTAATTGTGGAGAAGTTACCTGTTGGAGGCGTCGACCTCCTTCTTGGCAATGACTTTGCGGGGCCTACTTCTGAGGCTCCACCCTTAGTCGTTGCCGAGAAGACGGCCGACGTGAGTAGGGAGGAGCAGGAGTGGGTTGAGAAGTGTCCGGTGCAACCTATGGCGTGTGTTGTCACCGGAGATCTTGCATCCAGGGAGTCACATTCTGGTCAACAGTCTTTAGACCAGCGGAGGAAGGGTACCGAGAAGGGGTTGAAAATTGATGTGGTTGAGAGAGTTTATTATCAACGGACCTTCTCGGGGACTCATTATTAGGACCAAATATCGAGTCTGGAGAAGACCCATTCACTGTTACTGAGAAGGCAGAGGATGGGCTTAAAAAGACGAAGAGACAGCAACGATACACAGAGAAAGAGCAACGGGAGGCTAAATTCGATGTAGGAGGGGGGCATGTGTTGTTTCGCAAACACTTAGATAAGCTTGCTCCTTCGGACATTCGCAAATTGCACTTAGAAGACCCGGAGGTTCTTCAATATGGTACCGGTGCTGTCGAGTTGAAGGAGGACAGTGATGCACAGTCGGGAGATTTTTCCAAGTATCCCCTGACCATCATGGAGGTAGCAACAAGGTACCCTGACGCGTACCCTATGAGAAATGGGTCAGCGAAGACGGCGGTCCGAAACTTGCTAGTGTATTTTTCCCGGTATGGTTACCCGCAGGTAATTCAGTCAGACCAAGGATCAAACTTCACTTCTGGCCTCTTTGTTCAAGCAGTGCCGCAGCATGGGATTGTTACGGTTGTGTCATCTGCGTATCATCCAGAGAGCCAGGGTGTGTTAGAGCGATGGCACTCAGCCTTGAAATCTGTGCTTCGTTATTGTTGCTTTGAGAGTGGCAAAGGTTGGGATCTTGGCCTGCCATATGTTTTGTTTGCTGCACGGGAGGTACCTGGGGAAAGTTTGGGATTCAGCCCTAATGAGCTCGTCTTTGGACACCGTGTGAGAGGGCCTCTCCATTTGGTTGAAGAAATATGGGAGGGCGCAGAAAAACCTTGTTCTATGCTCAAGTATGTCCTCGACAGTCGAGAACGGATGTTGCGCAGTCTGGAGTTGGCTGGCACTGAGAGGCTATCGAACCTGGATTGCTTGGTGGCCGCTCCAGACAGACGTAAGCGCAATCAGTTATGTCACGTTAATCTCATGAAGGAGTATGTGAGGCACCCCCCTGTGCCTGTCACTGTGCCTGTGATGACGTTTAGCAGTCAAGGTGGAGAAGGAGAACGGGACAGTCAAGCTCAGGTGGAGGATAACTGGAAGGATAAGAAAGTCAAATAGGCGCCTGAGTGTGAGAGGGCGTTTGGAGTAGTAAAACACCTGTTGTGCACTCACCCGATCCTCAGGGCCCCTGACTTTAGCCTACCTTTCCAACTAGCAACGGATGCTAGTGGTGTGGGGGCTGCTGCCGTCCTTGTGAAAAAGAACGATGATGGGCTGGAGCATCCTGTTAGTTTCTGCTCGGAGAGGTACAATTCGGCCCAGGGGAGCTGCTCTGTTGTCGAGGAGGAGCTGCTGGCGGTTGTGCTTGCGCTGGGGCATTTCGAGGACTATGTTCCAGCCTATGGTCCGGTCGTTGTAGTTTACCCAGATCATCACCCTCTCAAGTTCTTGGACCAGTTTCACAATCGGAATATGAGGCTGACCAGGTGGTCACTAAGGTTATTGGTATATAACCTGGACATACGCCATATTGCCGGTTGTGACAACGTGGTTGCAGATTGTCTTTCAAGGGTATATGATCCTGGGTAGATTGACATACGGGTAGCCTCCTGCTTTAGTTTGAATAGTATTTTGCGCTTGGTGCTTGTTGGCTCGCGGTTGTAGCCCAGCGTATTGGGTCGTAAAGCAGGAGTTGAGCGTTTGGTATAGAAGAAAAATACTAGGCTTGCCCCTATAGTGCAGCCGAAATATTACAAAATTAAAAACATAAAAATCAAATCAAAAACTCTTTCTTTGATAGTTGATTTTTTTCAGTATGTTATAGCAGTAATTCTGAGTTGCACTCCTCTCAGAATGCTGGGCTAGAGAAGCTCGCTCTTGAGGAGCATAACTACATACATTATGATTTAACCTATTGTGTTGGGGAGGGTTATAATTTTGTAATATGTTTTGTTGGGAACTGTGCGATATTTTACTGCCGCTGGGTGATGGGAAGTAGAGATATAGCATGGGTTCTGACAATCAGATTTTTTTGAGCTTTGGGCCTCTGAGAAAAATCTTGGGAGGGGTGTGACGTTAACCACTCCGTTAGAACCGCATGGCTTGTCCTACAGTGACTCGCTAGGATCGCCAGGCCAGTGGATGTGGCTACAGTTGATGTATTATTGTGTGCTTTATTTCATATGAAAGCTTGTGTCATGGGCAGTCCAGAAAGGCTCTTTGTTTTTGCCCATGTCAAGGCTTTATATGTTTAATTGCAAAGTATATGTTTTTTTCATTAAGTAGTAATGATAGGAATTGAGAGAGAGAGAGAGAGAGAGAGTAGAACAGAGTGAGAGGAGGCGAGTAGTGTTTTGCTATACTCGATGACGTCATAGGTTGCTGGCCTCGTGGGGATTCGTTGAGGGAGTTTGTTACCATGCTTTGTGACGTCATGTTTGGCTGGCTTCTTTGGTATTGGCTGAGGGACTTGTTACCGCTTTTTTCCCACGCGGCTCGAGCTAGTGCTAGTGCTAGTATATATACAGCTCACTCGCCACTTTCTCTCTCAGATCTGGTTTCTAGAACGCATCCCTCTTATCCCTTTGATACCTGTCCCCCGCCCTCCACCTGAGAATCTTTTCCTCTGCCTATCTCTCTCATTTTCCATATCTTTCACCACCTTTTATTAACATTATACCCCCTCTGGTTAACTCTGCAAAATCAGCTTAATGCTGGCCAGTTGTATTGTGCGGTAAGGTCTGATATAACCTATGTATGTTAGTTGTTAAGATAAGTTGATCACGAAGCATTGGTTAGCATTCATATAGTTCAGTACTGCTTCCTATAATTATTAGTGTTTTGCTGGATTAGATAATGCTAGACTAGGGGTCTGATATAATAAGGTATTGTTTCCAATGAGTGCTGGCTTTAGTTAAAAGCTGCACGACATACCTGAGAACTGGAGTTGATTGGGAAAATTCTAGTCTGTGTGCCATTGAGAATAGAGCATGCACGAATGAGGGCTTTTTGCCTATACCATTCTGCACTGTTCTAAGCTCGTTGTTTGTCTTTGAGGTACGCCAGGAGAACGCTTAATACTTCGGTATTAAGGTTTCTCAAGAGAGCTACCCTTCCCTATAACGTAATATTTGACGCACAGACTTGAGATTTGCACTAGGCTATGCGGCATGCCATGCGCACCAGTATCTCGTATCATTGACTCTAGCTAGACTTTATCAGTCATAGTAGACCTTAAGTATATTAAACCAATTACTCTTTTTATGCATACCCGTTTATGATTACACAAGCATTTCGCAGCCTAGTTTGATGTTTTGAGACACAAACGACTTAGGCTCTTTTTGTTGATAGGAATACTGCACTGTCGTGGCGATTATTATTGGTGTTGTAGCGTTTAGGATATTCTTGGCTCCGACTGCATTATATATCCTGCCTTTTGTGTGCATAGCCTGCACGAACATTGTTCCGCTGCCTGCCTTTTTGGGTTCCATTTCCGATTCGAGCATCTTGATAGCATCTAACATTTAAAGAAGATTCCTTGTTGGTGTTGAAGGACTTTGGTGCACTTTCTTTCATGCAGGAGTGCCTGACATTTATTGATTAAAGTAACGTAAGCTGTAACTTCCCTTACCACCTTACTTTGCATACCATAACCAAGCACCTTCGGTTATAGGTAGTAATAGGCTGTTTTCACATAACATTAAGCCTAGAGTAGACGCACATTTATTGAGAGTTTGATAACCTATTATTGCATATAGAACTCTGGAGAGTATTTGTGTTCTTTGTTCACTGGGAATATACATCAGAAGTTGGAGCTAGCGCTTTCCGTTGCAGCATTTATGCCATTACTAGTCCAATGAATAAGAGCCCTGATATATTTAAGCCTCAGTTGTAACACTAGACATATCAAAGGCCTTCGATAGAGTCTGACACAAATCCCTCATTTCCAAACTACCCTCCTTCTGTTTCTATCCCTCCATCTGTGCCTTTGTCTCTAATTTCCTTTCTGGCCGTTCCATAGCTGTGGTTGTGGACGGCCATCGTTCACTTCCTCAACCTATCAACTCCGGTGTTCTTCAGGGTTCTGTCCTATCTCCAATTCACTTCCTATTATTCATTAACAACATTCTCAACTGCACCTCCAGCCCCATTCACTCATGTGCTGGAGACTCTACATTACACTATTCCACTAGCCTCCCACAACATCATTCACAGCAGGAACACCAAAACTCAAGTAAGGAGGCCATAAAGCACCTATCTTCTGATCTCTCTACTATCTCTAATTGGGGCAGAGAACACCTTGTCACTTTCAGTGCTTCCAAAACTCAATTTCTCCATCTGTCTACTCATCGCCCCCTTCCAGAAAACTAGTACTTACTCTTCAACAACATACAAATTATCCTTTCGTCTTCTCTTAATATTTTCAGTTTCTCTTTTTCTTCTGATCTCTCTTGGAAAGATCATATTGCCACTCTTGCTAAAAACGGCTTCTCAGAAGCTGGTTGTTCTCATCCGCCTCCGGGGTTTCTTTACCCCTGTGCAGCTTCTTGCTCTGTACAGTGGCACACTGCGTCCATATATTGAGTGTTGTTCAAGCGTGTGGGAAGGATCCTCTCACACAGCACTTCTAGACAAAGTAGAAAGGAAAGTCTTCCATCTCATTAACTCATATCCACTCACCAATTCTCTGCAGTCTCTCTTCGCCGAAATGTTGCATCTTTCTCACTATTCTACCGCTATTACAATATTCAGTGTTCCTCAGAGGTCTCTCAGTGTATGCCAAGCCCTCTTCGTAGAGCACGCAACACCTGTTTTGCAACACAATCCCACCCCTACTCTGTGCAACTCTCCAACCCAAGAGTAAAATGTTATTCTCAATCTTTCTTCTATTCAACAACTGAGCTCTGGAACTCTCTCCCAGGATCAGTGTTTCCCTCTTAATATTACTTAAATTGCTTCAAACTCCGTATATCTAAGCATATCCCTTGATTTTGGCCCTGTCACTCTTTCAACTCTTGGGGAGGCACTCGTCACAGTCAGTTCTGCCTTTTGTCTTCCTCACTCACACAAAAAAACAAATTTAGATAATCTTTATCCTTTTTATTCCTACAAATCCTTCCTAAGTTATATATATTCGTCTAATAATAGCCAGAATGCAACGTTAAAATATGTCATAATCTTCAAGGGGTTAACCCCCTGAGGAATGGGTGATGTTGCATTTTGACAGTTTATTCTGGCTATGATTAGACGATTTTATACAGTTTAGGAAGGATCTGTGAGCATCAACATGGTAAAGACTGTCTCAATTAACCCTCTGACTGCCATATACCTAAGTTGTATAAAATCGGCTCATGATAGCCGGAATAAACTGTCAAAAGGCGTCATAATCTTCATGGGGTCAACGTGTTCATTGATACAGAATTCACAAATGCAAACAGCACGAATTAACAAACCAATGGGTAAGTTAAGTTTGTATATATGTTTTGACATGATACTACTTAAAGAAGGAGGGGTTTCTTTATTGGTAGATATATTAAAGATTTCCCGGCCAAAGGCCGTCTCCTCCCAAATTACAGGCTTGATATCGCTCGCAAGGAATGAAATCGACACCTAAATGGCACGAAAGATCTTGATATTGACAACAAAATGGGGCTAAACATTTTAAAATCGCTAAACTAATGGCCCGAACATCTTATAATCTGAAAACTAATGGGTTTTAACATGAGGGAGAAGGGGAGCCAGAAAGACCAACCATCCCCCTTTATAATAACTAAACTATGCTCTGTTCCAAATTGTGTAGGTCAAAACTCTTGAACATTAACCTAACAAGTGCGCATGGGGGTAATTGGAAACGTCCCCCTGTGCTGACGTATTTGAGGTGTTTCCGTCACTAAAATATTAATTGTACCATTAATAGCATTAATACTTATCCATATGCGCCTATTATGGGTTGACTATAAAGGTATTAACCTGAAACAACAATAAAACGAGTGAAAACAGCGTTTGGATGGTCAAAATCGGAGATATAGCCCGCGAGTTGTATAATGTATGGGTGAGGCAAGCTGCTTTCCCGCCAATTTCCCCCAAGGCCACTGAGACACAGTCGATCGATACTCTCTCTCTCTCTCTCTTGCATTCGCTTGCTATCAGTGATGACCACACCCTGCAACCGGATTTCTAATGTTAGCACAAAAATATACCTCAGAATAAGGGAATAACAGGCAAAATAGGTGATAACTGAAGGAGAGGAGGAAAGTGGGGAAGGAGGGGAGGTAGAGGACTGAGATTTTGCATGGCCCAGGGGCCCAAAAAAAAAAAAAAAATCGATGTCAAAAGTTGATTTTTTTTTCTCTGACTCTTAAGAGTCTCCCCGCAGTCCGCCGGGGGAACTCTTAAGAGTCTCCCGGCAGTTCCCGGGTTAAGCTCTATAACTCACAAACGACTACTGGAATCGAGCTAATAATTCTACCATGTTGGATGGGTCAACCAGGGAATAGGTTTCGAAATGTATACTCACACATACTAAACGTTGCTCAGGGGTGGGGCCTTCCTTGCCCTACTCCACCCTGGGCAGGTGGAAGGGGGGAGTCGGGTCCAAGTCTACCCCACCTTCCACCCCCAAACTATCCCCAACTCCCCCACCTTTCTTCTCTAGCTGGCAGTTAGTGATTAGCAACGATTGTTCTCATGTATTGCAAATTATTGTTAAACCATCATTGCACATACTTACAATGGCTAACATTTATAATTTATTCGGAATTTATTAATACAATATACTGTATAATTGTATTCTCAAAATGAGTCTCTATACACAACGTGGGCTACAAGAATCTCAGCTGTAGTGGTCTGCTTCTCTCTCTCTCTCATTGCACTACCTTCTACGATCAAAACTTAATGTGATTTGAATATAATAATAACGTAATTAAATCCAATCTCATACAGTATTCAGGATATTATGATCACCATTATTGCAATACACATCAACGTGCCCTCTACAATCTACTCCTAGGTTCTCAAATTACTAGCACAGTCGAGCATTTATATCATAAAAGGAAAGGACTAATGGAAAAACTTGGCTGGAATAGTGTTGCAACTGTTGTTGATTGTTTCGTTTATAATTTCAATCAGTTTCTCCCATGTATTCAATACCATACATACTATAAACGGTCTTTATTTAATTATATGTGGCCTATACACTTTGTTTTTAATCAATTAAATATAGAACTCGATACAACTTACCGTCAAAGTCGGTGTACATTTTTTAGTAAGGTTTGAGTATCGACCCTTGAGTCTCTATCTGTGATCCCAGCATCACATCTCTACAAACTCCATCAACTTTCCTGTGTGTATCGAATGCAGGCAACATTCATCACACACACTAATAAAGGGACATATACCCCATTCAGACCCGTTATATCTTGGTTGTTAAAAGTGTGTGCTATGAGAGAGTTACAAGGAGTAGTTAGTATCTCAAAGACCTTGCGGTCCATTTCGGGGAAATATTCGAAGTGGAAGGAGAGACATTGTTTAGTTCACTACACTCATTAGAGAGTGTGCAAAATACTATCTACTGACTACTGTGTTCTTGAACTGCTCAACTGAGGAAATGTTTACAACTTCTGAAGAAAGTTTGTTCCAGGTAGAACATATCTTAAATGGGAAACAGTTTCTACAAATACTAGTGCTGAAACTTTTAAATTTTAATTGCCAGCCATGGTTGCGTATTGTATTCATATTGAGGCTAAACATTTTGCTATGATCCACATTGTCAAACCCATTACATATTTAAAAAACTTAAATTAACTGACCTCGTAGTCTACGTTTTAAGATAGAGAGAGAGAGAGACAGAAGATCACTACAACTAAGATGCTTGTAACCCACGTTGTGTATAGAGGCTCATTTTGAGAATACAATTATACAATATATTGTATTAATAAATTCCTAATAAATTATAAATATTAGCCATTGTAAGCATGTGCAATGATGGTTTAACAATAATTTGCAATACATGAGAACAATCGTCGCTAATCACTAACTGCCAGCTAGAGAAGAAAGGTGGGGGAGTTGGGGATAGTTTGGGGGTGGAAGGTGGGGTAGACTTGGACCCGGCTCCCCCTTTCCACCTGCCCAGGGTGGAGTAGGGCAAGGAAGGCCCCACCCCTGAGCAACTTTTAGTACGCGTGAGTGTACAACCCATTTGTTCTTACCCCTTTTTGAGTTACAGAGGATGGGTCCACAATTTCTACCCTACCTATTTGGAACAGGGTATAGCCTAAATAGAATAAATCCTGGGCCAGTTAGAAATGTTGCCGACTGAACAGTACATAAATATACTAACACTAACCACACAAACCCTACGATGCAATTCAGGTGGTCTGGACTTGATTCTAATAGAGATAGCGAAACCCCAATAAAAAGTAGAGGAAGAAACGGATAGCTGGGCGCCTATTAAAACCTTCCGCGCCGGCACACCACAGCTGGGCGAGGCAGCGTGGCTGATGTACAATGCTTCCAGTTTTCGAGTGACGGTTATTTACACCACCCGAGCATCATGTGTGCCTTCATAGTTCATATATTAGCAACATACATCACATAATGTCATTGTAAGTCACGCGTCCTGGTTACCATGGCGACGGGCGGCCATCTTGTCCCAAGACAACAACTGAACGCACGCACGTACACACGGCCAGCTGACCGACACTAATCTGCCCCCATTTTCACTTTCATTCTGTGTCTCTCTCACACACTCTGTTTATTGATTTTATACTTTATCATATACAAAGAGAATATGTGAGTCAGGTACAAGGGGAAATAGAAGGGCAGGAAGACCCCCATAGAGATGGAGAGACTGTGTAAGAAAAGCTTTGGATGATAGAGGAATGACAATAGATCAGGCAGGGGAAGTGGTGGTGGACAGGAGTGAATAGAGAATGCTAGTGAATAGTTGAGTGAACACGTGGTCATTTGGAGTAAGGGGTCGGGCGCAAGTTGGACTAGATAATAGTCCATCAGGCGCCTGGCCCGGGGAGACGATTAATATGAAGAGTGCGCCTGGAAGTGTGGTGGGAGGGCTTGTGGCTTTGGCTCCGCTGCATGTCTGCCTGCCGAGATCGGAACATCTCCGGGTGGTCGGGGGCCGGGGAAGTGCTGGAGTGACCTTGGTGACCCTGGTCTCTGGGTCTTCTCCTGGGTGATCTAGATGTGTGTGTGTGAATTTTGTGTTTTATCTGTGTTTATTCGTTGTTTTATGTTGTGTTTGTGTTTTCCCTGTTCTTGCTCTGTCTTGAGTCGGCTACCCCCAATATGGGGATTGGGCCTGAGCATATGGATAGATAGATAGATAGATATTTTTTAAAGTTAAAATATGAGTTTACACATTGTTTTAAGCACTTTTGACTTAGAAATGTGGATTTTCACATTGTAGTTTGTACTCATGTTTTATTGTATTCTATCTCATTTTTATCATCTGTTATGTTACGTATCTTGATCCTCAAGTGGTTAACTTGATGAATCTAGATAGCACAGAGATATATATTAAGGTATCAGTCAGCTGAAGGCAAAACAAAAGTAAAATCTAATAAAATAATTTACTGTTGTTGCTTCCTTTCCTTTTGGATCTTAGGACTTAGTATCCTTTATTGACTGATACTCTTTAATTATGAAAAATACTGAAACTAATTAAAGTCATGTAGTATTTATAAAGAATTATTATTTAACCGAAGCTTAGTAGGCTATGGTTATGAACCGAATAAGTTATATCTAAAGAAGGACTATTAATTCTATAAAAAGTCTTGAAAGATAAATATTAAAGTAAGAATATTTCTGTCTCTTACCCTTTTTGAAATGAATAGATAGTTTTCTTCTATGTCCTTTTATTTATATTTAATGTAATTATTCTTGGTTCTTGTCTTACGTTAATAGTATTATATTATTATTATCATCAGGAGTAATATCAAAGTCACATAAAAAGTTACATATATATTTAATAATTAGTTAAAATGTATTTCTTAACCACGTAACATTGAAGTTTGATTATGAGTAAATAAAGTTACAGGATCGTTTCATAGATTCGATTCAGGTCTCACTCAAATAATATGAAAAGCAAAATATAATATTTTGAAGCAAAAGAATTTTCTTCAGCTTAGGAAATCACTAGAAGTAATATTATCACAGCCATGTTAGTCTAAGGCGATATTACTAATACGAGACAATAGCATCACCGTACTAAGCACCATTAAGCAATGTAAGCTTAATTCAAAGAAAATGAAAGAACTCGTAAGTATTAATATAAAACAATAGTATTACTTTCATCATAACCCAATTACTTAAAGAGTTGCTTTTAGTCCACAAGTTAGTCAACTAAAATAGTTAAGTACATAATAATAGCGTTAACGTTAATTCCCAATTAAATAGTTAAACACATAATAGTAGCGTTAACGTTAATTCCCAATCAAATAGTTAAACACATAATAGTAGTGTTCACGTTAATTCCCAATCACATATCTCACTAACCAACATACCATAAGTGTTTACACCGAACACACTTAACACACATTTATATAATCTGACTGACAGTCACAATCCCATTATAATACTTCACCCCGTCTTCCTCCAGCTGCAAGTTCACCTTCCCCAACTCCAAATGAGACTGATTTGAATGCCCACAACTCGGGTCTTATATACCAAACAATGATGGTGTAGGAACGAATCAGGAGGCGGCGGGTGGTGCCTGCGCCAATCATAGCTCCTCGAGTCGCATAACAGGTGTCTGGTCCACTCACAGCTCCTGGCGTCGATCATACGTCATAGCATCGGTCATCGAGGTGTGAAGCTGGTATGGGGCGAGATGGTTTGCCCACTCGCTCGTTCGCTAGTCTGCTTCACCGCTTGGGTAGTGCGACTCCTTCAACTCTAATTCTAACACTTAAATTAACATACAGGGCTCCGTATGTCAGAGTTATCACAGTCTTCATTGTTCACAGTGTTATAAGTTTATGATATATTTACACTTATTGGTAGCCGTCACTGTTTTACTTATATGTGAGTGTCACTATCACTTACATAGAGATGGCTGCACCCATGCGCAACATATAGAAGGTGTTAGGGGTTGCAGCTTTTAGTGGGGAGGCAGCGCGAGGTGGTGGTGAAGGCAGGCGTGGGGGAGGACCACGTCGCACATGTTGTGGCGTAGTAACTAGACCCCTCTCATCCTCAGCTCGTCTCTTCTGACCCCTGCGATGGCCTGGTAGAATTTTGAGGAATGCCATGGGGTTTGGGTCATCCTCCTCCTCCTCCTCTTCCCCACTTGGTGGGGAGTCAACTATGTCATAGGGAGCAGTGGGGGAGCGATACCCACTCTCCTCCCTTTGTTCCAACATCGCGAGGCGACGAGATATGGGAAAAATGGGCTCCTCCTCTTGTATCTCCTCATCATAGTTGGCTGATACTCCTACCCTGAATCCTCATCTGACAATCCAGTGTCACTATCAGGCACATCACTTTCCTCAAGTATAGTCAGTGCATCATCAAGGCTAACACCCCTGGGTAGCGACGAGGTAGGTCAGACATGATGTATCACTCGCGAGGTCAACGGGAAAACTGTCTTCCCCTTCCTCCAGCGCCTCCCCACCCGCGGCTGTACTTGGGGGATTTCCAAGTATTGCCATTGTCGGGCAACATCCTAAGGAACATACCATACAAATCTGAACCCTCTAACTACCATAGGACAAGAGCAAATAAGGTCAAAAGTGCCAAAGCAGGTGTTGAGGTAAGTGGGTAAACTGGCGTCCCCCACCCGCGCATCCCCACCCATGCTGCTAAACTTGGGGGTTGCAGAGTACTGCCACTGTTTGGCAATATCATAAAGTATATCCCATACATATTTGAACCCTCTAGCTACCATAGAACAAGACTAAATAATGTCGACAGTGCCAACGCAGGTGCTGCGGCGCTGGGGCTTAGCATTACATACATTGCCGACGCATGACGTGTGTCGCTGGGGTCCAGTGGGTTAAACTCTAATGTACCTTGAATTTGGCTCTGTAAATCTTACAATTGTTGGGGAGACACTTGTTACAGGCAGCTTTGCCTTTAATCTCCTTCAATCACATAGACAAAATTAATTAATTAAAAATACTCCCTGTAAGGAAGGAGGTATACACCTAACAAGCTAGAAATAACAATGATGGTGTGATGGTTTGACTGTTTAAGATTTGTATGCGGTAACCCAGGTTCGAAAACCGGTAGGATCACATGCTTTCATCAATTTCATTTGGAGGTGTTTGGAGTTAGGAGTGAGATAATTAATTTAGATTATCGTAATAGCGGTAGAAGAATAGCGGTGAGAGAAATGTAACATTGTGGCGTTTATAACTAGATTGTAGAGAATTTATAAGAAGAGGTGATTTGATGAAACAAAATGCTTTTGACTCTGCCCTTTCGAGAATTGAGGTATGGGTGGTACCTCTCCTCACTTACGAACAATATTCTATACATGGGGACAAAGTATTCTTGTACGGAGCACGAAGTATTGTTAGTGTAAAGAACCCATGGAGATGGTTGAGGACACATGACTTCTGGAAGCTATTTTAGCAATACTTGTAATATGGGCTTTCCAAGAAAGGTCAGAGGAATAATAGATACGAAAAATATTGAGATAGGATGAAGGGTTGAGTTGCGTGGCGTTAAAAAGAAAGGGTTAGTCGTATGGAAGATTGTGACGGTAGATAGAGGGATTTTTTTTATTTTGGAAGCATAGACATTCAATAAGGTTATCTCTGTCCCAATTGGAAATTATTGATAAATCAGATGATAGGTGTGCTATGGTTTCAACACGTGAGTTTTGAAGTGACTGCATGGAGGGTCACTGAAATGCTAGTTGCATAGTGTAAGGTAGACTCATTGGCATAGGAGTAGATAGGACAAGAGGTACAGTTAAGATCATTAGTGAATAATTATTATAAACAGGTTAAGGGATGGTCCTATCCAGAGTGATGATTTGTATCTTCTACCCATCCTTAGCCGTTTCTGTCTCTTTTGCTGTCTTACTTTTTCTCTGGGGGCGGGTGGCTAGGAATCCTCCTCCCCTTGTAGACTTCACCTACAAAACGAGACAGAGAAAGAGGCGAAGGAACGCTAAAGTGGTCCTGAACTCTAAGAATTGGCACTGTTAATATTGTTTTCGTTCGGTCTCTGTCTCGAGTTGGCCATCCCCAGCTATGGAGTATGTACACTACCTGAGTGTGTATATAAACAGAACTGGAGATAGGACCGAACCCTAAGGAATCAACACAGCAGTGTATAGGTTTAGGGAAAGAATGATGGCTGTCCATAACTGCAGCAATGAAACGGTTAGAAAGGAAATTTGAGATAAAGGCACAGATAAAGGGATAGAAACCAATGATGGTAGTTTAGAAACACGGGATTTGTGCCAGACTCTATGGAAAGCTTTAGAAATTTTTAGCGCAATAGAAAAGGTCTGGAGGTGTGATAGACCGGTGTTGCATACATGCACGCTTATGCTAGCACCTGATCTGCATGGGCAAGCTGATTACACTGATTACATATTACATTCACATCCACAGCCATTCCAACAGAAAGATAACATTTCACATTCACCTAACACACTATGCTCGACTATGGGCAGTTGGGCTATACCATGTTCCCGATACGTAGGCCATAACTCTTCAACATTAATATCTATTACTCACAAATTACTAGAGTAATCGAGTTAATGTTTCTACCATTTGGAAAAAGGTCAGCCTGGGAATTGGTTTGGTAATTTACAGCCCATTTGCTCTAGCTCTTTTTGAGTTACAGAAGTTATGGTTCACGATTTCTGGACTACCTATTCGGAACAGGGTATAAGAACCCTCACCCGAAAACACACTCGAGGATCAAACAATTTGGTAAATGGATCAATGAGTTATAACTAAAAAAAGCTTTCAAAAACCCTCTACCTATACATAAGTTCGGTGCTGAGTGAGTCCATTAGCTCGACCTCTACTTTTACTGCATCAGCCCCTGCTGTACCAGGGACGTCTGTTTTGTTTGATTTTAGCTACATTTAGACGTATTTATGAAGCTTTGGAATTATATATGGTAGATGGATTAATCGAGATAGTATGTAGCCTTTTAATATATAGACGTCCTTCCTAAGCGTCATAAAATCGTCTAAATGTAGCTAAGCTAAAACAAAAAAGGCGTTGCCGGTACAGAATGGGTTGAAGGTGGTGTTAAACGAGCTCTATTCCATAATTTTTGCGGGCAATTGTGGTCTTAGTAGAGGACCTGGCTTAGATATGTATGCACACAATTTAGGAGAGGATATCTCAACTGTTATAGACTAATAAGACCCCAAGGAACAACTTGAGATGTGTGCCAAAAACTCTATCCGGGACGAACAACCCGAAAAATAAACACGCCATTTTGAAATTGACCGCGCCATTTTTCATTTACAGCTTCTTTATATAAGGAGTCATTCCTAGTCTTAATAAAACTGATTAATGCTTTCCAGAATATATTTATAAGGACGTAATTTTCATGTATCTATCTACCTATCTATTGCCTGACGCCGTGATCCCTGAAGAGGTTAATAGGGAAAACATATATTTTATTAGACTGTCATCTTAATACAAGAGGAAAATCCCCATCAAATATAGTAATCCTGACTAATTGCAGTAACTATGGTAAAATATAATAAACAGATGATAAATGCGCAAAATTAGTAAAAGTTAATTGATTAACTTAACCGATTAAGCTTGAAACTTAACTTAACTTAACTAGTTAATTTGACTAAATGTGTTAACTTAACTTAACCTAGGTAATGAAATTTGGAAATTAACTTTACTTAACCCGTACAGCCCCAGCGACGCGCCTGACGCGTCGGCGATGTATGTAACGCACAGCCCCAGAGACGCGCCTGGCGCGTCACCCTAATTGCGCCGACCGTGACCTCAGGTGTAGCCACTCAAGAGGGCTCAGATTTGTATGGGAACTGTGTACGTATCCCACGCAACCGTGCCGATGGTTGAAAACTCTCAAAGTCCACGTGCGTGCGCGCGAGCGCGCAATAACCTGGTTTTTTGGGATAATTGCCTTCAATTTTTTACTCTTGTAAAATCCATTTTCGGGGGCTCTGTAGGACCATTTTTTAAGCTTTTTGAGCGATTTTTCGTGGTTTTTCCTTCATTCCTAACCCATTCGCTATTGTTTCTGGAATAAAACCATTTTTTGAAAACCGGCCGGGTTCTGGTGCGCAAACATTACAAAACTAGCCGGGGCTCCACGGGTTAACTAGTTAATTTGTTCAGTTAATTGACCCAACTCTGATATATATATATATATATATAATATGGATAAATGTTTCGAAAACACATAATTCAACTGTTAAAAAGCCACAAGTAATGGCAATATCCTTGTATTAACTGAGACAGAACTTAGGGTTAACCAGGAGACGTCTGACGCCTTTGAACCACCTCGGCCAAGTGAACTCTAGTGAAGTTCATCAAAGTAAACAATAATGTTAGCATTTGATTATGACTACATCCTACATCCTCTTAAGTTGCCATGCAATGACTAAAACTAATGCACATGGCAACTGATAAAGCAAAACAAAAACAAAATGTATATACCTTTCCGTATACAGTACGGTACATAGAAACATAAGCAGTACGGGTAGCCTATCTAATTAAAACAAAATTGTCTCTATTTGTATGCATAGTCATCCATCCACACTGGTGGCCTCTGCTGTCTTCTGTTCCTGGCAGCTGGGGCAGGTCTGTCTAGAGATGGAGGGTGATGTTTGGCTGCAGGCGTCGGTTTACTGGACTTGACCTCCTCTTCCGGCACAGGAGGCCTGACTGCTGTAGTCGGTGTATGTGTACTGATGGGGCGAAGATGAATGCGATTCCTCATTGTTAGTCTGCCACTACCATCCAAACGTATGACATACTGTCGAGGCCCACTGCTTGGAGATAGGGTTGTGGAATCTCACTAGGGGGCGAGCATGATGATCGTGTCGCTCTTTGTCCTTTTGTGATGCATTTGACATTTGTATTTCCCTCTGTCGTAGGGTTCTTCCCCAGTATTTGTCCACTTTATACCATTGGACAGAATCACAAAGCTGTCTTCCAGTTCCTAGTTGTGCAGACGACTTATTAATGTCTCATAGAGGCGTGTTGTAATACTGTAATAGGGCCTTACATACCAGGTCAGTGTCAAGGCTGTTACGTCCTCCAGTGTGATCCCTTATTATTCTTTTAGCTTTGCGGACAGCTGCTTCAGCTCTTCCATTAGACTGTGGGTAATGAGCAGAGGACACCCTGAGCTTCACATTCCAGCTGTTGAAGAATGTTGTCATTTCCTCACATGTACAATTTGTACCGCCATCAGTGGATATTTCTTCAGGGGCACTCCATCTCGAAAAATAGCTTCTAAATACTGAAATTAGATTTGTTGATGTGAAACTGTTGGGGAAAGCAGCTTTCTCAACCCATCCAGTTAATCTATCTGCGTATGCCGAGAAGAAGTTGCCATCCAGCTGGAAAATATCGGTGACTACGCACTGGAATGGGTACTTTGGTGCAGTGGTGGGCACAGCTAACCGAAAAGTTAGCTGAGCTAACCGATAATCAGCTAACTTAGAACGTTAGCTTTGACAACGCTATATCGCTAAATTGCTAAAGAAATTAGTGGAAGCTAACGATAACAGTTAACAGCTAACTTTTATCATATGAATTTAGCATTGGTTTTATTTTTCCCTCTTAAACCCTTAAACACAAACCTAGAAAGCTAAAACTATGATAATATTATGCATTAGGTTGTAGTTGTAGTTTATTGCTTAGATACAGTTTTCCTAAACATAGGCTAGAAGAATCATAGAATGCCAAGATCAGATGATTAATGAATGTGCATGTGCATCCTTTTGTACATAAATCATTATATAATTTGAAATAAAAATTAGCTTACAATCAAATTTATTTGCATACATTAATACAGGACTATTCAGTATTACTACTGTATCACAATATTTACGGACACTGTTAATCGAAATTCAATTCAATAATATTATTAGCGAGTACCGGTAGCTAACATTAAAATATATTGTTTCTCTCGTCAGTTATGTACAACAGTGTCTGTATGCAATATCATAAGAACGATAAGATATTACTAGATAGTAAATAATAACAAAAATACCTGTATAGTAATTATGATTGATTATTTATGATTATGACTTATTACTCATGAGTCATAACTCATGAGCTATGTAACTACACTTCTGTCGAATAGATTTTTGAATAGTTAGAAACCTTAGATAGGCGTAGAGAGTAGAACAAAACCAATAAATTAACCCCTAAAGTTAAGTTTTATATCCTAGAAATAGATCATAGGCTAAAGAAAATTATATATTGATAACTAGAATATAATGCGAAGGGGTTTATAGTTATAATAATATAAGTATTAATTATTGTTAATCAACAATTAACTAAAATGCATTTGAGACTGTGGTTGCCTGGGAAACAAATTTATTTTCTAAATACAGGAACTTATAATATAACAATAAGTAAAACAAATATATACCCAAATAGATCTATGATAACATTTTGAAAATGTAAATGTCGTAGTTTTTCTGTAGCGAATTTCATAATTCGGTGCTAGGCTCACGACACGTGACGTTCATGTCATAACATGACTAATGAGTCTTGTATTGTGTACTGTATGTGTGAATGTGACGTGATATAGTCAGTGTAATACTGCCTGTTGCAATGTTGCAATTACATACATACATATGTGCCATTTTAGGGTTTGCAAACGCTTTTGACCAATATTTTTTTTACCAGCGAATGCACATTAGCTGATTAGCTGACTTACAGTTAGCGGCAGTAAATTTGTCGGAAGCTAATCGGTCCGCTAACGATGTTCAAAGTTAGCTTAAAAGCTAACCAGCTAACGAAATATTTAGCTTCGCTATTAGCTGTTAGCTGATTAGCGGAAATCGTGCCCACCACTGCTCTGGTGGGGGACTAGGTAGTAGTGGCTCATTTTGCTGTGAGTGTGAGTGTACGTCACAACTCCTGCAAGTGGACCGGTGGTACTGTAGATCACCCTCCAAGCCTGGCCAGTACACTACTTGTCTAGCACGTCAATCAACACCTTGATGGGCTGCATGTAGGTTAGCAGCAACTTTATGGTGCAGAGATTCAGGGATGACGAGTCATGGATTGCCTTCTTCATAGATGTACAAAACTAGGTCGTCCATCACTGATAATCTATCACGTACATTGAAGTATGGCTTTAGACACAGGATCTCTTGAGCTCGACTCTCCGGCCAATCTGACGCCTCTACTCGACCCAGTAGCAGTTGATAGGTAGGATCTGAGGTGGCTCAATTTCTTACATCCTCTTGATCCAAGACAAATCCTGGGTTGTCATCCACGGCTGCAAAGATTCCACACATCACTGACGCTAGCAATGTGTCCTCATCTAGCATGTCATCTTCTTCAGTGATGTATCTCATTCCAGGATACCGTGATAGTGTGTCTGCTGCAGAGTTCTTTTTTCCAGGTAGGTACTTGATGAAAAACCTGAACTGCAGTGTCTTCTCTTTAAGGCGAAACAAGCGTGGGTTCCCAATGTCCTGCAGTGCCCAATTCCCAAACAGTTTTACAAGTGGACGGTGTTCAGTGACAATTAGTAGATTATGGCAGCCAAGCAGGAATAAGCTAGCCTTCTTAATACACCATGCCACAGCTAGTGCCTCACCTTCTATGAGAGCAAACCCGGACTCTGCTTGGGTTAAGTGCCTGCTGCTGCACAGTGCAAGTCTCCAACCTCCATTACAGCAAAAGGGTACGTCTACTGAAACACAAGAACAACGTTGTTGGAGAACCACAAATCCAACGCCATTCTTGCTCCAATCTGTCATTGACGTTGTTGGTCTTGATTTGTCGTAGTAAGCTAGCCCGTCCTTCACCATTTGACAAATAGTTTCTCTGGTGTGTTCAAACTTGGCCTTAAGCTGTTGGTCCCAGTACACTTTTTTCTGTGTGGGCTTCTTAACACTAGATTAGCGGGCTAGCGGTTTATTTATAATTTATGTACTGCCCAGCGGGGTGTTTTTAGCCAAAATAGGGCTGTTTACGTGATCATTTTCATGCCTAAATAAGTCCCAGAACGTAAAACAAGTATCTATCCCTGAAAGGGCATAAACAGAGCTTTCCAATGACACCATAACGATCCTTTTATGATGGCTAGTTTTCTTGCAACAACCGCGCAACGCGAGTGCAAAAAACATGTAATTCGGCACTTTCCCCATACAATTCCGTATATAGCGAGTGAGAGAGGGAGGGAGGAGGTGGGATTCGTGTCAGTAGGTTCGCCGCGGTGGTCTGGAGCAGTCATACGCTCGCTACTCTCCTGCCACCACTTGTCTCTCTCTCTCTCTCAGCAACATTACGTGCTGAAATTGCCACACGACCTATGTCGAGCGCCGCCAGATAGTCCAGATTTATTATACTCGACTTATGTTGCGCGCCGATAGTTAGGGGTTAAGGAGGTTCCTAAATGGTAACATTATAGGGGCAGATGCCAAGAATTTAGCTAGTTGATTGACAATACCGCACCATGAACGGATGTCAGTTATGGAGGGTTGATCTGGCATGGGGAAATTCCTAATAGCTGCTAGCTTATCTTAAGTCAGACGGAATTCTTCCCATCCAAGCTGATAGCCAACAAACGATACTTCACGTCTGCAAAATCTAAACTTGTCATGGCGTAATTTGATCCCATTGCGGCAGCATGTTTCAAGGAGCTTGTAAGTATGCTAGACAGCTTCCTCCACACTTGAATCATACAGAAGTGTGTCGTCAACACATTTGTATTTACTGTCAATTCCAGCAATGGCATCATCAACATTTCTTGCTATAAGCATTTGATGCGGAGCAGTGCCCCATGGGAGTCCTACGGTATTGGTACCGTCCCCACGGAGTTATGCAGGAGGTTAGATGTCTACTTGGCTCATCTAGCTCTACTTGATGAAATCCAGATTATGCATCAACCACTGTTTTGAAAGAATGTACTGGGGCCCCGGTGACAATATCAAAAGGTGCAGGTATGTGATGGGTTTCTCTTTTCCAGCAGGCATTCAAACGTTGAAAATCCACTGTTCGCCTAGGCTTTCCATATTTCTTTGCGACTACTACCATTCTAGCACACCATTCAGTAGCTTTCCCTGCTGGAACTTGACACAGGATAACTCGTTTCACATCGTCGTCGGGTTGACGCTTAACTTCAGCTTCCCAGTGCTTTGGTACACAGGCTGGGATTATGCCATGCATACAGCGTCGAACCGGGCTCCAGGTGGATATGGTGTGCTTTACCATTTATGATTGGCAGTGGGTCTCGCTCTGTTTTAAATGTAGTTGCTGTGAAGTGTTGTACTAACCATTGCTGAATCCTTGGGGTATTCTCATCTGAAGCTGGGTATGGCATTCCTTCTGGTCGTTTGGGTACTTCTGATATTGAAACTTTGCAGGATCTGGCAGGGTCTGTTGCCACATTTGCTATTGCTTCACCTTGATGATGGGGAAAATTCTTGTGAACTAGTCCTAAATTCTGTCATACTCCGAGTGATAAATATAGTCTGGACACCCTTTGCAAAATATATTTCACCCTTTGTGTCATGACTTTGCGCTAAAAGTACACTCCAGTGATCCCAGTTCACCCAATCTACCACCTGCAGCATGTTTTAAATGGATTCCTGGTTTGCGTAGGTGCTTTTCTGTCACACACAAAAGCTTTGCTTGTTCTGGGCTAACCACACAGACCTCTGCACCTGTGTCTGCAACTGCGTCAACTGTGGCTGTGTGTGGAGTGTGCTTGGAGTGGTGTATAACCTGTACTTTAATTTTTGGTAAGTGTATCAGCCTGATACTTGATTTGCTCTGCAGCCTGCTACTGAAGTTATTATAGCAGCTTATTTTACTTTATTTGAGTTACCCATTGCAGGCGTTGATGTGGTTCTGCTTTTATAATATTTTCTTAAGTGGCCTAATTTACCACAATCATAACATTGCACCTCCTTTGCCATGCAATTATTACGACCCTTGGCATGCAGTCTACCGCAGTTGGAACATTTCACCTTCTCATAACCAAAAGACATGTTCTTCTTTGCCATGGAATGTGACCTTGATATGGGTGCCACCTGTTGTCCTTCACATACACTGTCCTGATAGTCGTCACTTTTTTTTGTGTCTGGCATGGCTGTGGCTACTACAGTATTCTATTTGTTCCCACTAAGAGGCACACATCTGCTTTCTATTTCACTGGTTTCAAAAGACATGCATTTAATAATCAACCTTTCCAGAGAGTTTTTATACATATCATAATCTTCAAGGAGGACCTGCTTCAGTCGGGTGTTTTTGATGCCTGTTAAGAGTTTATGCATCACAATATACTCTGAGATGGCAGAATCACATGTTGGGCACTTGAAGTCACAGTCCAATGCCTTTTGTTGGCATTTATGAATGTATGAATTGACCTTTTCTTCACTTTTCTGAGACATTGTGAAAAATACCTGCCAATGTATGGCAGTGTTGCTGGACTGTTTTACTACATTACCAATGACATCTAATGATTCGTCAACACCCAAATCCTCCCATTGCTCAACTGAATAGTTCGCATCAATAACCCTCTGCAATTCATTCTCACAATGAAGGCCAACTGAACTAGTGACATTCATCAAGGTAAACAATAATATTAGCCTTTGATTATGACTACATCCTACAATGAAAACAAAATATATATATTTATATATATTGTTACGAATTCTCTTCAGAACTCATACAAAGTCTAAATAGGCCTCGGACACAACAACGCGAATCTGACTACTTCAGAAGACAGGTAGGGTTAATATCCCAATTCAGGTAAATCTATACCGCTATCACATGGAAGGAAATCATATTGATACACTGTCAATGGATTCATATCATAATATAATTCACTTATATCACTGTATAATAGCCTACTGGGAAGTAAATTATATAGGCACTCCTCAAGACGAAATGAGTTAGGCTAAGCAGGCTTCTCAAAAATATCAGAAGTGAACTTGATTAACTATCAAAGAAACATGTTGATAAATTACTCCTATAAAGTATCAAGACTCCTCACTTAATCAGGCAATAATAAATACAGTTAATTTGATTGAGAATTAAAGAAACATTTTGACTCACATGACTTGTCAAATATCGGGTGCTTAATTAAGCCAACAAAATATAAATATCCCACTGGGATATCGTCAAAACAATATGGGATATCTGTATGACAATGTCAGCCCCGGTGGTTCTCAATGTGCAAATAATATGCTATCGCAAATCATTAATCAAGCATTCTTTAAGCAAGCTATTTCACTGGAATGTTAAATCTGTAGGGAGGGCATTTATCACACAAATACCCCGTATGAACATCCTAACAAATGCACACATATGAAATATATAACCCAGTTCATCAGAGATACAATATATAATTATATATTTGATCAAAAGGTCAATCAACACATAAATATCAATCAATACAAGAGATCACTGCAAAAATGTATCTATTGAGAATAGCAAGGCTCCGTATCAACACACAATTACTCACAACCACAATCGTGTCTGTAGTTCAAGAAGCCAGGCGCAGCCCTCCTCTGCTATCAGCCATCACAACTCGTCTCTGTCTGACGGACCGCGTACACACGCACACACACACGCCTGCACCAACAGCAGCCACCCCCACTCTGCCACACCTAGCCCTCGTCTCCCCCTTGTGGGTGCCGGCGAGGGTATATATATGGGCGTGACCTTATGCTCACTGAGGGGCACTCCTCACATTCAAAATGTCCAAGTTGACAAAACACAGTTATTGGTCCCATATATACTGTACATTAGAGGGTGAATATCCCAATCAAATACCCTCACTCGATAGATAGACATTTCTTACATAATCTATTTCACACGGCATTTTTGGATAATGCGAGGTATTCATATAAGCACAGCTAATATCACTTCTGAAGTCTTGCAAACCCTTGACTTTATTATAAAGTTCTAACACCATATAATCTCATTTGCCCATCATAAAGATTCTTAAATACATCATGACACTTGTAAAATTACACTGATTGGAATCCTGGACACATTAATAGTCTATGGGCTGATATAAAAAAGATGATGAAATATTATGCAAGAACCCTTCACTCTTTGAACCGTTAGTTGGGTCCTCTGTAGGGAGACATTCCACATTCCTTGTCTTTTACAGTAGTAGTGTCCCTATATAAATAATGAACTGTTTTTCAACATTTAAAAGCACATAGATGATATACTGCTCACACAAGTGATGTCCTGACGTCCTGGCGCTGGCCAAGGGCCGGTATACCTTATACCCTCCTCCTGCAAACAAAATTTCTCTTGGAGCTGTTACGACTGGGACTGCGAATAAAACAAGGGCACTTAATGCTTGGACTAGTAATAGGGCACTATGCAACTATGGTACGCTAGATCCAAACCCTCGAACTTATATGCCGGCGAACAAAACACCTATACCCTCCAGAGTTAATCTGCGATAACGGGGTATCCTTAACTGGGCATAAATGTACTCTACTTCAGGCTAACCCACACTGGTATAGCCTGATAACACACAGGATGCAAGTTACGTTAAAATGCATAAACAGGAATCTATGGAAAGATCAATTAAATCACTGCAAGATTTAATACAATAAAAAGATGCTTCAATACAGTTACTCTAAACAACAATAAACTCTTCACTCCTATCTGAAAGAAAGTGAAGTATAGTCCTACAGCATAGGCCTGGAAACTTCTGAAGAAAGTCTGATGCTCATAAGATGCTCGTATCTTAACTATATAAAGGCAGGAGGCAGGACACCACACGTGTAAATGGAATACACAAAAAGATAGGACATATAAGGTTAACTGACACGAGAATACTATAAATGCGCAACGGTAGTAATGCTCGACACTAAAAGAAGTACTTCCTCATCAACGAAACAGTCTACTATGGTTGTGCGGCTCAGCTACAACCTAGACTAATAAATGCTTGTGAATAATAATGCATACATATTAAAGAGCTTAATTAAATACTAATAAGTGTCTACTCAATTAATAATGTCTAGCTGGGATACTCTAGGTAAGGAACAGGGGTTGAGCATGACAGGCTCGTAGCCTAGCGATGTCCTTAAGACTGTATCCTTTAAGTTACGTTAATTGACTAGGGTGCTCTCTTGATAGATCCAGATCACATGTATCTGATTCTATCCTGGCGACCCTCTAAAGCATAGGTTCCCAACCTTTTTAGGAGGTGACCCCAATCATGCTCCTCCAGCCATAACCGCGACCCCACTGGTTTTATGCAGTGTATATAACTATATAATAATTATAATGTATGTGTTGCATGTTACTATATTACTGACTGTAGGCTGTAAAAGCAAAGAACAAGTATAATTTTCTTGTAAGAGGTGCTGTAAGGCTGAAAAAAAAGAGACAACATGAACATGATTAAATTTAATTAACTTTAATATGAACATTTTCATCAGAAAAATTTGTGTTACATTCCACAAAGTGACAAAGGCAAACTAAAGATAAAACTGTTTCTTATCAACTGATAACTTATTTTAATGGGAGCCTTGGGGCTGGAATTTACTGATAAGTTTGACCATTTGTGGCTCAATCGTAGAAAGTGCTACTCTTAAATCATGTTCAGGCTGCAACCGATTTCTGCTTTTTGTTTTGATGGCAGCTAGGGATGCAAACCCTGATTCACACAAATAGGTTGTAGCGAACGGCAACAACACTTTCTCAGCCTCCCCTCCAAAGACTGGCTTCTCCTTCTTCACAGCAGTCCAGAACACGCCTAGTGATTGTTGCTGAAAGTTGAAGCGGAGAGTTTCATCATGTTGCACCTCGATGAGCTCCTCTTGCAGTTTTTGAATGGAAGATTCTTCCTCTGAAAGGTCTTCGACGTCGACCTCGAAGGGTCTGCGCACCCATTTGTATTTGTCATGCAACTCTTCATCCGGAATATACTTCTCAAACTCCTCACTTAGCTTTTCAAGGTGCTCAACAATGGTACTGTGTATGTCCAGAAGTGAGACGTCTTCTTCGTCTTCCAGAAAAAGGTTTAAGAGTGGAAAGGACGCAGTCTTCCCCCTCTCAATCTTTCCCTTCCACAACTTCAGCTTTGACTTGAATGCTTTGAGCTTTTCTGACACAGAGATATGAGTTTCATCTTTTCCTTGCATGGATATATTCAGCAAGTTTAACTCTGAAAATATATCTGTCAGATATGACAATTTAAGTAACCACCTTGGTTCTGAAAGCCTTGATGACAGTGCATGTTTCTTCTCGATCAAGAATATTTCAACCTCTGCACGCAATTCAAACACTCTCTGGAGCACTTTTCCTCGAGATACACCTGACAGAAGAGTAGTAAAGTAGGTGTTCATATTCCGACCCGATATCTGAGCACATCTGCCTGAACAGCCTTGAATGCAGAGCAGATGATTTAATAAAATTCACTATTTTAATCACATCTTCCATCACAGAGTTAAGTTCAAGTGATAATTTCCTGGAGGCAAGGTTTTCCCGGTGGAGCAAACAATGGGTCACTATCACAGCAGGGCTCACTTGCTTTACCCTAGTGGTGAAGCCTTGACGTGCCCCCAACATCGCAGGTGCTCCATCCGAACACACACTGAAGCATTGTTCCCAACTTAGCCGTTGTTCTTTGATGAAGCTGTCAACCAACTTGAAAAGATCTTCACCTGTTGTTCTTGTCTCCAGTGGTCTACAGAACAGGAAATTCTCTTCCATGTCATTCTTCCCTTGGTACCGCACATACGTCAAGAGCTGTGCGTCATCACTTATGTCAGTTGACTCATCCAACTGCAAGCTAAATTTTCCACTTTCCTTGATAGCAGCCACTACCTGTTCTTTGATGTCTTCTGACATCTCTTGAATCCGTCGGCTAATTGTGTTGTTTGACAACGGAACAGTTTCAATTTTGTTCACAGCATCATCTCCAATAACAGTACGTACCATATCAATGACTGCTGGCTTCACCAACTTTTCCCCAATTGTGTGTGGCTGTTTGCACTTAGCAATTCTTTTTGCAACCAGATAAGATGCAATTGTTGCTTGTCGAACAGAATACACTCCTGTGCTCACAGGGGTGTCTAACTGCTGACGCTTCAGTTGTTCTTCTTTCCTCTTGAAATACTGGTGGTCCTTCCCTGCCAGCGTTGGGTGTTTTCCCTGTAGATGCCGTTTGAGCTTGTTTTCTTTAAGCGACTCATGGCTGAGCACTTCACCACATATAACACACTGAGGTTTTTCGATGCCATGACTGATGAGAAGCGTAAACCCAATGTCAAGAAATTCTTCTTTGTACACCCGCTTTCTGGACATCACTAAAGAATCTGAAAAGAAAATTATACTGGCTTAATAATAAATCAAACAAAAGATGTAATTTGGTATCCACCAGGAGGGGAAAGAGGAATTAAAAGGGCAAAGGAAAGAGAGGGAGTTGGCTAAGGAAAGAGGAGGAGGGGAGGGAAGGAGAGAAGGAGGAAGGAGAAAAAGAGAAAGGAAGTGAACAAAGAAAGAGGAGGAGAAAGAGTAAGAGGAGAGGGCATGGAAAGATGGGAAGGGACACGGGACAAGGGAAAAGGGGAGGAGTAAAGTGGATGACGGCAAGGAAGGAACAGGGGAAAAGGGACCAAGAAAAAGAAGGGGGAGGAGTAAAGAGTAGGAAGGGGAGATATAAGAAAAGGGAGGACGGAGGAGGGACAAGGAAAGAATATGGTGAGGGTATCTTTTGGTTTTAGAAGCCTCAGTATTATTGTGATCTAATGACACCATTCATTGACAAGCTATGGTGCAATATTTCGTTGGCAAGTGAAGTGTTCAATTTCTGTTGACTGTACACCACTTTTACATACTGTATTTCAGAATTTTAAAGACAGCAAGACTGTGACTGCACATTCCAATTCAGTATATGGGTAAAAATACATCAGCTTACCAACAGAAGATGAGAAAGTTTCTAGAGATCGCTTCTCTTCTTTACGCCCATGCAGCTCAAGTGACAACTGACAAGTCGACTGTGTGTGGCTGCCTGGCTCAGACTGGACGTGTACGATTCACGCTCGGAGGACACAAGATTCTGTTCACCTACCAAACCAGTACGACACTCAGGGAAACCAGCATTAAACATATGTTATTAAAATGTTCTATATATAAATATAAATATATACATTGAGTAGATTTATGAAACCAGCAAAGTTGCTTATAAATGTCTTGAGACAGTATTGGTGGTTAGGACATTTGCGTTAAAATTATAATACCCAAGACATTTTGTTTACGCATAATCAGCAGTAATATATATATATACACACCTCGGCCCTTTCCCCCTAACTATGCAGGGGGGTGGCTGGTGTTAAGGCAATTCCACTTACTCAGTACACACACACACTCAAAATCAGCAGTAATATACTCTATATTAAATTATGGCAACATACAAATATAGCATATGCTGAAAACATCTCATAATGGGGAATTCATTTTTTGATGTTGTGAGACTTGTGAGTGCTTGGCGACCCCAGCAAAAATGCTTGGTGACCCCATTGGGGGTCGCGACCCCAGGGTTGGGAAAGGCTGCTCTAAAGCAAAGCAAAGAGGCAGCAAAGAGTGGAACTGGCACAGGCCAAAGCCCTCAGTCAACACAAAGCTGCACTCGCAAAGGACACAACCGAAAAGACAACACAGGCTACCACAGGACCAGTCGAAGTCGTGTAGGTATAAGCAAACCATACACACATCGATGACAACGACTAAAGTTACCTTATCCCAGTCTAGCATTAAATAAAAGAGCAGAAACACTAAATCAATAATGGAGACACACAGAGTTCATAACCTATACTAACTAAGAACCCTCAAAACCTATTCTAAGTACATGTAAATATCTCAGAAGACGGCTCATGCAATACAATGGGCCGGCTATGGAAACCGTATGCAGAACCCAAGGGGATAAGTAATTGAATAAAGATGAGAAGTAATGGAAAAGAAGAAGTTCAGAGAGAGAAACAGTTCTAAAGGTGGTGATCGGGGGAGAGAGTAAGCAGGGGATGTTAGATGCATGCACGCCTAGCCTGTCCTAAGGAGGACAGCTCCTTTGAACCCCGATGTACACAGGAGCTCACAAAGACGCGGTGGTCGGCCAATCACAGGCCGAGACGTCACAAGGCAGCAGGTGTCACGTGATACAGCCAGACACGCCGGCCAATCAAGGGCGTGGGAAACGAGCGGGAAAACTCCTCCGAGCGAGGCAGCACATACATACACACGTACATATTACCACCACGCTCTCGCCTCTTTCTCTCTCTCCTTAACTCTACACAATGCATCTTATATTCTACTAATGATATAAAACACTTCCCGTTGTCACAGCCGAAAACAAAGACCACCACTGGACTGTCTGTAACAATACGATTGCTAGGAAAGAAAGAACAACATTCTCTGATAACTGTAGCCCACTTCAATGTCCCTGGTGAGCGCTAGTGGCTACTGAGAGGCGATTCTGCCAACGCTGGTAGACGTGACACCCCGCCCAAGATATAGGATGCTCAACATTAGGCGAGTACGATATCTGACAAGGCAGAATACCGACAAGATCCGCCACACCTAGTCACTCCACCAGAAATGAAATGCAAAGCTCAATCTTAAATAAAAACCACATTAGCACAAAGAAAATCTTATAACCCCTCCCAAACACAACAGTATAATATAGCCTACTATGCTCCCTGAGCGAGCTTCACCGAGCCCAGCCTACTAAGTGAAAGACAGGTTCAACTTAGGACTTTAGCTATAATATTGGCAACTTACAATTAATTATCAAAAAGAAAGTTTTTATGTGATTTTTGTTATTTCATTTTAATGTTGTTTTTGACGGCTGCTCTACAGGGGCAAGCCTAGTTTTTCTCCACTCAAACCCACACACCTGTAGTGATCTACGCCGGATCCTCCACCCTCGACAAACAGTCTGCAATCACATTCTCACAACCGGCAATATGGCGAATGTCTAGATTGTATTCTTGCAACATGAGTGACCAATGTGTCAGCCTCAGCCGGTTGTGGAATTGGTTCAGAAATTTAAGAGGGTGGTGTTCAGTGTAAATCACCACGACTGGCCCGTAGGCAGGAACATATACTTCAAAGTGCCTGAGCGCCAACACTATCGCCAGCAGTTCTTTCTCCACCACCGAGTAGTTTTTCTGAGCGGAATTAAACTTCTTGGAAAAGAAACTAACTGGATGCTCCAAACCTTCCTCGTCTGTTTGCATTAAGACGGCACCAGCCCCTACACCGCTGGCATCTGTTGCCAGCTGGAATAGTCTTTCAAAGTCAGGGGCCCTGAGGATTGGGTGAGTGCATAGTAGGTGCTTGACCAGCGAAAAAGCCCTTTCACACTCAGGTGCCCACTTGAACTTTTTCTCTTTTCCTAGTAAATCTGTCAGAGGAGCTAACACAGTAGAATAACCCCGGATGAAGCGGCGATAGTAACCGATCATGCCCAAAAACCTCATGATCTGCCGCTTGGTGGACGGCCTGGGGAACTGGTTAATAACCTGTATCTTGTTTTGGGGGGGCACACCTGGCCTAACCCGACCACAAACCCGAGATACTGCACAGTTGCCCGGACAAAGTCACACTTGCCCAGATTGACCACCAAGCTGGCCTCACTGAGCTTCCGAAACAAGGCTTCTATGTGCTCACAGTGACTCTCAAAGTTGTCATCGTAGATTATAACGTCATCTAGGTAGACAGTGCAGTTAGGGATGTCAGCTACTAACTCATTCATAAGACTCTGGAAGGTTGCTGGGGCATTCTTAAGACCATACGGCATCACATTGCAACGGTAGGTGTTCCCATCAACCACAAACTCGCATATCCCCTTCGCCCGCTCAGACAAGGGCACCTGCCAGTAGCCTTTCACTAGGTCTACTTTAGTTAGAAACTTTGCCTTACCAATCTTGTCTACACTATCGTCAACACGGGGAAGGGGATAAACATTGGTGGGAGTCAACTTGTTCAATCTCCGAAAGTCAACACAGAAGCGAACCTTCCCATCAGGCTTGGGCTGCAGAGTGACAGGAGATGTCCACCTAACTGTCCCCTTCTCAATCAACCCCCATTCTAACATATATTCTAACTCAGCTCGGAGGGCTGGGAGCTTAATGGGTGGAATTCTGTAGGATACTGATTTAAAGGGGGGGTGATCTCCCACGTCTACGTCATGCACCACCCGAGTTGTGAGGCCTGGATGCTCTGCAAACACAGTGGGGTATGAATCAAACAGGCGCTGCACGGCTACACGCTGTTGCTTAGGCAGGTGCACTAGAGCATCGTCAGCCACCTGTCTGGAGTTCCCCGCCCACTGGTCCGCAGAGACATGACACTCCCAGTTATCTTCCACCTGAGCTTCACTGTCCCTCACTCCTTCTCCTCCATGACCGCTGCAGGTCAACACAGGGACAGCGAGAGGCTCAGGGGGTCGCCTCACAAACTCCTTTACCAGATTCACATGGCACAGCTGGTTCTTTTTACGCCTATCTGGAGTAGCCACAAGATAGTCTAGGTCAGAGATCTTCTTTACCACCTTATAAGGACCAGCGTACTCAGCAGACAACAGAATCAGCACCTCCTGCCCCACCTTAAACTCCCGGAGTTTTGTCTTCTCATCGTACCTGTCCTTCATCAGTGTTTGCGACCCTACCAAATTCCTACCAGCCAACTCTAGGCTTCTCAGCATTCTCTCTCGGCTCTCGAGGACATACTTTAACATGGAACATGGTTTTACTGTGCCCTCCCAGATTTCTCTAACCATGTTGAGGGGGCCTCTGACCTGATGTCCAAAGACTAGCTCATTGGGACTAAACCCTAGGCTTTCACCAGGTACCTCCCGAGCAGCGAATAATACATAGGGCAACCCAAGATCCCAATCTTTACCATTTTCAACACAGTAACAACGCAGCATGCTCTTCAGAGTCGAGTGACACCTCTCCAACACCCCCTGACTCTCTAGGTGATAGGCTGACGAAAAAACTGGACTGATACCGTGCTGCTGCATGGTGTGTTTGAAAAGGTTAGAAGTAAAGTTGGACCCCTGGTCGGACTGCAATTCCTGCGGGTACCCGTACCTAGAGCAGTACAATAGCAAGTTACGAACAACAGTCTTAGCAGTACCATTTCGCATGGGGTATGCATCCGGATAACGAGTGGCAACATCCATGATGGTGAGGAGGTACTTGTTGCCTGCACTAGTAGGGGGTAGAGGGCCAACCATGTCGATTATAACCTTACTGAATGGTGGCCCGATTTCAGGAATAGGGTGTAACGGAGCCTTGGGGATACACTGGTTCGGTTTACCTACTGTTTGGCAGGTACTACACATTGCCACCCATGATGCCACATGTGCCTTCATACCTGGCCACCAAAACAATTTAGCCAAGGCTGCTACCGTCTTACGTACACCCAAATGCCCTGCCAACGGTACATCATGTGCCAACCTCAGTAGGCTATCACGGCACACACTAGGCACTACCAACTGGTCAACCACTCTCGACCCACCCTTCCAACTCCGTCTGGGATCTAGAAAACGTCTGTACAAAACACCCTCCACACGAAAGAAGTCCCCCGGCTTTGCATCCCTATCCTCCTCAAGTTCCACTGCACCGTTACTACACTTCTGAAGCTCAGGATCATCTAACTGTAGCTTACAAATATCCGAAGGAGCCAATTTATCTAGATGCTCCCGGAGCAACTTATGGCCTCCCCCGATACTGAGCTGTTCTATCCTATCTTGCTTATGGGTGTAACGGTGCTGTCTCGGAGTTTTCTCACCCCTTACCTCCTCACCAAGTGTGACAGGTTCTGGGGCCACTCCGGACCTAAACATTGGTGCTAATACTGAGTCGCCAAGAAGAGCCGCTGGATCAAAACTCTGAAAACTTTTCCCAACTTTAGCTTTCTCCTTCCGACCGTTCCTCCGCTGGTCTAGAGACTGAGGAATAGGCTGTGACACTTTAGATGCACGAGATCGGGTGACAACACACGCCATCTGCTGTAATTGACACCTCTCGACCAACTCCTGCCCCTCCCTACTCACGTCGGCCGCCCTCTCGGCAACGACTAAGGGTGGAACCTCAGAAGTAGCCACCGCAAAGTCGTTGCCGAGAAGAAGGTCGACGCCCTCTACTGGCAGTTTCTCTACGATTCCAACATCAATCTCCCGTGTCACACCATCAACCTCCAGCTCTACTCGAACCAACGGGTATGACCGTGTAGCATTAATACCCTGCACCACAACCACCCGTGCCGCGTTTATAGGTTGGCCTGTAAAGTTTTTCATCAAAGTCTGGGATGCATCTGTATCTCGCAACAACTCCAACCCATGCTTGCAACCAGCCCAACTCACGCAGCCACGCCCTCTATGGTCGCAAAAAGCATCGCGGACAGGTTTCGAGCCTTCCGGACACTTCTTCACTGGCTGTGCCCCCGCATCTGACATATCACCCCGGGTGAATGCAGAAGACCTCAGAGACACCCCAATGTTGCTAGCCAAAGACATAACTGCTGCAGATTTGTTACTAGAGCAGGAACGGGCAAAATGCCCCTTTTTATGACATTTAAAGCACTCTACTTCACCCTTGGACTTCCCCTGAGGTGGGGAAGGGCCCTGACCTTTCTTAAATGGGACGGTTTTGGGTTTGTGATCAAAATTAGTATCATTGTTCTTGCTCTTGTTATTAAAGGTTGTATCATTGACTCGGGGGGGGGGGGGGGGGGAGTGTTACGCCCCTTGTTAACTGCATCGGTCCGTTGTGCAGACCCGCACCCACGAATCAGCGATAATCTCAGGTCAGCCATCTCAGCTGCCTCTTGCAGAGTTTTAGGTCGTTTCTCTTTGAGTTTCAAAGTTAGGTCGCCGCCTGTGCATTTGAAAAATTGCTCTAGAAGGAATAACTGCTCAAGCTCTTCGAACGTCGTCACCTTCTCTGACCTCAGCCAATTTCTCAAAGCATCAGACAGTTCCCAGGCATGTTCTAGAAAACTACACTCACGACCCTTCGTAACACCCCGAAACTTCAACCTATATGTCTCTGGTTGTAACTCATATGCCCGCAGAACAGCCTCCTTCAATACCTCATAATCGTTGCAAGACTCCAAGGGCAACGCATCATATGCCTTGAGTCCTTTGCCAACCAACTTAGAGGAAACAAGGGCTGCCCACTTAACCTCGGGCCATTGGTGCTCCCGGCACTTCTTCTCAAAACGCAGGAAAAACTCGGTGACACCCGACTCATCAAATGCAGGGACTAACTTAAGAAGGTGCGATAAAGACTGATCAAGACCTCGATTCCCAGAACCGAGACGCTGCCCTGTCGACTCCACCCGCGACTTCTCAAGCTCTATGTCTGCACAGTACATGGCCTTTCTCTCCTCAGCCTGAATCTTAGCCATCCCCAGCTCAACCTCCAGCTTTCGTTGCTCAGCCTCATGCTTTCGTTGCTCAGCCTGCTGGTTAAGTTTGGCGAGTTCGAGCTGAAGCAACATCTCGGCAGACAAACCTTGAGGAGGGGGTGCTACTATCGGGAACCCACCCCGTGAATCACCTAGAGGAATACCCAACCGCCAGCGGGCATCGGCCTGCGGGAACGTACCCGGCTCCGGAGCCCGAGGGGGCGCCATGGTAGGAGTCAAGTGTAATTGGGGCTGGGTAGAAGGTGCCCCAGCTCCCGCTCCACCCGAAGCCCCACCGAGCACACAGGTAACCAGCTCACCTCTCGACAAACTGCTAGTACCGGGAAACCCTAAGACCGTGGCTACACACTGTAGTCCGTACCGGTCTAGCCCCGACACCCGATCCGCTGACACAGGCTCCTCCAGAAATATCCGAGCATCCTCCTCACTGTTTACCACCCTAGCGCCGCTAGACAACTCCACCTTCTCCACCTCCTCGCCTGTGCTCTCACTATGTACTGATCCGTCGTTCAACATAGTGTCCACTGGAAATCCTCAACGTTTATAAAAAAAAAGAAGTACCTACTCTCATGTAGCACTATTCACTCAAAAATGCTTGAAGACAACTCAAGTGCTATACTACATTGCCAAAACAAATTCCACGTGTCCAAAATATTCCTCAAAAACAAATGTCCAAAAATCCTGCAATTATTTCTTAGTTCACTAGGTTGTTGTGACGACTAAGATAAGGTACTAGGCAAGGTCGCCATTTGTTACGACCGGGACTGCGAATAAAACAAGGGCACTTAATGCTTGGACTAGTAATAGGGCACTATGCAACAACGGTACGCTAGAACCAAACCCTCGAACTTATATGCCAGTGAACAAAACACCTATACCCTCCAGAGTTAATCTGCGATAACGGGGTATCCTTAACTGGGCATAAATGTACGCTACTTCAGGCTAGCCCACACTGGTATAGCCTGATAACACACAGGATGCAAGTTACGTTAAAATGCATAAACAGGAATCTATGGAAAGATCAATTAAATCACTGCAAGATTTAATACAATTAGAAGATGCTTCAATACAGTTACTCTAAACAACAATAAACTCTTCACTCCTATCTGAAAGAAAGTGAAGTATAGTCCTACAGCATAGACCTGGAAACTTCTGAAGAAAGTCTGATGCTCATAAGATGCTCATATCTTAACTATGTAAAGGCAGGAGGCAGGACACCACACGTGTAAATGGAATACACAAAAAGATAGGATATATAAGGTTAACTGACACAAGAATACTATAAATGCGCAACGGTAGTAATGCTCGACACTAAAAGAAGTACTTCCTCATCAACGAAACAGTCTACCATGGTTGTGCGGCTCAGCAACAACCTAGACTAATAAATGCTTGTAAATAATAATGCATACATATCAAAGAGCTTATATTTAATACTAATAAGTGTCTACTCAATTAATAATGTCTAGCTGGGATACTCTAGGTAAGGAACTGGGGTTGACAAGACAGGCTCGTAGCCTAGCGATGTCCTTAAGACTGTATTCTTTAAGTTACGTTAATTGACTAGGGTGCTCTCTTGATAGATCCAGATCACAAGTATCTGGTTCTATCCTGGCGACCCTCTAAAGCCAAGCAAACAGGCAGCAAAGTGTAGAACTGGCACAGGCCAAAGCCCTCAGTCAACACAAAGCTGCACTCGCAAAGGACACTACCGAAAAGACAGCACAGGCTACCTCAGGACCAGTCGAAGTCGTGTAGGTATAAGCAAACCATACACACATCGATGACAACGACTACAGTTACCTTATCCCAGTCTAGCATTAAATAAAAGAGCAGAAACACTAAATCAATAATGGAGACACAGAGTTCATAACCTATACTAACTAAGAACCCTCAAAACCTTTTCTAAGTACATGTAAATATCTCAGAGGACGGCGCATGCAATACAATGGGCCGGCTATGGAAACCGTATGCAGAACCCAAGGGGATAAGTAATTGAATAAAGATGAGAAGTAATGGAAAAGAAGAAGTTCAGAGAGAGAAACAGTTCTAAAGGTGGTGATCGGGGGAGAGAGTAAGCAAGGGATGTTAGATGCATGCACGCCTAGCCTGTCCTGAGGAGGACAGCTCCTGTGGACCCCGATGTACACAGGAGCCCACAAAGACGCGGTGGTCGGCCAATCACAGGCCGAGATGTCACAAGGCAGCAGGTGTCACGTGACACAGCCAGACACGCCGGCCAATCAAGGGCGTGGGAAAGCCCTCGCGAGCGGGAAAACTCCTCCGAGCGAGGCAGCACATACATACACACATACATATTACCACCACGCTCTCGCCTCTCGCTCCTTAACTCTACACAATGCATCTTATATTCTACTAATGATATAAAACACTTCCCGTTGTCACAGACGAAAACAAAGACCACCACTGGACTGTCTGTAACAATACGATTGCTAGGAAAGAAAGAACAACATTATCTGATAACTGTAGCCCACTTCGATGTCCCTGGCGAGCGCTAGTGGCTACTGAGAGGCGATTCTGCCAATGGTGGTAGACGTCACAGAGCATACAACATAAATGTATGTCAGTCCACACACACACTGGAAGAGAGAGTGAGTTTAAGAAGCTTAAATGCTGCATCACACTCAGGATTCCAGGTGAACTTCTTTTCCTTCCTCAACAGGTCAGTCAAGGGTGCAACCACATCTGCAAAGTATTATAAACATGCGGTAGTAACCCGCCATACCTAGAATTCTCCTCACGTCCTTCCTATTCTTAGGAGGTTGCAGGTCACAGATGGCCCTTACTTTAGCCTCAGGAGGGGCCACAGTCCCTCGACCTACTACATAGCCTAAGTATTTTACTTGTTCGTGCACACAGTTGCACTTCCTCAGTTTGACTACTAAGTTAGCACGGCTTAAGTCCTTTAACAAACTTTCAAGTCCAGTCAGGTGATCTTCCCAGGTGTCACTGTAAACAATTAAGTCATCTATATATGCCACACAACCTTCGAGACCCTTGGTTATCTCGTTCATCAGTCTTTGAAAAGTGGCGCTGGCATTCTTCATACCGAAAGGCATGACTCTACATTTATAAGTGTTCCCGAGAGTCACAAAGCATGAAGCCTCTTGTGCCCTCTCTGCCAGTGGTACTTGCCAAAAACCCTTTAAGAGATCAAGCTTAGTTATGAATTTGGCTTTACCTACTGTATCAACACATTCATCGACACGAGGTAATGGATAAGTATCAGTTTTAGAGTTTTTGTTTAGAACCCTTTAATCTATACAACATCTCACTGACCCACCTGGTTTGTCTACTAGGGTGACTGGTGAGGATCACTCGCTGGTGCAGGACTCAATCATCTCATGGCGCAGCATGTAGTCCAGCTCCTCCTTGATCAGCTCCGGCTTCTTGGGGTTCACACGGTAGGCCCTCTGCTTCACTGGTCGAGCTCCTTGCACATCCACGTATGTTGTATTAGAGTAGTCCTTCCTGGGGAGCCTCTGAACACCTCTCTGTCTCGCAGGGGCAACTCTCTTAGCTCATCACTTTCCTGTCTCGGTAGGTGCTTCAACTTCTCTGGGAGCTCCTCCTCAAAACAGGTCTCGTTGCTCCACATAGTATCCAGGTGGTCAAGTTTTACATCATCATGTGGCTCCATTACTGCTGCTATTTGGGTCTGGTTTTTGCACTATTCTGTGGCCATGTCCATGATGCTTAAAATGTACTCGTAACCACTGGCAGTCTTCGGTAGAGGTCCCACTATGTCGATTAATACTCTCGTGAAGGGTTCATCAAATCTCGGCATGGGAATGAGAGGCGCGTCCTTGATAGTTTGATTTTGCTTTCCCACTTGTTGACAGATGTCGCAAGACCGACACCACTGAGCCAAGTTCTTTCTAATGCCGGGCCACCAGAAGCATTTCAGTAGTCTGTCAAAAGTCTTGTGTACTCCCAGGTGTGCGGGTAGTTTTCCGTCGTGGGCCACCCTTAGTAGCTCCTCTCGGTATGACGAAGGAACCACCACTTGCACAACGGAGTGCCATGTCTCATCCTCCTTGTCACAGTCGCGGGGTGTGAAGTGACGCAGTAGCGGCCATCACTAACACGGTAGCCGGAATCTGGGTCGTCCTCGGCTTCCGTCCAGAGAGGCTTCATTTCTGGGTCCTCATGCTGACACTGCCTGAGAGATGAATCTCGGAACACATGGGGGTGAGCATATGGGGTCCCCTGACCCTTGAATAATTCAGCTAGGCCATATGAATCCTCAGTCACACCCTCAGCATTCTTTACTGAGCCCTCGTCCTCTGCATGGGACCTTTCAGACTCAGACACTGTCTCAGGTTGACTCTCACACAGCTTAACATCCTGTTCCCTCATCTCCTGAGCCTTACGAACCTTGGCCCGTGTCACGGCACAAACAGGAAAGACGTCTGGGATCTCACTCACCAGGTCGTTGGTTTCCACACAACTCACTGGGTAAGTCGAAACAATGGGAGACATACACTTACTTCCCTCAACCAAGTCATTTCCCAATACTATGTCTGCTTCAGGAATGGGCAGAGTATCTAAGACAGCAACCTTGGCACTCCCCTGGTATCTTTCACACTCTAATCCTATGTCTACCAGAGGGGCAGATACTGTGCCACCTATACCACACAGAATGGCGTACTGATCACTCTCGATCCCGTCCTCAAACATGCTGCGCGTCACAAGGGTACGAGACGCACCAGTGTCTCTCACAATTCTTACACGCCTCAGTTTATCTCCACACTTCATGATACCTACAAGTCTGTGTTCTCTATATGGGTCCAGCACATTACCTAATTCATTCAACCTTTCATTGACTAAGGCAATGGATTTGAACTCACGCAAGTATGACTCCTTGCTTGAACCCATCTCCTTTTTTCGGAGGAAGCAATACTTGGCTATGTGGCCTGGTTTACCACAATAGTTACATTTAATCTGAGACTTATAGCTTTTATCTGAATTAGAAGATGTATTACTTGATGTAGGCTGTTGCATCCCTTCAGATTTTTGGGATGTTTGAGTGACATTAGTGGGGTTCTTATCATAGTGTTTTACATTAGATTCTTTGGTAGGATTGCTTCCTCCCTTCTTAACACTAGGCTAAGGTCCTGCTACAGATATCTTGTGGGTTAATGAGTATTTGTCTGCTGTGATTGCTGCATTCTAAGGGTCAAAGATATTGTTATCAGCTAAATGAACTTTAATTTCCTTGGGAATTGTTTGACAGAAGCTTTCAAATAGCACAGATCATAAAGAGCCTGGTAATCTTCCCCAGTCTGAGTGGAATGCAACCATCTGTCCAGAGCCTTTCGCAATGTGCATGCCATGTAAATGTTGTGAGAAAGTTACATTAGGGGCTTTTGTACAATTACGAAACCTCACTCTGTAGGCTTTTGGGACTAACTCATGCGCACGCAATATACTCTCTTTAACAGTGGCATAGTCACGGCTCTGTTCATTTGTTAATGAAGTAAAAACCACTAGTGCCCTGCCCTTTAACACGCTGTGCAACAGCATGGTCAATCTGTCCTCTGGCCAAGCAAGATTCTCGGCCACCCTTTCAAAGGACAAAAAGTATCCCAGGAGATCATCCTCATTAAATGCTGGGACCATGCGTACATGTTTTGTTACATCAAAGGCAGGCCTACGGTTTATCACGGGGCATATGATCATTAGGCAGAACACGCTCACGCTCCACTTGGACTCTATCTCTCTCTCTATTTGGTTCCTCTCTCTCTCACTTTCATGCTCCATTTCGAACCTCATTCTCTCTCTTTCAACCTCAAGTTGCATTCTGGCCAGTTCGAGTCTTGTGGCATCACTCATAGAACTGCCACCAGAACGAGCACTAGAAATGCTCTTGGCACTCCTTAGAGTTCTCGGACTTGTCGGGCTTCTTGGGCTCCTCGGGCTTTTTGGGCCCCTAGGAACTCGCACACTACTCTCTCTAGCGGGAGGCAAGTGAAGACTGAACTCACTAAAGGCTGGTGAAGCCGAAACGTACATTTTGCTGAGGACCTTCGCTAAAATCTCTCCTTCAGAGTCCTCGGACTCTAACTCAACATTTATAAACCTAGCTAGAATACGTAAATCTCCATCAGTGAGAGCTCGGACCGACTCGGGTGAGTGTGTGAGCAGGAAAGCTCCTACACTCTTTTCAGTAATAGTCGGCATGGTGGCGGAAAAGGAAAAAATACGTGGGCAGCAGAACAAAATATCAGGCAGAGAACTAGCTTATTCAATCACACATCAAATGGCATGGCATGATAAATTGCAGGTGATATTTTTAAAATAACATTCTAACCTTGACTCGTGAATCATGAATCCTCCATATTCCTCCATTTCAGGGTTGGGTTATTGACACAGGGCCCTCCCGGTCGTCATCATGCGACTGTGTCAAGAGCATTGCAACGTCCCAAAGCTGCTTGTCAGTACAGCTATTTCTTTAGTAATATAAGGGGACTTCACTCTAACATCAATTCTGTACACCAATTTCTTCAAGCAGAATCCCCTACTCTCCTTTTTTTGACAGAGACTCAAGTAACATCCACATCTGACACATCTAGATTTAATTTTCCAGGTTATCAACTGCTCCAAAATTTCAGACCTAAAGGTGGTGTATGTTGCTTCGCAAAATCTGAAATTGCCCTGGAGGAGGTTACTAGTTTCAATTGTCCCTATTTTGATTATTCTATATACAAATTAATTTCTGCTGGTAAATTTAAATACATATGTTGCATCTACCGTTCCCCAAATACTCCTCCAGAGCAAAGTCTTTTTGATTCTCTGTCCTCACAACTCAGTGTCCTCAACTTAAATGCTTCTTCTGAAATCACTGTGTTGGGTGATTTTAATGTCCATAATGTTGAATGGCTCACTCATTCAGCCAGGACTGATGATGCTGGTCTTGAATGTGAGCTATTTGCAGACTCATTTAATCTCATTCAACTAGTCAACCAACCCACCCGTGTACCAGATAATCCTAATCATAATTCCCACCTACTGGACTTATTTTTAACAACCAATTCAGAAAATTATGATGTTACAGTGAGGTCCCCACTTGGATCTTCTGATCACTGTCTGATACAGGCCACCTGTCTATCACCTACCACACCTTCCCACTCTGAACCTGTTTTGGTGACTAAATGGCATTACGATAGGGCAGACTGGGAGGGTCTTCAAGGTTTCTTTATTGATATTCCCTGGACCTCTTTCTTTTCTAATGATGCACACTCCACCTTGAGCCACATACAAGATTTTGTAAAAATTGGAATGGAAACTTTTATTCCTCATCAAAAGTACAGTAAAAGATCTAATTCACCTAAATGGTTTGACCATAATTGTGCTAGAGTAACTGAACAAAAAGCAATAGCCTACAATGCATACACAAGATCAAAAACACATGAAGCCTTTAATTACTTTAGAAACATCAGAAATCATGCCAAAACTGTATTAAACCTAACTAAATCAAACTTTCTCCATAAGCAGGCAAATAAACTTCTAAATAATCCAAATGATAACAAAATATTTTGGTCTACTCTTAACTCATTCAAATCCAACTTCACTATTGCTTCATCCATTCCACCATTAAAATCTCCGACTGGCAATCTTGTAAGTGACCCACGAGGTAAAGCTAACCTTCTTGCAGATATTTTCTCCACCAACTCAACCTTAGATGACATAAATCAAGATGTCCCTGTACTTAATTTTAATTCACCTGAAATTCCCTCACTTAAGATCCACACCAGACATGTCAAAACTATTTTGCAGAATCTCTCAGTAGATAAGGCTCCTGGTCCAGATGAAATTCCTCCAATAGTACTTAAGAATTGCTCCTTGGTGCTCGCTCCTGTATTGGCAAAATTTTTCCGTCTGTGTACTCATACCTCATGCTTCCCAGTACCCTGGAAAGAAGCAAACATCCATCCAGTTCCTAAAAAGGTGCCTCTTCAGATCCATCAAACTACAGACCAATAGCTATAACTTCCACTCTTGGCAAAGTTTTTGAAATTATATTAAATAATCACATAATTAAGCATCTGGAGAATAATAAATTAATCAGTGATAGGCAATATGGTTTTAGACGATGTCGATCAACTGCAGACATTCTTTGCCTTCTTACGCATCAAATCAACCAAGCTACAGACCAACATGGTGAAACACATACAATAGCACTGGATATATCAAAGGCATTTGATAGAGTCTGGCATCAATCCTTATTGTCGAAGATGTCACACTACGGCCTTGCATCATTAGTTCCACTAATTTCTTCTTATCTTCATAACAGAAACATACGTGTAATGGTAGATGGCCTTTATTCTCAATTTCACTCAATAAATGCTGGTGTTCCCCAGGGATCAGTTTTGGCCCCAACTCTGTTCCTCATTCATATCAATGATCTCATATCTACCACTCATAATCCAATACATTCCTACGCAGATGACTCAACACTCCACAGTTCCTTCACATTTACCAATTCTTTCACCCAACCCGATCTTATAAATTCAAAAATAAACACTGCAATTTCTCTGAACCAGGACCTTTCTAGAATTAATGAATGGGGACAAGAGAATCTAGTTTCCTTTAATGCACAGAAAACCAAGTACATTCAATTTTCTAACCGACAGAATCTCACTGACTCCCATATATTTTTTAATGATGTAAATATTCCCACTTCCCCTAGTATTGACATTCTCGGTGTAACATTAACTACTAACTTGAGCTGGACACATTATGTTAGAAGCATTGCTAAGAATGCCTCTAAAAAACTGGGACTCCTGTACAGAGTTCGAGAATTCTTCACTGACGAGCAGTTGGCCGTAATATATAAAAGTCATGTGCGCTCTCAGATGGATTACTGTTCACCTCTGTGGGGTGGAAGTGGAGTGGTTGCATTGAGGCAGTTGGACAAAATTCAAAATAAAGCTATTAGATTAATCAATAACCCTGCAATCACACAGGACCTTCCTACATTAGCCATACGAAGAAACGTTGCATCCCTTGCATTATTCTACAGATATTTTCACAGCAATTGTTCCGAGGAACTTGCTTCAATTGTGCCGCCTCTCCACATCTTTCCCCGTAGAACTAGGGCAGCTGAGAGCGCCCATGAATTTACACTTTCTCCTCCACAATGCAGAACTTCTGCTTATCAGAATTCATTTATCCCCAGAGTTACTACTCTTTGGAATTCACTTCCCTCGAATTGCTTTCCACAAACTTACAATCAACAAATGTTTAAATCCAGTTGTTACAAACATTTTATGAATGGAGGATGCCTTTAGGCACATGGACCTTTTTGTTTTATCTGTGTTTTTCCTTCCTCCGTTCATTGTCTCTTAAAAAAAAAAAAAAAAAAATATGATATACAGTAAGGTGTGATTTATACAAAATTGGGATCCTGGCATAAGGTTGCCAAAACAAAATGGGAACCCTCCGGTCACTATTTTGATATATCGACTGTTACAATTTCTCTTCAGAACTCAAACAAAGTCTAAATAGGCCTCGGACACAACAACACGAATCTGATTACTTCAGAAGACAGGTAGCTGGGTTAATATCCCAATTCAGGTAAATCTATACCGCTATCACATGGAAGGAAATCATATTGATACACTGTCAATGGATTCATATCATATTTTAATTCACTTCTGTCACTGTACAATAGCCTACTGGGAAGTAAATTATGTAGGCATTCCTCAAGAGGAAATGAGTTAGGCTAAGCAGGCTTCTCAAAAATATCAGAAGTGAACTTGATTAACTATCAAAGAAACACGTTGATAAATTACTCCTATAAAGTGTCAAGACTCCTCACTTAATCAGGCAATAATAAGTACAGTGAATTTGATTGAGAATTAAAGAAACATTTTGACTCAAATGACTCATCAAATATCGGGTGCTTAATTAAGCCAACAAAATATAAATGTCCCACTGGGATATCGTCAAAACAATATGGGATATCTGTATGACAATGTCAGCCCCGGTGGTTCTTAACCCTTTCGCTGCGGGTGATGTTCCAGAACGTCCTGGCAAGTTACAACAATGTGCAGGCTTTAAAAGTCTGTAAAAAACGTAAAAATTGTGTGTCAGTGGGCGGGAGCATGAGGGGCCCACCTCCGGCCCTCTCAGAGCACCGAGCGGCTCACTGAGGTTGACTGTGTCTCGGGCGAGTCTCTCTCTGTCTTTCTCAACAGTGTAGCCAAGCGAGCGAGTGTTACACAATAGCGGGGTTCACGCGTTTCACTGGCACCACTGCGGGTGAACCAGAACACGTACAGGCTCCGCTCTGGTGTCATTTTGAAGCTATTTTAGCCTAGTTTTCGGCAGAATACACTTCATTTAATGCAGATGCTTGATTTATCATTCAGGAGTGAATGAATATGCCCTAAATAGCCCAAACATAGCCGCAGCCAAAGGGTTAATGTGCAAATAATATGCTACCGAAAATCATTATTCAAGCATTCTTTAACCCGGCAAGCGCGATAGGCCTCACGGAAGGCTTCCTATAGGGAACGCGATAGGCCTCACGGAAGCAGGACCATAAAAAAAGCCTTCCATAAAAAAAAAGGGCCTATCAAAACAAAGGAATTTGTCTCTAGGTGAGATAATTCCCCTCCAGTACTCATCCATGTAAATCTCACCCACCCCCCTCCCCTCCTTCCCCACCTTATTCCCCCCTCCCTCCCCTCCTCAATTATCACCTATTTTTCCTCTTATTATCATCATTTATCGGTTATTTTTCTCTCCCGCGATAATGTAGCACAAGTGGGTTGCATAAAAGATCGTTATGCAACACCCAGACACCGGCACACACCGCCCCGCTCTCCTCAGTTGACTCCCAGACAGCGAGAGGGGAAGGCTGCCTGTCTCTCTCTCTCGCCTGAGATTATGACCGGGTGGCCAATATCTTCGTTTTTCACCACCCAAATGCTTTTCCCACTTATTTTAGCACTCTTGAAGGTTCATATATACATCATATATGTAAAATAAAAGCATACCGAAAACAAATAATGGTTTATATTGTAAATATAACGAATTCTGTCAGAATCCAGGGCTAGAAATGCACAAATAACTACCCTAGCACCTACTGTCATATCGCGCTTGTCAGGTTAAGCAAGCTATTTCACTGGAATGTTAAATCTGTAGGGAGGGCATTTATCACACAAATACCCTGTATGAACATCCTAACAAATGCACACATATGAAATATATAACCCAGTTCATCAGAGATACAATATATAATTATATCTTTGATCAACAGGTCAATCAATACACAAAAATATAAATCAATACAAGAGATCATTGCAAAAATGTATCTATTGAGAATAGCAAGGCTCCGTATCAACACACAATTACTCACAACCATAATCGTGTCTCTAGTTCAAGAAGCCAGGAGCAGCCCTCCTCTGCTATCAGCCGTCACAACTCGTCTCTGTCTGAGTGACCGCGTACACACACACACACACACGCCTACACCAACAGCAGCCAGCCCCCACTCTACCACTCCTAGCCCTCGTCTCCCCCTTGTGGGTGCCGGCGAGGGTATATATATGGGCGGGACGTTATGTTCAGAGGGGCACTCCTCACATTCAAAATGTCCAAGATGACAAAACTCAGTTATTGGTCCCATAACGGTCGAGGCGATGGTGGGAGGCGGACGCAATTTTTGAGGGCCCGGCATATTATCATGGGCACGATTAATATTAACGGAATTTCGAATACATACTGAGCGAACGAGGAGAGGAAGGACTAGTGAAGTGTTTTGAATTAAAAATTGGTGTGGTGGAGGGGTGATATATATTGTGAGAAGAGTAGTGTAATCAACGGGTCAGCTTTGGAGTTCTAGTGATTGTAAACAAAAATGGCGGACAGAACGGCGGGAATTTCGGAGACGGAAGAAAGGTTAGGACGGTTTCGTGGGTTTAGGAGCACAGATCAGAAGGTAGAAGAGATTATTAATGTTGTGAAGGATTTGGAGAAGTGGAAGGGGGACATTGGTGAGAAAATCAAGGTGTTGTGCAAACTATGTGGTGCGTCGGGTAGGGCAGGGAAGGAAGTGAATGTAGGCCTATTTCGGAAGTTAATAACAACCTAGAGATGGTACTAAAAAAGGTAGAGGAATTGGGAGCAGAGAATATGGCATTAGAGGAGCAGCTGAAGGAATACGAAGGACGATTCAAGGAAGTAAAGGAGTCAACTGCATGGACGGTGGTAGGTGAACAGAAAGTTAAGGATTTGGAGGAAATTGTGAAAGAACAAAAGGAGGAAATGAACAAGACAAATACAAAAATGTTGAGAGTGCAGTCGTAGGAGTCATGAAGAACAAGGAGAGTGTCGTGAGGGAGGCCATGGACAGGGATAGAGGTGTGATCATGCATGGAGATATAGAGGCTCATATGAATGATAATGGAGTGAGAAAAGTGAGAGATATGGAGAAAGTGAAGGAAGTCATGAAAGCTGTTGATGTAGATGGATGTGGATGGGATGGGCAGGTGGAGGAAGTCAGTAGGATTGGTAGATATAGAAGGGGGGAGATGAGACCTATAAGGGTACAGTTTAAAACCAAGGCAGTGGCAGAGACAGTGACAAATTTTAGTTGGAGACTAAACACAAATGAAGAACTGAAACATATAAGATTAAAGAAGGATTTGAGCATAGAACAAAGAAAACAAAAAAAGGAACTACAGGAAAAGGCTGATGAGGAAAATGGAAAGTTGGGTGAGGAGGATAAGAAGTTTTTCTGGAGAGTGAGGGACGGGAAATGGAAGAAGTGGTTTATACGAATAGAAGCGAGAAGGAGATCTGGGAGGGAAGAGAATGTGATAGAAGTTGTGGCAGAGGTAGAGAGCTGGGTGGAAGCGTCTCGGGGAGAGACAGGAGAAGAAGCTGCAGACACAGTACCGGTAGTGTGAGGGGGGGGGGGGGGGGGAGTAGGGCACGGACAGGAGGAGCGGGATGATGTAGCTGCTGAAGGAATGGTAGAAAGATTAAGGATTATGTTTAGCAATGTTGATGTGTTTACCCAGGACAAGAAAAGAGACCTGATATGTAGGTTGCAGGATGAAGAGGAAAAACCTGATGTCATAGCCTTACAGGAAGTAAGACCAAAAAATGCTAGAATTGAAAGGGAACTGGTGGAGTATAGTTAGGAGGGTTTTGAGTTGTATGAGAGGAATGCTATTAAAGCAGAGGTTGGAAGAGGACTGTTTATTTATGTAAGAAAAGAGCTCAGGTAAATGAGGTGGCTATGAGACAGCAGTATTGTGAGTATTTGTGTATTGAAGTAAAATGTGCAAGAGGGTCAATTCTAATTGCCTCTATATATAGAAGCCCAAATAATAGTAGGGAAGAGGATGATAACCTACTGAAAGCAATGGAGGAAATAGATAATAGAAAGAACAAATATTATGTTCCTTCCAACAACCAACTATACTCCTAAAATCGATTAATGAAATTTACAAACACATGTGGCAGTCCGTGGATTCGAATCCAGGATGCTCACACCGAAAATCAACACCTTATGCATCGCACCACGAAGACAGTTAAAGAATGGTGGACACTGCCTACGATTTATTATGCAACTTCGAATCCTGCATATCAATCTAAGCATGTACACACATCCCAACTGCAACTCACGTAGGCTATGCATATGTGAATGGAAAGAGCAATCAATGGGGCCTTAACCACTAGGGAAGTCCCCTCGATAAATTACCCCTGAACCAATATCAATTATTATGTTCCTTCCAACAACCAACTATACTCCTAAAATCGATTAATGAAATTTACAAACACATGTGGCAGTCCGTGGATTCGAATCCAGGATGCTCACACCGAAAATCAACACCTTATGCATCGCACCACGAAGACAGTTAAAGAATGGTGGACACTGCCTACGATTTATTATGCAACTTCGAATCCTGCATATCAATCTAAGCTTGTACACACATCCCAACTGCAACTCACGTAGGCTATGCATATGTGAATGGAAAGAACAATTAATGGGGCCTTAACCACTAGGGAAGTCCTCTCGAAAAATTACCCCTGAACCAATATCAATTATTATGTTCCTTCCAACAACCAACTATACTCCTAAAATCGATTAATGAAATTTACAAACACATGTGGCAGTCCGTGGATTCGAATCCAGGATGCTCACACCGAAAATCAACACCTTATGCATCGCACCACGAAGACAGTTAAAGAATGGTGGACACTGCCTACGATTTATTATGCAACTTCGAATCCTGCATATCAATCTAAGCATGTACACACATCCCAACTGCAACTCACGTAGGCTATGCATATGTGAATGGAAAGAGCAATTAATGGGGCCTTAACCACTAGGGAAGTCCTCTCGATAAATTACCCCTGAACCAATATCAATTATTATGTTCCTTCCAACAACCAACTATACTCCTAAAAAATCGATTAATGAAATTTACAAACACATGTGGCAGTCCGTGGATTCGAATCCAGGATGCTCACACCGAAAATCAATACCTTATGCATCGCACCACGAAGACAGTTAAAGAATGGTGGACACTGCCTACGATTTATTATGCAACTTCGAATCCTCGATAAATTACCCCTGAACCAATATCAATTATTATGTTCCTTCCAACAACCAACTATACTCCTAAAATCGATTAATGAAATTTACAAACACATGTGGCAGTCCGTGGATTCGAATCCAGGATGCTCACACGGAAAATCAACACCTTATGCATCGCACCACGAAGACAGTTAAAGAATGGTGGACACTGCCTACGATTTATTATGCAACTTCGAATCCTGCATATCAATCTAAGCATGTAGACACATCCCAACTGCAACTCACGTAGGCTATGCATATGTGAATGGAAAGAGCAATTAATGGGGCCTTAACCACTAGGGAAGTCCTCTCGATAAATTACCCCTGAACCAATATCAATTATTATGTTCCTTCCAACAACCAACTATACTCCTAAAATCGATTAATGAAATTTACAAACACATGTGGCAGTCCGTGGATTCGAATCCAGGATGCTCACACCGAAAATCAACACCTTGTGCATCGCACCACGAAGACAGTTAAAGAATGGTGGACACTGCCTACGATTTATTATGCAACTTCGAATCCTGCATATCAATCTAAGCATGTACACACATCCCAACTGCAACTCACGTAGGCTATGCATATGTGAATGGAAAGAGCAATTAATATAAGGTTTTGATTGGAGATTTCAATTTGCCAAGGATCAACTGGGCTAATTGTACTACTCCAGCGGGACAGCCTGGAAAACAAGTTTATAGAGAAAGTGAGAGATTGTTTTTTAACGCAACATATTACAGAGATGACAAGATGTAGAGATGGGACGCAGGGGAGTGTACTTTATTTGATTTTTAGTAATGAGGAGGATATAGTAGAACATGTCAATGTGGATAGCACTATAAGTCGTAGTGACCATGCTTGTATAAGTTTTAGTTGCAATATTAAAACAGATAGGGATAATAGAAGCAATAACAAAATATATATGTATGATAGATCAGATTATGAGATGCTGAGAAGGTGTTTGGACATTGACTGGGGGGAATACTTGAACGGTGAAGACGCTGAAGGAATGTGGAGGAAGATTAGAGTCAAACTGGAGAATGCTATATCCAAATGTGTACCAGTAAGGGAATATAAGGATAAAACAACATTGAGGAAAAGAACGAACCCAGCATTACCAATGAAAAGAAAGCTTTGGACACTGATAAGAAGAAAGAAACGATTGTGGGATAGACTAAAAGTGTTAAATAAGAACAGGGGGTCTAGTATAGAAGATAAAGAAGTGAATTTGGAACGTGGACAAATAAACAATAACATAAGGTGGGAGACAAGGAGGGGGGTGAAGGAGAAGGAGAGAGAGATTGCAAAAAACGTGAAGGATAATCCAAAAATATTCTGGAAGTACATTTAGGAAAAGTTAACAAGAAGAGTAGGTAGCCCAGAACTGATAGGAGAATTGGATGGTAGGAATAGAGCAGAAACTGATAAGGAGAAAACAGAGGTGCTGGGGAAATACTTTGGGGAGGTACTAACAGTGGAGTTGGATGATGCAGTGCCTACTATTCCCATCAAACAGGTACCGGCACTAGAACTAATAGAGTTTTCCCATGCTAGAATAAGAAGGGCTATAGAAAAAATGAACAGAAGTAAGTCCCCGGGACCGGATGGGATACATCCAAGAATCATAAAGGAAGGAGGTGAGATGTTAGTAGTGCCATTATTTTTTTTATTTGAGGTATCTTTTAATGCAGGACAAATCCCAATGGACTGGAGAGAGGCGAACATAACAGCTATTTTTAAGAAGGGAAAGAGAGATGACCCAGGAAATTATAGACCAGTCAGGTTGACAAGTGTCGTGTGTAAACTAATGGAAACGGTAATTAGAGAAGGAATAATGGAGCATATGAAATCAAACCAACTTTTCAGTGGGAGACAGTTCGGATTCTTGCCAGGGAGGTCGACAGTACTACAGCTAATTAAGGTGGTAGATGATTGGATGCAAATTCTGGAGGATGGTGATGTTATAGACGTGGTATATTGCGATTTCATGAAAGCCTCCGATAAGGTCCCACATAAAAGGTTAATAGAGAAAGTTAGAAGCTATAAAATAGGGGAGAAATGTGTGACATGGATAGAAGCCTTCCTGAAAGATCGGAGACAGAGTGTACTGGTGAATGGAATAGGCTCGGGGTGGAGGGAAATTACAAGTGGGATACCTCAGGGATCTGTGTTGGGACGACTACTGTTCGTTATATTTATCAACGACTTACCTGAAGTTATAACTAATGGAAGTGAGATATACCTGTATGCGGATGACACTAAGCTGTATAGAAGAGTGAGGAGTAAGGAAGATATGGGTTTGCTTCAAGGAGATGTGGAGGGCATGAAGGGATGGTCTGAGCATTGGTTAATGCCTTTTCTTCCAAACAAATGCAAGTACATGCGGATTGGGACAAGCAAGATAGACAAGGTAGGATACAGTATGTATGAAGCGATGGAGGAAGTTAATGCAGAAAAGGATATAGGAGTAGTGATAGACAATAAGTTAATTTCTCAGAACATTTAGCAGAAAAGATAAACAAAGCCAATATAATTGTAGGGCTGATAAGGAGAACATTAATGTTGTGTCACTTGACAAAGAAATATTCAGGAATATCTATACAGCGCTGGTTAGGCCGCACCTGGAATATGCGAACCAGCTGTGGGCTCCATATATGGTAAAGGATATAGAAGCAGTGGAGAAAGTGCAGAAGAGAGCTAGCAAGCTAGTACCAACGTTGAAGAACATGGGCTATGAGCAGAGGTTGAGGACACTGGCATATAGGAGAAAGAGAGGGGATAATAATTATGATAGAGACTTTTAAGATAGTGTCAGGAATGTATGATGAGGATGTGTGTGAAGGTATCTTCTTGATGCGGGAGGGAACAAGAATGAGAGGACACTCTAAGAAAATTTACAAAGAAAGAAATAGGCTTGAAAAGGCAAAGAACTCATTTTGTGATAGTGGTAAATGAGTGGAACGCACTTCCCCAGTATGTAGTCGATTCCGAATCAATAAGGAAGTTTGAAAGTAATCTTGATAAAGCATGGGGAAGACAAGATTTGAAGTTGATTATAAAGCAAAAATACAGAATAGTAAAAATGTTGCGTCTGCTACCGCCGCCGCCAACACCGTGAACGACCGCAGCAGTGCAAGTACTGGCATTGAGCTGGATACACAGGCCTAGTTTGCCTTTTTCCAGAGGATCTACTGTAAGAAACCGTATACATTAGAGGGTGAATATCCCAATCACAAGACCCTCACTCGATAGATAGACATTTCTTACATAATCTATTTCACACGGCATTCTCGGATACTGCGAGGTATTCATATAAGCACATAATATCACTTCTCAAGTCTTGCAAACCCTCGACTTGATTATAAAGTTCTAACACCATATAATATAATTTGCCCATTTATAAAGTTTCTTAAATACATCATGACACTTATGGGCTGATATAAAAAAGATGATGAAATATTATGCAAGAACCCGTCACTCTTAGAACCGTTAGTTGGGTCCTCGGTATGGAGACATTCCACAATCCTTGTCTTTTACAGTAATAGTGTCCCTATATAAATAATTAACTGTTTTTCAACATTTAAAAGCACATAGATGATATACTGCTCACACAAGTGATGTCCTGACGTCCTGGCGCTGGCCAAGGGCCGGTATACCTTACTATATACATATATATATATATATATATATATATATATATATACTGTATATATATACCTTTTCTATGAAAGGTATATTGATGATACCTTTGTCATTTTTAAATCTCAAGAGCATGTTTCGCAATTATTAGATTGCGTTAATTCAAAACACCAGAACATAAAATTCACAAGTGAAATAGAAACCGACAATACTCTTCCCTTTCTTGATATTAACATCACGAAACATACTCAGTCAGTTTCCACTTCCATATACAGGAAACCAACTTTCACTGGCTTAATGACCTAATTTAATTCCAATATTCCCATTCAATTTAAAATTAATCTTATTTTGACTCTGGTAACACGAGCATACAGATTATGTTCTTCATATTTTGCCTTACACACTGAATTAGAAAAACTAAGAAATATTCTGAGACTCAACGGCTTCCCTGTTCATTTCACTGATACCTATATTGGCAGACAACTGTCTAAACTTCATTCACCTTCTCCTCCCGTTCAAACAGTCAAAAAAGCTGTAATGCATTGTTCTATTCCTTTTTATGGTAGCAAATCCTATGATATTCGTAATAAGCTAAACAAATTAACCCAGGATTTTTACACTCAAGTCTCTTTGAAAGTCATATTTAAACCAGCATTCACTCTGTCTCGCTGCTTCAGGTTCAAAGACCGGATACCTGACTCTCTACAATCCTCGGTGGTTTACCAATATTATTTTTATTAATCTCACCACCACACCCCCAATGAAATTAATTAAAGTATATATGATCCACCGGGATTCGAACCCGGGTTATCACACACATATTTTTGCCACCTTAACCATTACACCACCAGGACGGTATAAGTGCGGTAGCTGTAATGCGACCTATATTGGCCAAACAAAGCGCCATCTATCAACCAGGATTGCTGAGCATAGGGGTAGGTCATTTAGGACGGGTTTGCCACTCTCAAAACCGTCTTATTCGGCTATTCGGGACCACTCTGAAGCGGCAGACCATTTCTTTAACTCAGAAAATTTCTCCATTCTTCACACAGCCACTGACGATGTTGCTCGTCGTCTACCGGAGTCCCTTTTGGCTCAGTATCATAAACCCACTCTGGGTACTCAAGACTCCTCCATTCCACTACTATGTTATTAATGGTATGTTTTGTTTTTGTATTTTTGTTTTCTCTCTTAGTTTGCATGTATTTTTGTGTCAATCAGTTAGGATTACTAGGTTTAGTTCCAGTATTAGTTACTAAAGCTATTGTATATTATATCAAATGTGAACCTTAGATAGTAATAGTTTGTTTTTACTTCATTTTAGGCTTGAAAATTACGCTCTGTATGGGGTCGAAACGTTGCCCAATAAAGAAGGTCGTCACAGCGTTGGTTTTGCTGCTCATTATTCGCTTACGCTTTCCTAAGGACAAGAGTATATATATATATATATATATATATATATATATATATGTTAGTAAAGCCAGGTAATAAATTTTCTTTAATACATACGAGGTTGAAAGAAATGGCAATTTCTGCGTTGGAAATTTTATTATTCAAAGTTTCCAGGTCCCTGATGAGTTTTCGCTGGGTGGCAGGAAGTAGATGAAGGAGATGAGCAAAATTCATGGTGGTACAGGGTTACATAAATGTACATGATGATACAGGATATACGACGCGTTTCACTGGACAACCAGCATTATCAAGTAAGGAAGGAATGAAATAAAAGGTAAACAGGAAGGGTATATATAGAGGGTGGAGGATCAGAGGAGGAGGAAAACAGGGGGCAAAGGTCTGCTATTGGTGGAAGCGTAAACTAGGAGAGAGAAGGGGTTAACCGCTCCACGCATGCGCACTGGATGCGGGATGGTGGTCAGTAGGTGGGGTCGAAGCTGATTGGCTGCGTGTCGAGGGGCGTGGCCTAAGTTGTGTGGCGCCTGCAGAAGACGAAGCTGAAGGAGGTAGCGCGGGGGGCTGCGTCAAGGGCACCGGGGGGCGAGGAGGGGTGTTAGGTCCTGTAGGGTAGTGCCTTTTGGCAGAAGGAAGGATCTGAAGGTCCAGAGTTTGGTTGTTGATGTTGGGATGTAAGGCTTGGATATATAAAGCTTCGAGTATAGGTAATCTCCTTGGGTCACTTTCTTTATCGAGTATGGTGGTGTGTTTCTCTAACTCGTTGCGTGTGAGGTGAGGGTGGTTAGGGGTGAGATAGTGGTCTTTGATGGCTCCAGCCTGAAGGTGAAGAGTTAACCGACGTGAAAGACGAGTCTGCGTCATACCAATATAGGAATGAGGTCCACAGTCCTCATAATTACAGGTATGTTGGTAAATGACGTGATCGTCGGTCATCGGGCTCTTTATCTTGGTGGAGGCTGGTTTGTTGCGGAGAACGAGGTTGGAGGTCTTGGGGGATTTGTAATAAATTATTAATTTGATTTTGTTTTCCGGGTTGGTTGGGTGGACATGCTTGGAGATTATTTCTTTTAAGACGGCCTCGTCATTTTTGTGTTCAGAGGACATGTAATTGCGGTAGAAGATCTTAATTTCATTGGGGGGGTCAATGTTGGGAGGGCTTTGAGTGTACCATTTTTCAAGATGGTGGTTGATGGTGCTGGAGATGTCGGAGTTGGAGTATCCGTTATTTACTAAAACTTGGGATAGTCTTTCTAGTTCCTGGTGGGTGTCGGCCCAGGTAGAGCAGTGCGTGAGGGCTCTCCTAACATAGGCGGAGATGGAGGATAGAAGATAACGGCGGGGGCATTCACTATCGCCGTTGAGGCATTGTCCTGTGTTAGTAGGTTTAAGGTTTAAAACCACCGTCTACATTAAACCTACTAACACAGGACAATGCCTCAACGGCGATAGTGAATGCCCCCGCCGTTATCTTCTATCCTCCATCTCCGCCTATGTTAGGAGAGCCCTCACGCACTGCTCTACCTGGGCCGACACCCACCAGGAACTAGAAAGACTATCCCAAGTTTTAGTAAATAACGGATACTCCAACTCCGACATCTCCAGCACCATCAACCACCATCTTGAAAAATGGTACACTCAAAGCCCTCCCAACATTGACCCCCCCAATGAAATTAAGATCTTCTACCGCAATTACATGTCCTCTGAACACAAAAATGACGAGGCCGTCTTAAAAGAAATAATCTCCAAGCATGTCCACCCAACCAACCCGGAAAACAAAATCAAATTAATAATTTATTACAAATCCCCCAAGACCTCCAACCTCGTTCTCCGCAACAAACCAGCCTCCACCAAGATAAAGAGCCCGATGACCGACGATCACGTCATTTACCAACATACCTGTAATTATGAGGACTGTGGACCTCATTCCTATATTGGTATGACGCAGACTCGTCTTTCACGTCGGTTAACTCTTCACCTTCAGGCTGGAGCCATCAAAGACCACTATCTCACCCCTAACCACCCTCACCTCACACGCAACGAGTTAGAGAAACACACCACCATACTCGATAAAGAAAGTGACCCAAGGAGATTACCTATACTCGAAGCTTTATATATCCAAGCCTTACATCCCAACATCAACAACCAAACTCTGGACCTTCAGATCCTTCCTTCTGCCAAAAGGCACTACCCTACAGGACCTAACACCCCTCCTCGCCCCCCGGTGCCCTTGACGCAGCCCCCCGCGCTACCTCCTTCAGCTTCGTCTTCTGCAGGCGCCACACAACTTAGGCCACGCCCCTCGACACGCAGCCAATCAGCTTCGACCCCACCTACTGACCACCATCCCGCATCCAGTGCGCATGCGTGGAGCGGTTAACCCCTTCTCTCTCCTAGTTTACGCTTCCACCAATAGCAGACCTTTGCCCCCTGTTTTCCTCCTCCTCTGATCCTCCACCCTCTATATATACCCTTCCTGTTTACCTTTTATTTCATTCCTTCCTTACTTGATAATGCTGGTTGTCCAGTGAAACGCGTCGTATATCCTGTATCATCATGTACATTTATGTAACCCTGTACCACCATGAATTTTGCTCATCTCCTTCATCTACTTCCTGCCACCCAGCGAAAACTCATCAGGGACCTGGAAACTTTGAATAATAAAATTTCCAACGCAGAAATTGCCATTTCTTTCAACCTCGTATGTATTAAAGAAAATATATATATATATATATATATATATATAAATGGGATAAATGTTTCGAAAACACAGAATTCAACTGTTAATAAGCTACAATAGTCAGTCTAACCAACACTGTTTTCTATACCAGATATGATATATAGAAAATTATTTGTTAAGGGTCACTTATGTATATATCTATTACTGAAAATAATGCTAATAAAGATGAACACAATAATATAGATTCCTCAAGTTAAAATAAGATACACAAAAATAAAGGTACAGGCTGAAATTAGGAAAGCAATACAGACAAATAAGAACATTGTTACCGACAAGATAAACAAAAACAAACAATTGTAGAAGCAAGTAAACTATTCAAGAGGACAAGAATCGAGAGATAAACACGTTACACTTTATGTAAATGATGAAGAAACTCTTACGGAAGAAATTCAAACCAAAGTATATGACTTTTGGTCTCAAATATACCAAAAAACGGACAACAAACATTGAAGAAGTTTGGAGCCAGGAGGAGAAGGACAATTTTGTCAGAGTTTGAAGACAAGAATCCTGGTAGAGTAAACTTACAAATAAATAATGAACAGGTAAATGTTCCATGGGCCCTTTTAGAACATTATGATATAGTTATACCTGCCCCACTAAATGTTAAAGGTTATTAAGTAGACAAAACTTGAACAGCATATGTAAATTAACCAACATAATAACGAGCTTCAAGCAAGATTCACCAGGAAGAGACGAATTGAGGATAATATATTGTTGCTGGGATACTGCATAGAACAATCATTTACCAGGAAAAAAAACACTCATACCAATCGCTATTGACTTCAGAAATGCTTTTGGTATTGTTAAAAGAGACTCATTATAAAAGTGATAGAACAAATTCTGAGTGCATCCTCATGTGATTGATGTTATAGGTGAAATGTATATCTGATAAAACAGTATTATTCCTAAACAAAGAAATACAGATAGAGATAGGAGTTACTAGCGGCATCGGACAAGGTTGTAATGGTTCAACTGCACTTTTCATAATGGTGACATATATCATATATACTTATCCACTTAACCCTTTCACCCCATTACGTAAATGTCATCATATTCGGGTTACCATTCGACGATTTTCTTTAGTTTGTAACCTACCTATACATCTCAAATGGGTAAATACGACCTCAATACATCCTCTTCATGACATAGGTTCTTCTTAAACTGCATACCGCCATCTAATGTTATCCAGAATCAAAGGAACATTTAAGGCGTCATGGTGGTGAAGGGGTTACACAATAGTTATGCCATTGGCCTTAACAATTATGTCTGCTTTATAGCTGCACTCTTTTATGAAGATGATGGAATACTGCTAACGCAAAGTGAAGATGAAGCACATCAACTCATTGGTATTTTTATAGAAGCAGCAAGAGCCTGTGACCTAGAAATAAACAAATCCAAAAATCTACACAATGATGTATAATTATGCAACAAATATTAACAGCCAAGGGGATATTATAATGACAGACGAAATATAATCCTTAGCTGTCAAAGTAACAAACAAGAAGAGATGCTTTGATAAATTAAAATATACTCAAACAAATGAAGCAAGGCAACTAGGAAACCTAAAAACAGCTAGTATTCAAAATCTCAAACAAACTATTCATAGGAAAACATACTGGAAACAGACAGCTCTGCCAAAAATGGTATACCGCAATGAGATGATATCATACAATTCAAATAATGAAGAAAATGGAGCTTTCAGAATTACGCTAAAACAGCTTCTTCAGGGAAAAATTGGGTCTTATAAATGATAACAAGAGACACAAAATCAAAATTACTTTACACATGGTATATTCTCAATAATTCAGACAACGAACTTCTGAAGAAATGATTAGTACACAGATTGGAGAACAATACAGATTACTGGACCAAAACTGTCAACAGATACCTTAGAAAACTAAATGTAAACTTAAACAGAAATACCCATGTGACCAGACAGCAGATAATAGACTTAACACAAATTAAAAATCCAGAATATGGAGGCCTGAAATGTATGAACAGGAATCACTATCATTATACAGAACTTACAAAACAGATATAAGAGAGTTAGAGTATTTTGAAAATGATGAAGCTACAGTAATGTTATTGAAATGTAAAAGCAACACAATAAAACTTAAGGACAAGAGACTGGATATCTCCGTCGTTGACACCTGCCCAGAATGCAACACGGCACCCCATACTATTAAACATATCATAGCAAACTGCATTCTAAACAATCACTTACGCCAACAACATAATCTACACTCCTTGAGAGCCCTGTGGGACAGCCCGATCGAAGCCATGGCTTTCCTTAGGGACTCGGGGCTGTTCGACCAGGCAGCTTAGGGAACGATAACAATAAAAACAACAACAACTTAAGGACAGAAATAGGTTTACAAATGAAGACACCCGCTGTACACTTTGTGGGCAACGAGAACCCCAAACATTGACACACTTTATTGTTGAGTGTGAGGCCTACACATCGATAGGAAGCCAGTTGAGCACCTTTATTAATAATACGATAACCAAATAAAATGAAATAGCAAGTATACTATTACTAAGTGATAACTTCAACGTAGAGAACAAGAAGAAAACACCACTTGGAATGTGGACAAGAAGAAAAGAACTACTTGGATAACAAATATATATTAAACAAGCTAAATAAAACAACATTAAAATGTGCTAGAAGACAAGGAAGAATGACAGAAAGAAGAGTTACATTGAATAGTATCCAATAAAGTAAATACATAAGTTCCAAGAAAGAAAGACACCTTTCAAGAAGACCAACAGAAAGACCGGTGTAAACAAACCAAGAAAGAAGAACAACATAAGGGACTCCGTTAGGAAGGTGTCGCCCCCAAATTCATCGACTTCATCGACTTTGATTTGCGCAACATTTAACCCTCTTATGATATAGCCTTTTGAATAATACATCATGGTTCTGTCATGTTCGATGTAGTGTGGTATTTCAGGAGAGTAGGGGGTGACTACAATTGCCACTAGATTTGTTTTGTTTTTCTATCTCGATTCCTGTGATATACTGATTCGGTTGACTGGATGACACCTACCTCGCACGTCTAATAATCGATCTATCTATCTATCTATCTATTGCCGGACGCCGTGATATCCGAAGAGATGGGCACGAACGAATCACCCCCATGCACCTTTGTCCAAGAATACAGCAGTTAATAAATTCAAATATCAAGTAGTGTATCCTGTACCAGTATTGCTGAATATTTGCTATGAGTGTATATTTGAGAGTAGAGGCTAAGGAATAAGTAACACCCCGTTCTTAACATTAATCATCAATTACAAACCCCAATGCACTTGAATAAACTAATGAAAGCATATGGTCCTCCCGGGATTCGAACTCGGGACACCACACCCAGAACATAAGCATCTAAACCATTACACCACCATCACAGTTATTTCACCATTATGGCTGTAGTTGGTCGATCTCTGTTACTATACGGTCTCTACTGTAGACCATTCACCCAGAATACTCTGAGCCAATCCCTGTTCAGGTATTAGTCTCTTCTCTATAAATATATTGAACAATAAACTCTATAACTAAAAAACGACAAGAGTAATCGAGCTAATATTTCTACCATTCGGAAAGGTTCAACCAGGCAACAGGTGTGGACATTTATAGCCCATTTACTCAAGGCCATAATCACGACACCCTAATGTCTTGTAGCTCAATAAGGGCTAGATAATATGGTGTGACGCCTGCAGCTCAGCAGAATGCCACGTGGGCTCAGCCGCTCGCTTGCACTCGCCGGGGCAAGGTATTTGGCTACAGTCTATCTACAATGTTGTTCTTTCTTTCAAAGTGTTCGTGTTGTTACAGACAGTCCCGTGGAGGTCTTTATTTTCGTCCTTGACAACGGGAAGCATTTTATATCATGAGTTGAACATAGGATGCATTGTATATAGTTAAGGAGAGAGAATAATATAGGCAGTGGGGTGGTAGTGTGCGTATACATGTGCTGCCTTCCCCCTCGCTTTGTAGTCTCACGCGCGTGCCGTCTCACGCCTCTTTATTGGCTGGTGGTTCCTGGCGCCTTCTGCAGCCCTGCTGCCTGGCGACGTAGCCGCCTGTGATTGGCTGACCACCATGCCTTTGTGTGTGATCCTGGAGGGGTCCCAAGGAGTTCCTTCCTCAGAGCTTTCCTGACTAGCATACCCTTCACATGTCCCTTGCCCTCCTGTCTCCTGACTTCTACCTATAGAGCACTTTCTCTCTCTCTCAACTTCTTACCTCTCATTCTTCTACTCTATTTAATATCATAACTTCCCTTTGGTTCTGCACGATTTCATATATCGGCCATCGTATTATATGCTGAAGCTCTCAGATAACACATGTTTAGTTAGGCATTTTGGAAGGGTTACCATTTTTGTCTGTAGAGGTTTGACACACTCACGGTGTCTTCCTTCCTGTATCTTGGTGGTCTGCTGGGGGATTTAATGCTAGACTGGGATAAGGCTACTGGTGTTGTGATTTCCGATGTGTACTAGATTTTGTTGAACCTGTACAATCGCAACGGAGACGTGGGAAGCCTAGGTGGTCTTTCTAACTGTGTACCTTGTGAGTTTAGCACTGTTGCGAGTGAGGGCTTTTGCCTCTGCCACCCAACACTGTGCTAACTCGTTTGCTTTGACTTGAGAGGGTCGCCAGGAGAGAACCAGATACTAGCTATCTGGATCTCTCAAGAGAGCACCCCGTCAATTAACGTAATTTGGCCGCACAGCCTTAAGGACTTCGGTAGGCTACGAGCCGCTTGCTCAGCCATTGTTTCCTAGCCTACTACATCCCAGCTAGACTTTATTCGCCTAGCAGACACCAAATTTAGATTATAAACTCTTTCTGTTATGTATGCATTATTATTCACGGCATTTATTAGTCTACTATGGATTTCAAAGGCAGCGTCACACTGTTTTTCGCAAATATCTCTCAAATGAAGTGTTGTATCAGTATGGTATTTCAGCACAAAGCCTGTTACACCCCGACCTAATTTATGGCCGATATAGCATTTTGCTATATGTGTGACGTTAGCAGTTTACTCGTGAATATTAAGACGAAGCCGGGAGGTCACGTGTACACATTCAAAGGAATGTGTAGTATTCGGCTTGCCCCCCCAACACTCCCCAAACCACTGCTTAGCTACCCCTAAATCTCCCCCTCCTCACCTTCCTTACCCCTCACCGTCTCCCCATCCACACCCCCTCCTCACTCTCGTCTCCCTGCATCACCCATCAATATATTATACGGTTCATGTTATGCACTGTACTTGTAGCTACTTATATTATGTCAGTATAAATATAGATATAATATTTATAGTGTATGCACTAATATTCATGCAGCTTACGATATTATTGAGTACGTAAACAAGGGGTAGTGTAAATTATTATGGAGGCAAGACGTATTCCACATTGTTAATTTCTGTATAACCGGATGTTTGTGCACATGTGGTAGAAGGACAAAGAACACGTTCTATTGGTATTACCTGTGGTCTGGACCTATTGTGATAACTTGTTTTTAGTTTGTGCTAAATACTGTGCATTCATCATAAAATATAAACATGGTTAAGTTAAGATATTAATATTTTGTTAACTTGTGTCTTTGATAACCACATCATCACCTATAGACTGCATATACTTCTCTCCATCACTGCATCTCTCATTGTAGCCTTATCAAATAAATATAAAGTACCAAATACACTGCATATATTGTGACGTATCATTAGGACAATTACATACATTACATTACTGTCATGAAGTAGATGCATTATGATCGATAAATATATTGTAGGAATAAAATGAGGCAAACATGACAATACTGTAAACCATTTATTCGCTATCACTGCCCATGAAAACATCGTCAGAAAGTGACGAGGGATGGGGGGGGGGGGGGGGGGGCAATTACAGGAGGCGGAATGTATTCAATTAAGGTACACTTTACATATCATGACACGATTCAGAACACACGTAATAACATACGATTCCGTTTATTTGGTTTACTACACATGACTGCATGCATTGGCCTCCTAATACACGCACACGGCAAAACAGCCATTACCAAGGGGATTATGCATTGCTTTCATGCTCGTTCGCCCCACTTCTCGTTTCCATGCCCAGACATAGCAGTAACTGTATGAATAATAGCAAAGTATGATACTTAAATACATAATGATATAGTATTTAATGTACGTAATCACAATAACCTAAGTATTCACGATAACATAAACCGTATACTACAGCTTTGAAAGAGGGAGGGTGAGTGGGAGTAATGAGGGAGACGGGGAGAGGGTGAACTAGGCACTGGGGTAATGGTCTGGGGGTTGGTAGGGGGGTTGGAGGGGTTAGACAGTACCCCACACTCGTCTGAATGTGTACAAGACCCTAGAGGCGATGACTGGATTAGACTTAATATTCTTCAGTAAACTTCTGACTAAACACTTATGGCAATGTAATATATTATCTATAAATTAGGTCGGGGTGTAACAGGCTTTGTGCTGAAATACCATACTGATACAACACTTCATTTGAGAGATATTTGCGAAAAACAGTGTGACGCTGCCTTTGAAATCCATAGTAGGTTGTTGTTGAGTTGCACAACCCTAGTAGGCTGTTTCGTTGATGAGGAAGTACTTCATTTGCTGTTTGAGTTCCTACTATTGCACAGTTATTATTCCCATGCCAGTTAACCCTATATGTCCTTGCAATTGTCATATCCTGTTCCTGCTTTATACTACAGTTCAAAATCCGATACGATCATCTTACCCCAGCATCAGACTTTCTTCAGAAGATTCCTGCTCGATGCTTTGGGACTTTCGTTCACTTTCTTTAGTATAGGAGTGACAGTTAATTAATGTTTAGAGAAACTTTAAATATACCTTCTTCTAGTTTGCATTAAATCATTGCAGTGATTTAATTAAGATCTCTATCTTTTCCTAGTATACCTTATTACCGTAATTGTATGTTGTTGTGATCAGGCTGTATCAGAGATCATCAGCCTGTAGTAGTAGTGCACTTATACTGAGTTATAGGATACCCCGTTATAGCAGATTTAACTCTGGAGGGTATAGGTGTTTTTGTGCGCCGGCATTATAAGTTCAGGGGTTGGATCTAGTGTTACTGTTGTGGCTGTGTGCTTTCCTAGTCCAATGATTAAGAGCCCTTGTTTTATACGAGCCCGGTCGTAACAATGGGCTGCAGATATCCATACTACTCTCTTGGTTGACTCTTCCCTAACCACTTATGTACTGTTGTGAGGTGCTAGAGTTCCCCGTGACAGAGTGACAGGTTAAAACAGCCCATATGCCTATCATTTGAACCCAAATAAGTTAAATCACGACTGTATTTCGATATATTTTACTTAATGTTATTGTATTAGGTTAGGTTGGTTAGGTTAAGTTAGTAAATGCAATAACATTAAGTAAAAATCCACCGAAATAGAATCATGGTTAGCGCCCCGGGAGCCGTTGCCTTCTACAAGTAGAATCTATGCTTTATCCCACCAAATTATTGTTATTTATAGTTATTTTCTGCATTAGTATTATTGTAAGTAGTGGTAGGTTAGGCTCGCTAATGATATATCGAGATACATTCGTGATTTAACTGATTTTGGTTCAAATGATAAGTGGGGAGATTGTAAGCACCAATCGATCAGGGCTAGACCCAAGTGAGGTTATAGGCATGTGATAAAAGAGTCGCTGGAACTCCTGTTTCATTTGCTTGGCCTCTCTTACTGATTTTCTTTGTGCCTCATTTACACTGAGAGCAATCCAGCTAGCTCTCACAAACACCTTCTCTTCCTATCCTCTTCACTACACTAAACATGCACACCACACTTCATTCCTCCACACCAACATTTTTAAAAATGATTAATTATAGCCCAGCCTCGGAGTTCCCAGGTGGGGAGGACCATAAATGCCCCCACACCCGACCGACCATCCCCTGACGACCCCACAAAATTACCTGGACCTTGGCCTGTTACTCTTTCTATTGATTTCTGCAACATTCGCGTACTTTCCTCTAACTTTCACTCTGTTGAACACCATCTCTCCTCCTACAAACCTGGTCTTCTCTTCCTCACCGAAATTCAGGTGTCTGTAGCAACATCCAGCAGCCCCTTCTCTGTATCCTCCAACTTTCTCTATCCTAGTTTCAAAGCCAAAGGCGGATGTTGTGCATATGTGCACAACAAACTTACTTGCTCTCGTGTTCCCGATTTCGACTCCTCTGAATTCTCAACTTTATGGCTCAAACTTTCCTGTCATTTTCTTACATTATATTTCTGTGCTGTCTATCTTTCCCCTAACTCTGCCAACTTTCTCAAATTTGTTGACTATATAAATTCTACAGTGGAACACATTCTATCCATTTCTCCTTTCTCAGAAATCTCCATCTTAGGAGATTTCAACATTCACCATCGCCAATGGCTCTCCTCTCACATTACTGACCCAGCTGGTGAACAAGCCTACGTCTTTTCAATCCTAAATGACCTAGAGCAGTTAGTTCAGCAACCCACCCATATCCTGGAACGCATCGGAGATCGGCCCAACATTCTTGACTTGTTTCTAATTTCTAACCCTTCTTCTTATACTGTTGATCTTTTCTCTCCTTTGGGCTCCTCCGACCACAAACTTATCTCTGTCACCTGTCCTATATCTCCAGTATCATACATTGGTATGACGCAGACTCGTCTATCCCGACGGCTAACCCTTCACCTTCAGGCAGGAGCCATAAAAGATCACTACCTGACCCCCCTCCCCCCCTCACACGAAACAATTTAAATAAACACACCACTACAGTTGATAGAGAAAGTGACCCCAGACGACTCCCAATATTAGAAGCCCTATACATACAAGCCCTGAATCCTAGTATTAATAATCAAACTCTTGACCTACAGATACTCCCTTCTGCTAAAAGGCACTACCCAGCCGCGTTGCCCATGGTGAGACGCCCCTCACCTCCGCCCCTCGAACCCGCACATCTCACCCCAGCTCCCATCCAACCAACGATGACTTCGGCCCCCCTCCTCTCCACCACCCTACACCCCCAGCCACGATTGACTCCAGCGCGCAACTCCTGACGTCATCACCCACTGGCCAATCACAGACAAGGAGAAGTGCCCGCATAGCGAACATACCATCCACCAATGAGAGACGATAGCCTGCTTTAACTTCGCCCCCTCAATCTTCCCAGCTCCTATTATAAACTCATATTAGTCTCTGTACCATTCATTACTTGAAAATGCTATATGAATAGCGAAACGTCGTAACCATTGTTCACCATGTACCATCCTGTATCCACTTCATCATGAACTTCGCCAATCTACTGTACCTCCTTACTGCCCATCAACGCAAAATTGTCAGATCTCTGGAAAGCCTGAACAATAAAATCTCTAATGCTGAAATTGCTATATCTTTTAACCTTGTGTGCATCAAAGAAAATGTATTACCTGGCTTTACTAACATATATATATATATATATTGTTACGTATCTTGATCCTCAAGTGGTTAACTTTATGAATCTAGATAGCACAGAGATATATATTAAGGTATCAGTCAGCTGAAGGCAAAACAAAAGTAAAATCTAATAAAATTAGTTCCTGTTGTTGCTTCCTTTCCTTTTGGATCTTAGGACTTAGTATCCTTTATTGACTGATACTCTTTAATTATGAAAAATACTGAAACTAATTAGTCATGTAGTATTTATAAAGAATTATTATTTAACCGAAGCTTAGTAGGCTATGTATAACGAACCGAAGAAGTTCTATCTAAAGAAGGACTATTAATTCTATAAAAAGTCTTGAAAGATAAATATTAGAGTAAGAATATTTCTGTCTCTTACCCTTTTTGAAATGAATAGATAGTTTTCTTATATGTCCTTTTATTTATTTTAATGTAATTATTCTTGGTTCTTGTCTTACGTTAATAGTATTATATTATTATTATCATCAGGAGTAATATCAAAGTCACATAAAAAGTTAGATATATATTTATAATTAGTTAAATGTATTTCTTAACCACGTAACATTGAGGTTTGATTATGAGTAAATTAAGTTACAGGATCGCTTCATAGATTCGATTCAGGTCTCACTCAAATAATATGAAAAGCAAAAATAATATTTTGAAGCTAAAAGAATTTTCTTCAGCTTAGGAAATCACTATAAGTAATATTAACACAGCCATATTAGTCTAAGGCGATATTACTAATATGAGACAATAGCATCACCGTACTAAGCACCGTTAAGCAATGTAAGCTTAATTAAAAGAAAATTAAAGAACTCGTAAGTATTAATCTAAAACAATAGTATGACTTTCATCATAACCCAATTACTTAAAGAGTTGCTTTAGTCCACAAGTTAGTCAACTAAAATAGTTAAGTACATAATAATAGCGTTAACGTTAATTCCCAATCAAATAGTTAAGTACATAATAGTAGCGTTAACGTTAATTCCCAATCAAATAGTTAAGTACACAATAATAGCGTTAACGTCCCAATCACATATCTCACTAACCAACATAACGTAAGTGTTTACACGGAACACACTTAACACACACATATAAAATACTGTCACAAACCCATTATAATACTTCACCCCGTCTTCCTCCAGCTGCAAGTTCACCTTCCCCAACTCCAAATGAGACTGATTTGAATGCCCACAACTCGGGTCTTATATACTAAACAATGATGGTGTAGGAACGAATCAGGAAGCGGGGGGGGTGCGCGCTCCTATCATAGCTCCTCGTGTTGCATAACAGGTGCCTGGTCCACTCACAGCTCCTGGCGTCGATCATACGTCATAGCGTCGGGTCATCGAAGTAGTTTGCAGGGTCCCCTATGACGCACGCAGGTGTGAAGGCTAGTTTGCTGGTATGCGGGCAAGCTGGTTTCCCACTCGCTAGTTCGCTCGCTAGTCTGCTTCACCGTTTGGGTAGTTTGACTCCTTCAACTCTAATTCTAACTCTTAAATTAACATACAGGGCTCCGTATGTCAGACCTCCCTCCTAGAAAAGAGTTTAAGGAGTATAGTACATAATATTAAACATAATACATAAATAGATTCACCACCAGATTGGCAACAGCAAGATTATAATGAAGATATAATTAGGATATCACCCAAAGTAGGCAATGTCTCCAGGTACCACATCAGAACATAGCCGGAACGTAGCTGGAGCGTTATTCGAACTGCAAGGCATCTCACAGCTGAAGGCTTGACAGCGCACTAATAAAGCATGATATTTACCTCGCTACAAGGGAGAGCTAATTGCCAAAATCCTCTCATTAAGTTAAACTTACTGCTGTATGAGGCCAACCTGGTAAATGCAATCTTTGATCCGTGGCAGTGGGTAGGTAACGTTCTTTGTGACAGCATTAACTTGCCTATAGTTCATACATAACCTATGGCTCCCGTCTGGCTTTGGCACAAGTATGACCGGAGTACTCCACTGGCTTAAGGCCCTTTTGATCAGCTTGTTTGACAACATGTAGTCAAGCTCGACCTGCAGTATACTCCTGCGTTGTGGAGAGACACGGTAGGGGGATAGTTTAATGGGAGTTGCATCCCCTACGTCGATGTCGTGCACGGCCAAAGAAGTGAGCCCTGGGGTATCACGGAACACACTGGGAGACTGAGATAAAACATAGATTAGTTGGTTCGCTTGATCAGAGGGAAGATGACATAGTTTAGATGGTAATTCCCTCCAAGCCACTGAATTATACTGAAAGTTGGATAGGCTACATGACAAGTCAAAGTCTGCATGGATACCTTCAGGTCAGTAAGAGAACTGAAGACTTTGTCCGCACCAGACTGTCCACAGGTCCTGACATTCACTGCCACAGTGGGAGAATCTGGAGGAGAGGAATCAGGGGACCTATGGTAGGGTTTCAACATATTTATATGGAATACTTGCGTGGGCTTTCTCCTGTCTGGGGTAGTTACTAGATAATCGGTAATGCTCACCCTCCGAATGATCTTATATGGGCCCCTGAACTTGGCAGATAAAGGTTGGCCAAAAAGAGGGAGCAGGACCAAAACCTCATCACCGGGCTGAAACTCCCGAGTCACACGGGCTTTTCTGTCATACCATTTCTTCATGGAGCTTTTAGCCACTGTCAAGTTTTGAGCGGAAAACTCACATGAGGATCTCAGCCGGGTTTTGAAATCTGAAACATACTTGAGGAGGTTTTGGTTCCCCTCCTGGCCAACTAGGCTATCCTGCAATAGTTGCAAAGGACCCCTTACCTGGTGACCGAAAACTAGCTCATTAGGGGAAAAACCCAGGGATTCAGTTGGAACCTCACGAGTAGCAAATAAAAGAAAAGGTACCCCCTTATCCCACTCAACTCCGGTCTCTGTACAATACTTACGTAACATTCCCTTTAATGTCTGATGATATAGTTCGAGAACCCCTTGACTCTCTGGGTGGTAGGTACTAGACTTAACATGCTCGATACCCAACTCCTTCAGGGACTGCTGAAAAATGTTAGAGGTAAAATTAGTTCCTTGATCACTTTGCACCTCATGGGGGAAACCCATTCTGGTGAAGAATTTGAGCAGTTCCTTGATGACAGTTGGATCAGAGGTAGTCCTTAAGGGTATATAGCCTCTGGGTAGCGAGTTGCCATGTCCATGATAGTTAATAAATAAATGTTACCTTGGGAAGTCTTAGGCAATGGGCCTACAATGACCACTACCACCCGAGTAAAAGGATTCTCGAAAACGGGCAAGGGCACCAGAGGATGTACAGGCACCTTCTGATTGGGTTTTCCTGTCATCTGGCAAGTGTGACACACTCTACAAAACTCCACTACATCTGCACGCATTCCTGGCCAGTAAAAGTGGGCTCTGATTCTGTCTAGAGTTTTTCTCACACCTAGGTGTCCTGCCAATGGTATACAATGTGCCATTTCCATGATATCTCTACGACAAGGTTTGGGGACTACTACTTGATGGACGTCCCAAGCCCCGTCATCGATTGGTCTGTGTGGCGGTCTCCATCTACGCCACAATACTCCTCCTTTGAGGTAGAAACATTCACCACCCTCCTTCTCACATTCCTCTTCACTCACGGACCTGGCAGCTAACTCCTTGCATTCACTATCATCTCTCTGTAGCTCTACCAGGCCACTAGGACAATTTGGAGGGGTTTCATGGTCATCGTTGGGGTCAAGATAAGCCATAAAGGTGTCAGATAAATCCACCTCAGTCACATCATCAGGCACAGTTGGAGCGTCATTCACACTCTCATCATCCCTTTCATCAACTCTTACATTCGGTATATTTCTGTCTAAGGGAACTGCTACTTGAGACATTGAACGTGTGACAGCACACACAGGGAAAACTGTTGGCATCTCCTTTTCGAGCTCACCGGTTAGTGGCTCGTTAACAGGGGAAAGTGACAAAATGGGGTCTGGTCGGACCTTCTCACCTGCGACATCATTCCCCAAAATGGAGTGTTACCCCAGGCACAGGGATATCTTGGGACCTACACAAAGCTATGGTGGCCTCACCCTGTAGTAACTCACATTCAATTTCGCCTTTTACCAAGTGTGCATAAAATTGGCCTCCAGCACCTCTCATTACAACTGGTTCGCCAGGTGGGCACTCAGCGTAAGGATTCACCATGAGGGTGCTAGTAGAACCTGTGTCTCTCAGAATTTTTACCTCATGCATGCAACCATTTAATCTCACGTTGCCAGATGAAATAAAGGGACGGTAACTGTCCTCCACTGATGGTGAAATTAGTATTGGCTTAACCCTAGTGGGTTGCACCACACATGCTACTACACCCCTGTCTAGATGATTTACGTTAGCTGCTAGGTACTCCTTCTGTCGGGAGTCCTGCATTAAAGGAACTTTTGGTGCTAGGTACTCCTTCTGTCGGGAGTCCTGCATTAAAGGAACTCTTGGTGCTAGGTACTCCTTCTGTCGGGAGTCCTGCATTAAAGGCACATATGGAATTTGAGATACGGCGGCAACTGTCTGCCCCGATCTCTCGGTTTTCTCCTTGGCCCAGCACTGATAAGCTAGGTGGCCTCTCATGCCACAAAAAGTACATACTTTAGGGGATACGAGAACATTCCCTCTTTGAGCATTACTATTAGTTTGGGGCCCACCTCTGTTACCATTGCCCTGAGTCGCATTTTTAGTTGGGGGAACAATTCTATTTTGGCTAGCTGGGGAAGACGTTATAGGCTTGTGACTGGGTCTGTCAGATTTGTGATTGGGATACTTAAAATTAGAACTAGAATTATCGTAGGGCTTCTTTCCACGAAATTTGTTGTTGAGCACATATGTGTCAGCCATGTCAGCAGCGTCGGCAAGACAATCTACCTTTTTCCCCTTTAACCCTCTCCGACATATGACGCGATTTTGAGCCTATTAGGGATACTTTAAAGCCTTTGTTACCATCAGGGGTATTTAGAAACCTTTAGTTTAGTTACTTCAACCTCTGCAGTTGTCTTTGAGTTAGCTGTGGGCAGAAAACTAATTTTGGAGAGGTAATTATAAGAGTGAGAGAACAATATTTCGTATTGCTAATCTGGCAACCTCTGCGTCATATGAGTCTGAAAGGGTTAAATGATAGGATACAGAAGAATCAATTTTCCATAGGAAATTTTCTAACAGGACCAACTCCTTCAGATCGTTGTAGCTTGTGACTTTCTTACTCTTGACCCAATGATTGAAAGTTTTAGTCATGGTCCTGGCAAATACCTTATGGGTTTCTTCTACTTTCTTCTAGTTTTTACGGAAAGATTGCCTGTAAGCCTCAGGCTGCAATTGATAGGTTTTTAGGATAGCTTCTTTGAGATTGTCATAATCTTGCCTAACTTCTGCTACTTCTGACAAATACGTGGCTCGAGCCTGCCCTGTTAAAACAGTTTGTAACATAAAAGGCCATTGATCTCTTGTCCACTTCATACCTCCAGCAACTTCCTCAAACAAAACAAAGAAATCCTGCACATTATCCTCAGTGAAAGGTGGAATGACACTGGTCATAGTTAATCCCAGAGGGGGAGCAATTAAGGGAGCATTTGTATTGACATTTAGTTGAGCCGTACGATATTGATATTCACATTGTTCGGTCGTTGCACTGGCATTTATTCTGGCTAGTTCTATTTTTAGTCTGGCTTGTTCGGTCTTTGCTCTGGTTTGTTCTAGTTCGAATAATTCATCAACGGTAAAACCAGGTAGCAATTGTTCATCAAGTTGGCTGGGTTTACTCGAGATCCCACCAACTGCTCCGTCACCCTCCCCGCCTTCTACAGGGAACAGGTGGGTTTTTATGGTCTGAGCCACCTCTACTTTAGACATGTTTGAGACAGTTAATTGGAGATGTGAGGCAAGCACTTTCAGTTCGGATTTTGACAGACAGTCAATATCAGGGGCTGTGGGTTCTGATTCTATGAAAACTCGAGCATCTTCGTCATTAATTAGTTGAGGCATGATTAATATTTGATTTTTAAGTAGTGAAACGGTAATGAAACTGAGTGAAACTGTATGAAACGAATCCTGGCAAGGTCGCCACTCTCCTGTTACGTATTTTGATCCTCAAGTGGTTAACTTGATGAATCTAGATAGCACAGAGATATATATTAAGGTATCAGTTAGCTGAAAGCAAAACAAAAGTAAAATCTAATAAAATTAGTTCCTTTTGTTGCTTCCTTTCCTTTTGGATCTTAGGACTTAGTATCCTTTATTGACTGATACTCTTTAATTATGAAAAATACTGAAACTAATTAAAGTCATGTAGTATTTATAAAGAATTATTATTTAACCGAAACTTAGTAGGCTATGTATAATGAACCGAAGAAGTTCTATCTAAAGAAGGACTATTAATTCTATAAAAAGTCTTGAAAGATAAATATTAAAGTAAGAATATTTCTGTCTCTTACCCTTTTTGAAATGAATAGATAGTTTTCTTATATGTCCTTTTATTTATTTTTAATGTAATTATTCTTGGTTCTTGTCTTACGTTAATAGTATTATATTATTATTATCATCAGGAGTAATATCAAAGTCACATAAAAAGTTAGATATATATTTAATAATTAGTTAAATGTATTTCTTAACCACGTAACATTGAGGTTTGATTATGAGTAAATTAAGTTACAGGATCGCTTCATAGATTCGATTCAGGTCTCACTCAAATAATATGAAAAGCAAAAATAATATTTTGAAGCTAAAAGAATTTTCTTCAGCTTAGGAAATCACTATAAGTAATATTAACACAGCCATGTTAGTCTAAGGCGATATTACTAATATGAGACAATAGCATCACCGTACTAAGCACCGTTAAGCAATGTAAGCTTAATTAAAAGAAAATTAAAGAACTCGTAAGTATTAATCTAAAACAAAAGTATGACTTTCATCATAACCCAATTACTTAAAGAGTTGCTTTAGTCCACAAGTTAGTCAACTAAAATAGTTAAGTACATAATAATAGCGTTAACGTTAATTCCCAATCAAATAGTTAAGTACATAATAGTAGCATTAACGTTAATTCCCAATCAAATAGTTAAGTACACAATAATAGCGTTAACGTCCCAATCACATATCTCACTAACCAACATAACGTAAGTGTTTACACAGAACACACTTAACACACACATATATAATCTGACTGACAGTCACAAACCCATTATAATACTTCACCCCGTCTTCCTCCAGCTGCAAGTTCACCTTCCCCAACTCCAAATGAGACTGATTTGAATGCCCACAACTCGGGTCTTATATACTAAACAATGATGGTGTAGGAACGAATCAGGAAGCGGGGGGTGGTGCGCGCTCCTATCATAGCTCCTCGAGTTGCATAACAGGTGCCTGGTCCACTCACAGCTCCTGTCGTCGATCATACGTCATAGCGTCGGGTCATCGAAGTAGTTTGCAGGGTCCCCTATGACGCACGCAGGTGTGAAGGCTAGTTTGCTGGTGTGCGGGCGAGCTGGTTTCCCCACTCGCTAGTTCGCTCACTAGTCTGCTTCACCGTTTGGGTAGTTTGACTCCTTCAACTCTTATTCTAACTCTTAAATTAACATACAGGGCTCTGTATGTCAGAATATATATATATATATATATATATATATATATATATATATATATATACAGTGAGTAATACATCAGTGGGTGATCTGGGACACCGCAATTTCCACAACAGCAGGAAAAATAGGGACAGTACTCCAAACAAGGCCATCTTTATTAAAAAAAAAATCGGCTATCAACAAGCAGCCATCTTCAGGTACACATCTTGATCCTAAAAAACACAGAGCAGACAACTATAAGAAAGACATAAATACGTGGATCTTTTAACAATGAAGTTAGATTATTTGTTTAAATAACTCGCTTGATAAAAATTAAGCAGCACCGGTATCGGTACGTAAAGCAATTACTTGAAAATATCTAATGTCTAAAATAATCGTTTGACATAAGAAATAGTAGAAGAATTCACCAAGAAATAACTAACTCAACAAATACGCCTAATATATATATATATATATATATATATATATATAATTATATATATATACATATACTTATTATTGTCTTAGTTTGCTTCCTAGACCTCCATTAAACTTGTACAAAATACCATTATGACCCCCTTTAAGATAATTTTGTAAATTTTGTTTTTTCTGTAGAAATATTTCCCGCTGGCTGCTCGAAGGGTGGTTTCTCCAAAATTGCAGGTTCGCTATCATTCGTCAGGAAAAAAATCGACACCTACGAAAGGTCTTAATATTGACAAAGCAATGGGATGAAAGGTCTTAAAACCGCCAAGCAATTGGGATAGACTACTTAAAAACTCAAACTAATGAGGCTAGACATGACGAAGAAGGGGGTCGATAAAAACGCAATACGTCCCCTTAAAGTGACAACTATTTGTTATTCAATCTGAACCCCTTATCAAACAGGTTTAGCCTAATTAGTTATGATATTTAAAGACGTTCGCCCCATTAGTTTGGCGATTTTAAGATCATTCGCCCTATCAATGTGTCGATTTTTTCGGGGCGAGCGATAGTAATCCTGTATTTTAGGAGGAATTAATGAAATAAATTAAATTAATTAATACATGTGGTTCCTCCAGGACTCGATTGTAGGACACTCACACCGAAATCCAGCGCACAAACCATTGCGCTATCAAGACAGCATCGTCAGTCTATTGGTAGTGGTGTAAAGTTGTCCAAGCCTACCTTCTCGTACATGCCTTGGGAAAACCTGTGGGAATGAAGGAACCATTACATTTTCTTAACTAAATCCGCATGTAATTTAGGTTAAGTATTTCGATATCTTGCAATGTATGCAATCCCATAATCCTAACTTTAATATTTATTTTCTATGTGGATGAGGGAGACAAAACGCATAAAAGCCTGTGACGAGTACCTCCCACAGAGGTGAAAGAGTGACTTGGCCAAAATCAAAGAGTGTTCCAGCCAAAATGCCTGGACTCACCGAGTTTGAAGCAATTTAAGTCATAGGATGAAGGACAGATGGATTCAAGGAGAGAGCTCCAGAGCTCAGGTGTTGAATAGAAGAAAGATTGGTAATATCGTTTCACTCTTGGGTTGGAGAGTTGCAAAAAATAGGGGTGGGTTGTGTAGCGTGAGGGGTGTTATTCTATGTAAAGGAGGTGGTATACTCTGAAAGAGCTCTGACAAACATTGATTATTGTAATATTGGTAGAATAGCGGGAGAGATGCAACATTGCGGTGAAGAGAGAGGGATTGCAAAGAGTCATTGAGTGGATGTGAGTTAATGAGATGAAAAGCCTTCCTTTTCACTCTGCCACAAAGTGCTGTGTGAGAGGATCCTCCCCACACATGCAAACAATACTCAACAATGAACGCACTGTGCCTCTGTACAGAGCAAGAAGCTGTGCGTGGAAAGAGAAACCCATGAGGCGGTTGAGTACACCCAGCTTCTAGGAAGCTGCCTTAGCAAGAGTGGTAATATGGTCTTTCCAAGAGATATCAGAAGAAAAAGAGACACCAAGAACACCGAGAAAATATGAAGGGTTGATTTGTGTGTTGTTGAAGTATAAGGGATAGATCTGTGGGAGTTCTTATTTGGGTAGATAGATGAATAAATTGGGTTTTGGAAGCATTGAAAGCAACAAGATTATCTCTCTACCCCAATTGGAAATCTTTTTTTAGATCAGAAAGTAAGTGTTCTATGGCTTCATCACGTGAGGTTTAGAGTGATTGTTTGCTGGGGGGTTCTAAAAAAGATAGTTGAATAGTGTAAGGTAGATTTATCAGCATGTGAATGGAGGGACAGTTGAGAATCCTCCTCCCCTTACAAAATGATCCTACTCAACGAGATGGGTAAGGGGCAAGGGAACGCAAAAGTGGTCCCGGACCCTAAGAAATGGAACTTTAAATATTGTTACTGTTCAGGCTCTGTCTCGGTTTGGCCATCTCTAGCAATGGGGTATATGCCTGAGTATAGAGTATAGAGAGAGACAGAGACAGAAAGAGAATTAGAGATAGGACAGATCCCTGAGGGACAATGGAGTTGATAGGTTGAGGAAGTGAAAGATGGCCGTCCACAACCGCAGCTATGGAACAAAGGCACAGATGGAGGGAAAGAATCCGAAGGAGGGTAGTTAAGAAATTTGAGCCTTGTGCTAGACTCCATCATAGGCCTTCAATATGTCTAGTGCAATATAAAATGTCTCACTGAAGTCCCGAAAGTAGGATGACCAAGAGTTAGTAAGATATGAAAGAAGATCACCAGTAGAGCAACCCCTAAGGAAGCCATACTGTCGATCTGAGAGTAGAGTAGAGGAGAGAGATGCTTAAGACATTTTGAAGTAGGAATAGGTTCAAAAACTTTGGAAATGCAAGAAATGAGAACAATTAGACGATAGTCGGAGGGTTGAGAGTGGTCATCCTTCTTTGGGATAGTTTGAATGAGAGCAAACTTCCAGCAAGAAGGGAAGACGTTAGAGGAGAGACAGAGACGGAAGAGTTTCTCTGGGCAAGGAGTCAGCACAGAAGCAAATTTTGTTAGTACAACAAGATGAACACCATCAGGACCGTACGCCTTCTTAGCATCAAGCCCAGTGAGGGTAGAAAGTACATCCTTAGAAGAGATTAGGATACTAGGGATGAATAAGTGATAAGTGGGTGGAGAGGGAGGAATCGCACCGGAATCATCCAAGATGGAATTTTTAGCTAAGATTTGAGCGAAAAGTTAAGCTTTGTCGAAGAAACAAGTGACGTTGGTGCCGTCAGTGTGGAAATGGGAAGGGAAAGACGAGGAAGAGAAATTGTTGGAGAAGTTTTTAGCTAGATGCCAGAAAGCTTGGGAAGAGCTAGAGTTGGATGGTTAAGTGCATTTATTATTGATGAAAGAGTGTTTGACGAGTTGAAGAACAGATTTGGCTTGGTTCTGGGCATAAACGTAGTATGAAAGACAGCAATAGTACACGCGTGAGTAAACCAAGATTTTTTTTGCATTAGTCCGAGAGAATGACAATGGAATAAAAACAGTACTGCCAGAAACCCTCCCAGTCCACAGAGCCAAAGTGCCATAAGTGCCACAGGCTGGGATGATCGGGTGGCCGTACTGGAGAGATAGGACAGGTGACTGAGATAAGTTTATGGTCGGAGCACCCTAAATGAGAGAAAAGATCGACAACATAAGAGGAATGGTTAGACATTACAAATAAGTCAAGAATGTTGGGCTGATCTCCGAAGCGATCCGGGATATGGGTGGGTTGTTGGACTAACTGCTGTAGATAATTTAGGATAGACAAAATGTAGGCTTGTTCACCAGGTTGGTCAGTGGAATGAGAGGAGAACCATTGGTGGTGGTGGATACTGAAATCTCCCAAGATGAAGATTTCTGGGAAGCGATATATGGATAGTATTCAGCTGCCGGTATATTGTCTTATTCCCACATTGTTGACTCAGCTAATGCAAAAATTTTACAGAAACACAATTTTTTTACAATTCATTATAATGCAGAAACATTTTAGCTTTTGTTAGGCAAAAAGATTTGTTGAAGATGGGCATATCGTTTAAATCCATTCATAAGTTGTCGACGTACAGTTGTTACAAAAGAAACTTATACCTCCCCCTGACACCCTCATTTGACTCACACTGTTAGATGGACAATATAAGTAAGATATTGCAACGGTTGCATTAATATACTGCAACATAAATTCATCTCCATGTTCATTAGTTTGTATTCTCCTCCTCGACATTATTTTACTTTCAAGATAATCTGGCTTCTATGTCACTATTAATTTATTTATGTAAATTATTGTCCAGCTATCAGTGTGATCAAGTAGTGGAGATTCAAAGTGTGATTCCGCATAGGTATTAGCTTCTTTTGCGGCAGATGAAGCTTCTATCGTATGTATGTATGTATGTATTTATGTATGTATGTATGTATGTATATACTCAGGCACATGCTCCATAGCTGGGGGTGGCCGACTTGAGACAAAGCCCGAACTGAAACAACATTTAAAGTTCCAATTCTTAGGGTCCGGGATAACTTTTACATTCCATCGCCCCTTTCTCTTGTTTCACCGAGTAGGTGAATTTTACAAGGGGAGGAGGATTCCTAGCCCCCTGCCCCCAGAAGGATAAAGTAGGACCGTAAAATAAACAGACATAAACAGCTAAGGTTGGGTAGAGGATGCCAAACATCACTCTGGATAGGACCCGCCCTCACCCATTCACCTACTCATCTTGTATCGTAGACCATGAAAATCTGTAAACGGGTAGGTGACCCATACGGCAAATCCCTCGGGTGCCGCATGCAGCAGAGTAGCTAGTCGTGGCATTTTTTTTCCCCGACTTGGTGGAGCTGGCTCGGTATGCCGCATCCAAAGGACTTAACCAGACTACAGCCGCATACAGCCGACGTTGTCGTCTTGACTCCGGAGAAGTGTTGACTCCGGAGAAGTCTTGAGACTCAAACCGACAATGGAAATAACGGTCATTTGTAAATGCCGACTACACCCGCATCTATAAGACTTGAGACGATCGACTCCAAACTACAGACGATCGACATCAGAGTCGATCTGCATACACTCGCATAAAGCCGACACATACAGATTCTGTGGCCAACGGAGGTTACATGAATGGTTAGTAATAATAAGATCTATAATAGGGGTAGAAAGGTATATCACTATCAATATACCAAATGATATATATGTTATACCTGTGGTTATTGACAGTACAGTGACGCTATTAAGGGGAGATGGGCCTTTTTTTTTTTTTTTTTTTTTTTTTTTTTTTTTTAGGGGGGTGGGGGGGGGGGGGGGCGGGCTGTTAATTAATGTATTCCTTTATTTCTTAGTTTCCTTGCTAGACCTCCATCAAGCTTAGAAAAATACCTCCTAAATCCCCTTCAAGATAAATTTGTAAAAATTTTCGGTAGAAAAATATCCCAGTTTGCTTTCGCTCGCCAAAAAACAAAAAAAACAAAAAAACTATATGGCACGAAACGTCTTAAAATTGTCAACTATATGGGGCGAAAGGTTTTAAAATCGCCAAACTGATAGGCTGAGCGTCATAAAATCCCAAAAGAAATGGGGCTTAACCGAGGCCACCGAGGTCTCGGTGGCCTCGGTTAACACGAGGGAGAAAAGGGACCAGAAAAACGACCCATGTTCCCTTAAGTCACGTCTCGGCTGTCATTACGTTTGGTTCGCTCTGTGCTGTATTAATGTGTGTCTGATGTTGAATAGGGGTGGGTAAGTGTAGGAACAGGTTTGTATACCTCACTCAAAAAGAAGAAGTCATGTGTAAATATTGCCGATACCAATTATTGATCAAAACGTAATTGGGTTGCCGAGACATCACTTATTAGGCCGACTGTACAGGGGCTCCAATATGGGGGAGGGGGGATCTCTGTTACGATAGGGTCTCTGGTGGGCGGAGGAAAGACCATAATAGTTTATGGTGAAGAAGTGGGCGGGGGGGGGGTAAAGGGCGGGGGTGGGTGAAGGGGGCGGTCCGTGGAAATGGGGGTTGAGGGAGTGGGGTGTGGGGAGGTCGTGGAAATGAGGGGAAAGGGAGTGGGGTATTGGGGAGGACTGAACGGAATACAGTAGACCTCAGAATGGGGACTATAAATGGCAGGTAGAGAGGGAGGGGAGAAGAGAGGGAGGGGGAGAGGTAGAGGTAGAGATGGGGAGGAGGGAGGTAGAGAGGAGGCGGGAGGTAGAGAGAGGGAGGGGGAGGTAGAGAGGGAGGGGGAGGGAGAGGTAGAAAGAGAGGGGGAGGTAGAAAGGGATGGGTAGATAGAGGGGGAGGTAGAAAGGGATGGGTAGGTAGAGAGAGAAGGGGGAGGTAGAAAGGGAGGGGGGCGTAGAGGGGGAGAGGGAGGGAAGAAGAGAGGAAAGGGAGGTATCGGTGGAGAAGGACGGGGAGAGGTAGGGAGGGGAGGAAGGAGGGAGATGGAGAAGTTATGAGAAAGTATGAGGTAAGAGAAAAAAGGAAACGAACGAAAAGGAAGGCAAATATGAAGGTAAAGAAGTGGGTAGGGGTATGGGAAAGAGGGAGGGAGGGAGGGAAGGAGCTAGGTATGGAAGAAGGAAGGCAGACCTATGCGGCTATACTCGTGTCTGTCGGCTGTACTCGGGTGTATGCACCTGTATGAGGCTGTAATCTTTATGCTACACATGACACACAATTCGCTACGCTATACTCAAGGACTACAGCCGCATACAGAAGACTAGTGACGACTAGCGCCGACTAGCGCAGACTACTCCCCGCATCCACCAGACAAATGTCAAGTCTGGACAAAATTTTGAAACTCACCAAAACTTTGTTCTGGGGCCACGACTTGACACGCATTGCCAGGACTTCACCAGACTACAGACGACTACAGCCGCATTGTCAGGACTAGGTGCCGACTCAGGTGCCGTATGCAGCAGAGTAGCTACTCTGCTGCATGCGGCACCCTAGTCCTGTATGTGTGAAAGGGGCATATGCGAGTGCCGACTGATGACTGGTAAAATTTCGAAATTCAACGGTCATTATTCAGAGACGACTAAAACCAATTATATCTGAATCTTGTCAAATAACCAATAATGGCCACGAATATGATCCAGATTTCTTATCGAATACAGATTTGAGTGGTTCCAAATGTTTACATATAAAAAGTGTACAGCTCCTCACAGTAACATTGAAACGCTTATTTAACCCTTACTGTACCAGCAACGGACGTTTGCCGTCAGTAAAAAAGTCACTCGTCAGTACCAGCGACGAAGGACGTCTGTCAGTAATATGCGGTCCTTGTAAATGTCCGTATCGAGCGGTACCTGGTACCATGACTTGTATGCACTGCTCTGAGACATTGGCAACATTTCTCAGCTTGGATCAAAGCTCCCACAGGCTAGCTGGGACAGTACTCCTCCAACTTTCAGGGTGAGAGGGTGTTCTCTCTTGACTCTGAACCCATTTTGGCCACAATGCCTGGTACTGGAGGGTACATTTATAGTAATACCCTTTGATACAGTAGGGTAAACTTATTGTTGTGCAGTACTTTTAACGGTTTGTCATAAATATACGCAAATATTACTAGCGTTACATTAGCTTCCGGATTTTCGCCGCTTAATTTTCGACAGCTTGCCATGAAAAAGGTTATAATTTTGGTGTAATCATTGTTGTGCATCATATTTTGTATTAAGGTAACAATTATTTTTAAAACAGGGAACGATATTTATTGATTTGCTTTCTTTTCTTTTAACCCCTTGAGGGCAATCGGTACTAAATAGGACAAGAATTGCTCACAAGGTGATACAAGCATAAAACATTCCACAATAGTTCACAAAGACCTATTTTACAATTTCAGGGCAGGAGCCACCGAGATTTCAGTATTGCATAGCAACGGTTCCTAGGCAAATAATTTTCCTTAGCAACTGGCAGCAACAATGCAGTTTCTGGAAAACTGTGAGGTGCTATGGTTTTTTCTCAACTCCTTGTTCTAAAAAACATGTAGCATTGCATTTGGAGATCATATACAAGAATTATGTGGCATAAAATCCAATTTAGGGCAAGTCAGGCTATAAAAATGCCACTCCTAAAGCTTCAGACACTGTTGTCACAGTCACTTTTGCATTTGCAGTAGGCTGTGCATTTTAGATGCGCATCAACACATTTGCAGTCTGTGCATCCTCCTCGGCAAGAACACTTCAGTAGTTCTGGGCAGGTTGCACTGGCTTCGGGCAAGTTAGACCACAGAGGCCTCCACTTTTCTGGGCAAGTCCATCCCCACTCACTTGGAGAGGGCAACTGTCGTTCTGGCACCGTGGTGCAGCCCCAGTGGTGCCCACCTTGTAGTACTGCCCTCTTCATGTGTTGCTGTAGAGCAGCCTTGGTTGGAGGTAGACATGATATCTGACGTCCTTTGTGGATGAACAGATTCTTTCTGACTTCATTGATGGAACGAGAAGTTGCTGTCCTGTCATAGAGTCGAATGGTGAAGTACTCCAGGGAAGCCTCAGTCGCTTCACCAATTTGTTCAGGTGCATTGTGCAGCTCATAGAATGTCGCAGTAAATTCATCATGTGCCTCCCACACTTTCCATGCAGTCTTCTTTCCCACCTGGACCAGATGGGACACGGTATCACAACCTGTATAAGCATGGAACACAGGCAGTGCCAAGGATCTTTCTGTGCCAAGTGAAGCACATATTTCATGAGCTGGGATGTACCTAAAGTCCTTTCCACAACCAAAGGCAATCCAGAGTTCTATCTGCTGTCTCTGAGCCAGCTGCTGTACGACTGCCACTGCCAATACTACCACGTAAGTGTCCACAGTTCGAACAAGGATCTTGTGGAAGCCCTGCATAACAGCATCACTGACATGCACCATGATCCTCGAGTCTGCCTCCTCATGGTTGCAGGGAGCAATGTTGCTGGTGTCTCGTGTAGGTAAGCATAGCACATTGGCACCATCAGTAACAATGAGAGTCTGGTCTCCTGATGCATTTTCCAGCAGTTCCTTGTTCAGGAATGTAAACAGGTCTGTCTTGTTGTTGGCCAAGCGAAGGAACTGCTGCCAGTTCTTTGGTGTTGGGCTAGACGCCCCAACTCGTCTGCGCTGAATAGGACCAGTGACACGTTGTTCTCTTGTCTGTGACTTGAGGCTGTTATCGAAGTACTGGTCCCAGACAACATCCACTCTCAGAGCCTGACTTTGAGCATTGTTTATGTATGGAAGAAAGACCTTGGCAGCATAGTCTCCAAATGTCTTGCAGCCCTCAGGTCTAAGAAAGTGAACAAGTGCCGCACCATCCATGATTCGCACTTCAGTCTCTGGTGTCACATCATTTGATGACCCTACTTTCTTTTCAAGACATTCTATGAGATCAGACTTCTTCCCTGGACGTAGCTGCCCATAGGCAGACAGAGATGGAGGAAATGGGAGGTTTTCATGATTGAAGAAATTGTTCAAGTCACCTTTCCTTGTCTGACATGCAACATACAGACTTGCAAACAGCGAAGATTCACTTTTGAGGAGACTGACTTTGTCCCCTGATTTGTTTGATCGTTTGCCTTGGACATTGAACAGTACCACCTTGTTCCTGGTAATTGTTGCTGTGATTGGCTTAGTATTTGTTCTGAGCCGCTCTTCCACAAATGTTGCATACTGCTCCTGACCCTTTGATGCGAGAGTGGTTAGACACTCGACTGACTGCTCATCCATGATATCCTTTGTATGGAGTCTGAGAAGGTCCTGCCCTTCCTCCTCAAATGGGCTCCCCATGTCCTCCATTACACTAACTACCGCCTGAACCTGTCCAGCAAACAACTTCTGGGTTGACCGGGTTTGTTCATGATGGTTTCTTTGCCCAGAACTTTGTTGTTTCCCTACCATGGTCGCTTCAAACTCAGAAATTACTCTGACAAGTTCTGGTCCTGCCACTGCCCATCTCAAGAGGGAGTTTGCGTCCTGGGTAAGCCCGATGATTCCGCCTTCATCCTTCATTACTCCATTGTTTTGTTCATGGCAGTGATCGACAGCAATGAGGGAGAATTTTCTCTGGGATTTTGCCACAACAAACTTGCCTTTCTGAAATTCTTTGGCAACATCTGGATGAGTGTGAGATAGGCTGCTCATGTCACGCACATGTACGGACATCCAACGTGCGTAGTGGGTGTGGTTGAGACTGAAGAACCAAGGTGTCAATTTCTTCAATGTAACCACATACAAATCAAAGTCACCAGTACGTAGTGATCGCACAAATGTGAACAAGAGAAGTTCCAGCTCTAGACTCGTATGCCAGTACATGAACTGAGGACTTTCAGCTTTTCGCCGTTCACACCATGTGCTGAAAGTGTCTGTGGATTCTTCGGAATTGTTTGCAACATATCCATCATAAGCCTTCTTGAGAAGGATGTACAATGCACATGCAGTGACTTGGTGAGCATGACGGGTTCGAGTCACATGTGATGCCTTCAGGAAGGACTCAGCAATGCCTGGTGTGGCAACATCAGCTTCCTGGAGAACTTCCACCCAACCACTTCCATCAAGCCAATGACCCAAAGCTTTCAAGCCTGTCATTTCAGTGTGTAGACCCCCCATAAGCATTACAAACTTGTCCTCACCATACAGTTCGGACATATTCCATTGCAGCTTCTTCAGTGTAGCATACAGAGGTTGGTCCCCACTAATCACTGGAGTCTGGCCAGGGTTGAGGTGATGAACTGCTGACTTCACCACTTCCATGCAATGCCGAAGCATAGATGGTGAGCTGGCTTCCTCAACAAAGAGAGGCATCATGGCATTCACAGATGGCAGAATGTCTGGGTCTGGCACTCTGCTGGCATGGTATGCTGCCCAAGACAAAGTCGCCTCTGCTGATATGTCATCTGCATGATGTTTCTCAACATGACTCAGCCAGTCATATTCCTTGTCCATGTCCTTGGTCAAAGAGGTGTTGGAAGAAGCCAGGTCTGCAGGGATGGGTGGGACAAAGACGTAATTTTTTGGCAACCGTGTTGGTTTCAGTTCAGTGTACGAAAGGGGCAAGTCGCTCATTTTCCTCAACCCCCTCTCTTGAGTTATTGAATTAGTGAATCCTTGGCCATTGTCTTCATCTTCACAGACATCTCGCGGAGTGAGATTCTGGAACAAGGACAAGCTGGTGCCATGGAATGAACTTGTAGATGTCGCAGAGCTAGGGTTGTGGTCGATGTTGTCTGCAGCACTGGTGATGAAATGCCCTTTGCGAAGTTGAGGAGGACAGACTGTGCCAATCTGATGGTAATAGTCACAGACGTTATTACCCAATGATGTGATCAAGTCCATTGTGCGGTTGTATGATGCCGACATACCAAGAGTATATAGACTCTCAATCAACTTTCTATCTCTGGTTAGTGCATGAGCCTTAAGACCTACATAGACGGGTAGTGGCGTTTCACGATCTTTGCTGTGATATACTTGTGGATTTCTCACAGAATCCCTGCGTCTCTTGATGCTGTTGTACACCAACAGCTGAGCAATGGATAGTATTGGTTGGCTGATAGTTGTGTTGGATGTTTGATCTGTGATGTTTGAACCATTGATAAGCATGCTGACCAGTGACAAAAGGGACCGTGGAACAGACTCCACTTGGCTGTTATGGCCAAACGATCCAGAGAATGTTATTTTGTGTGCGAAGATGTCCTGTCGGATCATTTCAGCAATTTGGGTCATCATGACACTCTGCTCGTCTCGATCAGTCTGGTATCCTTCTCGGAGAATAGAGCCAACATCTTCTTCACAAGCCATGAACACATCTCGTCCTTCTTTGTAAGCTTTCATCCTTGGGAGATGCATGAGAATGCGGTTTTTCAGATGCTTACTGTTTACTCGTGCAGTAACATCCACTCCAAGTTGATTTAGCCTGTCAGTGTAGAGCTTCACAAGATCTGCAAGTCTGAACACCTTCACATCCTCATCTTGCCTCTTCTCCTCATTGTAGGAAATCAGCTGAGCCAAAGCAATTCCTTTACATGTCTGGTCATCTGAGGCATCCTGATCCAGTGATACCTTTGCACGTGCTCTATTGTACAGGTTTGTAAGGCAGTTTGCATGATACTTTGCCTCCTGGGCAATAAGGTCTCCTGCACTTAATTTTGCAAGAAGATTTTCATCTTGTAGATCATGTGCGCATTTCCTCACATGAAAATCTAGTTGAAATGTACAGACTTCGCGGAGGTTCTCCTTTGTTTGCTGCTGGGAACAAAAGAAGCATTTGGGACAATTGCTGCCAACTGTTCCACTTGAGGCAGTATCACCACCACTGCTAGTGCTACGTGTGAAAATTCGTTTTGAAGCAGTCCCATCTTCCTCAGACTTGTGCTTTCGTTTTGCGCATTCCAGTTTGGTATGTGAAAACTTCTGATAACAAGATTTGTGCCACTTTGCATTCTGTTCTTTCAATGTTAATTGAATACCATTCCCATGGTCAAGTCATGCCAGATTGATTTTGATTGGCATTGAGTCAAGGTTACTAAACTGTGTGATGTTGTCTACTATGGTTTCATAGCCTCTGTCAGTTGGTGATATGAGACACTCTTTGGTGTCCAGTTGACAAAAAACACAGATAGTCCAATCAGTTGCTTGAACAGATGAAGATGAGGCACTGGCCATTTCTGTGAATATTCAGTACGTCTTGACTATCACTGTGCGCAGATCAAATATATCAAACTTGCTGAAACTGGAAACAAAATATGATTAAGGCCGAGGGTTTATACTTTTACCACCTTTATCAAATACATCTGTTGCACACATTCCTTTATGGGATACAACTAGGTTCAGTTTCCCTACACCTAGCCCGATCGTTCATCCAGTGCCATTTAAGTCCCGTGCGATCTGTACACCTTCCGGGTAATTCTTAAGCCCCGTTACCCTTGGCTCGGCTCTCCCGCGCTGGCACATCCTGTCAATTCAGGCGCGGCTATCTAACTACATCTACCAACTACAAACTACAGTTTAGTAGCTAGTGGATTTGGGGCTGTTAGATAGCATTTGGGACACTGATCTAGATATACTAGTACTTATTAAAGTACTAGTATATCTAGATCAGCTGGCACTGAACCCCATGCTGAGTTACACAGCAGTGATGTCACCAGTGTGCCCTGGTTGTGTGCTGACATTCACTCTATTATATAGATATATATGCTTTTATACATCTTTTGAACCATTTTAGGAGTGAATATAGGAACATAAATAAAAGTACAAAGTCATAACACTTCATAGTAGTTCAGAAACTGCATCGTTGCTGCCGGTTGCTAAGGAAAATGCTTTGCCTAGCAACCGTTGCTATGCAATACAGAAATCTCGGTGGCTCCTGCTCTGAAATTGTAAAGTAGGTCCTTGTGAACATTTCCGGGAAGTTTCATGCTTGTATCACCTTGTGAGCAATTCTTGCACCCATTTCCTTGAAATATAATAGCTATCTCAATTGTCTCTCTGGGCTTAAACAATACCTTCCTAAGCTGAATAAAACCGTCCACTAATGGCCAGATTAAACTATCAAACTGCGTCATTATCCTCAAGGGGTAAATATAAAAGTCTGATCACACTACAGTGAACTGTTAGGCTGAGCTTTGTATTGACTTTGAAGTTTGAACACTCCAGGGAATAATAATCATCTCTCTCTCTCTCTAACGAGATGGAGGGACAGAGAGGGAGAGGTAGACCGAATGAGAGCTGGAAGGATGGAGTGAGGAATTACATGAACGAAGGCGGTGCTGGTTGGGGGGAGGGGCGTCGACTGACTGGGAACAGAGGTGCATGGGGGCGGTTCGTTCGTGGCCACCCCTTCGGGGATCACGGCGTCAGGCAATAGATAGATAGATAGATAGATTTCCAATACCACATGATTTAATTCAGCTTGAGGTACCTCTTAGAACTCCAAATATTGATACCTGCTTCTCGTTATTTTGTATACTTGCTTTTTGTTTTGTTAAGTTTATTGTTAGTTGTGAGCTTGCCCATTGTATTTACTCTTGTTCTGGGTAATAGGATAGATACAGTAGTTAGCTTTAGGTCATACAAATAATGCATATCTTTCAAATATGTTTTCAACTTCGCAATATGTAATCACCGTATGGCATTGATTAACCCATTCAGTACTGTTGACATCCTTTTAATTATTTTTTGGCAACTATGAGACGATGTCATGCAGCTTAGGAAGGACGTTTACCAATTAACCCTTGAAAGGTGCTGAGACTCTTAACCCCTTGAAGCTCGGACGCGTTTTAGCAATTTGTTTTGGCTATCATTAGACGATTTTATGCAGCTTTGGAAGGATCTGTGGGTATTAAAAGGGTAAGTACTATCTCAATCAACCCTTTGACTTCTGTATAGCGTTACTAATCTGAATAAAATCATCTAATAGTAGCCAGAAAACAGAACAGAAACGTGTATTGGAGCTTGAAAGGATTAAGAGGTTTTGCTGGGCGGAGGCGACGGGACTCTTAAGATCCAAGGCCTAAAAAAAAACTTTTAAAAGACCCCAGTGGCACTCAAAACAAAGGAATATGTGATATAGTGAGATCATTCCCCTCCATACCTCCTATCACTTCTCTACATGTGTCCAAACCCCCCCCCATCCACCCTTTCAATTACCACCTATTTTTCCTCTTATTCCCTTGTTTATCGGTTTATTTTCCGCGCCAATATCCCCCACCCAGTTTCAAGGTCGAAGGGGAGGCATATAGAGATCGTAGCAAGAGAGAGACTTCACTTGCAAGGTGTCAGTATCGATCGATAAGTGAGAGGAGGAGGGTGTGCATCGCGCCAGCTCTCCTCTCATGAATGAACTGGTCGGCAATACTTTGTCTTTTTCACCTCCCAAATACTATTCCTACTTGTTTTATTGCTATTACATTTTAATATCTTCATATTAAACGTAAAATAGGCGCATATGAATAATTAATAATTATATTTATCTGATAATGTTGGCTTTTGTCGGGAATGATCCTCAATATGTTCGCCTGGCGAATGAGCCTCAATATGTTCGCCTGGCGAGCACTTTCAAATACCATAGCTTAGCCGTTTAAAGGTTAAAAGGCTACTGATTAACTTAATCAACTCGGCGAAAGCAGAGTGGTATGGCCCACCGTATAGTGGTACATGCCGGCCGAAATGTCTGTCTGTCCATCCGAGAACTCTTCCTAGACCGTTTGACGGATTTTCACCAAACTTCACACGAACCTTTGGTGCACAAATTCGACGGTAATTTAAACAAATTGTTTTGAATTTGTGCAATATTTATGATCTTAGGTCCAAAAAATTGTTTTGCACCCCCCTCAACCAGCCCCCCCCCCCCCCCCCCCCCTCTTCAGGACCCCTACCCCCCACCCTGTACCTAAGCCACACATCATACACATGTCTCATATGTGATGATAATGGTGAGACGTCTGTCTGTCTGTCCGAGAACTCCTCCTAGATCGTTTGACGGATTTTCACCAAACTTCACACGAACATTCGGTGCGTGAATGCGACGGTAATTCAATTTTTTTTTTTTTTGAATGTGTGCAATAGTTACGATTTTAGGTCCAAAATATGGTTTTGCCCCCCCTCCATCCCCCCAGCCACGATGGAAACGCCATCATTATGGGGGCGAAAATAACTTGCCCCGCATTTGTTAGGTTAAACCACAGAGGACCAGCGACGACGTGTCGTCGGTAATGTATGTAACACTAGACCCCACGACGCACAAGTGTCGTCGGGGGTTAATTACTCCGGTCCTATGGCACCTAGAGGGCTCAGATTTGTATGGGAACTGTGTATGTATCCCACGCAACCATGCCGATGGTTGAAAACTCTCAAAGTCTAACCGCGTGCGCGTAAGCGTGCAAAATCCTGTTTTTGGGTGTTTTTGCCTTCAATTTTCCCCTCTTGTAAATCCGACTTTCGGGCGCACCGTAGGACCCCTTAACCCTTGTCTAGCGGGGGGGTTTTGGGCTTATTTGGGCATATTCAGGCCCTCCTGAGTGATAAATCAAGTATCTGCATGAAAACAAAATAATGTATTCAGCAAAAAACTAGGCGCTAAAAGCTTCAAAATGAGACTGGAACGAGCTACATAGCACTCGTGGTTCTCATACAGTGGCAGCAGTAACATGGGAGTTTAGCGTATAGCGGCATATTTTTCCCAGCTATGCTCACTATTGGCTACACTGCCGGCCTCTCGAGAACACAGGGAACATGAGTTAATGTGCGGCGGTAAGCCCTGGGAGTCGGCTGTCTGGCCCTCTGCGCTCCCGGCCATTTGCACTCGATTTTAACCCTTTAAAAGCCTTAATAATGCTCCTAACTTGCTGCAAATTGGAGGCGGATTTAAGTCCGCCCCCGATCTTTAAGGGTTAATGACCCAGGGGATCGGTTGTTTGGGGGCGGTCCTTCATTTCTAACCCATTCCTTTTGTTTTCTGAAAACAATTTGTTTTTGACAACCCTTTGGTTCCTGGTGGTACATTTATTCTTAACTAGCTGGGGCTCAGTGGGTTAAGTTAGTTTAGTTGACATTAAAATTGATGGTAGTAATAGTGGGGATGATGGTGGTAGTAGTGATGATGGTGATAATAGTAATGATGATGGTTGTAGTTGTAGTGATGATAATGACAGTAGTGATGATGATGACAGTAGTAGATAATTATGATGGTGAAAGTACTAGTAGTAGTGATAATGGTCATAATAGTAGTGAAGATGGTGACAAGTAATGATGTTATTTGTAGTGATAATGATGACAGTAGTGATGATGGTAGTAACGATGGTGACAGTATTAGTGATGATGGTGAGTAGTACTGATTATGGTGAAAAGTGTAGTGATGATGCCAGTAGTAGTGATAATGAGAGTAGGAGTGATGATGGTAAGAGTAGTATTGATGCCTATAATAGTAATAGTGCTGATGATAGTAATGGTGATAGTGACTAGTAGTAATGATGGTGACCCATCGCAGAGTTGGGTATGCCGTTTTGATTTTGGGCGAAACGGCACGTCTACTTTATTAATTAATACAGAATACATTTGAATACAGCAGAATGTTGCTGAGTGATATAGCGTGTAACATAACGCTAGACGAATGCAACCAAATACAACCGAACATTGTACGTATGTGTCCATGCAGGGCCATGTTTTCGAGCATCTTCGAAAATGTGACTCGCCGATCGAAGTGTTACAAACTACTTACGACTGTCCCATACCTTTGTATGAATGATGTGGTGTCTTCACAAGTATGCTAAATTAATCAAACCGAATGTCTACTCGGCAACAATCGGCTTCAGACCCTTGAAAGTGTGAATGGCCCTTTACAAGATGCGTAAAATAATAGCATAGTTACAGATGACTTGAAAGGGGTAGTGGGTATTATTTGGTCTCATTGCGTCAGGAGTGTTAAGAATTAAACTTGCCGGTATGGTTTTTCCAGGTGTACGAGAGGGTAGACCACCTCCCCGCCCGTCAGGTACCCCGCCCAGAACCCAAAGCTCCCCAACGTGATGATGCTGTGGTTACAAGAGGTCAGGATGGCTAAGTCTACTCCATGGGACACGCCTGTAACAGTAAAGAGAGTCAATAGTTAAGAGGGCCCACCTCGTTCATTTTTTCTCCCTCTCCCTGTGGGTTGTATCCATTCGGCCCCATTCAGCCTACTGTTTTAAGACGTTTATCCCCTTCCAGGTGTCAATTTTTTTTCGGCAAGCGGCGAGCAGGAGCGAGCTAGCATAATTTTTTAAAATGTTTTGACAGAAGGCTAAATTTGTACATTTTTTGATAGAAAAATTTCTTCGGTGAAGTCGGATTTCTCCCTACAATGCTGGCCCGCTATCGCTAGCCAGGAAGAAATCGACACCTGAATGGGGATAAACATCTTAAAACAATAGGCTGAATGGGATTAGGGGGTCGAATGGATACAAGCCAGAGAAAAAGAAAAACGGAGAGAAAAAAAGCAGGTCACTCCCCTTAACCTATTAAGTGCCGGTGCCGTCCCTTTAATCATATTCTGGCTATTATTAGCCGATATTACATACATACATACATACATCAAATTTTAAGACTGAGTGCTCCACACATACGTGCAGTTTCAGTTCCTTGTCCTAATGGCGGCGTTCCAGGGCTGATTAACTTGTCAAGTTTTTGGATTTGAGATCGGCATGTATAGTCCGATCTTAGGTCTTCCTCGGTCCACCCCTTGGTGCAGCTCCCTCCACAATCACAGACCTGCATTTTTTCACCCAATTTTGTTCATCCATTCTCTCCACATGTCCATACCATCCCAGTCTACTTGTATGCATCACCTCGCTAATACTCTTTATACCTAAACGTCTCCTCAGCTCAACATTTGTTATTCTATCCTGTAGCCTGGCCCCACACATCCATTTCACCATTCTCATCTCATTACGTTCCAGTCTGTTGACATCCTCTACTTTTACGGCCCATGTTTCTCAGGCATATGTCATTGCACTTCTAACACATGAGGCATACACCTTTCCCTTCAGGGGGAGAGGCATTCTTTTCATGGTCAGGATTGGCAGCAGTTCTCTGAACTTCCCCCAGCCACATCTAATTCTAGCAGCCTCAGCCCCACCACAGGCAGAGATGGTATCTCCTAGGTAACAAAATTTGTTCACCAGCTCCAATGGCTCATTTCCAAAATTCACAGCCACGGGATCATCACTTAACACAAGCTCGCCTTTGCACACTACGCACTCAAATTTTCTATTTCTGACTTATCCTTCAACAGGGGTCCCTTTATTCTACTACAGTGCTTACTTCCATGGTGCACCCAGCTTCGACAGATGCTACATTGAATCGCGGTAAAGCCCACACCCTTTCCACACACTGCACATGGGTATGCACCGCTCTTTTCCACATTGTCTCGTCTCAATCTACAATGCATAACCTTGGTTTTGTTAATATTGACTCTTAAACCCTTGCTCGCCATGCCCTCTCTCCATTCTCTGAATTTGGGCTCAGCATCTTGCATACTGCCAGCTATTAGGACTAAATCGTCTGCATAAAACAGTTCCAACGGGAGTCCACCTCTGAACACTCTAGACAGTGCCTCCAGGACCATAATAAAGAGGAGGGGACTTAACACTGAACCCTGATGGACTCCAACATGGACTGCAAACTCATCACTCAGTACATCCTTCACCCTCAACGCACTTCGCGAATCCTCATACATCTTCATTATCACACGCACCAGCCACTCTTCCACACCAAGTTTCCTCATAGCCCACTGCACAACATATCTAGGCACCCTGTTAAAGGCCTTCTCCAGGTCTACAAACACAAAGTAAAGATCCCTGCCTTTTAGTAAGTATCTTTCCTGTATCTGCCTGACTATGAAGATAGCATCGGTTGTACCCCATCCTGGCATAAAACCAAATAGCATATCATCAATGGAGATGCTTTGCCTGACCAAACCCTTAAAGACTCTCTCACAGACCTTCATGATTTGGTCAAGCATTTTCAGGCCCCTATAATTTCCTCTATCTAGCGCATCCCATTTTCCTTTGTATATATTTACTATTACACTTTTGAGCCAATCCTCTGGGATTTTCTCATCTTCAATAATGGTGTTTATCAACTCAGTGACTAAGTTGACACCAGTCTCCCCTGAGGCTTTTATCATCTCAGTGACAATGTCAGAGCATCCTGGAGCTTTACCGTCCTTCATTTTATTGATTGCGTCCCTCACTACAGCTGGTGCTATCAAAAGAGGGGGTCCAGATATTGTTTTTTCTATACTAAGCTGTTCCTTATCCCATTCAAACTCTACATTTAGCAATCGTTCATAGTGTGCCTTCCATGCTTCTCTGATTTCATTTTCTGCATACACAATCTTCCCATTATCGTTTCTAACACACTGTTCACTTATAATATCCCTACTGTCATTTTTAACTCGCCTAGCTAGGTTGAAGATCCCATTGGGATTGTCAGTGTTACACACTTGTTCGAGGACCAGGTCATTAATGCCTTTTTTGGCATTGTAAATAACTCTTTTGGCAGTTCGTTTAGCTGCCTGGTATTCCTCCTTGCTGCCTCCCTTTTTCCATGCTTTGAAGCATCTCCTTTTCTCTTTCACAGCATGTTCTACCTCATCGTTCCACCACCAGGAGGTCTTATTCCTGGGGTGACCCTTTGTTTTCCCACAGACTTTGTCAGTGGCAGCGATAAGGCTATGTTTAAGAAAATTCCATTGACTATTTTCATCGTTAGGCCTAGCTTCTTTATTTCTATTCATTTCCTCCAGTTCCCTATGAAACCTATCCCAAACTTCCTTTTTCTTCAGCAGCCACACTTTCCTTTTGGGTATGTATACCTTCTTGCGCTTAGGATCTCTGTATAAGCTCATGTCGCACACAAGTAGCTTATGCTGGGGGATACATTCTTCGCTCAGGGTGACCTTTACATCCCGAACCAGTTTCCAGTCTTTCCTGTTAACCAAGAAGTAACCTATCTGGCTACTGGAGACCCCAGAGTTATAATTATGTGATCAGTTGGCTCTGTCTTTTCTTGAACTTTGTGTTACACACAACCATCTTGAGTGCAACGCAGGACTCCAGTATATATTCACCTTCCAGAATCCTCCTTCCGTAACCATTTCCTCCATTATTCAGTTTAAAAAGGGCCTCCGGCAGTTAACAGGCTTCAAATGATCTCACTTAACCCATTTTACTACCACAAATCCTTCTTATACTGCACAAAATCGTATTCAAATATCTAGAATAAAATTAAAAAGACGTCCTTGGTACAGAATGGGTTAAAGGAGCAGGTGTTTCTGAACAAGTATTGACTAGCAGTAGTAATAGTAGCATTAGTAGTAGTTTTTTTTAAAATAGGTGCGTCGTCATTTCTGGCCTTCTCACCTCGTTTTCTCACTCGTCTGTGAGTCACTGTTCGCTGCTGGTTTCCCTGCCTGGTGGTACGCGGTCCTCTGCCTTTGCCCTTTGGGTTACCCTCCTCGGAGGTCTTGGGCTACCTCCCTGTTGGTGGTCGTCCACTCACTTGTACTGTCCTATGGCGGCGTGTAGGGGCGGGTGTTGTCTGTGCCTTCCTTCTACGGCCCTTGCTATATTTGTTTTTCCTTCCCTGTTGGGGCTTTCGGTGTTCCTTCCAGTCTCCTGAGAGGGGTGGGGGGGGGGGGGTGGATTCCTTCTCCCGTGCTTTCTTCGAACTTGCTGGTCATTCTGCTGTCTCCTGTAATGGCCTGACGGGGTAGTTGGCCCTTCAGTGTTCGCTTGTGGGTGTCCTGGCTTTCCTCCTCCCTCCTGGGTTCGGCGACCTTGTCCGTCTCGGGCCTTGAGATTGCCCGTCGCCTCAGGTTTTTGCTTCGCTTGTTGGTGTACCCTCTCGCTGTGTCTTCCTTTGATGGTTGTGTGCTCCTCTCTTAGGGTGCCATCTCCCGCCCGGGCTGCCTGTGAGCTTCCTTTGTTGAGGGGTAAGGTCCGGGTGCACGGTCCTCTTCTCTCCGGGGCATCTTGTCCCGTGGCCTCGGGAGAGGGTGTGACTGTGGAGGGCCCTCTGTCCTGTGGCCACCGCTCTCCTGCTGTCTGCACCTCCACAGTGGGGTGTGGCATTGTCCGTAGCTGGGTTTTTTTCATTCGGTCTCTTGGCTGCGTCTCCTTGGGGTCGGGCAGTTCGCTTTGCCCCCCTTTCATTGCCCCTGCTGCGTGGTGTGGGGTAGGTGGTCCCTGCCTGCACATGTCTGCCTGGCGGTTGCGGTCTGGTGGTTGTTTGGGGCGCCTCCGCCGGCTGCTTCCCCTCCTTCTGCCGCTTCTGGCATCGCTTGGTTGTGTGGGGCCATCATGGTGTTGCTCTCCTCTGCTCATGCTCGTGCAGCCTCCCGTAATGTGGTTCTGGTTCCCCTCTCTGGGCTCCTGCCATCCGCTCGTTGTGGTGGTCTGAAGGGGGGTGGGGGTGTCATCCCTCCAACCGGCTTAGTTGGGTTTATTTTGTTGTGCCTCATCCAGCACCCACACGCTCCTCCTTCGTGGTAGGTTTCGAGCCCGGTTTTCGCGGACATTTTCAGTTTCGGCCACTGCTTCCCCAACTGAAGGGGTAAATTTCCTGCTTGACTTATGTCCCTGGTGGGTGGCATATGTTTAGGCCTCCTGTCGTCCCTGCATCCCTTGGCAGGGGGCCTCCTTGGGGTGTTGGACGACCCCTGTTCTCCCTCCTTCATGTTGGGTGCCATAGGGTGGCCTCTCCTGGGACTGGTGGGAGGGGGCGCGTTGCAGTGTTCGTGTCGCTCGCGTTCTCTCGCGTGGCCTAGGACTCTCTTGAGTGGCTCGGTTCTCGTCAGTCAGCTTGTTTGGGTCACCGCGCCTCCTGCTTCTCGGCTGCGTGCTTCTCTTCTCTTGACCTCGCTCTGGCATTGACCGGTACCACGCTCATTCTGACTGGGTCCCTTGGGACGAGCTCCTGCCCGAGTTGCCCTGGTCTGCCGCTCCACCGTTCTGTGCCTTGTGGGTCACTGGGTCTCAGGGTTCCATCGTCGTCGTCCAGTGCTGCTTTCTCCTGTTCTGTCTTGTTCCCTGTACTGTATTGATTATATACTGTACTTTTCTCTTCCTGTTTCAGGGGGGGGGGGGGGATGGAAAGAGGTGATTGTAAAATGACCAAGGGTTATATAACAAATAGGTTCCTGTCGGTCAAGTCTTCATATGACATTCTACAAATGTATATACTGTACCTATAAATCAGGTAAAGGTACACTGTTACGAGGGGAGGCTGGGGGAAAACAGAGGCTCAAATAGCCTAGCCCACAGCACCCTAACCCTGCCACAGACACGCTCGTAATATCTGACTCAAACACCAAGACACACAGGTTCTCTAGGAAAAATGGTTATCTTCCTCTTGGCTCTATGAAAGCAGCAACAAGGAGACACAAAAATATCGATTGCCCCCGAGTCTGGTAGATAATGCGTATAATATTTAAGAGTACTTCTCTTCTAGACTGCACCTAACTGAGGAAACATAACACTGCCAGACTCCCAGATACTTCATAGTATGCCCAATCGCTTAGGAATTAGGAATAATATTAAGCCGAAACATGGGGGGGAGTCTGGAGCACTAACCTAAGACATGGAACACAAGAGTTGACATTCCAGTAGGTTGAGGATATGTTACCCTTGAGCATACCTCCAAACCACTGTGAATGTCAACTTCAACAATAAAGGAGAAATATACATGTAATATCAATATGCAATGCAGTTAAACAATAGGAAAGAATGCACGAAAGAACAGGGTGAAGCTTATATACTAGGATTGCCAAAGAAGGAAGGGATGCAGTAATTAATATTAAACTAAAGAGGTTGAAACAAAACAATATTCTCAATATGACTCCAGCCCCTGTTATGCTCCAATCAAATAAAGACCAAAAAGAAATATGCGGTATTCAAGGGAAACTTCAGAAGCAAGCCTAACCAACACCAAACAGAGATGTTGTCAGAACGAGAGGTGAGACTGAAGTAAAGCTGTTGCACTCGCTCTGGTTCCCACGGCCAAGACGAAGGAGGAAGGGGAGCGCCACGCACCGCCAGAATACTCAATTCTCTCAGGCAGCCTGTGCTCACTTTAACAACAAAAGTAATCAAATTAATAAAGTCAACATTGTGTGAACTTATGATAAACTGCATTAATCACACAAGGCTAAATAAACTAACTTATTTTGATTGTTGACCTGACAGCAACACAAGACTACAGGCAACATCCTGCTAGCCATGAGGGCTAGCTAGCTACTAGCCTCGCACAGGGCCCCCCGCACCCCCACAACAGGCCCTGCAAACTATAACTCACTCACAAATTACATAGGCTACAAACTCATTTGGGAGTGACAACACCTATACCTCATACCCATGACTTGGTTAAAGTATGTAATATTATGTCATACCCTGCTCTCCCTACAAGTTCACTGTATGTGTACATCCATTGTCATTGCATGTGTCTATGCATTGCTCTACATACCTGCCTGTACAGTATATAAGTGACATATTTAAATTGACACGCTTATATGCACCAGCCAGTTACGTTCTTTTTCATAAACTCCCAGGTTTATATGTGTCTATTCTTCGTTATTTTTGTTCAATGACGTGGCTTTGTGGATTGGATGTCCGCCTCCAGTTTTGGTACTCAAGCACTACGTTAGATAACGTAGAGACTACTATATTGGGCAACCAAACCAAATATAGAAAACCTCTTATTTGGTAGTAGCCTCGGAGTATCCAATGTCCATCCCCTGCCCATCCTAGTCATCAATCTAGTCTGATTACTAAACACCTTGATACCATCTTAAGGCTAGAGGTAGGTAGTAATATTTGGAAATAAATGGGGCGAAAGGTCTTAAAATCGCCAAACAAATAGGCCGAACATCTTAAAATCTCATAACTAGTGGAGATACACATGAGGGAGAACGGGGACCAGAAAAACCAACCATCCCTTCTTAATGTTTAACTCAATGACTGCGTGGTGCATACTATATAAATAATGAGGACATCACTGCGGCAATTGTCAGATGACAAGCAGCGAAAATCCTACCTAGGAGGCAGTCAAGCAAGTATAAGCAGAGCGGGACCCTTCCATCCATAGCCCACCGTGTCTGGGCATATACTTAGGTCGCTGTGAGACATCTCAGTCTCACCTGTAGACTTGGGAATCGCGATTTTAAGACCTTTCACCCCATTAATTTGTCAATATTAAGAGCTTTCATGCCATTTAGGCGTCGATTTTTTCCTGGTCAGCGATAGTGAGCCTGCAATTTAGGACTTTATTCTTCCGAAAAAGGGAATCCTGAGGATGTATGTTTGAGCTTGATGGAGGTATTGGGAGGAAACTGAAAACATGATATATATATATATATATATATATATATATATATATATATATAAGGAATATGACGACCAAAGCGAACAGGAACATATTTGTTTATTGGCAACGTTTCAACACTAATCTTGTGTCATTATCAAGCCTAAAAAAGAGAAAGAATAAAACCTATCGTGAATATCATAAAATCATCACATGTTAAAATTGAAAATGTATTCAAAAGATAAAATTAACGAAAATATAGCTAAGGTTCATTACATTAAGACATTAAAAGTAGAGATATTTGATAAGTGAAAAAGGAATAAAAGAGTGAGAATAATGTAAACAATAATAATTAATGTTAGACATAATATAGATAGATGAGGGTGGCGAATTTAAAAGTCAAGGAGTGAAAGGGGCGGGGTCGACTAAAATAAGGAAACAGGAGTACAAATGGGCACATATATCTATTTAAACATATGCCTACACGTACCAGCACAGGACACTAAAAACAGAGGAGGGGCGTGGAGGTCTCGTGGGTGCCTAGAGACGGGCGGAGGTGGTGGGTGAGGAGGGACTCAGCTGTCACACGTGTCATGTCGTCTGTTGCAGTGAACAATATGGTAAAATCCTGTCTATTTATAGTATGATCTGAGGTTTCGCTGTGGTTTCGGATAGCAGAATATGATGGCTTTGACAAAGGGAAATTGGTACGGTAAGATCGACCCTTGTGTTCCGAGATCCTCGTTGAAAGTTGGGGTTTGGTTTGACCAATATACGCAGTTTGGGACTAGGGGTGCAGCCCGTTACTAGGTGAGGTTGTCCCCATTGCATGCATGTGTATTGAGCTAACCCCAGATAATGTTGTAAAAGATAAATTAGTACATTTATCCCTTTCATCACCACCGCCGAGCTGTGCTGAAGAGTCACTTGGTGTATTATTAGGACTTTAGATGGGATAATAGGCTTGGCACAGAGGCTTGTTAGGCTACTGCATGGGACTTATTCCCATGGTTTTTGCTCCATATTCTCGGTTCCTGAGCGACTGGGCATGATATGTTCTGGGATTCTAGCAGTATTTTAGTTTAGCACTTTTGCGCAGTTCAGAATAACTTGAGAAGTACTCTTGACATACTACTAAGACTATCAACCCGAGTCGGATAGGCCTCAACTCAGAGACAGTAGATATGTTTGTGTCTCCTTTTATTATTGCTTTAACCCTTAACCATCGGCGCGCAACATATGTCGAGTTAAAGAAAACGTGCCCATATGCGGGCCTCGACAGATGTTGAGTGCAATTTTGAGCACGTAATGTGCTCTGAGAGAGAGCTGAGCGGTGCGAGGATCATAGATTCCCGCCTGACCGCTCGCCACCACCGCCGTGGGTCGACTGAAATTTATTACACCCTCCTCCACCCTCTCTCACTCGCTACACAGGGAATTATGTAAGGCAATTACCTTATTTTAGGGTTTTTGCACTCGTGTTGCACGATCGTTGCAAGAGAACCAGTGGTCGTAGAAGGATGATTCGGGTGTCATTGGAAACCTCTGTTTACGCCATTTCATGGATAGATACTTGTATTACGCTCTGGGTCTTGTTTATGCATGAAAAAGAGCACGGAAACAACCCCATTTAGGGTAAACCCACCCGCATGGAGGGTAATATAAGCTAGCGACCCACCTGCTCGTAATGTGTTAATAGAGCAAAGAGGATAATAGCCCCTTTTCCTAGAGAACCTGCGTGTCGTGTCTTAGAGTTCGAGTCAGATATTAAGAGCGTGTCTGTTGCAGGGTTAGTGTAGTACGGTGGCAGTGTTGGGTGCATGACTAGAGCATTGTTGTCTTTTTGCTACGGCGTTTCTCTTTGGACAGTGCTGTGGTCTAGGCTATTGAAGCATCTGCTTTCCCCGAAGCCTCCCCTCATAACAGTGGCGACCTCAGGCCAGGATAGTGTGATAGTATAGAGTTCTTGGTGGTGTGAAGTTAATTATAATTAGATTGAAATTTTTGCTTGATTGTTTAGTAATTTGTTAAAGTGGAAAGTCTACGTACACAGTACTCTCATTTATTAACCCATGTCCACAACTATTGCTAAGATGTCGCATGATGATCACATTCCTGTTCATATCGTGGGGAGGGAGGATGTTTTCCAGTTTATTAGAACCCAACCTAGTCAAGAAGAGGTTGCTAGTAGGAGTTGTGATGAATTAAGACGTGTGATGGAGGTGTATGGTTGGAGGCACAGTGGTCTGTCTAAGGGAGAGTTAGTTCAAGAGGTGTGTAAGTTAGTTATACACCTTAGTGGTCCTCATGATGAAGCTAGTACTTGTGTTGTGGATGATGCTACCATCCAGCATGAGCCAGAGTGCCCTAGCAGTCAGGTTAACTATTATTCTACTGGGGCCCAGAGTCGAGCAACAACTCCAGAGGAGCTAGGTGATACTGTAATTAGGCAGTCTCCCACTATTACCACAGTGCCTGCCACCATGCCTCCACAGTCAGTTTTTAAACTTAACTGTACGGCCCATTCATTTTCCCAGGGCTATGTTTATGCCCTTATGGCCAGTACATTTGTTTCGAGTTATGCTAGTAATCCCCAGTATCCTCCTTCTTCCCCCCCATGTGTCGTGGGCCACACCCCAGCATTTCACTGCCACTCATACGGTGGGTGCCCAGCATAATGTTACCACTTTCGCCCAGTTTCCTCCTATAACCCCGATAGGGTCGAGAAGGAGTCCAGAGGTTAAGCTGCAGCTAAGCAGATTGGAGATAGAAGAGAAACAGAGAGAGAGAAGAGATATCGAAGAGAGACAGAGAGAAAAAGAAGAGAGGATTAAGTTGAGGGAGATAGAGATACATTTGGAGAAGACGAAGTTGGAAACTAGTGGGCAAAGACGACAGGGGAATAATGCTGGGCATGCATCTAAGGAGGAGGCAGAAGAGGTGCTCTTGTCTCGACGGCTGAAACTCGTGCCGGCCTCCGATGAACTTATGGTCACGGAATGGTTCTTACGTTTTGAGAAGAAAGCCCACGAGTATCAATGGCCGAGGCAACGCTGGGCAGTGTTGGTGTCCAATATATTAAAAGGCAAGGCTCTTGATACATACAATCGCCTGGAAGTGCAGGAGTTAGAGTATGATGTACTTAAGGAGGCTGTGTTAAAAGCCTACGAGCTTCATCCTGAAGCTTACCGACTAGCATTCAGGGGGGCTCGGAAGCGGCAGGGGGACTCGCATGTGAAATGTGCCAGGTACCTGCGCGATACTCTAGCTAAGTGGTTGCACTCTTAAACAGCTGATACTTTTGAGGCGGCGTGTGAGGTTTGGCTGATGGAGCAGTATACCAGCATAGTTGAACGGGACATTGGGGCAAACTTAAAAGAAAAGCGGTTTAAATCGTTAAGGGAAGCAGCAGTTTAGGCTGATGACTTTGCACTAGCCCAGCGTGGTAGTGGCAAGGGGAGCGTTTTTGGTGACATGAGAGACCGACCTGTGCTCCAGGCAGCCACAGTATCCGCTCACCCCTCATCACCCAAAGTTACCACAAATAAGACACAACATTATAACAAGGCTGATAACTAGCGAGCTTCTATGGAAGTGCGGTGTTACTTATGCAAATAAGTGGGTCATATAAAACCTCAGTGTGCAAAGTGGAAGGCCCCAGGGACCCAAGGCTGTCCAGTTGGTGGCGACAATAGGGGAAGTGCTTGCGAAAGGCGATCCAGGTATGGGTGAGTCTGGGGGGCAGTGTAGGCCAGCGGTAAGCATGGTATCACCACCTGAGCAAAGCCAGACCTCCCTGATTGGTGTTGGCCATTCAAACATGATGGATCAGTACGGATCGGGGAGCAGACGTACCCTGTCAAGGTGTTTAGGGAACCTGGTGCGCAACAATCCATGTGTCGCAACCTGACAGGGGGACCTATTAGCACGGGAGAGTTTTTAATTTGCAGGGGAATCAAAAGTGAGCAATGCTGTGATTTAGTCCCGGTGACCCTAGAGTGCCCACTTTTGACCGCAGAGGGTAAGGTGGCCATGATGGACACTCTGCCAGTTGAGGGGTGGAATTTTTGCTCGGGACTGACTTGGCTGGGGATGTAGTTTTCCCGCCTCTTATAGTCGTCGCTGAGGCTGCTTTTGAGCCCTCTGCTGGTGGTGGTATGCAGGAAGATAACATGGACTTTATCTACCCTGTTTGTGCCGTGACCCGATCAATGGCACAAGTGGCACAACAGGGGGATGATTTTGTGGATGCGGGGGCCGACAGCCATGAGACCGGGCCATCCCATGATGCATTACTAGATGATACTGGCTCGGAGGCAGCTGTGGGCCTGGCTGACCCCAGTGAGGCTACCGAGACTAGTAGAGGTGTCCTAGTGCTGGACGAGGAGTCTGACCTAGTGCCGCCGACTCAACCTTCTGCTATTTTTGAGAGGTCAGAGGTAACTGCCTTGTCGGAGATACCTAGAGACAAACTGAGCAAGTTGCAGCAAGAGGACCCGAGTCTGGGCCTCCTGTTTAAAAAGGTTGGCACGACTGGTGGGAAGAACGGTCCAGAGAAGTTTATTGTAAAAGGGATATTGTTGTATCGGCAGTGGACGCCAGATACGGACTCAGGCATGGGGGAGGAGCAGATGGTGGTGCCTGCCCAGCTCAGGGAGGAGCTGGTTAGGCTAGCGCATGAGGCACCACTGGCGGGGCATTTAGGGGTGCGTAAGACTACTGAAGGCTACGTTTTCATTTTTGGTGGCCTAATATGCATGCATCGGTGGCTACTATTTTGATGCCATGTCATATTTGTCAGGTAGTTGGAAAACCCAACCAAGGAATCCCGTGGCACCTTTGATCCCTATACCTGCAGTTGAACCACCATTTACTTGTGTACTAATTGACATGGTCGATCCCTTACCACCCACCAGTTTGGGATATAAATACTTGCTTACCTTGATGGATGCCTCAACTAGATACCTGGAGGCTATTCCGGTTAGCAGCATGAATGCGAAGGTTGTTAGAGTTAGGTATAAAGCATGTGCTGTCCAGCGCGTACCATCCACAATCACAGGGATTTCTCGAGCATTTTCACAAGACCTTGAAGAGTATGCTGCTAAATTTTGCTTGCAGCATAAGCGGGATTGGGACACCGCTTTGCCTTTTGTCCTTTTTGCTATTCGTGATATCCCTTCAAAGTCCTTGGGATTCTCGCCCAATTCCCTTGTGTTTGGTCATCGTGTCAGGGGGCCCCTGGATGTGGTGAAGGATGCCTGGGAGAGTGATGTGGCAGGGAGTCCTATGCCTCTGCTCGAGTATGTTCAGAAGACTCGGGAGAGGTTGCAGACTGCCCTGCAGCTAGCTAAGGAGCATCTAGTGACAGCACAGAGCAAGATGAAATACCATTATGATAAGCAGGCTGAATCTAGGGCGTTCAAGGTGGGCGACGAGGTTCTGGCACTGTTGCCAGTTCAGGGTCGACCCTTAGCTGCTAAGTTTTGTGGTCCATACAAGGGCATTAAGCAGATTGGTGAGGTTGACTGTGTAATAGATACGCCCGACTGTCGCAAAGCCTCCCAATTCTGCCATATTAATATGTTAAAGCCCTACCATAGACCGACAACATCTGGCCGTGGCACTGATGGAGGTGATGCTACGCAGGCAGGTGTAGCCGCAAGGAATGATAACTGGTATCGGAGGGGAAGCCTTTGTACTTATGAATTGTGGGAGTGATTGCACAGGTGGTACAGATTGCTCCTCTCATGATCTGGCTGTAGTAGGGACGGAGGAGGAGAAGGAGGTTGACTATTTAGAAGCTGCGGTCCCGGCTGAGTTGTGGGAGGGCAATGGGCATGTTGCTCTTCGAGACAAGTTGCAGCATCTTGATCCTAAGCCCCAAGATGAGTTGCTTACTAGGCTGTGACAGTACTCCAGCATGTTTGGTGTTTCTCCAGGCCTGAAGCCCTGGGCGGTGCACGACATAGAGGTTGGAGACAGTAAACCGCTCAAGTTGGCCCCCTACCGTATACATTTTGTTCGGCAGCCTGCCTTAAAAGCAGAGCTAGACTACATGTTGGAGAAGGGTCTGGTGAAGAAGGGATATAGTGAGTGGTCTTCGCCAGTGACTTTACAACCTAAACCAAATGGCAAGATCCTCTTTTTTGTTGATTTCAGGAGGGTCAATGCATTATCCCAGACAGATGCCTATCCATTACTAAGAGTTGACGACTCTGTAGACCGCATCGGGGCTGCCACGTTTATCACTAAGGTGGATTTAGTGAAAGGTTATTGGCAGGTGCCGTTGACTGAGAGAGCGAAAAAAAATGCTAGTTTTGTGGTGGACGGGGCAGTTTACCACCATCCCTCCAGTTTTTGGAGAAATTTAAGTACAGTATAGTTTGTACATAACCTATGTTTAGAGGGGAGGCTTGCTCCATTTCTTTATTTATTTATTTTTTCTGTTGCCTCGTGTGCTAGCTTGTTGTCGTCAGTGAGACGCAGTACTGTGTAACACTTTCATTTTGCTAGGAGTGTATTTACTCTATTTTGTTTGACCCTGTGGGGGTGTTTCAGTTTATTATAGTTGCACAATGATGTCTTATATTTAGTTGATTATTTCTGTGTTGTTAACGAGAGCACAGGTGCCTGATATAGTTATGTAGTCTGGCGATGCCTGGAGCTCCCTTTCCTTTCCCGAGGCTGGCCCGAAGCTTGCCACCTCACTCCAGTCATAGACACAGCATAGTGCACACGTACTGCCCGGTCTATGGCAAGCTTGCCTCTTGCTCCCTTAAATACTGCATATATTCTTTCATTCTTTCATTGCATAGTAGTAAGGCAAGGCTGAAGTAATTTTAAGCATTAACATATTGTCTTAACTTTATTAGCTTGCATTTTAGAGTTTACTGCATTTACTAGCACTCTTGTCCATTATCTATCTTCACACCATCCTTCCATTGCTTTCCTTTATTCTGCTGCATTGTGAATCATTATCATATGTGTGTATTATCCATGGTTGGTATCTATTGTGGTTTGGGTGACTGGTCTGTCCTGTCCAGTTTTTTGTTAGGCCTTTGAGGACAAAGGTTGCCGGGTGTGTGGTTAGGCCTGCATTGCCATATTAGGCTACTGCCTTTTTGCCTCCCCTCACACAGCATCCTCTAACTTGAGCCTTATTTAACCCTTTAGGGTGGCAGTGAGAGTCCAACCTACTAATATATCAACCCTTGTGCCTTGTTTAGTTTTTAGCAGCAATACATCCGGTGCAGTTTGGGACTAGGGGTGGAGCCCGTTACTAGGTGAGGTTGTTCCCATTGCATTCATGTGTATTGAGCTAACCCCAGATGACGTTGTAAGAGATAAATTAGTACATTTATCCCATGCAACACCACCGCCGAGCTGTGCTGAAGAGAGTCACTCGGTGTATTATTAGGACTTTAGATGTGATAATAGGCTTGGCACAGAGGCTTGTTAGGCAACTGCATGAGACTTATCCCCATGGTTTTTTATTCATATTATTCTCGGTTCCTGAGCAACTAGGCATTATATGGATTGTTCTGGGAGTCTAGCAGTATTTTAGTTTATCCCTTTTGCGCAGTTCAGAATAACTTGAGAAGTACTCTTTACATACTACTAGCACTATCAACCCGAGTCGGATAAGACCCGACTCTGAGACAGATGATATTTGTGTGTCTCCTTTTATTACTGCTTTAATATAGCAAAGAGGAAGATAAACCCCTTTTCCTAGAGAACCTGCGTGTCTTAGTGTTCGAGTCAGATATTAAGAGCGTGTCTCTTGCAGGGTTAGTGTAGTACGGTGGTTAATGTTGAGTGCATGACTACAGCATTGCTGTCTTTTTGCTACGGCGTTTCTCTTTGGACAGTGCTTTGGTCTAGGCTATTGGAGCATCTGCTTTCCCCAAAGCCTCCCTTCCCAATTCAGCCCTATTAAAATGTTAAAGCCCTACCATATACCGACTACATCTGGCCGCAGCGCTGATGGAGGTGATGCTGCGCAGACAGGCGTAGCCGCAAGGAATGCAGGGGTACGCATATCTGGTATCGGAGGGGAAGCCTCAGTCCACCAGTGAACTTGTGGGAGTCCACTTGTGAACTGTGGGAGTGATTGCACAGGTGGTACAGATTGTCCCTCTCATGACCTGGCTGTATTAGGGACAGAGGAGGAGAAGGAGGGAGACTATTTAGAAGCTGCGGTCCCGGCTGGGTTGTGGGATGGCAATGGGTATGATGCTTTTCGAGACAAGTTGCAATCTCTTGTTTCCAAGCGCCAAGAGGAGTTGTTTACTAGGCGGTGGCAGTACTCCCGTGTGTTTGGTGATTCTCCAGGCCTGACGTCCTGGGCGGTACCCGACAGAGAGGTTGGAGACAGTACGACACTCAAATTGGCTCCCTACCGTATAAATTCTGCTCGGCAGCCTGTCTTAAAAGCAGAGCTGGACTACATGTTGGAGAAGTGATATAGTGATTGGTCTTCGCCAGTGACTTTACAACCTGAACCGAATGGCAAGATCCGCTTTTGTGTTGATTTCAGGAGTGTCAATGCATTATCCCAGACAGATGCCTATCCATTACCCAGAGTTGACGACTCTGTAGACCGCATCGGAGCTGCCACGTTTATCACTAAGCTGGATTTAGTGAAAGATTATTGGCTGGTCCCGATGCCTGGGAGAACGAAGAAAATTGACAGTTTTTTGGTGGACTGGGCAGTTTTTCAGTTTCAGGTGATGTTTTGCTGCCGGAACACAGTTTGGATGTGTGGCATGTTAAAGGTACTGATAATGTTATGGCTGATTGTTTGTCACGGGAGGGTATGTTGTAATGAGAACCCTTGCCGGTCAGTCAGTTTTGGTGTAGCCTCCTACTTTGGTTTGATTAGCATGTTTACGTCTGGTGCTTGTTGTTTGCCATATGTAGCCCAGCGTAGGGTCGTAAAGTAGGAGTTGCTGTGTTTCTGTCTAGAAGAAATTTTTTAAATACAAAATTATAAAAACTATACAAAAATACTAGAAAAAAGACTGTAGTTGTGTATGTCTTCTATTTGTTATTGAAGTGTAGGCAGTCTGTTGCTTCAAGATGCACCAACAGACTCCCCCATGGTGTGAGGGTGTCACTTCTAACTGAACTATAACCTATTTCAGTTGCAAGTGTGGTATAGTTTGTACATAGCCTATTTTTAATGGGGAGGCTGGCTGCCTTTCTTTTTTTCTTTCATTCTTCTGTTGCTTCGTGTGCGAGCTTGTTGTCGTCAGTGAGACGCCGTACTGTGTAACACTTCCGTTTTTCTACGAGTGTAATTACTTTATTTGGTTTGACCATGTGGGGGTGTTTCAGTTTATTATAAGTTGCACAATGATGTCTTATTTTTAGTTGATTATTTCTGTGTTGTTAACCTTTAAAAGGCGAGCTATGTGTAGCGAACACCACACTTCTGGTCGGCAATATTAGGCTCTATTCCTTCCTATAATCGTCATTTTACGATAAATATCGTTATTACTTATTGATATGTGCCTATTTTACAAATACTATGAAGATAGTAACCTGTAACAACAATAAAACAAGCGGGAATATCATTTTTCTGGTCAAAATTACGAATAAACATGGAGCGGCCCATTCATGAAATGTGGAGCACAGTGAGGCAACCCCTCCCCTCGCGAGCTCTGGAGCATGACTAAGAGTCTCACCCCACAGTCTACCTCTGCCAACACACTCGCTAGACACATAATCACAGCCTGGAACCAGCTTGCTAATGTTAGCACAAAAATATACCAATGAATTAGAGAATAACAGGGAAAATAGGTGATAATTGAAGGGGGGAGGGGGGGGGGGGGGGGGACGGGGAAGGAGGGGATTTGGAGGAGTGATATGAGGTATGGGAAGAAAACAAAATTGTTTTAAGTGCCCCTGGGGCTTTTAAAATGTTTTTTTTAGGCCTTCCCTCTTAAGAGCTTTGCCGCCGTTGCCCAGTAAAACCTCTTAAGAGCTTTCTCGCTGTTCCCGGGTTAATGAGTGCATAGGTGCCTGATATAGTTATGTAGTCTGATGATGCCTGGAGCTCCCTTTCCTTTCCCGAGGCTGGCCCGAAGCTTGCCACTTCACTCCAGTCAAAGACGCAGCATAGTGCAGACGTACTGCCCGGTCTGTGGCATGCTTGCCTCTTGCTCCCTTAAATACCACATGAATTATTTCATTCTTTCATTGTATAGTAGTAAGGCAAGGCTAGAGTAATTTTAAACTCAAGCCGCAGAGCCCGACATATTTCGAGTGAGAGAATCATGGCCACCCCTGCGGGGCCCGACATTAATCGGGCGGGATTTTGAGCACATTATCGGCTCTGAGAGAGAGTCCACGCATTGGGAGGACGATAGGCGGGCTCTGACCGCTCGGCACGGACCCAGTGCCGCGACTGACAGTACCTCCGCACCATTCCACACCCACGGCCTCGCGAGATCAGGAAAAAACTCGGGAAATTACCGTATTCGTGTTGCGCGATCGCTACAGGATAACCCGTGGTCGTACAAGGATGATTCAGGCGTCATTGGAAAGCTCTATCATCGCCCTTTAATGGATATACAATTGTATTATGCTCTGGCTCTTGTTTATGCATGAAAAAGAGCATGGAATGAAGCTCATTTAGGGTATATATGCCCGCCTGCCAGGTAGTAGAAGTTACAATCATCCCCGTTGGACAGGGGTTAAGCATTAAAATGTTGTCTTAACTTTATTAGCTTGCATTTTAGAGTTTACTGCATTTAATGGCACTCTTGTACATTATCTTCACACCATCCTTCCATTACTTTCCTTTATTCTGCTGCAGTGTGAACCATTATTATATGTGTGTTATTATTCCTGGTAGATATCTATTGTGGTTTGGGTGACTGGTCTGTCCGGTCCAGCATTTTGTTAGGCCTTTGAGGACCGAGGTTGTTGGGTGAGTGGGTAGGCCTGCATTGCCATATTAGGCTACTGCCTTTATACCTCCCCTCACACAGCATCCTCTAACTCGGGCCTTATTTAACCCTTTAGGGTGGCAGCCAGTCTCCAACTTACTAAGATATCAATCCTTGTGCCTTGTTTAGCTTTTAGCAGCAATACATCCGGTGCAGTTTGGGACTAGGGGTGGAGCCCGTTACTAGGTGAGGTTGTCCCCATTGCATTCGGGTGTGTTAAGCTAACCCCAGATGATGTTGTAAGAGATAGATTATTACATTTATCCTTTGAAACACCACCGCCAAGCTGTGCTGAATAGAGCCACTCGGTATATTATTACGACATTAGGTAGGGATAATAGGCTTGGCACAGAGGCCTGTTAGGCTACTGCACGAGACTTATTCCCATGGTTTTTTATTCGTATTATTCTCGGTTCCTGAGCGACTGGGCATGATGCGGTTTGTTCTGGGAGTCTAGCAGTATTTTAGTTTAGCATTTTTGTGCAGTTTAGAATAACCGATAAATACCTTTGACATACTACTAGCACTATCAACCCGAGTTGGATAGACCCCGACTCTGAGACAGTAGATATTTTTTTGTTTCTCCTTTTGTACTGCTTTAATCCTGACGGATGTCTTGGGAGGAAGCTAAAAGAATGAACATATGTTGACAGTAATTTATGCTGCACAATACCGTCTGGGTTCCCTTAATACCTTATATGTTGACAGTAATTTATGCTGCACAATACCGTCTGGGTTCCCTTAATACCTTATATGTTGACAGTAATTTATGCTGCACAATACCGTCTGGGTTCCCTTAATACCTTATATGTTGACAGTAATTTATGCTGCACAATACCGTCTGGGTTCCCTTAATACCTTATATGTTGACAGTAATTTATGCTGCACAATACCGTCTGGGTTCCCTTAATACCTTATATGTTGACAGTAATTTATGCTGCACAATACCGTCTGGGTTCCCTTAATACCTTATATGTTGACAGTAATTTATGCTGCACAATACCGTCTGGGTTCCCTTAATACCTTATATGTTGACAGTAATTTATGCTGCACAATACCGTCTGGGTTCCCTTAATACCTTATATGTTGACAGTAATTTATGCTGCACAATACCGTCTGGGTTCCCTTAATACCTTATATGTTGACAGTGGTATAACCCCTTAAAACCGGCAACGTTTTTTTGTATGTTATTCTTGCTATATTTAGAGGAATTTGTGCAGTTTAAGAAGGATCTGTGGTAGTAAAAAGGGTCAAGTGAGAAAGTTTGAAGGTTGTTAATTGCTGAAGGCCCTGTATAAACAGAATCAAATCGTCTAATAATAGCCAGAATAAAGTTAAAAGTACTCCACCGGTACATAAGGGTTAAAGCTATCAGAAGTACCTTTAGTAAAGAAAACATCCGTGTGGTTTGACAGAGAGGATTTGATGAATGGCATGTCGTCAGACGAGGCGACAAAAAGTACCCTCCCCTTACTGAACTTGTCTCGGTAATACTGAAGGGCTCGGTTGTAATAGTTATCGCCAGGCAAACTACCGCCAAACAGGATCTGAAATGCAGTTAGACATTAGTAGGCAAACATTTCACCAACTCCTAAATTTTCACATAGAAATCCCCAGTTTTTCTGGTACAGTAGCCTAACTATATCACCTACAACCTCATTGAGCAGTTTTCCCAAATTCTGCATACAGGCTGTGAAAATACTTGTCTAAGTATGTGTATGGGAAAAGGGCCCTGTATAATGACCAACAAATATTTGCTGAAAAAAATATATATATGTAAACACAAATTCCCTCAATAGAAACTTGCGTAGAGGTCTATGGAACATGTCTGCAAAGTATGAACAATATAGAGTAATAATCAGCTGAGATTAGTATTTTAGATGTAGATATACCATACCTCAGATTATCTCTTAGAAATCGACATTGAAATTTTGAGCGGCGGATCCCCAGATCGACCGTGGTGATTGTCACCTAGACATCTACAAAACTAAACTAAACCTTGAAATATCCGGTTGAAATAGTTTAGTTACCGCCATAATATTAGTTTTCTTCGGTTAGTGACCACACCGTATAAAAGAAAACAGAATAAATGGTAAACTAAAATATTTTGTTTTCGAAAATATTATTATTTACTCGATATCATGGAAGTTTCTAAGGTATCCTGGGAGTATCCTGGGGAGTATAGGTGTCAGATATGGAAATTTGATGCTTGCCACTATAGTACAGTGTTATAGGAAGCTTATAAAAGGAAAAAAACAAAATCAGATATATCCATATTTTTCATGGACCAAGGTGGCGCCTAGCCTTAAGGGGGGAAGGCTATATTTACTGGTCGATTTTGTTATTCAATATATTCTAGTTTCCTCCCTTGACCTTAAAAATCATGCTAAATAAATCATCCCCAAGATCCCCCTTATATATGTACTTTATTCAATAGTAAAATATCCCGGCTTCCTCATAAATGACAGGCTTGCTAAATTGCACGAAATATTTTAATATTGACACAGTAATGGAGTGAAAAGTCTTCAACTCGACAAACTAATGGGATGAACGTCAAACAATCTCAAAACTACTGGTGATAAACATGAGGGAGAAGGGAGTCCATCTATTGTTAAGAAGGCAAACAAAATTATAGGTTTCATAGGTAGATCATTTGAACATTAATCAAAAGACATTATCCTCACCCTTTACAATTCATTAGTCCGCCCACTTTTGGAATACTGCGTTCAGTTCTGGTGCCCTTACTATCAAAAAGATATACACAAATTGGAACGATTTCAACGTAGAGCTACCAAGATGATACCCTGTCTTCGGAACAAACCGTATGAGGAACGTCTTAAAGAACTAAATTTGTATCCATTAACCAAGCGCAGATTGAGAGGTGACCTTATTCAAGTTTTCAAGATCATTAACCCGGGAACTGCGGGAAGACTCTTAAGAGTTCCCCCGGCGGACTGCGGGAAGACTCTTAAGAGTCAGAGAAAAAAAAATCAACTTTAAACATCGAAAAAAAAAAAAAAAAAAAAAAGTGTTTGCCCCTGGGCCATTCAAAATATCACTCCTCTACCTCCCCTCCTTCCCCACTTATCACCCCAGTTATCACCTATTTTCCCTGTTATTCCCTTATTCTGAGGTATATTTTCGTGCTAACATTAGCGAGTTGCAAGCAGGGCATTGTCATCACTGTTAGCAAGCGAGTGCAAGAGAGAGAGGGAGAGTATCGATCGACAGTGTCTCTCCAGCATTGGGGGAAATTGGGGGGAAAGGAGGTTGCCTCACCCATACATTATGTAACTCCCGCCCTGTATCGCCGATTTTGACCATCAAAACGCTGTTTTCACTTGTTTTATTGTTGTAACAGGTTAATACCTTTATAATCAACATATAATAGGTGCATATGGATAAGTATTAATGCTATTTATGGTAAAATGAATATTTTAGTGATGGAAACAGCTCAAATACATGCGCACAGGCAGAGGTGTCTAATTACCCCCATGCGCACTTCTGAGGTTAAAGGCATCGACAACATGAACTGTAATAAATATTTTACGATTGACCGATCAAACTACACGCGGGGAAATGGCTGCAAAATAATTGGTAAATCATTCAACTATAACGAATCCAAGAATGTCTTCTTCAATCGAGTCGTCAACTTGTGGAATGGGCTTCCCCGAGATGTCATAGACTGCAACACCTTCAAAGTTCGCCTAGACAAGCACCTTGCCCTGAACCCCAGGTTGACTGCATTTGTAATTGAATGAATATTATCTTTAGTAGTGTTTGTTCAATAACCTAATAGATCTTAATACAATTTCCCCTGCCATAAACTAAGCCCCAGGGCAGCACTTCCTTCTCACATCCTTCCCACATTATCTCCGAAATACTGTTGCAACACTTGGAACAGCAGTGTTTTGGAGGGCAAGTAACCTCGACGGGTCGCATGATCTGTTGTTGCTTGTTTTCCTTTGTACTTCCTTTGTACTAATATCAACTACCTGCCCCTTAAAAGTGAAGGTGTAGCCAATGGTGAACTATAACCCTTACTGTGCCGGCGACGTCCTATACAGACTATTCTACCTATATTTAGACGATTTCATGCAGTTTAAGAAGGATCTGTGGTAGTAGAAAGAGTTAATTACGATCGTTCAAAGCCTGTCAATTGCCCGAGGCCCTTTTAAACTGAATATAATCGTCTAATAGTAGCCAGAATAGAGTACAAAGGTTGGCACCGGTACTGAATTGAAACACCTTCAACCACCAGCTTAGGAAGGACGTCTACCAATTGAAAGGATACAACATCAATTAATCCTTTTAGTTACCATATATCCTTTTTAAGCTTCATAAAATTGTCTAAATGTAACTGAAATCCAATAAAAGAGACGTCACCGGTACAGGAAGGGATAACAAGAGGTTGAGAGTAAAGCCGGTATCACACGAGAGCTGTTATAGTCAACATTCGATGATCAAAATTTGTCTGGCAACGTTTCTGGTATATGCTGCATTGGTATCGAAAACTAGACTGATGATAGATGAATTTAAGAGACCGAAATATTCTAAATGTTGACCTCATAAACTCCCAGACCAGTGTTGAGGATAAATGTTGAGGGAAAAAGCGCTCGTGTGATACCGGCTTAAGGCTGTAGTCAATGGGGGAGGTTGTTGCATTTTCTGGACCCCCTTCTCCCTCATGCTTAGCTCAATTAGTTTTGAGAATCTAAGACGTTTGTCCCCTTAGTTTATTGATATTAAGACCTTTCGTCCCATTTTGTCAATATTAAGACCTTTCATGCCATTTAGGTGTCGATTTTTTGTCTTGGCAAGAGAAGGTGAGCCTGAAATTTTGTAGGAGCCGCAACAACGACAGACAGCAGTGACAGGATGGTACTGTAACCAACGACAGTCATCAGTGACAGGATGGTACTGTAACCAACGACAGTCAGCAGTGACAGGATGGTACTGTAACCAACGACAGTCAGCAGTGACAGGATGGTACTGTAACCAACGAAAGTCAGCAGTGACAGGATGGTACTGTAGCCAATGACAGACAGCAGTGACAGGATGGTACTGTAACCAACAACAGTCAGCAGTGACATGATGGTACTGTAACCAACGGCAGACAGCAGTAACAGGATGGGACTGTAACCAACGACAGACGGCAGTGACAAGATGGAACTAAAACCAACGACAAACAGCAGTGACAGGATGGTGCTGTAACCAACGACAGTCAGCAGTGACAGGATGGGACTGTAACCAACGACAAACAGCAGTGACAGGATGGTGCTGTAACCAACGACAGTCAGCAGTGGCAGGATGGTACTGTAACCAACGACAGACAGCAGTGACAGGATGGGACTGTAACCAACGACAAACAGCAGTGACAGGATGGTGCTGTAACCATCGACAGTCAGCAGTGGCAGGATGGTACTGTAACCAGCGACAGTCAGCAGTGACAGGATGGTACTATAACCAACGACAGACAGCAGTGACAGGATGGTACTGTAACCAACGACAGTCAGCAGTGACAGGATGGTACTGTAACCAACGACAGTCAGCAGTGACAGGATGGTACTGTAACCAACGACAGTCAGCAGTGACAGGGTGGTACTGTAACCAACGACAGACAGCAGTGACAGGATGGTACTGACACTAACCAACAACTGTCAGCAGTGACAGGATGGTACTGTAACCAACGGCAGACAGCAGTGACAGGATGGTACTGTAACCAACGACAGACAGCAGTGACAAGATGGTACTTTAACCAATGACAGACAGCAGTGGCATGATGGTACTGTAACCAACCACAGTCAGCAGTGACAAGATGGGACTATAACCAACGACAGACAGCAGTGGCAGGATGGTACTGTAACCAACGACAGTCAGCATTGACAGGATGGGACTGTAACCAACGACAGTCAAACAACAGTGACAGGATCGTATTGTACCAACGACACTCAGCAGTGACAGGATGGTACTGTAACCAACGACAGTCAAACAGCAGTGACAGGATGGTACTGTAACCAACGACAGACAGCAGTGACAGGATGGTGCTGTAACCAACGACAGTCAGCAGTTACAGGATGGTGCTGTATCCAACGACAGACAGCAGTGACAGGATGGTACTGTAACCAACGACAGTCAGCAGTGACAGGATGGTACTGTAGCCAACGACAGTCAGCAGTGACAGGATGGTACTGTAACCAACGACAGTCAGCAGTGAGAGGATGGTACTGTAACCAACGACAGTCAGCAGTGACAGGATGGTACTGTAACCAATGACAGACAGCAGTGACAGGATGGTGCTGTAACCAACGACAGACAGCAGTGACAGGATGGTACTGTAACCAACGACAGACAGCAGTGACAGAAGGGGACTGTAACCAACGACAGACAGCAGTGACAGGATGGTACTGTAACCAACGACAGTCAGCAGTGACAGTATGGTACTGTATACAACGACAGTCAACAGTGACAGGATGGTACTGTAACCAACGACAGACAGCAGTGACAAGATGGTACTGTAACCAACGACAGACAGCAGTGACAGGATGGTACTGTAACCAACGACAGACAGCAGTGACAGGATGGTACTGTAACCAACGACAGTCAGCAGTGACAGGATGGTACTGTAACCAACGACAGTCAGCAGTGACAGAGTGGTACTGTAACCAACGACAGACAGCAGTGACAGGATGGTACTGACACTAACCAACAACTGTCAGCAGTGACAGGATGGTACTGTAACCAACGGCAGACAGCAGTGACAGGATGGTACTGTAACCAACGACAGACAGCAGTGACAAGATGGTACTTTAACCAATGACAGACAGCAGTGGCATGATGGTACTGTAACCAACCACAGTCAGCAGTGACAAGATGGGACTATAACCAACGACAGACAGCAGTGGCAGGATGGTACTGTAACCAACGACAGTCAGCATTGACAGGATGGGACTGTAACCAACGACAGTCAAACAACAGTGACAGGATCGTATTGTACCAACGACACTCAGCAGTGACAGGATGGTACTGTAACCAACGACAGTCAAACAGCAGTGACAGGATGGTACTGTATCCAACGACAGACAGCAGTGACAGGATGGTACTGTAACCAACGACAGACAGCAGTGACAGGATGGTACTGTAACCAACGACAGACAGCAGTGACAGGATGGTACTGTAACCAACGACAGTCAGCAGTGACAGGATGGTACTGTAGCCAACGACAGTCAGCAGTGACAGGATGGTACTGTAACCAACGACAGTCAGCAGTGAGAGGATGGTACTGTAACCAACGACAGTCAGCAGTGACAGGATGGTACTGTAACCAATGACAGACAGCAGTGACAGGATGGTGCTGTAACCAACGACAGACAGCAGTGACAGGATGGTACTGTAACCAACGACAGACAGCAGTGACAGAATCGTACTGTAACCAACGACAGTCAGCAGTGACAGGATGGTACTGTAACCAACGACAGACAGCAGTGACAGGATGGTACTATAGCCAACAACAGACAGCAGTGACAGGATGGTACTGAAACCAACGACAGTCAGCAGTGACAGGATGGTACTGTAACCAACAACAGACAGCAGTGACAGGATGGTACTATAACTATTGATAGACAGCAGTGACAGGATGGTACAGTAACCAACGACAGTCAGCAGTGACAGGATGGTGCTGTAACCAACGACAGTCAGCAGTGACAGGATGGTACTGTAACCAACGATAGACAGCAGTGACAGGATGGTACTGTAACCAACGACGACAGCAGTGACAAGATGGTACTATACCTAACGACAGTCAGCAGTGACAAGATGGTACTGTAACCAATGACAGTTAGCAGTGACAGGATGGTACTGTAACCAATGACAGACAGCAGTGACAGGAAGGTACTATAACTAACGACAGACAGCAGTGACAGGATGGTACTATAACTAACGACAGTCAGCAGTGACAGGATGGTACTGTAACCAACGACAGACGGCAGTGACAGGATGGTACTGTAACCAACGACAGTCAGCAGTGACAGGATGGTACTGTAACCAACGACAGACGGCAGTGACAGGATGGTACTGTAACCAACGACAGACAGCAGTGACAGGACGGTACTGTAACCACCGACAGACAGCAGTGACAGGATGGTACTGTAACCAACGACAGTCAGCAGTGACAGGATGGTATTGTAACCAACGACAGTCAGAAGTGACAGGATGGTACTGTATCCAACGACAGACAGCAGTGACAGGATGGTACTGTAACCAACGACAGACAGCAGTGACAGGAGGGGACTGTAACCAACGACAGTCAACAGTGACAGGATGGTATTGTAACCAACGACAGTCAGCAGTGACAAGATGGGACTGTAACCAATGACAGACAGCAGTTACAGGATGGTACTGTAACCAACGACAGACAGCAGTGACAGGATGGTACTGTAACCAACGACAGACAGCAGTGACAGGAGGGGCTGGATTAAGGGGGTAGTGTTTGGTTTTTGGTCTATATAATTGTTTATTAACTATATTTGTTTAGTTTTATCGCTAGACCTCCATCAATTTTTTTTTAAATACCACCCTTGACCCCCTTTCAAATTTGTGCAATAGTTGGTAGAAAAATGTCAGGCTCGCCATCGCTCCCCAGGATAAAATAGATACCTAAATAATACAAAAGGTCTTAATATAGACCAAAGAATGGAGTGAAAGGTTGAAAATCGACCAACGAACTTTATATAATCTCAAAAATAATATTCTAAACATGAGGGAGAAGTGTGTCCAGAAAAAACGACTATCTACCCCTTAAGGTTACGTAATATAGAACCCAGGAATAAATTAGTATCTGATATTTGCTATGCAGTGTGCAGTTGGGTGTCAGTACACGATTATATTGATATCCAGTGTTTGATAAATGGATATATAATCGTAGTCATGTACTTAACCTTTAACTCTCTTGATGGTGTAATGGTTAGTCTGTTGAATATCTGTAAGTGGTAACCCAGGTTCGAATCCTAGGAGGTTCACATGCTTTCATATATTTCATTGGGAGGTGTTTGGTGTTGGGAGTGATATTAACCCCTTCTATACCGGCGACGTGTTTGTCATTATATTCTGGCTATATTTAGACGATTCTGTACAGTTTAAGAAGGATCTGTGGTAGTGAAAGGGGTTAAGTGAGATAGTTCGAAGCCTGGCAGTTACTGGAGGCCCTTTTTAAACTGAATATAATCGTCTAATAATTGTCACAATACAGTTAAAAGGAGGACACCGGTACAGAAGGGGTTAATAAATTAGGTTATTTGTAACTGACCCTGGACTAATAAAGGAGAAGGATGGTTGGGGACTACAGTTGCTGCCGTGATTAGCGCCATTGTAACTTGTATTATTAAAAGAATACAATCCGGATGTTATTATAATTGAAAATGTTATTGTTATGCGACGTTATAATATAACGTGCTTTATAGTAGTTCTCTATTTCCACCATAGGAAAGATAGATAAACTAGATAATCAACTGGGTCACAACTCAATTCGATACTATAAATTTCATATCAATCATAATCAATGCCACAGAAGACACATTTGAGGTTCACACGTTAAATTCCTTAATAGCTAGGGTATAATCATAGAATAAGGATAGAGTCTCATATACTGTATATAGGGATGAACTTGTATCAATCATAAATCATAACATAGATATAAATAATCCTGATTAAAATCACTTCAGGAATGAATTAAGTAAGATCATAAAATTGTACATGTAATTACACACAATGTTACTATATTAATCACAATATAAGTAATCACAGAGAGGTTAGTCTCAAAACAATAAATAGTATCCTGATGGTAAACTGGCAACCGCGAAGGAGCTTGCCGATAAAGGTAGATATTTGTTACTGCGAAGCATACGTACAGAACTGAGGTTTTATAGATAATAGGATACTAAATGATAGGTGAATAACTTAAAAATTTATTTAACGTATACAAGAGATAAATCACAAATAACTCACAGTCACAATAATGAATATAAATTTAATGATAAGGTAAATAAATATAATAGTCAGTATGCGTGCCTGAGATTCTCGTCGGGTAAGAAGTTAATGCGACGTGAAACGATAGGAGTTTAAATTATTAACTCAAACAATGCTTAACCTGAGTTTTGAATCAGGAAGCGTAATATTTAAAATAGTCTAACTAAGAGACTGACACGTAAACACACCCTGTGAATGACTTATACATGCAATCACGTACCCAGTTAATACTAATACATATAACAAGAGCTGAATGAGCGTTCACTGGAATTTACGTATAATGTCATAATCCAGAACGAATATATGTATAGTTCATATCCGGTATATAGGAAACTATCTTCCAAGAATTATATGTATATCAATTCCACGTATAGGGGTATGTTCTGTTCTCTAAAAACGAGTGACGGTAGGTAGGAGAAGAAGATAATTAACAATCACTAGATTACGTTATCATAAACACTAACATATCTTGTTTACCCTTTGCTAATAATCATCAAAAACACTTTATCAAACATGAGGCACTTAAATGATTCAGGTACAAAGGAGTACAAAGGAAATCAAGCAACAACAGATCTAGTGACCCTTCTAGGTTGCTTGTCCTCCAAAACACTGAGGATCAAGTGTCCAAACAGTGGTTTAGAGTGGGTAAGGGAACATTGGAAAGGGAATTACTGCCCTGGAACTAATGTCCGTGGCAGGATTAGGAAGTTAGTAGAGGCCAGATGGGTTAGTAACTGAGGGGGGGATAAAATAAAGTTATTCATTTACAAACGCAGTCAGTCGCGGGTTTGATGCGAGATATTTGTCTAGGCGGAGTTTAAATTAATCAACGGTGATGCAGTCTATAACGTTTCGGGGAAGCCCATTCCACAAGTTGACAACTCGATTGAAGAAGAAATTCTTAGATTCGTGCGAGTTAAAAGATTTACCAATAATTTTGCAACCGTTTCCCCGCGTGTAATTAGATTGGTCGATAGTGAAGTACTTACTACAGTTCATATTGTCGATGCCTGTGATGATTTTGAACACTTGAATTAAGTCACCTCTTAATCTGCGCTGGGTTAAAGGAAATAGATTTAATTCTCTAAGACGCTCTTCGTATGGTTTGTTCTTTAGGCTAGGTATCATTTTGGTAACTCTACGTTGAACTCGTTCTAGCTTGTTTATATCTTTTTGGTAATAAGGGCACCAGGATTGAACGCAGTATTCCAGAAGAGGGCGGACTAAGGAATTGTAAAGGGTTAAGATAACTTCTTTGGATTTATGCTCAAATGACCTGCCTATAAAGCCAATTATTTTGTTTGCCTTCTTAACAACTTCTGAACATTGTTGACTCGGTTTTAGGTTACTCGATATTGTTACTCCCAGATCGGTTTCTCTGTTTACATTCTTAAGCCGAGTGCCATTCATCGAATAGTTTGCTTTCTCATTTAGGTATCCGATATGTAGTACTTTACATTTATCCGCATTGAAACTCATTTGCCAAATTTGGGCCCAACATGACAATTTATCTAGATTGTGTTGCATATCGTCAACTTGTTCTTTTGAGAGTACGCTATTTGCAATTTTTGTATTGTCAGCAAATTTTGAGATTGTACAGGTGAGACCCTCATCTATGTCGTTGATGTAAACTAGAAAGAGAATTGGTCCTAGTACCGATCCCTGGGGTACCCCGCTACTTACATTGGTCCATTTAGATGCCTTACCGTTTATGACTACTCTTTGCTTTCTGTTGCTGAGCCAATTTTCTATCCATTTCAACACACCGTCTTGTATTCCATGCGCTTTTAGTTTTAGCAGTAAACGTTTGTGGGGAACTTTGTCAAAGGCCTTTTGAAAATCAAGGTATATAATATCTACAGCTTTACTCTCATCGTAGAGGTTGAGGATATTGTGGAAGAAGTCTAAGAGGTTTGTTAAACAGGAACGTTTTTTACAAAAGCCGTGTTGAGTATCTTTAAGTATGTTATTTTCCTCTAAGTGATTTACGAGTCTGTCTCGTATGACCGTTTCTAGCATTTTACATACAACTGAGGTTAAGCTAATTGGACGATAGTTACTGGGTAGGGATTTGCTGCCTTTTTTAAATATCGGTGTTACGTTGGCTAGCTTCCACTGATCAGGCATAGTTCCAGACTGCAAGGATTTATTGAATAGTAATGTCAGTGGTTTGGAGAGCTCATCCATAGCTTCCTTTAGAACTCTAGGCGAGATTGTATCAGGTCCAGGCATTTTATTTACCTTGAGTTTATATAAACAATTTAATACTTCTCTCTCTGTAACGGTGATATTGCTTAGAACATCTGAATTATCAATCTGAATCGGCGATGGTGTAGGGATATCACTGAGGTCTTCTGTTGTAAAAACTGATGCAAAGAAGGTATTGAGGGCATTACTCATTTGTACTTCGTCTTTGGTGTATTCTCCATTTTCATCGACTAACGGTCCAACAGTTGAAGTAACTACTTTTTCCTTTCTGATATAACTATAGAATTTTTTCGGGTTTGTTTTACTTTGATTCACAATATGTAACGCTAAGGTCTTTTTACTTTGCTTAATTAACTTTTTGGCTTTGCGTCGTAGCTCTACAAATTTCACCCGTTCTTCGTCATTTTGTGAGGATTTTAATCTATCATTAGCAATTTTTTTAGCAAGCAGGCAGTTTGAAATATCTTTATTCCACCATTTGGGCTTATTATTATGGCCTGGACGCCGTATTTTCGATGGTATGCAGTCTTGCATTGCTTTTAGGTAAGTGGTTTCGAATAACTTCCAAGATGTATTTATGTCGTTATTGTTAATTAAAAAGCTCCAGTCAGTTTCTTTAAACATAGCTCTAAGTTTATGAATGTTTGCTTTCTTGAAATTAGGGACTTTTTCGATGCTACTATTTGGTTCGTTACTAGTAAACTTTAAAGTAGAGAAGTAGGAGCCTGGGAAAGGATCTGTCCGCACGTGGTGGCTGTGTAAGTTGTCCTATCCTGTTGCACCAGGGGACGTCCATTTCACAAACGCGGGTTAACGTTCTCTCACACTGCACTCTTCGGGATCACTTCACACTGTCTTTATATATACTTTTTAAGGGGATGATTGGCATAACCCCTACGGAAATATTTCTCCAAATCGATATCTTTCAATTAAGCACGTTCGCCCCGGAGGGAGAGGTACCCGAAAGTGAGTTCGATTTTGCCTACCAAACTCTTGGCCCGGGCAGGTTATATTTCGTTTTAATTTATGTTTACAGGTTTGGCGTCTCTGGGTATAAGAGGCATGCTTGATACAGTTTTTTGTTATGCTGAGGTTAATAATGTTCTTAAAATTATGTTACATATCTCGTTATAATGGTGAATACATTCTCTATTTATTAAAACTGGTTTGGTGTATGAAGATGCCTTGATGTTGAGATGATAAATGGATGTTTGCTTTGGCTGTAGGCAGGTGATTTTAGTATGATATGGAAGGAATTGATGTTGTGAGGGAATAAGGAGAATTTCACATGTTTTCTCTCTTAGATATTACAGTCATGTATGTGATGGTATGATTGAAATTGAAGAAACTGAGGAGGATGGTGGTGCATTTCCATAAACATCTCTTCTCTGTAGTCCAAGTCTTGCTCGGGCAGGGAGATGCCTTGGTGTCTGGGGAGCGGCACGTGTTGGACAAGTGAGTAGATGCCGGGAGGACAGGGGAGCGGCCCGTGTTGGCTCGCGCAGGTACTGTGGTGCTTTTTACCTTTCTGTTGGAGGTGGGGAGACTTGCTGATTATTATTTGCTCTGCATTTAATGGTAGCAATGTGGCATTGAAGTTGTTGCTTCTCCTCTTGATACAGGAACAGGTATTTGGCCTGTTTTGGCTCATGTTGGTCGAGTCCCGTCACTTCACCATCGCTTTTTATAAAAAAGCTTCGCCCTCGAGCTTGTAATAAGTCTGTTTTGGGTGACTCAGCGCGGACGCCAGAGGTTGGGTCGGTGAGAGATCTGTTGCGGGCAGCTTGGAGTTGTAGGTGTAGAGAGGTCAGGCGGAAGTGGTGCAGGTGCAGGATTGGCAGGTATCTGGTGGTGCAGGGCAGGTAAGGCAGGTGGCTGTGTGGTGGTGGTAGAACGGTGGCCAGATCTCGTACATTGTGGCTGTGAGATAAGAGGAGAAGGGGCTAAAGGAGGGTGATTACATAATTGTGTTGGTTGAGGTTTGGAGAGACTTGGGAGGGGGAATGATTTAGCTTTAGGGTGTTTTACTGGAGAAGGAAGAGCAGATGTGGTTGTGGAAGGGGGTGGAGAAGGAAGGTTATGGGAGGTAGGGTTAGAAGATTTTCGAATGTGATTTGGTAGACGAGAGGGAAGATTCAGTGGTAGTAGGAATGAGGGAAAGTGAAGAGAAAGTGGTTTGAGAGTTGGGTGATGGTGAAGGTGTGGGAAGTTCAGAATTGGTGGAGGGTGTGGTGGTGGAGGAGGGGCTTAGATGGTGGTGGGAGGTGCTTAGAAGCGTCAAGGTCAGGTGGTTTAGGGGGTGCCCGGAAGAGTCAGGTGTTATTGTTGTTGTTGAGATAGGGGGTGGAGAGGAATGTAATGGTGGAAGGGTTTTTAAGGGAGAAGGATGAGTAGCTGGGTTGTTAGAAGTAGAAGGAAGTTTAGGTGAGGTAGGAGTAGAAGGAATGTGAATGAGTTTAGTGTTAACTGTAGAGCATTTTTAGGAAGACATAGAGGTAGAGGTGATGTTGGAAGAGGAAGTAGAAGGTGTAGTTAAGTTAGAAGTGGAAGATTTGTGCATGATTTTAGGCTTAATTATAGAGGGTTGTGAGGGAGTGGTAGAGGTAGAGGTAGAGGATTTTATGATTGGGTTTGGTAGGCGTGAGGGAAGTTTTTTGTAGGTAGAGTAGTTGGTGAGTTAGGGGAAGGTGAAGGGGAAATTATTGGAAGGTCAACCTCGGACGAGGCGGAAGTGAGGGGGTTGGAGGGGGTAAGGAGAAGATTGGGGTGAGTGGTAGTGGTGAGGGTGGGCAGGGCTGAGGTGGCGCGGAGAGGAGGGGAGAGAGTAGTGAGGTGGTTGAGGTGATGTGTCGTAGTGGGGGGAGAGATAGGTGGCAAGTTTTCAAGAGTAGGGATAGTCGTAGGTGGTAGAATAGGAAGAGGGGTAATGGAAGGAATTGGGGAAGGGGGCTCTGTCTCTGCTTTGGTGGGAGAAAGGTTTGGATTATTATTAACAGGGCATGCAGTATTATCAACTGGGTCAGCTAGCATGGTTACATTTTTCTCAATAGATTGGAACCGGCGAACATAGCTGTCTGTCTGTATGCATGATTTCCCATTATGCCTTGTCTCACCCCGAGTACAGGCACGGCAATTTTCGATGATGGACTTTGCGGTGGCGTAGGGCTTGGATACATCAGGAATGGTTTGTGCTGGGGAAGGAACTTCTTCGTTGTGAGGTGACCGATCTTCGTCATGATATTGTAGTTTGATTATAGTTACTCCTCTTGGCAAGGTGGGGGGGTGGTCTGAGATGGTAGCTATCTTGATTTGGTGGAGGTTTTCAGACATCATAGTTGGAGCGGTAAGACATTCCTCGTCGGGGGAATTCTGGGAGCTTGGGGATCAAAGTTACTTTTTCTGATAAAGTTAGCCTGATAGGTATCCTCTGTTTGTGGTGAGTTGGTAGCGTAACAGTTTTCTTTGACCTTGTTTGAGAAGTTTTGATGGTGCGAACTGGGTTAAGGAATTTTGGCTCGCTGGGGGAAGTAATTTAGGATGGCCTACGGTCGAAAGTTAGCACTCCGTTGACACAGTTGACGGAAGCATGTAAGGTAGTTATTAGATCTAATCCAAAGTAGCCATCACAATCGGTCACACCAGATGGACAAATAATGATTGGATGGTGGTGGCCGTGGTTCGGAAGGTTAGTGGCTACGTAGAAGGGAGTAGTCTGCCCCTGATTAGGAATTAGGGCATTATTAGGATCAACTGATACAATGGAGAATGGTTGAAGAGGCCCAAAAGTGGCCTGGTGTTGGTTATAGTAAGAGGAGAAAAGAAATGAACGGGATGAACCCGTGGCAATAAAAAATCTTGACTTTACACCTTGAATAGTTAGGTGGTGATAACTGGGGGGTTTATCTGTGATTGTCCCATCATGAGCCCCCACCGGTTTGGTGACAATTGGGCGAGGGCTGATTAAAAAGTCTGGGTTATCTTGAGTGACGTATGAGTCCTCCAGTTGCACAGTTTCTTCAGGGGCTTCGTAGTTTCCTGCAGTTCCGTCTCCAAGGAGGGTGGCAGATGGTGACAAAGGCGTTGAAGAAGGCTGAAGTTGGATATTGGCATGGTTAATTGAGGCGATCTTGTCGTTTTCTCGGCTTTTCTGTAGAGCCAAGATCCGCCGGATAATAGGCAAGACCTCATCATAACCCTTTGGGCTCTCTGATTGTGAAATAATCTCGCACTGACGTGGGTAATATTCTCACCAAGGCATTGAACACACGCTCTTTTCTGGTGGCGGCATTGTCGGTGGGGAATGCCATAACCACCAATTGATTTAACTGGTTGATAGTGCGATCGAGATTACCTGTAAACTTTACACTATGGAACTGTTGATTAACAATTGTTTCCCCAAGAGAAAGGTTAATGGCTGCCTTGTTATAGTTTTCAAATTGAGCCCAGGTCAAATGTGGTTTATCACGCACAAAACCAGAAACGAGGGACGTATGCCGGCCCAACTTCATAACAACTGTGTGGATTTTTGAAGTATCATCATCCTTGAACACAATATCAAGGACTATTTTCACAACTTCAAGATAAATAGCAATGTCGTGATCTTCTTGCTCAAAAGAAATAATTTTGAGCGATTTACCCGTCATGATGATTTGTGGTATTTGTTATATTGAGCGAATTTATAAATCGAAGTTGCTATGCCGAATTGAAACACCGCTGCCGCCAGTGTTATGAAACGTCATAATTTACCATGCTTTATAGTAGTTCCATATTTCCACCATAGGAAAGGATGAGAACTAGATAATCAACTGGGTCACAACTCAATTCGATACTATAAATTTCATATCAATCATAATCAATGACACAGAATACACATTTGAGGTTCACACATTTAATTTCTTAATAGCCAGCGTACAATCATACAATAAGGATAGAGTCTCATATATATAGGGATGAGCTTGTATCAATCATAAATTATATCATAGATATAAATAATCCTGATTATAATCACTTCAGGAATAAATAAAATAAGATCATAAAATAGTACATGTAAATACACACAATGTTACTATATTAATCACAATATAGGTAATCACAGAGAGGTTAGTCTCAAAACAATAAATAGTATCCTGATGGTAAACTGGCAACCGCGAGGGAGTTTGCCGATAAAGGTAGATATTAGTTACTGCGAAGCATACGTACAGAACTGAGGTTATATAGAAAATAGGATACTAAATGATAGGTGAATAACTTTTACATTCATTTAACGTATATAAGAGATAAATTACAAATAACTCACAGAGTCACAATAATGAATACAAATTCAATGATAAAGTAAATAAATATAATAGTCAGCATGCGTGACTGAGATTCTCGTCGGGTGAGAAGTTAATGCGACGTGAAACGATAGGAATTTAAATTATTAACTCAAATAATGCTTAACCTGAGTTTTGAATCGGGAAGTGTAATATTTAAAATAGTCTAACTAGGAGACTGACACGTAAACACTCTCTGTGAATGACTTATACATGCAATCACGTACCCAGTTAATACTAATACATATAACAAGATCTGAATGAGCGTTCACTGGAATTTACGTATAATGTCATAATCCAGAACGAATATATGTATAGTTCTTATCCGGTATATAGGAAACTATCTTCCAAGAATTATATATATACATAAATTCAACGTATAGGAGTATGTTCTGTTATCTAAAAACAAGTGACAGTAGCTAGGAGAAGAAGAGAATTAACAATCTCTAGATTACGTTATTATGAACACTAACATATTTTGTTTAACCCTTTGCTAATAATCATCCAAAACACTTTATCAAACATGAGGCACTTAAATGAATCAAGTAGAAAAGTAGGAGCCTGGGAGAGGATCTGGCCACATGTGGTGGCTGTGTAAGTTGTCCTATCCTGTTGCACCAGGAGACGTCCACTTCACAAACGGGGGTTTGATCCTACGCTCTCTCTCTCGCTCTCTCACACTGCACTCTTCGGGATCACTTTACACTGTCTTTATTTATACTTTTTAAAGGGATGATTGGCATAACCCCTACGGAAGTATTTCTCCAAATCGATATTTCACAATTAAGCACGTTCGCCCCGGAGGGAGAGAGGTACCCGAAAGTGAGTTCGATTTTGCCTACCAAACTCTTGGCCCGGGCAGGTGATATTTCGTTTTAATCTATGTTTACAGGTGTGGCATCTCGGGGTATAAGAGGCATGCGTGACACAGTTTTTTAATTTATGCTGAGGTTAATAATGTTCTTAAAATAATCTTACATATCTTTGTATAATGGTGAATACATTCTTTATTTATTAAAATTAGTTTGGTGTATGAAGATGCTTGATGTTGAGATGATAAATGGATTTTTGCTTTGGCTGCAGGCAGGTAATTTTGGTATGATATGGAAGGAATTGATGTTGTGAGGGAATAGAAGAATTTCACTTGTTTTCCCACTTATATATTATAGTCATGTATGTGATGGTATGATTGAAATCGAGGAAACTGAGGATGTTGGTGGTGCAATTCCATAAACATCTCTCTGTAGTCCAAGTCTGGCTCGGGCAGGGTGATGCCTTGATGTCTGGGGAGCGGCGCATGTTGGACAGGTGAGTAGATTCCAAGAGGACAGGGGAGCGGCCCGTGTTGGCTCGCGCAGGTACTGTGGTGCTTTTTACCTTTCTGTTGGAGGTGGGGAGACTTGCTGATCTTATTTGCTCTGCTATTAATGGTAGCAATGCGGCATTGTAGGTGTTGCTTCTCCTCTTGATACAGGAGCAGGTACTTGGGCTGTTTTGGCTCATGTTGGTCGAGCCCCGTCACTTCAGTTATGGTGGTAACTTCTGGTTATATACTCTGTATATTGGATATAAGGATTTCCATAATACAATATGGAGACTCCGTTAAAAAGTATTATGAGTAGTAATAATCCTAAAAGTAGTAATAATACTACTACTACTACTACTACTACTACTACTACTACTACTACTAATAATAATAATAATAATAATAATAATGATAATAATAATATAATAATTACAACAATCAAAATAATAATACTGATAAAAATTATAGCAATGGTAATAATGATAATAATAATAATAATAAAATAGGTGTAGTATTTCCTTAACCCGTCCAATACCAGCGATGGCTGGGAGCCGTCAGTAGATAAGTCACTCCCCAGTCCCAGCGACGGATAGGAGCCGTCAGTAATGTACTTTCCTTGTAACTGCCTGTATCAGGCTGTGCCTGGTACCACGACCGTTTGAGCACTGCTCTTGATATGGCAACACTTCTCCGCTTATATCCAACCCTTAGAAGGCTGGGAGAGCCAGTATTCCTTCATCTCTTGAGGTGGAAGGTTGTTCTATCTTGCCTTTTTGGCCACATTAATTGGGACTGGGGGGGGGGGTGCTTTTATTATTGTATCCTCCGGTACAGCAGGGGTTAATATTTCATTGTATCATCCATACCTTCATATGATTAGCATAATCAGTTCTGCGAATGTGGAATCCAACGAAGACAGGATCAGATGTTATACGGTCAGTCTTATTCAATATCTCGGAAAAGAAGTCTTGGACCTGTTAAAACAATACATCAGTTATAGGTTAGTAATAAACTCGAGTAAGTCAGATTATACAGCTTTGATTAAGGGAGGGAAGGGTTTAGCTATTGGTAAATTTTATTATTAATTATTTGTTTGTTTCCTCCCTAGACCTCAATCAAGCTTAAAGGGGGATGGGCGTATTTATTTGCTCATTTGTTTATATATATATATATATATATATATATATATATATATATACATATTGTTTAATTTTCCTCCCTAGACCTCCATCAGGCTAAAAAAAGAAAAAAAAAAAAAAAACCCGAGACCCTCATTCAAGATAAATTTGTAAATTTTTCGATAGAAAAATCGACGCCGAAATGACAAGAGAAGTGTTAATATTAAAAAAAGATATGGGGCGAAAGGTTTCAAACTCGTCAAACTAATGGAACGAACGTCTTAAGATCTCAAAACTAATGTGCTAAACATGAGGGAGAAGGGGATCTAGAAAAAGCAACCACCTCCTTGAGCTTTTGAACTGAGCTTTTGACATCTGAAGGCTTAGATATGAATTGATTTACTGTTGCTAATTGTTTTCGGTTCACAAGGAAGTTGTATACCCACCTTCCGATTTTACCAGTTATCCCTTTTGCTTTAAGTTTGTGTGCGATAATCCCATGATCACATTTATTAAATGCCTTTGCCAAATTGGTGTAAATGACATTCACGTGTTTTCTTTTCTTCTAGGGATTTGAAATTTGTGTCTTAATGTTCCAACAGTTGTGAGAGACATAATCTTCCTGCTCTGAACCCATGTTGACCGTTGTTGTGTAGTTCATTTTTGTCTATGAATGTCGAGATTTTGCCTCGCAGGACTCGTTCGAAAATGTTAATGATGTGGGAAGTCAGAGCTACCGGGCGATAGCTTTTTGGTAGTGCTTTACTCCCTTCTTTATACAAATGGGCAATTATTGCATTTTTCAAGCAATCCTGTATTTCTCCAGTGTCTAGACTCCTTCTCCACATTATAGCCAGGGGTCTTGAGAGGTTTTTATTACATTTCTTTATACTGCAGACGTAAGAGTTCGTTCATTTATTTTTGTCCCCTGTGAATGACCCATCATCTTAACTTAGTGGGCCAATGTTTGATGTGGTTTTAGCCTTTTGTTTGGCGTATGAAAAGAAGTACTTGGAATTTTCCTTTATACCTGCAATAGCTTTGCTCTCCTCTTCTATTTGTTGTAGTTCGTATGAGATTCTTAGTCGTTGTTCAATTTCCATAATTTCTCTATCTATTTTAACCTTTTGTCTGTCTTGTAGATTTTGTTGCGTGCGTCTTTGTGTTAGTAATTTCTTCTTCTCTACAGCTTCCTTCATTCCCGTTCTTGTTTGCTTCTTTGTCTAGTTTGTCTTTCTGGTTGGCTAAAGATTTGTGTCATGGTTTCTGATAATATCCCCTTCCATACCGGCGACGTAGTTTTTCTTTTATTGTAGCTATATTTAGACGGTTATGTGCAGCTTAAGAAGGATCTGTGGTAGTAAAAATGGTTAGTTACGATTGTTCGAAACCTGTTAATCGCTGGAGGCCATTTTGAAACTTAATAACATAGAATAAAGAATAAAGTTAAAAGACGTCTCCGGTACAAAAGGGGTTAATAGGACAAGGCATTCTGATGGTGTCAGGTTGTTCATTAAATCTTACCAGTCTATTTCCTCCATTTCTTAGCTTACTTTTTCCCACCATATTTGTTTCCTATTGAAGTTAAATTTGCTAAAGGGGCCAGTTTTCGGTCTAGCTTCTGAGGTGTTCTGTACACATGCTAGGGTTGTTTTGATCTCAATTAGTTTATGATCTGAGTATTTTGTGTCCGATATGTTAACACTGTGTACTAGGGAGTCATTGTTAGTAAATACAAGGTATAAGATGTCGTTTTCGCGTGTTGGTTTGGCAATATGCTGGGTAAGACTAAATTAGTCACAAAGTTTAAATAGTTCTCTGGCATTTGCTTCTCCATAGTTATTCGCCACTACTTGGTTTTTTAGTTGCCTCCACTTGATATTTGGCAGGTTAAAAAAATATCTTAACCACATAATTTCGGGTGTTGGGTTTCCCATGGCTTCCACGTTTGTTTTTAAATTTTTTAGCTGGGTTTTGAATTCTTCTAAGGATGAATCAGGAGGTCTGTATGTGACAATAACTGCTAAATTTAGAAATTATATTTTAACTCCTTGTTTTTCCACTACTTCATTACTGTTATTTAGGAATTCAGTAAATATCAGCGAGTCATGGATTTACCAGGCTACACCTTCATGTGTTCTATGCGTGAATTTTGTCCGCCCTATGAAGGTTATAACCAGCAATCCATACTTCACTATCTACCTGACCGTATGGGTTAAAGGCAGATTTTCACTTAAGCCGGTATCACACAAGCGCTTTTTCCCTTAACATTTATCCTCAACACTGGTCTGACAGCTTATGGAGTCAACATTTAAAATATTTCGGTTACCTAAATTAATCTATCATCAGTCTAGTTTCTCCTACTGGTGCAAAATATTCCAGAAATGTTACCAGCAATGTTTTGATCATCGAATATTGACTATAAAAGCTCTCGTGTGATACCGGCTTTAGGAGGTATTTTTCGAGACCCCCTTACACATGTTCAGCCCCATTATGTTTTTATATTTTAAAACGTTTGCCCCATTAGTTTGGCGAGTTGAAGACCTTTCGCCCCATTTATGTCTATTATAAGACCTTTTGTGCCACTTAGGTGTTGATTTTTTTTTCTGGCAAGCCTGGCGAGCGATAACGAGCCTGTATTTCATGAGGAAGCGGCCATCGGCCGGGATTTTTGTTTACCGATAAATGTACACATATATCTCGAAGGCGGGTCTTGTGGGTATTATATTAAGCTTGATGGAGGTCTACGGAATAAACTAAAAAACTCCCCTTAACCCATTCAGTACCAGCGAAGTCCTTTTCATTATATTCTGGCAACTATTAGGCGATTATATTCCGGTTAGGAAGGATCTCTAGCAATAATAAGGCTTCTATCTCAATCAACCCATTTAACGACCACAGATCCTTCCTAAGCTACATAATATCGTCTAAATATAGTTAGACTACAATACAACACACGTCGCTGATACAGAATGGGTTAAGGAAAACACTATAGACTGGACAGAGACTGATGGGCAAAGGCCGGTTCCTCCTAATATACTGGCACGTTATCGCTCGCCAGAAAAAAATCCAAACCTAAATGTCACGAAGAGTCTTAGGATTGACAAAAAATGGGGTGAAAAATCTTAAAATTGCCTAACTAATGGGTCAACCGTCGTAAAATCTGAATACTAAAGGGGCTATACATGAGGAAGAAGGGTGGGCAGAAAAAACCCAACCATCGCCCCTTAATGAGCAAGGTTCTAACTTTACTACAATATGCATTAAGTAGAATACCACTAAACAGATGGGCTGGTCTATCAGAGTGAGAGCTGAGCGATCTCTGCCATACCCATATCTTACTCTGACTGTTCCTTTTACTTACATATTTTCTGGATCTCAAGTGACTGCGTTTCTTCCGTGGATTGACCTCCCTACTACCAACCTAGAGGTTGGCAGATTGGGAGCCAAAACGTCACATTTTTCCTTTGCCCCTCAACTTTCCCTTCATAATTCCTGAGGGGCACAGGGCCTTGGGTGGGCTTTGGTTTCCCGGGCGTTTCAGCACCCTCCTCAGCTCCTCGCCTTGGAGTTGCTTCAGTCTCCTGGGCTTTATTGATAAGCAGGGAGAGTTCTGTGGGGATGCTCGGTTAAGGCCTTGGCCTTGCTCGGGACCTTGGGGCTGCTGGGCCAGACAGCCTGGGGAACAACAGCAACAACAACAACAGCGAGAGAGAGAGCTACAAGTGTTTTTTTTTTTTTTTTATATTCCAACTACTCCCTCTCGGGCAAAGGGTAAAAACCTGTACATAAAGTAGGCTGAGAGAGAGCGAACACTATTACTCACTTTATTCCTGATGGCCTTGGTGAAGGTGAACTCTCTCCGCAGATCGTCTTTGAACGGGTTAAACAGCTGAAACTCTATTGTGTAACCTGGAAAGAATATCAACGGTGTAACCAGGATATATATAGGCCATACATCATATGCTACGTTGCTATTTTTGTTTTGTAGTTAAGGGGGTAGTGGTTATTTCATGGTATATTTATTTATCATTTAATATATTTTTCATTTTCCTGGCTAGACCTCCATCAAGCTTAAAAAAAAAAAACCCTAGACCCCCCTTCAAGATATATTTGTACATTTTTCGGTAGAACATTTCCAGGCCGAAGGCCGGATGCTGTTAAAAATACAGGCTCGCTATTGCTCGCCAGAAACAAATATTGACACCTAAATGGCATGCAAGGTCTTCATATTGTCAACGAAATGGGGTAAAAGGTTTAAAAAATGCCAAGCTGATGGTGTGAACGTCTTAAAATCTCAATTCTGATGGGGCTAAACATGAGGGAGAAGGGGGTCCAACCTTTCCCCCTTAAGCCTTGACCCTTTCATAAAAATGGACTTGTCATTATCTATTTCAATTGGCTCTCATTAGACAATTTGATTAAGTTTAGGAAGACATATTTGTCATGTAGATCTCATTTTGACCCCATTGAATGCCGGAGATATTTCCTAAGCTATGCAAAATGTATTATTGTTAGCCACAATAATATTAAAACAAAAATTCTCATCACACTGAAGGGGGAATGAGTTTTTTCTGATCCCTCTTCTCCTTCATGCTTAGCCCCATTAGTTTTCAAATTTTCGGCCCATTATTTTGACGATTTAAAGACTTTTTGCCCAATTTTGTTGTAAATATTTAGACCTTTCGTGTCATGTTCTTCTAGTTTTTGGCTGAATACATTTAATTTCTTGCAGACACTTGCTCAATAATTCAGGAGTGCTTGACTGAGCCCTAATATAGCGGAATTATGCCAGCAGCATAAGTGCTAAAACCTTTCGCCCTATTTGGGTGTCAATTTTTTCCTGGCGAGAGATAGCAAGCCTGTAATTTAAGAGCATCAGGCCTTCGGAAGGAACATTTTCCTACCGAAAGATGTACACATTTCGCTCGAAATGGGGTCTTGTGGGTATATTATGTTATTTTTGTTTACACTTGATAGAGGTCTAGGGAGCAAACGAAAACAAATATTAAGATGACGGAGGATAAAAATGTTCCCGACACCCCTACCAACCCTCTACCACCCATGACTAGCGCGCAAGACCAAACCATCCGCGTTGCTAGCATAAGAACCTGCAGTAGCAACCAGAGGAACCGAGCAAACAACAACAACAGCAAGGGAGGACCAACTAGAGAAAACGCGCTCGGAGGGGAAACTAACACGTGACCGCACTGTACTCCAGCAACCCTATGCAAACTCATCACCAACCGCTGCAATGTGCTCCCTACAATATCAAAACCATAGTAAAGTGTATGTTAAGATGCAAAGTGAATACTTAGAACCAGTGCTAACCTATTACCATAGTGCAAATAATGAAGACATTAACAGGCCAGAAATAACAGAACAGCCTCACATGCCATATGCAAATATCCCCTAGATCCAGCACAAGCCAAATACCAAAGTTAAATCAATGCCTGCATCATCCTCACATAATTCCCAAGTGCAAACAAACCCTAGTGTGACCGGCTCCCTGAAATAACACAAAGCCAGAGTGTCACCCATGCCCCTCTTGCCCCGAAACCGGGCAATGAAAACGCCGACAAAAACGGAGTCAATATGCGCGCTGAACAAAGTAGAATCAAGCAATCAGCTTACTGGCTTAACTCCTTTTTTAGTTCTGAACTCGAAGCTCCCAGGATAGAAGGGAGAAGGAAAGGCATTAGTCTTGTTGAAGAAGGTAATTCTTTATTTCCTGGTGATCCATACCTAGTGGGGCCAGGAAATAGTTCAACCAGTCTCTTCTCCAAATGTGGGATTCTGATTGAATCGCAAGACCAAGTGCACTTAATATTAACAGATAGGGACGAGGTAGAATCATTGGTTTCATTAACTTTCGACGATAAGTTCATGATAAATGAACCAAGTACTGCCAGTGCAAGTCTGCCTGAAACCACTAAGCCTGGGCTTGTATCACCGTACTTCTTCGAGGTTCAAGACAGTGAATATATTAACTGTCCACCTACGCCCGGAAATACCTTAAGTATACCGAGTGTAGGGGATCCTTTAGTGTCATCCTCCAGGTTCAGCGTGAATAGTGATCAAGTGCGTTGTGCCAAGACGAGAGAGAGGAGAAGTAGAGCAGAACGTATACTGGAGTTGTTTGGGCCCGAACCTAGCTGGGAAGTGTGAAAATCCCAGGTGCCTGTAGTCAAGAACCAAGACAACCGTGCCTCTACCAATGTGCTCCAAACTCGCTCTCCCAGTGTTCTACTTTCTACGAAATCCTTTAAGTGTTTTTCTTGTTCGTAATGGTAACGATGATTACAGTGAGGGTTTAGACTGAGGTATGTCAAGGTTCGCAATGTTAACATAAACTAAGAAGATTTTCCATTCTTCCCTTTTATATTTTATTATCCGTTGCTTTGTTTCGGGAGAACAATACACACTTCTATCGTGTGGAAAATATTTATTTACTTCCTCGAATTCAGGCTCCTGTATTCTTCAACGTGGAAATATATATGTTTATCCGGTTATAAAGACATACACCCACTCGTAAAACTTGAACACTTAGTCAGACCTGAGTTTATGCGCTACTTATCATCCGGATACAGATCCAATAGTGAAAGATCAGTCGCAGAGTAATTGCTTCCTCAGTCACGTTTAGTTGACTATTATTATTATTATGCTTTTATGAAGTTATATTTCATATTTATTACTCTCTGAATTATTACAGTTGTATTACTTATTCAAGTTAAATTAACTTATTGTTAGTTTTGAAATCTAATATTGTGCTATTGTCCTTACTTATCAGTGCTACGCTTCCAACATCGCAGTAACTATTATTTACCTACATTCAAGTCATGTTTGAGAGCTTTGTATATTTATTTCAGGACTTTATTTATTGTGATTTGAGACTTATCCTCTCTGTGTGTTATTATTCATATGTTCATTTGTAACATCGTTATTCTTTATATATATATTATATGTTTACTTTTCCAGAGACATATTGAGATTATACCCTAGCTATTAAGGAATATAACTTGTATATCCTTTACTTATTTGTGTTTATTGCCTATTACTAGTGTTGGTTAATAGAGCTAAGGCTAATCCCTACCCAGTAGAGAGGGACCCAAGTTGATGATTAGCGTTGATTCCTAAGGTGGAAATCGCAATCAGATTAGCTTACGTTTTCTTGAAAACGTAAGATAACAAATATATATACCGGAAATAATAAAAAAAAAAACATAAATAATACATCATCAAAGTCATAGGATGAAGGAAAGGTTGATTGAGGGATAGCGACTGTACTGACCGGTAACCAGGAAGCAGTGTGGTCCCGTGAGCCCCGCAGCCGCCACTTCCACGGGGGCGTAGTTGTACTTGTGGTCACCAAACAGTGGACCCACGTTGGCTATGGGCCGCCACTCCGCCTCCTTAAACACGCCTGCAAACATACAATACAGAAGGGGTTAAGGGAGCCCACCTCTCTTTTTTCTCTTTCTCTCCCTCTCTCTTTGGCTTGTATGTATTCGACCCCATTCAGTCTACTGTTGTAAGACGTTTACCCCCATCCAGGTGTCAATATTGTCCTGGCGAGCGGTAGCGAGCCAGCATATATATTTGTTTTGTTTTGACAGCAAGCTAAATTTGTAAATTTTTTGATAGAAAAATGTCTCCGGCGAAGCCGGATTTCTCCATACAATGCTGGCTCGCTAATGCTCGCCAGGAAGAAATCGATACCAGGATGGGGATAAACTTCTTAAAACAGTTGGCTGAATGGGGCCGAATGGATACAAGCCAGGGTAGTGGAGCAGATTCATTTAAAAATTTAGTCAAATCGTTAAGTTGTGGCAGAAATTGTGAAATTTGTCATAGAGTTTCCTTTGGTCATGCCCAAGCATAATCAGGCTGGGGACACGCTGGGACGTCCCTCTGGCAGCTATTTTGGAGATAATTCAATATGGCCGTCATGTTACCCCGGCCGACTCACAAAATTCCATGTCTCAAATTTTCAAATTATTCAAATGTAAGCATTTATTTAGCCATTAAGGAATACAGACACAAAATATGTACATTTTATTAAAAAGAATAAAATAGTCCTGGCTGAGCCTTTAGAGAGTGACCTCTCCTTAACCCATCGGATCCGGGGGGGCCTCATATGATCCCGATCGCTGTGTCCGGGGATATTTTCGTACAGTCAAGTTTCATAATTCAGTAGTTACTGATTGAGACCACCTAGAGCAGTAAATTGTTTTGCAAATTGTAGAACTGTTTATTGTCTGTAGACTGCCGTTGAGATGACATCGCTACGACGCGTGGTTGCCGAGTTATGATGATTTTAGCGGCGATTCTCAGCCGCGCATTTTGCCTCATATGAGGCCTCCCGGATTCCTGCCAATATTTGTGTTTGCCTCATATGAGGCCTCCCGGATTCCTGCCAATATTTGTGTTTGCCTCATATGAGGCCTCCCAGATTCCTGCCAATATTTGTGTTTGCCTCATATAAGGCCTCCCGGATTCCTGCCAATATTTTTGTTTGCCTCATATGAGGCCTCCCGGATTCCTGCCAATATTTGTGTTTGCCTCATATGAGGCCTCCCGGATTCCTGCCAATATTTGTGTTTGCCTCATATGAGGCCTCCTGGATTCCTGCCAATATTTTTGTTTGCCTCATATGAGGCCTCCCGGATTCCTGCCAATATTTGTGTTTGCCTCATATGAGGCCTCCCGGATTCCGAGGGATAAAAGGCACCTAATATAGTTATTACAAATATGTTGCACATTTACAGGTGAAGCTGTGTCATAAAAAATAACTTTAGATATACACAAACATTTTGGCCAAACAATAAAGCATCATATTTAATTTACTTCCCGAACATCCCTTTCAGGGGAGATTTCCACTTGAGAGATATTTTGCTTGACTCCTTTCTCCCTCATGTTTAGCCCCAATGCTTTTAAGATTTGGAGATAAGTTAGACGATCTTAAGAACTTTCGCCCAATTTCTGTCAATTTTAAGACCTTTCGTGCCATTTAGGCGTCGATTTTATCCTGGCGAGCGATAACGAGCCTGTAATTTAAGAGTAGCCGGCCTTCGGCCGGGACATTTTTCTACCGAAAAATGTACAAATTTATCTTGAAAGGGGGTCAAGGGGGTGACATTTTAAGATTGCTGGAGGAGTAGGAAACAAACTAAAAACCTCCCCTTACAGACATAAAGCAGCACGTAAACACCCACACACACACTGACAGTAATAGGAACATTACAAAGTTGTTTTTTGTAATCAATTTCTGTCCTCGCCTTTTCTGTAACGTAGTAATTATGTACCGGTAACTCTTTGTTGATATTTTAATAATAAGTATTTTTTCAGAGCCAACTTGAATGCTTAAATTGTTTGTTGAGTTTTAATGTGAAGTGGTAGTTTATTCCACACTTTTACTCTTTGGAACTTTATGGAGGACTGACTTTGTGTTGTTCTCAGAAATGGCAATTTCAGGTTATTGTTGTTCCGAAAAATATAGTTAGATTTATTTACATATGTAAAATTAGGTAAATCAATATTGATGAGCTGGTTTAAAGATTTAAAGACAAATGCTCCTATAACATAATTAGAGATATCTGCTAATTTTAATAGCCCGAAGCTTCTGAAGGAATCATTTGTATGATCTGTTTTCCTGAGTGACGCTATTGTTCGAATAACTCGTTTTTGAGCTTTGACTAAAGGACTAAGATGGGAGACAGCAGAACCTGTCCACACTATATGACAATATATTGTCACAGGAGCGTGTAATTCCTCCTGTGAGGTTATGACAAAACTATTGTTTTCCAGACGGACCGGTACATTCCCATACATTGTGTCTGTAACCAACCTATGTATTTATACCTGATATATATCTGGATATTTCTAGTGAGATTAGGAGGGACGTCTTTTCTACCTCCTTTATCTTTCATCGGATCTCCTTGATATTTTAACACTAACCTACTTCATTTATTTGCGGCACTTATTGTTCTATGACCCTATTTGCTAGTACTACTAGAAATAGAGTATGGTATCTTAGAGACACTCCAATACCCTTGTCAATCGAAGTGCGCGGGAGTCAATACCGATGACTAAGGGCTCTGTCACACTATGCCGATTTAAGTGCCGACGCTCCTCGACTTAAGGGTCGGGAGCAGGTCTTTGCCTACATCGCCGCGCGACGTGGGTGGACGCTTACTCAAGAGAGCCGTCGGGAGAGGTCGTCAGGGGCCTCAGGAAAAGTTTAACATACACAACTCTCATGAGTTGAGTCGGCGGCTAGTAAATTGACGGCACGGGAACGGTAGGCTGGCGGCGTCGGGCGTTGTCCGGTATGCGTCATACGTTACAAGGGTGCCAGCCTGTCTGCGTCAGACGCCGCTTATAAGGTAGGTTGCCTTCAGGCAGCGACCCGGTAACGCCCAGGCGCCGTCATAGAGGGAGGGCATACCGTGAGTCCGCGACCTGGCAACGTCGCACGGGACATCGTTGATAGATGGTTTTGGGGGTGTTTTTGTTTTAACCTTGATGGAGGTCTAGCGAGGAAACTAAAAAATAAATTAATATATAAATAAATAGACCCCCAAAATCACCACTGTCCCCTTAATCCGATCCCATCAACGAGTGACTATCTATAAACCCTTTCAATAGCGGTGGCGTCTGTTTTTAAATAGTTCTTCTATACTTAGACGATTTTATGCAGCTTAAGAACGGTCTGTGGGAGTTAAGAGAGATAAATGAGAGGAATGGAGGTCTTGTGATTGCTACAGGCCCTTTGTAAGCATAATACAATAACCTAATAGTTGCCAGACTATAACGAGAAAGACGTCACCGGTACTGAAAGGGTTAACTATAGATGGCCTTGTTTTACCAATTACTCAAAAAATATAACACTTAATTAAGGGGAGATGGGCGCATTTGTTTGCTCATTTATGGATCTTTTTATTATGTTTTTAGTTTCCTCCCTAGATCTCAAGCTTAACTCCCCCACCCCCCACACACACACAAACGTCGCCTCCGACGGACCGGTTTGCCTCGGTCGGGATCAAGTGTGACGGAGTAGGGGTCCAGTGTGACAGGGTGGCTGTCCATCGCCGCCGTAGCATCTATCGGCGCCGCTCGTCAGCAGCGTACTACGGCGCATGACGCCGCCCATGCGGCGTCATTTATCTTCCTTAGGTCTTGCATGGTTGCCTCTCGACCCCTTCCAGTTGCCGTTAGGCGGCATGCCCGTCCATACTGCCCGCCTGCTCGCCGTAAATCGGCATAGTGTGACAGAGCCCTAAGTAGTTCGGTAGTTTGACTGGTTATAAGGTATATCCTTATAATTCATCGATATTACGGAGTAATATCTTGCTTTCTGATATCATTGGGGGACAGATTAAGGGCCGTACATGGGTATAGTGCTTGTGGGTAGTGAATAAGGTGATGTATAAAGTGGATTCATTTGGTGTAGAGGAACTCCATACCTGATAATGGATTAGCCCATTTTCTTGCTGTAAGGCCTGGCTTGAACAGTGCTGGACTATATTCTCGGCTGTGATAGTGATAATTGCTCCCATCTTGTGTCCCTGGATTTACACCATATACCATCATACCAGGATATTTTACTGCCACGGATATATAGGAGAGCTGTCACCGGCCTGGGAGTATAGTCACCCTATAGCTGAGTGTTTTTTACGTACCCCCTTTATTAATTAACCCCTTCAGGTGCAGCCATATGTTTTCTTCCTTGCTTACTTGCTTTCATTACTTGCGTAATCATTTTAATAATTAATACTATCAATGGTTAGTAACCTAATGCATATGGTTTTTTCAGTTTCATAATTCACTGCTTAATCTAAAGTTTAACTTAGTGAGTCAGTTATTAAGTAATTAACACCTGGTCACCCAGCTAGTATTTGTGCCGTATTTTTCGTGTGCCCGCTATTATTTCGGTATCCGTTTATGAACCTCCGGGTACGTGCCGACACTGTCATTGTTCACCATCTTTGTTGATTCCGTAGCCTAACTAGACGATTGTTGCAAGGGTCCGCCCGTATTAGACCAACTGTTGTGAACCAGTGAAGGGGGTTGTGATTGTGAGAATTCAATTAGGAAATCCTTTTTTTTCGTATCGGGATATACATGTAGACTCTGCCTGGTTGCGGTGTTCTACTTGTATATGCCATTACCGTCATTTTCTTCTTGTGATCCTTTTGTTGGTCCAGTGGCCGAGGGAGTCCTCGATCAGTGTGATCCAACCCTAGTTTTTGTGTCCACATTTCAATCACCCGGAACTGTGTTGCAACAATTCTCTACTTTGGACTGGTGCTTTTGATCACGGCAGGGTGACATACTGTAATAGAGGATGGGTGGTTGCCTCTTATAGAGGTAACCGTTACAGGGTGGTATTTCCTAGTACAGTCACTGCACCTTTCTTGATCATAGCACGGCACTGTTGATAATATAGTAGGTAGGAGTGTCTGACCAGAGTGATTGTTCTGGGGGGATATGATCTGAATTTATCCTCGTTGGGATGGAGTAGTATCTCTGTCCAGTTGGCCGGACGAGTAAAAGACAGCAGCCTAAAATATATCGGGAATCCTACCCCACTTGCTGTGGTTCCAGAGAGCCTGGACCCAGTAGTGCTACGTGTAGTAGTGTCTGTTCACGATCGGGGATACTGAGGGTTATAGAGAGGGTATTGCGTTACCGTTAGGCAGGCCCGGGTCCTTCTCTTACAGTACCCTCGATTTGTGACAATATTAAAAAATGGTATATCAGAGAGTAATATATAAAAAGTAAATTTTTTATATTGAGTATATTTCTGATGTGATATATTATGCCGCACTGTTTGTTTATTTTGCTAGCAATTGACTGTATGTTACTCTTCCAGCACAACTTACGGTATATGATAACACCCAAAAATGTAGTTTGTGACTCCTGTTTAATTATATTGTTACCAATTCTGAGAAGTGGGATAGTTGTTGGCTCATACTCCCTCCTTGGAAAAATTATATAATGGGATTTTGTTTTTAAATTTAGTGTTAATGTAATTGATTGGATCCATCTGTTCACTAAAATTAACTCTTGATTTATTTTTTCCATAAGGGTATTTAAATTTCGATGACTAGCATAGAGATTGCTATCGTCTTCATATAAAATATATTTAAGATATGAGCTAGAGTAGACTATGTCGTTGATATAAAGTAGAAATAAAACCGGTCCCAACATTGAACCCTGAGGCACACCGTATGTTACACTTGAGGAGGGAGCTTTAGAGTTATTAAATAGAACATACTGTTTTCTATTTGTCAGGTAAGATTTAAACCACTTCAAAGATATGCCTCTTATACTGTAATGTTCAAGTTTTGAAAATAAAATCGAATGATCTACAGTGTCAAAAGCTTTGGATAAATCAAGGAAAATGCCAATAGTAAACATTTGTTTATCCATAGAGCCCAAAATCGCGTCTGTGAACGAAAGAAGAGCTGTCTCCGTCGACCGACCTCTGCGAAAACCATATTGTGTATCACTGAGTATAATGGTATTACAATAAGTTTGTAGTCTATTGCATGTCGGTTTCTCTATTATTTTGCTTACCACCGGTAACACAGGTATAGGTCGAAAATTACTAGCCAAATTTGATTCACCACCCTTAAAGATAGGAATAACCTTGGCAATTTTTAGCTTGTCTGGAAAAACACCGGATGTATAGGAAGAGTTACATAAATAAGTTAAAACAGGGATAACAATTGGTGCAACTTTCTGTATGATGCTAATGGGGACGTCATCACAACCGGGAGCTGAGTTCTTAGATTGCATAATTATATAACAAAAATCACGTTCTGTTACAGGAGAGAATACAAATTAATTTGGCTGCCTATCAGGTAAATATTCATGAAAATTGTTAGATGTGTCATGAAAATGTTCAGCAAGATTTGTCCCTACATTTGTAAACAAAATATTAAAACCTACAGCTATATTAACTCCTTCAGACATATTATGTTCCAGTAAGTCTACGGAGGCGGGAGCCTAGTATCCTTGCCACCGCCTCGCACTACACTCACAACAACACTGCGGCCGTTAGAATTATCGGAGGTGGCTGAGGTTGCCACCAACGGTTTTATCGTAAGCTAACTTATCGGACTTACTGAGCTCCATATGACGCTAGAGCGTCATATAACTTATTAGCGAGCCATGAAGATAAGTCCATATGACGCACTAGCATCATATGAGTTTTTGGCGCACTCGGCCATATGACGCGGTAGCGTCATATATGTCTGAAGGAGTTAAAAGAATCCTCTACACAATTCCCTTCTATTCGTAATGATGTACATTTGGGTGCACATTTAATATTTCTGTTCATAACTGAATTAATTATGTTCCAGGTCTATTAGCTATTACCAGAATTTGTTTCTAGTTTTGTTTATTATAATTTGACCTTGCAGATCTTATCAATTGAGTGGTTCTGTTCCTTATTCTACGGAAATCCTCGCTATACTTGACTGGGTGTTTAGCAAACTTCCTCTGAAGTTTGTTCTTTTCATTTATTAGCTTCTTTATGTCATCATTTAGATATGGCTTTGTAGAATCCTTGTTTTTTCTCAATTTGTCTTTCATTTGAAAATGACTACTAAAATAATGGTTAAATATAGGAGAGAAAGGATAGAGTACAGTAGAGAGAATAAATGTGAGACAACTAACTGGAAAATGTAATGCAACAAAGAGACTATAAAGGGCATGGATGCTATGATAGATCTAGGAAGTACTGTAGACGAAGTATGGAAAGGTACAAGAGACTCCATGATTTAAACAGGTGAGAAAATATGTGGCAAGAATAAATATAAAATGTGGAAAAAGAAAGGAAACACATGGTTTAGTAAAGAGATAGAAGAAATAGTGAAACAGAAGGAGTTGCGAAAGAGTATGCTGCAAATGAATATACTTAGAACACCTAGAGATGCAAGTAAACAAGAATATAAGAACTTGAAACAAAGAGTAAAGAGGACGATACAAGATGCTAAAAGGAAGGCAGATGAGGAATATGGGACGAACATTAGGCTAGTTAACAGTTTCTGAATGACAAGAAAGCATACTACGGAGCTGTGAAAGAAGCCAGAGGGAAGAAGACCGAGAGTGTCTCAGGTGGTAGAATGAGGGACATGAATGGGAAGGCGGTGGAGGGTGATGGTGTGGTGGATGTGTGTAAAGATAATTTTAGTAGTTTAGCTGTAAAGAGTAAAAGGAAGGAAAAAAATGCATCCATAGGAATGGAGAGATATAGAATAAACAGGGTAGATTAAAGACAGATAAGCAGAGAAGAAGTAAAATAAGCAATCAATACACTTAAAATGGGTAAAACTGTTGGAATAGATAACATCCCAGGTGAAATACTGAGATATGGGAGAGAAGAAGCTGTAGACATTACATAGGTTATGTAAATTAGCATGGGAAAAGGAATGTGTACCAGAGGACTGGAGGAAAGCAGTGATAATAACCTTGTACAAAGGCAAGAGTAGTAAAGAGGAGTGTAAGACTTATAGGGGAATTAGGTTGCTTAGCATACCTGGAAAGGTATCAGCAAGAGTAGTAACAGAGATACTGCAGAAGATAATGGATGACAAAATAGACGAGGAGCAGGGAGGTTTCAGAAAGGGTAGAAGCTGCGTTGACCAGATAGCCTCAATGAGTTTGTTGGTAGAGAAGTATTTGGTCAAGAAAAGAAAACTCTATGCAGCTTTCATGGATTTTGAAAAAGCCTACAACAAAGTAGATTGGTAGTGTCTGTGGGATGTGTTAACAGTATATGGTGTGGGAGGAAAGTTGCTAATGGCAGTAAAATCTGTCCATATGAATACAATGGCAAATGTGAAGATGGGAGATAAGTTAAGTGAGAGTTTTGAGGTCAATGTAGGAGTAAGACAGGGATGTGTCATGTCACCTTGGTGGTTCAATATATACATGGATGGAGTGATTAGAGAATGTACTATAGGCGGGATCAATGGGTAGATGAGCTAGGCTGGAATCAGAGGGAAGAGAGTGGAAGATTTTAACATGCCTATATGCGGACGATGCAGTCCTGTTAACATGCCTATATGCGGACAATGAAGTCCTGTTTGCAGAAAATGTGGAAGAACTTCAGAGAGTGGTCACAGACTTTGACAGGGTATGCGAAGAGAAAAAGTTAAAGGTCAATGTAGGGAAATGTAAGGTAATGGTGTTTGAGAAAAGAATGAATTAAACCATAGATTTTAAGGCAAAATATAGAATTGAGAAAGAATATTAGAAAAGTTGCTAAATAATAATGCGAAAGGAAGTACTGGAAGAGGTTGAAAGTGTCAAGTACTTGGGAGTTGTACTATGCAAATATGATACAATGGAGAGCGAGATCAAAAGAGAGAAAAATGCAAGGGAGAAAGGTAATTGGAGAACATAATAGTATGCTGAAAAGAAGAATGGTTACCCAAGAAGTGACAAAGTCACTGAGAAACAGTGTGCTGCTCTCATCACTCTCGTATGGAAGTGAGACATGGACAACAAGTGACGAAGACCTCTCCAAAGTGAGATCTGTGGAGATGTGATTTTTCAGATTGGCAGCTGGCGTGAATAGTCCAGATGGGCCAAGTATTAGGGAGGTGTATGAGTCCTTTGGAATGGAAGAGCAAGCTTTGGGCATTGATTGCGATGTGGTTGAGTGGATAACACAAAGTACTTCGAGGTGGTATGGTCATGTTCAGAGAATGGATGAAGGCAGAATGCCAAGAAGGATATATAGGAATCGTGTGAGTGGAACAGCTGGTAGTGGAAGACCACCTATGGTATAGGAAAAGAAAGTGGAAAAATATATTGAGGAAAAACTTCCACGTAGTGGAAGGGGCATTGTGGCAAAGGCAAAGGAAACATTTCTTGACAAAGTAGCCTGGAGATTTTTCTGTCATGCAGGGGTTTCCCATGGGGAAACAAGGCGTCGGAGATAATGATGATGATGATGATGATGACCTTTAGAGGACATGACATTTTTGAAGATCATTGTCGGTCTGCTGGTATTATTTTTCAAGAGGAGATTAGAGGTCTTCTAACACCAAAATCAACCTTATTATTTACTATCAGAACAAGAAGACCTCTAATCTCCTAAGAGTGTTGGTGAAGTTGACATAGATTGAGAGGTAGTGTTTAAAACAGTCTATTGCTTGAGTTTTCTGGTCACCGGTAAAAAGTTGTCTTGAATGTTCTAATAAGAAATGTTCAACACATACAAATACAATATCCCATGTAAGGAAATGGACAACGTAATTTTCCTAAAGACCTCTTTGGATATTTCAATCGTATCTGATCCAATATTGGTGGATGCATTATAGTGCTTATATAGGCTGTAAAAAGTGTGCATTACCCCATCACGTTACCCACATTATCCTAGTCCACTATTTACCATACTATTATTGAAATGACGAGTATCTGGCGTTATTTCAGGCTTGCTTCAACTGTACATATTTAGACATTATGTGTTTCTTTTTCTTCTGACGTTTTTTTGAAAAATCTTATTACCCCTCTTGCTAATACAGCTTCCCAAAAATTAGGTGTTGTTGTTGTTGTTCCTGTTCCCCTAGCTGTCTGGTCGAACAGCCCCAAGGTCCCGGGAAAGGCCAAGGCCGTAAACGAGCTCCCCCACAAAACCCTCCATGCTTACCACTAATAAAGCCCAGGTGACCGAAGCCACTCCAAGGGGGGGAGCTGAGGAGGGTGCGGAAAAGCCCGGGAAACCAAAGCCCCACCTAAGGCCCTATGCCCCTTAGCAATTATGAAAGGAAAGTTGAGGGGCAAAGGAAAAATGTGACGCTTTGGCTCCCAATCTGCCAACCTCTAGGTTGGTAGTAGGGAGGTCAATCCACGGAAAAGACACCGTCACTTAAGATCTAGAAAATATATAAATAAAAGGAACAGTCAGAGTAAGATATGGGTATGGCAGAGATCGCTCAGCTCTCACTCTGAGAGACCAGCCCATCACTACATGACTTGAACCCAATCCTCTCAGCATCAGCTAGGAAAGGCCCTAGAAAGCCGCCTTTGGCGGGGGGGATAGCTCCCCTATTTCAACTCCTTTCTGGGTTGGGCACAACTGTTGTGTACATTTTTCATCCCCGCACAACTTCTTGCTCTGTACAGGAGCGATGTGCGCCTATTTATCTTGTGTTGTTCGCATGTGTGGGGAGGTCCCACCCATACCACATTTCTCTAAGGGTAGAGTGAAAACAATTTCACCTCATCAACTCTCCTCCTCTTACTAAATCCCTACTATCTCTCTCTACATGCCGCGATGTTGCATCTCTCTCACTGTTTTACCGCTATTACAATAATCTGTGTTCTTGAGAGATTTCTCAATGTATACCTCCTCCCTTACGGATAATGGGAGGCACCCGCCTTTCAACAAATTATCTTACCTATTCTATCCAACTCTCTAAACCAAAAGTTAACCAATTTTCTCAAGTCTTTTTTCTACTTAACAAACAAACTCTGAAATTCTTTCCCTCAATCTGTAACCCACATCATATGACTTAAACTGCTTCAAGCTTCGTATGTCCAGACATTTTAAATCTAACGACCCTTGAATTTGGCTCTTTATCACTCTTTCAACTTAATGGAGACATACATTACAGGCAGTTTTGTCTCCTTCATACTTATAGCAAAATTAGAACCTGTGATAGGAATAGACTTCTGTTCTGTGTGAGAGAAGGAATTTAGTGTGTATTAACCAAGTAAACGAGAGGCGTTGGAGGCTTCTACAATATTGAAGTACAATTATTTTTTAGTCGCATTGGCATAATCATCAAACATAACCCATAAAGTATAACTATAGTTTCATCAAGATAACAAAGGGATAGATTGTGTACTGTGATGAATCATATTATGCTAGTAGGGATCCCAAAATAGGGAACAGCAATACTCACAGTAAATTCTCTTCTACAATTATATATGTTTCCCAGGGGTCACGGCCAAGGGGGAAGAAGGAGTTTAAGTCTGCACAGGTGTACAGAGATGGCCAATTATCTTGTCGTAGTCTAGGGTCTGCTTCTTCTTCTTCTTTGTTGTCTTTTTCTGGTGGTTCTCGACTCGCAGGCACTGGTTGTGGTATGTTGGTGCTCTGGATATACAAGGCACTTTACCAGTAACTGGAAGCTCATTAGGTGTACTAAACAAGAGTGTGGGTAGAGAAACAGGCATACTAGCAACTCTTGCACGAGGGGTACTAAGTGTTTTATCATTAAGTATACTAACTGGTTTGACCCAACTTGGGTGAGCTGAAAACACTAATTATTCCAGCAGGACTTGTATCTATGTTTTATGCCTCTCGCTGTTCTGGGGTGTGCGGGCAAGACGATCTTTGGTGCCCATAGTTTCCTTTGGTGTTTTAGACCCTTTTTGCGCTGAGGTGGCAGAATGTGGTGAAATCCATATAAAATTGTAATTTATCTGAGTCTGAAGCACAGCTGCTGTAGTCCCAGGGGACAGGGGTGAGGCAAGAAGCGGAGCTTTGTATTTTTGGTTGTTGGATGATAGAAAATATATGGTGGCTAGGTGTAAATGGTTTTGATTCTCTCTGTGGTTTGCTAGTAAGAGAAAGCGTCTTTGGCTGGGGGTCTTGCCCGTCTCCCTTTTTCACCATGTAGATTGATGCCACTTGTCTTGGGGAAGCTATGCAGGTAGAATTTGGTATCACATATATAGTATATCCAGAATTATCCTAGTAAAACATTCAATCTGAACTTCCTTGTTTCATGAACTCTATTTTGCTTATATAATCTGTGTTCTGTATTGGTAATACATAGACTACCTGACCTAAGAAAGGAGAGATATTAGATTCTGCAAATAGTTAAAAGCACAACTCAGAAAATACCTGGTAAATCTGGGAGCATCATTTTTGTAAAGACTTCTCCCAAGATTTTGGCCATGTCAGATCGGACGACAGCGGACACATTGTAGTGCCTCCATAGGGCGTACAGCGTGGCATACTCCCCCATCACGTTACCCAGGCGACCCGTAGGAACAGTGGTGAGCACGGGTAACGGTAACCCACGCCATTGTTCCTTGTAGCGCACCCAACTGGTCGGCGCGATCATAGTCGAGGGTAAAACAGGTATCTGTCCAAGGAAAATGGATTTATCAGTATTGGAGGGACCGAACACTATTATCCTTATCTATATCTATATCGATCACAGTCGGGGGTAAAACAGGTATCTGTCCAAGGAAAATGGATTTATCAGTATTGGAGGGACCGAACACTATTATCCTTATCTATATCTACACTCTATTAAGGGGGGTTGGGTCGTTTTTCTGGCCCCCCTTCTCCCTCATGTTTAGCCCTATGAGATTTTAAGACGTTTGCCCCATTAGTTTGTCGTTTATAAGACCTGACGTCCCATTTGTTTATAGATATCAAGACCTTTTGTCCCTTTTAGGTGTCTATTTTTTCCTGGCGATCGGAAGGGAAACTTGTAATTTTAAGAGGAAGCGGCCTTCGGCCGTGACATATTTATATAGAAAAATGTAAAACAAACTTCTTGAAGGGGGGTGTACGGGGTGTTTTTAAGCTTGATGGAGGTCTAGGAAGGAAACTAAAATAAATTAAAGAAAGATTAATATACAAGCAAATAATATGCACCCACTCCCCCTTAACTGAACCATAAATATTGATCTATAACCTCATATAACTCAACAAGAGTTAAACTATTGAAGCTAATATTTCTACCATTCACTAACCCACTCGGTACCGTCGACATCCGTTCCATTATATTCTGGCAACTATTAGGCAAATTTGTTTAGCTTAGGCTTTTTATTTATTTTAAATATTTCAACTACTAGTACCCTCACGGGCATACGCTGAGAGCCTCTACATTCAAATGTACATTCAACGGTAAAGCCCGTGAGGTCTCGTTCCAGTCTAGGGAGTGAGACATGTGAAGCGTTTTGAGCTGTAACCAGCCCACCCACGGCTTGAAGCAGCCCTATCTCTGAAGCTGCTTTGCCTTACGCGCTTCACTGTCTCACCCCCTAGACTCGGACATTCACTCTCTGAACGCCACCTATTGAGCAATTAACTCACTAGGCATTACCCCATGTAGCCTATTTTGAATATGGGAATATTCATACAGTGCTAATTAAGTAACACCCCGTTCTTAACATTAATCATCAATTACAAACCCCAATGCACTTGAATAAACTAATGAAAGCATATGGTCCTCCCGGGATTCGAACTCGGAACACCACACCCAGAATCAGGGAACAATGAAGGTATTGTTTTTGGCATTTCGGTGGGCTTTGTGGTAATGCATTGATACTAGGTACAGCACAAATTACTTCGCAATAATATCTTCCCATTGATGCATCGGGATTCGAACCCGGGACTATTGGATTACCAGTCCAGTGGCATGACCACTCCACCACACCTCCCCTGTACTGACCAATAGGCTACACACTATCCCAATGAATCCTTATAGCTACCGTATATCACACCCAAGCTGGTCTAAATGTAGCTGAAATCAAATGAAAAAGACGTCGCCCTTACAGAAGGGGTTAAGAGTCAGCCAGGGAATAGGTGTGGTGGCAACTTAGAGCTCACTTGTTCTTGTCTTTATGGAGATGCTAGATTTTGTATTGTTTGTTTTTACCTCTGAGCACCAGCGACGTGTGTTATATTATATTCTACCTGTCTTTAGACGATATTATGCAGCTTCGGAACGATCTGTGGTAGTTAAAAGGGTTGGTTGACATAGTTTGAAGCCTTATTATTGCTAGAGGTTTTTCCTTAGCTGAATTTAATCGTCTAATAGTTGCCCGAATTTGATGAAAAGGACATCCTGGTACTGAATGGGTTAATAGACTATCGTACCTATCTATTCTTCCAGTTATCTATGTAACATTATGTAGCATATTTAAGGAGGAGGTAGTTGCATATTCTGGATCCCCTTCCCCATCATGTTTAGCACATTAGTATTGAGATTTTAACACGTTCGTTTCATTAATTTAGCGGTTTTGAGACCTTTCACCTCTACATGTTTTAGTCAATATCAAGACCTTTCCTAGCAAGCAATACCGAACCTGTAATTTTTGGAAGGAACTTGCCTTTGGCCGGGACATTTTTCTACCACAAAATGTACAAATTTATCTTTAACTCATAGACTTCTAGTAAATTGACCAAATAAATGATCAAGTTGAGGGAGAGAGAGAGAGAGGGAGGGGGGGGAGGGGGGTATATAGGGGAGGAGGAATGGAGGATTTGGTATAGTGAGATACTACTACTGTCCATGTATCATCCCATTTTTAGACATATCCAGGCACTGACAGAGTATTTGAAGGGTTATTTTTACACATGGTCAAATACCGTGCCTCCTTCGGTGAGGCCTATCACACTTCCTGGGTGAAAGGGGTCTTGGGGGTGTTTTTTTAAGGGGGGTCACCTGCATTTTTTCTCTTACTCTCCTTTTCTCTCTTTCTCTGGCTTTTATTCATTCGGCCCCATTCAGCCAACTGTTTTAAGACGTTTATCCCCATTCAGGTGTCGATATCTTTCTGGCGAGCGATAGCGAGCCAGCATTGTATAGAGAAATCCGGCTTTGCCAGAGAAATTTGTCTATCGAAAAATGTAAAAATTTAGCTTGCTCTCAAAATGAAAATATATATACTGTATATACTGGCTCGCTAGCGCTCACCAGGAAAACATTGACACCTGGATGGAGGTAAACGTCGTAAAACAGTTAGCTGAATGGGGCCGAATGGATAAAAGCCAAAGAGAAAGAAAGAGAAAGCGAAAAAAATCGAGGTGGGCTCCCTTAACGCTTGATGGAGGTCTAGCTAGGAAAGTCAAACATAAATCACTTAATATATAGGTAGACCAAAAACAAGCAGTACCCCCTTAAACACATCATATATTATTGTATGGAGCACAACTTGTCCGAGGGGTGCTGGATTGGGACCATGTATACTTTCTATAATCCTTATTACTTCACCTGACGCTAAATTCAATCCCTTAGCAGCAGATTTATCAATAATTAACCCCTTCTGTTCCGGTGACATACTTTACTTTGGCTACAATTAGACGATATTATTCAGTTTGAAATGGACCTCCAACAATCAACGGACTTTGAACTATCCCACTTAAGGGCAGGCAGACCGTTTGTTTGGTCTTAATTAATTTATTCATATATCTTTTATAGTTTCCTCGCTAGACCTCGATCAAGCTTAGAAAAACACCCCCTAGACCCCCCCGTCAAGATAATTTTTTAAATTTTTCGGAAGAAAAATTTGCCAGCCAAAGGCCGGTTCCTCTTAAAATTGCAGTCTCGCTATCGCTCGCCAGGAAACAATCGATACCTAAATGGCACGAAAGGTCTTAAAATTGACAACGAAATGGGGGGAAAGGTGTTAAAATCGCCAAACTAATGGGCTGAGCGTGTTATAATTTCAAAACTAGTGGGGCTAAACATTAGGGAGAAAGGGGTCCAGACAAACGGTCTGCCTCCCCTTAACCCTTTTCACTACTACAAACCCTTCTTAAACTGCACAAAATCGCTTAGCTATATCTAGAATAACATTTGAAAAATAAGTCGCCGGTACAGAAGGGGTTAACCCTTTCTGTACCGGCAACGTCTTTTCCATTATATTCTGGCAAGTAGTAGACGATTTTATTAAGCTTAGGAAGGACGTCTACCATTAAAATGTTACAAACCATCTCAATTAATCCTTTTAGCTACCATATATATTTCGTAAGCTATCATATATTTTGTAAGCTTTATATAATCGTGTAAATGTTGCTGAATCAAATAAGAAAGACGTGATCGGTACTGAAGGGGTTAATATAATAAGAAGAACCTGCTACATCTTTGCCTCATAGTATTGTTTAGTAGTCAACCACATATTTGGCTATTTAATCATCGTACTAGCTGAATAATCAAGGTGGGGACATAACAAATGACCGTCCATTGTCTTCATTAAGGGGAGACGGACGAGGTTGGTTTTTTATTTGTTTCTATTAATTCATTTATTCTTTGATTTCTTAGTTTTTTCGTTAGACCTCAAGCAAGCTTAGAAAAACACACCCTAAACCCCCTTTCAAGATAAATTTGTACATTTTTCGGTAGCAAAATGTCCTGGCCGAAGGCCGGTTTCTCTTAATAGTTAAGAACATAAGAACATAAGAAAATGGGAGTCTGCAGAAAGCCGATTGGCCTAAGCAAGGCAGATCCCTGTCCCACACAACCCCAATTCAATTACAAAGCCCAATTATAGGCTTCACACTCTAATACCCTGAGGATCATCTTACCAAAACGGTTAGAGATTAACGCAGGATTATGGGGGTCTGCAGAGCGCTGATTGGCCCAACCCGGCTGATCCCCCTTCACACCCAACCCTTCTCGTCCATATGCTTATCCAATTTTATCTTAAAGCTCCCTACAGTTTTAGATCCCACTATAGCACTTGGTAGTCCATTCCACCCATCTACAACTCTGTTACCAAACCAATATTTGCCTATATCTTTTCTGAAACGAAATTTATCTAATTTGAAACCATTGGTACGAGTTCTTTCGCTATCACTGAGCTTTAGTACATTTGTCATGTCCCCTTTGTTAATCCCACTAACCCACTTGAACACCTCTATCATATCCCCTCTAACTCTGCGTCTCTCTAACGAATGTAAACCTAATTTCTTCAACCTCTCTTCATACGAAAGATTTCTAATATTATGGATCATTTTTGTCATTCTACGCTGTACTCTCTCCAATGAATCTATGTCCATTCTGTAATAAGGCCACCAAAATTGGACAGCATAATCCATATGGGGTCTCACTAATGACAAGTAAAGTTTTAAGATAACATCAGCAGTTCTGTTACTCACACTCCTAGAGATGAACCCGAGAATCCTGTTTGCCTTATTACGAACGCTTATACACTGTTTTCTAGGCTTCAAATCATTGCTAACAAACACACCTAGATCTTTCTCGCAATCTGAATTTTCTAATTCTAAATTAGCTAGTTTATATTTAACATTTGTTTGCATCTTCCCTATCTTTAATACCTTGCATTTGTCAATGTTAAACTTCATCTGCCAATTTACTGACCATTCATGTAAGGTATCTAGATCCCTTTGGAGGCACTCTATATCGCTATCTGAATCAATTGATCTCCCTATTTTAGTATCGTCTGCGAATTTACTTATCCTACTAGTTATACCTAAATCTAGGTCATTTATGTATATAAGAAACAACAGTGGACCTAATACCGATCCCTGGGGGACACCACTTTTGACTGCTCCCCACTCTGACTTGGTACTATTTATGCTGACTCTCTGTTTCCTACCAATTAGCCATGACCTAATCCATCCCAACAACGCCCCACCTATTCCATGTGCCTCAACCTTTCTCATCAATCTCTCATGAGGGACTCTGTCGAAAGCTTTACTGAAATCTAAATATATAATATCGTATGCCTTGTCATTATCTACTGCTTCATATACCTCTGAGAAAAAACTAAGCAAATTAGTAAGGCTTAAGGCTCGCTATCACTCGCCAGGAAATTATCGACACCTAAATGGCACGAATGGTCATAAAATTGACAACGAAATGGGGCGAAAGGTGTTAAAATCGCCAAACCAATGGCCCGAACTACTTATAATTTTAAAACAAATGGGGCTTAACACGAGGGTGACAGGGGAGCAGAAAAACGACCCATCTCCCCTTAACCTCAACAGTCCATCAGCCTCACCTTAAGGGGAGGTATTGTTTTCTTCCTGGATCCCCTTCTCCTCCTTGTTTGGCTCCATTAGTTTTGACATTTTAAGACGTTCCGTCCATTATTTTGGAGATAATAAGACTTTTCACCCCATTTCTTTGTCAATATTAAGACTTTTTGTGCCATTAACGTTTTGATGTTATTACTGGAAAGCAATAGCGAGCCTGCAAATTTGGAAGACTCGGCATTCGGCCAGGACATATTTCTACCGAAAAATGCACAAGTGCATCTTTTAAGCTTGATGGAAAACTAGGGAGGAAACTAATACAAGTTATATATATATATATATACTGTATATATATATATATATATATATATATATATATATATATATATACTGTATATATATATATATATATATATGTGTATATTTAAATTAATAGTAAGCCAAATACCTACCCTTAATATAGATAGCCGGGAAGCTTTATATAGAGATACGGGCACTGACAGACACAGGTAAACATTGATAGATAGAAAAGCAGCCAAAAAGTCGAGATATACAGTACATATTATTTGTATATAGTTAGACAGGTAAATATTGAGATAGACTGGTAACCAGGTAGACAACCATAGCGACAGACAGGTAGATAGATAAATAATTATATACATAGATAATTTAACTAAATACATGGATAAAAAGGTAAACAAATATACATAAAGATCGATAGATACACAAACAGGCATACATAATGAAGTACAGGTACATAGATAGATATCCATAGTTATAGGTAGATAGATAGACAGACAGAAAGATAAAAATACAGTTAGATAGATAGATATACATAGGTAACTTAACAAGATAGATGGCTATATCTACACACAGATAGACAAACAGGCAGAGAATACAAGCAGATTGATAATACAAGTACATAGATAGGGTTTAATAGATAGGTAGATAGGTGTGAATATCGCAACTAGCCTAAATAAGTAGATACTATACACATAACTGGAATAACCTTCTTAGACGTAGATTGGCTGCTAGTAGTGTTGTAATCCCACCAATTAACACGCTGAAATATCAAAATAAAGGCAGTGTTAGACATTTGGCAAATTATACCATGAATCATCAACTTACGCTTATTTTTCTTTATAACATACAGTAGGGTACGATGCCCAATGTAGACAGAATGGGTACTTATTATTGTATGTTGAATTACTTCTGTCGGCCTATAATATAATATAATTTGGGGATAGTGGGGGGGGGGGGGAAGGGGCAAATACCAAAAACTTACATTTTTAAAGAACATTCCAAAACATGGTTGTATCTGTTATTGTTTTTGAGAGAGAATACATAAGACACGCGTCTCCTACTTATCACGAAATTAAAAGGAGACGCACCTGGACCTAAGGAGATGCAAAAGTGTCAACAAAAAAATAATAATATATATACAGTATATATATATATATATATATATATATAATAGTATTAAATTTGTGGGTAGTGGAAAGAAAGCATGGTACACATTTTGTAAGATAATAATGCTTAGGCAACAAAACTGACTGATAAAGGCCATAATTATTACTTATACAATTAACCATCTCATGTCTCTCTCAAAAAGTTTTTTAAGTTTCCATGGTCAGGCGACACAATTTCTTGGCAGCTGAGGTTTCCTCTTTGTTCCCGTTCACCCAGCCATGACTCAGTAGAGGGTTGCCAGATACCCCCACATATAGACTAGTCTACCATCAATTCCCTGTCCAAAAATGGACGTGATCGCATCTTTAGTGTGGTTTTACCGAATTCGTAAAAGCTTAAGGATGGATTGCGTCCACCCATGTGTGAGGGCAAAAGTGCCTTAGGACGCAATCGCGTCCTCATGTGCGCGAGAAGTTTAAAGAGACAGAAAATATAATTAAACTTACTCATTTGTTCATTGTAGGCCATTAACATTAAGATTTTAGAGGATGTAGGGAAGTTATACATGGAATATTCATGTTAATACAGGTTCAAATCAAGCGCCACTCGCTCGGCCAGGCATATTTGGTGCTAATACGCCTGTTTTATACCTGCTTATCTCTATAATTAATAAACATTCAACAACCAACCAAGAATCATGATCATGTAACATCATTCAGCTTGAGAATGGTAAAAATCGTAGCTTTGTAGTTGCCATGTGAGGAACTCAAAATCAAAGAAAAGTTTTCTGGTCCGTTATAGAATGTGTGTGCGTGCGTCTGTGCATGTGTGCGGATCATTTGATCAATATTCTCTTTGTTTATATAAGGTAAGATAAGGTGAAGGTAGTGAGGGATAAGCCTTTACAACGGCACCTCGTAGCTAGTTTCTACTTTTCCTATTGTTCTGAAGAGTATAGAGAGGGGAGAAGGGGTGTTGGAGAGAGAGGAAGCTGTTGGAGTGGCTTTGTTTTGTATGCTATTAGTCTGTATACGTCATCGAGGTTTCCCCCGATTGGTGTGTGTGCGTGTGTTAATGTCAATGTCGTGGCCAGGGGTGTGACGAGACACTCAGTCTCAGATGAGATTGGAAAGACCATCTCCAGAAATTACTCCCACTAGTGCAGTGGTTCTCAACTCGTTTCAGGCCGCGGACCATCAGCTCAATAAAACAAATATTGTGGAGCATTTCATGTTTGAGCAATAATAAATAAAGCATAGCCAACAAACATCTGACTGCATGTGTTGATAGATTTGGATAAGTACCAATCATACTGGCCCCCCAAAAAATCCATTGAAGACCCCTGGTACACATCTTGAGCCGCTAAATAATTTTTCAGACCCAAGAATTCCTCCTGAAGATCCTCTGGAACACTATGAACATGAAATGGTCACTGGTTGAAGTGACCACTGGTGAGTTAGCACTGGTTAAAATGGCACTGGTTAAAGTGGCACTGGTTGAAGTGGCACTGATTCAACTGACCTGTCACTGATGTGTCTGTCTCCGTTTGAGAGCCGGAATTGTAAATTCCGAGAACACATGCTCGCTATGCTCATTCTTTGCCACGAACTTGGGAGATGGGGCAATTTCTTCATTTAATCTACTAAACCTGAGGCAATTAGGTTCGTTGCTCATCGCCGCCAGCTCTGACACCCTGTTTCCTGTAGCCAAGGCCATAAGGAACACAACCTTTTTTAATAATGAGTCAAAATCCGGCGCAAGACTATACTTGCGCGAATGAAGCAAGGATAAGGATTTTTCCAGTGACCAGGTAGGCATGAGCTGACGGGGTGGTGGGCGAAGCTTGAAACACGCCCTCATGAACCCTTTCTCCTCAGCCTGTGGTATGGATAGACCAGTGAGGTCGTAAAAGGGAGCTCTAATGGCAGACATATGAATTTTTAGTGTAACTACAGAAAAGCGCTGGTGGTCAAACAAATAATCCAAGTACTTATAAACCAAAGCTTCTGATGTGTCTGTTTGAGCCGTTTCTACTATCCAGGTTGTGAAAATTTTCCAATGGGATTGGTATTGCCTCCTGGTAGACATAGTATACTGATTAAGCAATTTATTAGTGACACTTTCCCCATATGGAGTTAACCATTTAGCCTCTGAATGTCCAAAAAGGCAAAAGTCAGCGAGGCCTCTAGGTTGCCAATTGTCTCCAAGTGGAAATACGAGACCGGGAGCGACACCGGGTTCTCGCACCACTTTTTCAACTTGTGATACGACGTCTGAGCCGGCCAAAGAGGCATGATCATCGAGACTAGGCCTCGGTAACCCCGTAGTTTGTGAACTACTTGACACATGAGTGAAGCGTCGGGAGGAGGAAAAAGATAGATGGAACTCCACTTGTTCCAGTCCTCCGTCAATGCGTCTGGACCCCCGGCAGAAGTTGTTACCCGGCAGGCTAGGTAGAGAGGGAGTCTGTGGTTCACTTCGGATGCGAATAGATCCACTTGTGGACGGTAAGGCTCTGCAATCATCTTGTTGAAGACAATCTGCTTGATGGCCCATTCTACAGTGTTGCTCTGTCGCCGAGACAGTGCGTCTGCCCAGACGTTCGCAACGCCTGGGAGATAAGAAGCGTGGAGATGAATGCTCAGCTATGAGCAAAAATCTTCTCTGACAACTCTAGCAACTTCTGAGACCTCGTTGTCCCCTGCTTTTGAATGCAATGTACTGCATTCAAATTGTACATCCGAAACGGTACTGATTTCCACCGCAATGAGGAGCCGTGAGTTTGAAGGAAACCAAAGGAACTAACAGTTCCTGCGCGTTGATATGATAATTCTCGGTTTGGGGCCAAAGCCCTTGCCCTTGGTGGCCTAGGCTTGACTGATAACCCCAGCCTATTGTCCCCGAAGCATCTATATCTACCCATACCGTAGGTGGGGGAGAAACCCACGTCATTGTTGAGTGCAATATCTCTTTCTTCGTCCAGACCGACAGTAAGTTGTGAATTAAGGGAGGAATCTTCCACAATTTTCCCGCCGGCAATAGCGGGAAATATTTGTTGCCTTCCCAGATTAATCTCTTTACTTTCAACCGACCAAACTTTACAGTTAGTCGGATCCAGTTGAGAGAACCGACCAGAGACTCCCAGTTTCCTCCTCGTCGTGTTCTGACTGTGGAGAAACTCAAATAATTTCTTTCGAAATCAGTTGCAGTTGTCCACACTCTGACTGAGAGTAAGATTTGCTGTGTCCCAGACCAGCCCTATCCACGTAATTGCCCATGTGGGAACAAGATGCGACTTTGTCAAGTTGACCTTGAACCCTAGGGATTGTACATGATTGATAACGAGATTGACATGGGTTTTGCATAAACTCTCTGACTCCGCCACTACCAGCCAATCGTTCAGGTACCACAACACCTTGATCCCCTGATTTAACATTGGCATGTGGGCATGCCGGACTAATTTTGTGAAAATTGTCGGTGCCAGGTTCAACCCGAATGGCATTCTTTGAAAGACGTAAGTCTCTTGCCTGATCCTCAAGGCGAGGGATTTTTGGAACCGTTTGTTGATGGGGACATGCCAGTAGGCGTCTGTCAGGTCTAATGAGCACATCCACCCTAGTGGTGGAAGGGTTAGCCTGATGTGATTCATAGTGAGCATCCTGAAGGGTACATTGTGAATATAGTCGTTCAAACGCGAGAGATCTACTACTGGTCGCATTTGAACACTGTCCTTCTTTGGCACTAGAAAAAGTCTGGACGTGAATACAGGGCAAGTTGGATCGACCGGGACAATGACCTGCTTGGTGATCAATTCCTGGACTAGCGACTCCACCTCTAAAGAAACATGATTGACTTCTTGAGTCTGACGTAAACGAGGTCGCCGGAGCCACCACCAGGTGATCCCTTTGCGTACCACTGTCCTTCCCCACGTTTGCCGGGGCCAGGCCCGGTGACACGCCCGAAAAGACCCAGTTACTTGACTGGGTCTGTCAGGCGGCACTACCCTCAGATCCAAATCGCCCTCGATAGGCCATGGGAGAGAGAGTTTGACTGACTAGTGTTTTGCTGGGGGTGGGGTAGATGTGGACGGTTGGCTTGTTTTAGCTGGTGCCGTTCCCTGTCCTGACTTATGTTGTGGCTTATTCTTGTGATGCCACTTACCTCAGTGCTTACCCTGTTTAGGCTTCTGTTGAGTACCTCCTTGTGCTGGGGGAGACTTGGGGCCCTGAAAGGGCTGCTTAGCACCAGAAGGATGTGACTTACCTCCACCTTTAGGCTTGGAGTACGGTTTCTTGAAGTTCTCCTTTCTAGCTTGGGAGGTACCCGGCTGCAAGTTGTCAACCATGTTATAAACTGCCCTCCACGTTTCAAGACTGAGCAAAGAAGCAGTTAAAACTGGGGAAAGAGTTACTCGGCGACCAATGTCGTCCGATAACTTCCTAACCATGTACACTCTTAAGTCTTGGCGTGCCCGGACAGCCTCCAACAATGCTATCCGGATGTTGCCCACAGATTGGATGGAATTCTGTAACAGAAGCCTTCTAGATAGTTCAGTGGCCTTCCGTACATTTTGGTCAGAAATAGCGGCTATGGTCCTCGTGAGGGACTGGGCTATTTGGCGGCTCAACAAAAATTGGGAAAATAGTCTGAAAGCTTTATTTCTCAATTTATAATCTCTGTCTAAGTGTGCAGGAGGGGGAGTTGAGAAGGGTTCCTGTAGGTCATAGAGACAATTTTGGAGCCGACAACAAATAAAAAAGAGCTGGGGACACCCCTCCGGCTTTATTGATGGGCATAGAAAACCATATATGGTTATCTTGGGGAATTTGGTGGGAGGATTTTGAAGTGATAGTGGCTGCAATCTGTTGAGCTTCTACCTCCCAGTCCACCCACGGGCCAACACCTACCTGCCCCACCTGCAGAACAGGGTTGTGAAACTGATCTTGGGCTGGAGTTGTATCCAACTCCGGCGTTAGCGCATTGAGCGATTTAATATCGTTCACGCCGTCAGACTTTGTCCAATCAGCAAAAAGTCGTGCAGATAAGGCTAAAGGTAATGCCGGAGTAGAAGAATATACAAAAAATTCAGGAGAATACACATTTGGAATAGCTTTGTTAGTGACATCTAATACTTGCCCTTGTGAATCTTTGGCCCTTAGTTTCTTACTCTTACTAGCATCTATCACCCACTCACTGGGCACTGGGACCTTCCCTGATACTGTGGTCTGTGCTAAGCCCGGGTTCTTAGCAATAGCTAGAATCCACAAGCAGTCGGGACCATATAAAAGAGGCATAGGGCCTTTTCTATGGGGGGTTTGTTTAGAGGAGGAGGGGTAACGTCCGTGATAATGCGAACATTGGTAGTAGTCAAGGAGGCGGGCACTATAGTGCCACTTGCCGTAGTGTTCACCGGGGGAGTGATCTATTAGGAACAAGTCTGGAAGGTTCTAGGGGCCGCACAGCCGACCCTATCGGGGGAGCTCCCGGCGGTGCTATGGGGGTATCCTGAGCCTTAGGTACATTGTATTGGCGCATAACTTTATGCAAAATATAATCTAAATCATCAGTAGTTATATATTTACTATGTGACTCCTTGGAAGACTCTGACCCCACTTCCGAACCATCCTCTGTATCTGTTGGCTGTGCCGAAGACAGTTCTACCACTTCCGGCTCTTCCTGTACCTCTAACGGTTCCGGCGGTTGTTGCCGCGGATCTGACCGTGGGGTAAAAGCCGGCCAAGTTAAGTCAGGCACTGAGGAAGGGTTAATTTCAATACCATTACTGTCCCTGACACTGTCTTGAAACCGCACATTGTTCTCCACTATTGAGGGTTCAGATTGTCTCCACACACTTCGACCCTGATTAGGAGGTTGAGAATCAGGTATCACTTGACTAACCTGTGAACTGTTAATGTCCTTATGTCTGCCAGATGTATAGCCCCAATACTGTTCAGCTAGCACCCTTTGTGACACTATCGGGGGCCTACTGACAGGTAAGTTCAATTTTGGTATCGCAAAATGTATGTTCTGATTAACACTTAATGATTGCCTAGAGTTGACTGGGAGTTGACTCAGTCCCCTCCGTCCCCACCTCTGAGCTGCCAGATTGGATATTAGGCACGGTGAAGGTAGGGGTGGAGGGAAATGGCCGCAACTCCGGCGTTAGCCGGTGCCGTGACTGCATCTCCTCCTTGCAGGAACTTTTGTTGTCCCTTTTCTGATTTTCTGTGGCTAGATGTCGCCTTGTAATCTTTGCGCCTCTTGTGAGATCTTGAAGACTCCACCGAAGATTGTCTAGATTGCCTGAGGGGGGTCCTCGACCTTGAGCGATCACTTGGTAGAGGTGAACTGCTCCTCCTATGGCGGCTGGGGGGGGGGGGGGGGTTGCCTTGCTAGAATCATTGTTCTCCTCACTACTCACTAGCTCTTTTGATAGAATTTTAGTTTTGGTTTTAGATTTAGTGGACTTACCCGGCGTTAATTTAAGCACAGGCGACTTGATAACCAAGTGCTCTCAAAGCGCCTCATCGCCACATATCAAGGCTTTATGGGCAATGTCTTTCATGTAGGCATTAAAAGTGTTTTTTATTTCCTTGAGTGCTACAAGACATGAATGATCATTCTTACCAAATAAATTTGAACGGAGTTCGGAACAAATGGCGCACTTTTTGGATACCCAAATCCCCCGTGATCTATCGAGGCATTTTACACATTTGATGCAAAGTTTGTGTGCAAAAACGGGTATAAGAGAGCAAGTAGGCGTAGCACAGAGAACAACTAGAGGCATGATGGAGCTAAACAAAAAAACGCAGGGATCGGCTCCTTCCCCTGCTGACCTGTGCTGCTACAGATGTGCTGTGATCTGGAAATAAAACATTTCCAGGAATCAATGCTCATAAGGATAAACCGAGAGGTACACACTTCATTACTCTCGCAAATACGCCGGAAAATTACTGTAGACCAACTGCTACTCAAACCTTCCGCTGTACTTGTCTGCGAAAAAAACGCTAAAGGTTTTGTCGTCTTTTTGAACTGCTTATCTGTAACAAAGTGTCACTGGCCCGTAATAACCTTGAAAGCAAAATAACCATTCGTCTAAAAGACCTGCAAGATAATAATCAATCTCACTGGACTGTTTCACCGGGCGTTTATAAGTCTGGTCATGCCGCGTGAGGCTTTTGGTCTGGGAAAGTTCACTCGGCCAGGCCGAGATTCCCTTTGGAATCCGCATTTCCGCCGGGAATAGTGGTACAGCACACCACTCCAGGTAATTTGGCTAGTTCCTTTCTCGCCTGCGAGGCGAGTATCCGGCATCGATAAACAGAAAGGTCGCCGGAGGAAAAAAAAAACTTTTGAAGGAGACTGACATATGGGAAAGTCAGAATCCCTCAAAACCCCACCAAATAGACAGGACGTCTCCTGCCACTTTTTTATCATGTAAACAAAATTAAGCAATAAATAATACCCCTAGCCAACTAAAAATACCCCTACTGAGGCTGGTGTGACGTTAACCACTCCGTTAGAACCGCATGGCTTGTCCTACAGTGACTCGCTAGGATCGCCAGGGTAGTGGATGTGGCTACAGTTGATGTATTATTGTGTGCTTTATTTCATATGAAAGCTCGTGTCATGGGCAGTCCAGAAAGGCTCTTTGTTTTCGCCCATGTCAAGGCTTTATATATTTAATTGCAAAGTATATGTTTTATCATTAAGTAGTAATGATAGGATTTGAGAGAGAGAGAGAGAGAGAGAGAGAGTAGAACAGAGTGAGAGGAGGCGCGTAGTGTTTTTTGCCATGCTCGATGACGTCACGTCTGGCTGGCCTCTTGGGGATTGGTTGGAGGAGTTTTTTACCATGCTTGAGATCTGGTGACAACACACGCCATAGGTTGCACCGGACACTTCTCAACCCACTCCTACTCCTCCCTACTCACGTCGACCTCCTTCTCGGCAACGACTTTGCGGGGCCTACTTCTGAGTCTCCACCCTTGGTCGTTGCCGAGAAGCCGGCCGACGTGAGTAGGGAGGAGCAGGAGTGGGTTGAGAAGTGTCCAGTGCAACCTATGGCGTGTGTTGTCACCAGATCTCTTGCATCCAGGGAGTCACATTCTGGTCAACAGTCTTTAGACAAGCGGAGGAAAGGTACCGAGAAGGGGTTGAAAGTTGATGCGGTTGAGAGTTTAGTATCAACGGACATTCTCGGGGACTCATTATTAGGACCAATTTTCGAGTCTGGAGAAGACCCATTAACTGTTACTAAGAAGGCAGAGGATGGGCTTAAAATGACGAAGAGACAGCAACGATACACAGAGAGAGAGCAACGGGAGGCTAAATTCAATGTAGGAGGGGGGCATGAGTTGTTTTGCAAACACTTAGATAAGCTTGCTCCTTCGGACATTCGTAAATTGCAATTAGAAGACCCGGAGGTTCTTGAATGTGGTACCGGTGCTGTCGAGTTGGAGGAGGACAGTGATGCACAGTCGGGAGATATAGCAACAAGGTACCCTGACACGTACCCTATGAGAAATGGGTCAGCGAAGACGGTCGTCCGAAACTTGCTAGTGTATTTTTCCCGGTATGGTTACCCGCAGGGGATTCACTCAGACCAAGGATCCAACTTCACTTCTAACCTCTTTGTTCAAGCAATGCCGCAGCATGGGATTGTTACGGTTGTGTCATCTGCATATCATCCGGAGAGCCAGGGTGTGTTGTGTTCGTTATTGTTGCTTTGAGAGTGGGAAAGGTTGGGATCTTGGCCTGCCATATGTTTTGTTTGCTGCACGGGAGGTACCTGGGGAAAGTTTCGGATTCAGCCTTAATGAGCTCGTCTTTGGACACTGTGTCAGAGGGCCTCTCCATATGGTTAAAGAAATATGGGAGGGTGCAGAAAAACCTTGTTCTATGCTCAAGTGTGTCCTCGACAGTCGAGAACGGATGTTGTACAGTCTGGAGTTGGCTGGCCGTAATTTGACTAGCTCTCAGGCCCTCATGAAGGACAGGTACGACCTCAAGGTTAAATTCAGGGAGTTTCACGTGGGTCTGGAGGTGTTGATTCTACTGCCCCTTGTAGTTCACCCCTTATCCGCGAAGTACACTGGTCCTTGTGGGGTGGTTGAGAGGCTATCGGACCTGGATTGCTTGGTAGCCACTCCAGACAGACGTAAGCGCAACCAGTTATGTCACATTAATCTCATGAAGGAGTATGTGAGGCATCCCCCTGAGCCTCTCACTGTGCCTGTGATGACGTTTAGCAGTCAAGGTGTAGAAGGAGAACGGGACAGTCAAGCTCAGGTGGAGGATAACTGGAAGGATAAGAAAGTCAAATGGGCGCCTGAGTGTGAGAAGGCATTTAGAGTAGTAAAACACCTGTTGTGCACTCACCCGATCCTCAGGGCCCCTGACTTTAGCCTACCTTTCCAACTACCAACGGATGCTAATGGTGTGGGGGCTGGTGCCGTCCTTATGAAAAAGGACGATGATGGGCTGGAACATCCTGTTAGTTTCTGCTCGGAGAAGTTCAATTCAGCCCAGGGAAGCTGCTCTGTTGTCGAGAGGGAGCTGCTGGCTGTTGTGCTTGGGCATTTCGAGGTCTATGTTCCAGCCTATGGTCCGGTCATTGTAGTTTACACAGATCATCACCCTCTCAAGTTCTTGGACCAGTTTCACAATCGGAATATGAGGCTGACCAGGTGGTCACTAAGGTTATTAGTATATAACCTGGACATACGCCATATTGCCGGTTGTGACAACGTGGTTGCAGATTGTCTTTCAAGGGTATATGATCCTGGGTAGATTGACACACGGGTAGCCTCCTGCTTTAGTTTGAATAGTATTTTGCTCTTGGTGCTTGTTGGCTCGCGGTTGTAGCCCAGCGTATTGGGTCGTATAGCAGGAGTTGAGCGTTTGGTATAGAAGAAAAAACTAGGCTTGCCCCTATAGTGCAGCCGAAATAAACAAATTAAAAACATAAAAAAATCAAATAAAAACTCTTTCTTTGATAGTTGAATTTTTTCAGTATGTTATAGCAGTAATTCTGAGTTGCACTCCTCTCAGAATGCTGGGCTAGAGATGCTCGCTCTTGAGGAGCATAACTACATATGATTTCACCTAGTGTGTTGGGGAGGGTTATAATTTTGTAAAATGTTTTGTTGAAGAACTGTGCCAGATATTTTACTGCCGCTGGGTGATAGGAAGTAGAGATATAGCATGGGTTCTAACCATCAGATTTGTTTTGAGCTTTGGGCCTCTGAGAAAAATCTTAGGGGGGGGGGTGACGTTAACCACTCCGTTAGAACCGCATGGCTTGTCCTACAGTGACTCGCTAGGATCGCCAGGGTAGTGGATGTGGCTACAGTTGATGTATTATTGTGTGCTTTATTTCATATGAAAGCTTGTGTCATGGGCAGTCCAGAAAGGCTCTTTGTTGTCGCCCATGTCAAGGCTTTATATATTTAATTGCAAAGTATATGTTTTATCATTAAGTAGTAATGATAGGATTTGAGAGAGAGAGAGAGAGAGAGTAGAACAGAGTGAGAGGAGGCGCGTAGTGTTTTTTGCCATGCTCGATGACGTCACGTCTGGCTGGCGTCTTGGGGATTGGTTGGAGGAGTTTTTTACCATGCTTGGTGAAGTCATGTTTGGCTGGCCTCTTGGGTATTGGCTGAAGGAATTGTTACCGCTTTGACTACGCGGTGCGAGCTAGTGCTAGTATATATACAGCTCTCTTGTCACTCTCTCCCTCAGATCTGGTTTCTAGAATGCATCCCTCTTATCCCTTTGATATCTGTCCCCCTCACTGCACCTGAGAACCTTTTCCTCTGCCTATCTCTCTCATTTTCCATATCTTTCACCACCTTTTATTAATATTATACCCCCTCTGGTTAACTCTGCAAAATCAGCTTAATGCTGGCCAGTTGTATTGTGCGTTAAGGTCTTATATAACCCATGTATGTTAGTTGTTAAGATAAGTTGATCACGAAGCATTGGTTGGCATCCATATTGTTCAGTACTGCTTCCTGTAATTATTAGTGTTCTGCTGGATTAGATAATGCTAGACTAGGAGTCTGATACTATAAGGTATTGTTTCCGATGGGTGCTGGATTTAGTTAAAAGCTGCACGACATACCTGAGAACTGGAGTTGATTGGGTAAATTCTAGTCTGTGTGCCATTGAGAGTAGAGCATGCACGAATGAGGGCTTTTTGCCTATACCATTCTGCACTGTTCTAAGCTCGTTGTTTGTCTTTGAGGTACGCCAGGAGAACGCTTAATACTTCGGTATTAAGGTTTCTCAAGAGAGCTACCCTTCATTATAACGACATATTTGACGCACAGACTTGAGATTTGCACTAGGCTATGCGGCATGCCATGCGCACCAGTATCTCGTATCATTGACTCTAGCTAGACTTTATCAGTCACAGTAGACATTAAGTATATTAAACCAATTACTCTTTTTATGCATACCCGTTTATGATTACACAAGCATTTCGCAGCCTAGTTTGATGTATTGAGACACAAACGACTTAAGCTCTTTTTGTTGATAGGAATACTGCATTGTCGTGGCGATTATTATTATTGTTGTGGCGTTTAGGATATTCTTGGCTCCGACTGCATTATATCTCCTGCCTTTTTGTGTGCATAGCCTGTACGAGCATTGTTCCGCTGCCTGCCATTTTGGGTTCCATTTCCGATTCGAGCATCTTGATAGCATCTAACATTTAAAGAAGATTCCCTGTTGGTGTTGAAGGACTTTAGTGCACTTTCTTTCATGCAGGAGTGCCTGACATTTATTGATTAAAGTAACGTAAGCTGTAACTTCTCTTACCACCTTACTTTGCATACCATAACCAAGCACCTTCGGTTATAGGTAGTAATAGGCTATTTTCACATAACATTAAGCCTAGAGTAGACGCACATTTATTGAGAGTTTAATAACCTATTATTGCATATAGAACTCTGTAGAGTATTTGTGTTCTTTGTTCACTGGGAATATACATCAGAGGTTGGATCTAGCGCTTTCCGTTGTAGCATTTATGCCATTACTAGTCCAATGAATAAGAACCCTGATATATTTAAACCTCAGTCGTAACACTGGCCACGAGGCTCATAGTAATTAACATGATGAATCTCTTAGTCTTACCTCTGAAGAAGCAGCAACAAGCGGAGAAAACCCCATGGCCTAGGGGAAAAGCAAAACACGGACTCTGGAAAGTTCCACACCACGTGTGACAACTCTTAGACCAGAGCGTCTGCTAAAACAAACAAATTAAATGCAACTCCCTAATAGCGATGGCCTGAAGCATTATCCTGCAGAAAGTGAGCCTCCAACTAATAGTTAAGTAGCAAAAACTACGGCGCAGAACAAAAACAAGAACACAACATGACGCGCGGCCCAATGGGGGCTACAAGGCGCCTGTACAATAGTACCCTATTTTAACACTCTCCTGCGGGCACACCAATGTGGCTGCCTGATCTAGCTAGTCTAAACCTATTATAGTACAACTCGGATAAATACAAATGAGCAAAAGACTCACTAGAGTTGAGTGAACGAAGAATAAGGCCGAGCACAGGCAGACACGTCTGGACACTGGGCACGCAGGCAGAGGAAGGAGGAATGAAGATGCTTGGTTCAACGTCTGGGCTAGAATCCACATAAGATATCCACGATCTGGAAAGCCTTAATATAACAAAATTTAAGTTAATTTTAATGTTTAATTTTTTTGCGAAGTTTTTTCGTAGTGAGTACCCATTCATAAAGACGATTCCATAAGAGAATTAGCTACACTTATGATGAGGACTCTTTCCCTGCGGCGGGTTCAAACACCATGACCCCAAAGAGGACTATTATACTACATCAATCGTCAATGATGGAGGGGCCAATAATAAATATAGTGAACGACCTGTGGACCACCCAAAAAGTCACCATGGACCACCAGTTGAGAACCACTGCACTAGTGGACCAGAAAGCCTCAGTACTGGGCCCTTTGCCTGCTGGTGTCCACTTAAGGGGGTAATACTCGCTTTTTCTGGACCACCTTTTCCCTCATGTTTAGCAATACATTTTGAGGTTTTAAGACGTTTGTTCCGTTAATTTAGCGATTTTGAGATCTTTCACCTCATTTTTGTTGTCAATATTAAGACCTTTTGTATCCTTTAGTTGTCGATTTTTTTCTAGCGAGCGAAAGCGAGCCTCTAATTTTAGAAGGAACCTGCCTATGGCCAGGACATTTTCTACCGAAAAATGTACACATTTATCTTGAAAGGGGGTCTAGGGGGTGTTTCTCTAAGCTTGATGGAGGTTTAACGAGGCAACTCAAAAAATTATAAATAAATAAATCTATAAACCGTAAACCAAGCACTTCCCCCTTAAAGGTAAAAGGGGCGGAGGCTAATCCAGGGGAGTGGAGTGAGGAAGGATTTCCGTTACTACACAAACATGGCACTCAAGTCTGACATCTTAGCTACATCCAGGCCACTTTCTTACCTGTAATGATGCTATTATATATTGATTACACTTACTGATGCGGTACATTTGTTTTGTAAATAACTTATTTATTAACATATTTTACATACAAACAATATACGAAAACACAATTCACTTTTGAAACTTATGCAATTCTAGTAAGGGTGGAGTCTACTTCATGTTCAGTGGGATAACAGAAACAAATGGTAGCACAAATATACAACTGAGTTATTAACATAAAGATAGTGAACAATAATACAATTAACACACAGTAAAACAAAACAGAAATATACAATATGGTATCAGTAATAAATAGATTCTGACCATACTCGTGGTAACAGACATAATGGTACTTAACTGGTGACAACTTTAAATGCAATACTTAAACTCGGTAATAAGAAAGTATACAATCATATACAAGTTGATTCAAACACAGACATAAGTCCTCACACTTAGGACAAGTAATTAACCTTTTCGTAAATTAAGTCTTTAACTCGGCAATGATCGAACACGCAATCAAATATAGACGGATTCTTACAGAATAATAAATCTTCGCTTTTAGAACAAGTAATAATTAGCCTTCTAGTGAATTAAGTCTTTAACCTTAGTCTGGTCTCTCAACCCGACGAAGTTAATCTCTTAATAGAGCTCAGAAACATTAATACAACGTTAATAAGTTGTCAATTCAATGGTAGCGTGTTCACTAATCGGTTGTGTCAACAATAATTAACTGTAATAGCACTCTCGGAATGGATAGTCTATCGTCCCTCTGATTACGAATGCTAGAAAGTGTTTGATATATGTTCCGAAGAACCAATTATCTTTCTGAGCCTCTATATACTGTATATACAATAGATATATACACATATATTTTGTTTTCTAGTTTCCTATGACTCCCTCTTGGGCATAGGCTGAGAGCCTGTACAATCATCCATACATTCAATGGTAAGGCCAGTGAGGTCTCGTTCCAGTCTAGGGAGTGACATATGAAGCACTTTGAGATGCAACCAGCCCCCGCTATCTTGTCTTCGTAAGATGCACGGGGCCCAGTTGCCCACCCACGGCTTGAAAGATCCCCATCTCTGGACCTGCCTCGACCCAGTGCATCACTGTCTCACCCCCTAGACTCGGATCCTCACTCTCAGAACACCACCTATTGAGAAATGAACTCACTAGGCATTGCCTCCCTACAGCATATTATGAATATGGGAATATTCATACAGTGCTATTAAGGGGCCAACTAACTGAACAGAATTAATCAAATCTAGGCTCTTTCACTCGTGGTTGACAAATCCTTTTATCCGTCTGCTTAGGGCGTGACATATACTAACATTGACATATTTCTCTCTTCACAAGCTAACGCATATACTAAGCTATTGACCCCTAATGTCTACCTCATCCATCTTGTCACTGGTACCATGATCAAGGGTTCTACCTGCTAAGAGCTTGGCAACTTCTAGAGACAATTAACTAGTGAGTTAATATGTTATAAAGTGGGAGCTAACCTCGAAGATAAATACAATAGTTTACAGGCAATTGATCAAAGTCTTCCAGAGCATCCTTGAGGCCATACAATTTCTATCCGTACTGCTACAAGTACTCAAACCGATTGTCTAATGGTTCTATAGTCGCGTATTACAACTTTCAAAGGATGGTGAAACTGGTCATTCAGGCCAGAGCATCTCGTCCTCTTATAACCTCGTTGTCCCCCACGCCTTCGTCAGGGCCTTCGTCTTCGAGGCGTGGAATGGGGGCAGCTCTCGTCTGCAGGGCTGGTCAGGGGCGCTCACATCTCTTGCCTCAGTTCCTCGCTCAACACTTGTGGCTGCTCTGTCTCCCAATGTACAGTCAACTCCTCAAAGTAATGATCAGGCATCCTCAGGGTGTGTTGTTGTATAAGATCCTGCAGCTCTTGGTTATGAAGGGCGGAAGCAACTGTTGAAGGGGCGGTGGAAGGCTCGAGGGCAGTCTATCAATTGTCTTTGCTTTCGTGTCTAACACGTATATCTCCTTCTCGTTAGTGCCTCTTATTGCTTCCTTGGTGCTGGTAGCTACCGAAGGGGGAGCTGAAGAGGGAGGTGGCGAGGAGAAGGGAGAGGAAGTCTGTGTTTCCAAGAACAGCAGATTGAACTGATTCTGTTAGAGGGAGTGGGTTCTTGCAAGGCCTGGAGAAGGATGACTTGTTCCGCCTCCAGCCAATCTGGAGGACCCACAGGTCAGGTCTTGACTTCTCATCTTTACCGTTTCCGTCCACTCTCACCTGTCCTAGCCAGCCAATCAAGGGACGGCCCGGGCGGGCATCATGGCCAATCCGGGGATCCATCTGACATGACGTCAAAGGCTCTATTGTTTCTGGCTCGACTAATTGGGGCTCGTGGTGGTGGGGGTAGCTTCGCCCCTTTACCTGATGTAGGTGCACTGTCGAGTTGGATGCGGGGCATGGGATGTTCAGGGATCTTTAGGTACATCAGGGAGGGTATCTCGGCCGCTGATTTCTTGGGTTGCTCTGTCTGGGGCTGTTTCCTGGGTTTTGGCGATCTCCCAACAGAAACATTACAAGCATATCATTCAAATGTTATTGGTTACATCTTATTCAAATGGTAGACGTATTTCTTCAATTGGGAAGAATGGAGGCACCAATATAACAGGGTAGTACCCAAATGAGGCCTCATAGGCATGTAATAAGGTGATGCTGCAACTCCTGTTTAATTTTTCTGTCTTACCTTACTGATTGTGTTTGTACTTCGCTTATATAAAGAGTAATGCAGCTATCTCTCACAACAATCTCTATGTATTCCTATGTGTATGAAGGAGACAAAAGGAAGGCTGCCTGTACAGTAGTGAGTGTCTACCCCAAAACCAAAAGAGTGACAGAGCTAAATTCAAGGGACGTCGGGGTCAAAATACCTGGACACAAAGTTTAAAGTGGTATAAGTCATAGGATGAAGGAAAGATTGAGTGAAGCCTAGTTAACACATGCCCGAGTGTCCACGAGTCCACAGTCGTGGACACTCGGACAAAAATGAGCTTGAGTGTGCAAAATTCTACGAGTGTACAAGAGTATCCACGAGCCACGACGAGTAGCCACGAGTGCACGGTGAGTGCACTCGTGGTCACTCGCGGTCCTCTACGAGTCACTGCAAGTGTCCTGAGAGTGGGGGAAAATTTTAATTTTAACAGTCATTTTCAGATTGCGAGTAGCTACGAGTATTTATGAGTTACCAAGAGTGCGACACAAGTAGTTACGAGTTACGAGGAGTTGTCATTTTGAGAACGATAGAGCTACACTCTCAGTGATTCACAGTTACTCGCTGTACACTCATGTTGCACTCGAGGTAACTCTTGACAACTCGTCATAACTCGTAGTGACTTGTGACAAATCACAGTCCAAAATTTGAAATAACTTTTTTTATCGCCGACACTCTCAGCGACTCTCGGCACACTCGTGACTACTCGTGTCACACTCACAGCGATTCGTGTTACACTCATGGTAACTCGCATCTACTCAGGGCTACAGTGCCTGTACATTGCAATGGGAGCCCGAGTGACCCTGAGTCACTGCCGGACACTAGTGGCGACTCTTAGTGACTCGTGGATACTCTTCATGACTCGGGCAGTTTTTGGCCACGTGGTTTTGTCCGCGAGTTGTCGCGAATGTTCACGAGTCTTCAGGAGTAGTTATGAGTGACTTCGAGTATTTACGAGTCACTAGGAGTCACTGAGAGTTACCACAAGTGTCTTGATATTGAGATGACTCGGGCTAATATTTTCATATAGGGATGAAAATATGGCTCCCCGAGCCGAGTTTCCATGAGTCTCCAAGAGCCTCCCACGACTTTGTCCGAATTCCCACGACACTGCCAGATTCATTACGCAAGTCCCCATGACTGTGGACTCGTGCAAACTCGGGCTCTAACTCGGGCATGTGTGAACCATGCTTGAGGAAGAGAGTTCCAGAGTTCACTTGTTGAGTAGACGAACGACTGCCAAATTTGCTAATTATTAAGTTAGAGAGCTTGACAGAATACGAGTAGGACTGTGTTGAAAGGCGGGTGCCTCGCACTGGGTGCAAGGGAAGGGGTATGCACTAAGAAAGCTCTGAAGAACACTGATTGTTGTAATAGTGATTGAAGAGTGACAGAGATGCAACATTGCGACGTGTATAAAGAAACTGTAGGGAACTAGTAAGGGGAAGCGGTTGATGTGGCGAAATGATTTTGACTACACTTTAGAGAATTGCGTTATGGATAGAGCCTTCCCACAGAACAGTTTTAGCAAGAGTGGTAATAAGATTTGTCCAAGAAAGGTTAGATGAAAAAGATACACCAAGAATATTGAGAGCAGATGAAGGGTTGATTTCTGTGTTGTTGAAGAGTAACTGATAGTAGTGTGGAAGATTGCGATGGGTAGGTAGAAGGTGAAATTGGGTCTTGGAGGCATTGAAAATAAAAAAGATTTTCTCTACCCCAATCATGAATAATTTCTAGATCAGAAAATAAGTGCTCTATGGCCTCGTCACATGACTTTTGAGTGATTACATGATGGATTGTTGTGATAAAATAGTTGAACAGTGTAAGGTAGAGTCATCAGCATATGAGTGGATAGACCTAGAGGTACAGTTAAGATTATTTATGAATATTTGAAAGAGAACTGGAGACAGGACAGAGCCATGGCCATCCACAACTGCAGCTATGGAGTGTTCGGAAAGGAAATTAGCAACAAAGGCACAGCTAGAGGGATAAATAGCAAAGGAGGGTATTTTGGACATTTTAGATCTGTGCCAGTAGTCTAGTCATTCTGGCGCAAATTTGGCCAAAGCCGTCACTAATTGCAAAAGAAACGAAACCAGTTTTATTTGGTGGACTGAGGAGTTAGAAATAACATATAAAAAATCCCACTTAGTCCAAATATTGGAACATGCTAAATTTTACCATTGAAAATTGTATATCTATGAGCCAGTTTTCCTGCATACATCATGACGCAACTCGGCCAATTTTCACAGTAGGAATTTAAAATTGGTACCTATACCTAAGTTTTCATAGCTAATCGTTCATAAAAACATGATTTCGAATGGATGCAGTCATATTTAAGGTCACTTTTAGAGGTAAGCCCATGGTTTTAACCCTTTACCCACCAGCACGATAACCTAAGTCAACATGTCAGATGAGTGGCTTCATCACTAGCCATTGGAATAAGAATTACTCCCCTGAGACATTTATCAACAGGTGGCAGCATCCTTTAATGGTTGCCTGGTGAGCTTGAATCAAAATCATCAGGAGTCTGAAAGCAAGACACCTAGAGCTGAGCGTGAAGTAGTCAGTGTTAGCAAGCGAGCAAGACAGTTGAGCACATAGTGAAGTCTGAGTGGTATCCCAGAGTTATTGTATTATTATTGTATTGTTATTGTATTGTTATTGTCACTACTATTTTTCAGGGCTGGTATGGCTGAGTGTGTCTTCTGTAGTGAACCACTATCTAATGGATCCCCGGTAGTGACGCTGACGGAGAAAGGTTGTGAAGGAATTGCTAGTGCAGGAGCCGATGACAATGTACAGGCCGTGCCAGGTCAGCAGGTGAATACAAAGTACAGAGATGGTGGCAGACGTAAACGCATCTCATCAGCTGACAGACGTCTTAGTCTCCGCTCAACTGATCCAAAATATAGTTATCAAGATCACTGTTTGTTCTGTGGAAATGGTGACCGATACCAAGGACGGCAGAAAGATCATGTCCTCGTGCCTGTCCGCACGTTCGACTTTCAGGACACGGTTAGGAAGAAATGCGGAGAACGTAATGATGAATGGGGAGAAACTGTGTTGTCAAGAAACAACTTTGTCCAAGATCTACATGCTGCCGATGCTATGGATCATCAGTCTTGTAATGTGAACTTTAGAACAATGAAACAAGTCCCTGAATGTTTTCGAAGTGACGCTGCTCAATCCTCCAAGAGAAGGAAGGTTGGGCAGCCCATTGCTAGCGAAAGGGAGCAGGCTTTCTTGAAAGTGGTTGACAACCTTGAAGCGAATGATGAAGGACTAACCACTGTTCAAGATCTCATTTCACAAATAACCAATGTCCTACAAAATTCTGAGATTGAGCCATATGGACAAACGCACATGAAAGAGAAACTCAAAGAACATTTTGGAGATAAAATTGTCATCACCGAGATCAATGGGAAGAAAAACATCGTCACATTTCGACAAAAGGCTGCTTCAATTATCAGTGACATTTTTAGTCAACCCAAAACTTCTGATACTGAGGCTGAAAAACTTTGGTTGATCGAGACAGCGGCAAAACTGGTAAAGTCTGACATAAAGACAGTAGTTCAAGACAAGGACATTTACCCTACCTCCATTGAAATGTCTTCTGTTGATATGACTTGTGCATTCTTGCCCAACTCTTTGCAACATTTTTTTGGATTTTCTTTTGGTCGGAACGGACAAGGATCTCAAGTCTCTAAGAGTGTCTTCAATTGGACAAGCAGTAATGCAGGCAACTAGGCCCAGAGTTCTTATAGCCCCATTGCAGTTAAGCCTAGGTTTGCAATTGCACTCACACTTTGCTTCTCGCTATCTCGTAGACACATTATATAAGCATGGCTTTTGCAGTAGCTATAGTGAAATTCAGAAGTATGAAAGGTGTGCTGCTACTCAGAGTGGGACGGATATACCAGGTTATATACCAGGCCATTTCATCCAATATGCTGTAGATAACGTGGACCACAATGTGCGAATCCTTGACCTTACCAATGTAGCATTTGTCAGTAGTGAACAGCACAAAGATCTATCCACAGCCCGTCAGAAGAAGGATTCTGCTGATGTGAACAAACTGATTGAATTCCTCCAAGATAAGAGACCATTCGAGAAAGAAGGTGGTCTGAGGAATCTGGTGACTGATGTACTTGCAGCAGATAATGTGAATGTAACTCAGGCGAAAGAAATTGGGGAGAGCATTCTGGATGGGATGTGTGGGAAACAGGTTTGCAACTACACATATCGGAAGAAAGATAGAGCAGTTACTATGGAATCCAAGTCAAAAGTCAAGATTGATGGTGATGATGGGCATATTGACCCACAACTACTATTCCAAAGGCTGGTTATTATTGGTACGCATAAGGACAAACTCAATGAGGCGTTTTGTTATGAACTGTGTGGATTCCCGCCAGCTCTTTTTGATAGACGGGACGTCCTCTTGAAGGCCAATAAACCAGCGCTGGCAAATGCCATTTGGGAATTAGCACCTACGATCTCTGATAAAGAGCAAGAGGAACTTGAATCTAGCCATATTACACATGTCATCGACGGAGGCACATTGCTACATAGGATAATTTGGGGAATGGAGAGACATATGATGCCATCTGTCAAAGATATGCGGCATACGTAAAGCGGAAATACAAACAACCCGTCATTGTCTTTGACGGGTATGACGGTGGACCAGCGCCAAAGGATGGCACCCAATTCAGAAGAACAGGATCGGCAGTAGTCAGAGATGTTCATGTGTCCCCGGGTATGCAACTCCAAATGAAGAAAGATGACTTCTTGGCCAGCAAAACCAACAAACAGAAGTTCATTAACATGCTGGGTAGTACCCTGGAGAAATCAGGTTGTGTAGTTCACCATGCAGATGGCGATGCTGACATAGTTATTGTTTCCCATGCTCTGAAGGTTGCTGAGACATGTGACACTATCGTTGTTGGAGATGACACTGACCTTATGATAGTATTGTGCCATCATGCCACTAGGAACCACAGGAGACTCTACTTTCATCCAGAGGCAAAGTCCGGACAACAGCAAAGGTACATGGACATCCATAAGGCAAGATCGGAGCTGGGAGAACAGGTGTGTCGAGACTTGCTGTTTATCCATGCCATGTTAGGCTGCGACACTACTTCGAGAGTGTTTGGTATTGATAAAGCTGTAGGATTGAAGCTGATCCATACAAACGAGACATTCATCCAGCAGGCAGTTGTCTTTAACAGAACAGGATGCACACAGAGTGAGATTGCTGCTGCTGGAGAAAAAGCTAGCTCTGTGTGTACAAGGCAAATGCCAAGATCAGTGACTTGAATGAACTGCGGCATCAGACGTTCCTTCAACTGGTGAAGACAAGTAAAAAGGCTGTCCAACCTAAAAGTTTACCACCGACTTCAGCATCCGCACAGTACCACAGTCACCGTGTATATCATCAGGTCCAAGCATGGAAAGAAGTACAGCTGGATGCTGATAAGTGGGGTTGGAAAATAGTTGACCGGCGAATGATACCAGTTCAAACTAGTCAGAATATTGCACCCAAGGAACTACTGGAGTTTGTCAGATGCCAGTGCAAGACTGGATGCAGCACCAATCACTGTGGGTGCAAAAAGGCGGGGTTACCATGCACTACTACATGTGGAGAGTGCAGAGGTGTGTGTGAGAATGGAGGAGATGGTGAAGGGACTGAAATGAGTGCAGATGAGAATGACACCCAGTAGTGAGGACAACTGGGAAAACACTATGGTCTGAACGTCGGTCTCAATGTCTCATGGTATGGGTGATAACTTGATCAGTCTGTTGTAAACCTGGTGTCCTACGATATTTTGAGGTCAATGATGTATCTCTGTATGTCCTGTCTCATGAGGTTGGCAGATATTTATTCAGCAGAAAGGACCAAATACATTCAAATGAAGGTAGAAACTGTGGGTGACATTAGAGGTCAATGGATGGGGTAGGCCTATTCATGGTACTAGTGATTATCAACTGAAAACATTAACTTTTTCCCTCCTATTAAGGAGAAACTGTAATACCACATCAGCAATTCAACAATTAATGTCGTTAGTTACAGATTTATAGTAATTATATGTACTTTTATATGTGTGTCCTAATGTTGCCAGGGCCCTAACTGTGAAATATTTTTTGAATGCAAAATAAACACTGTTCCAATGCTTCGATTAATTGGGATTTTTAGTATGTTATTTAGTACAGACCAAGCCCATAAATAAAGTTGGTTTTGTTTCTTTTGCAATTAGTGGTGGGTGAAACCCTAAGTTGACTGGACTACAGACCCTATAAAAGGCTTTCGATATGTCTAGCGCAATAGAAGCCCAGGCATTTTGGCTCGAACGTCCCTTGATTTTAGCCCTTTCACTCTTTCAACTCTTGGGGAGGCATTCGATACAGGCACTTCTGCCTTTTGTCTCCCTCATTCACATAGACAAAAAAAAAAAAAAAAAAAACAAGCTGGAGTCTGTGAGCTACTGTAGACAGATCGGGAGTATATACATAGATAGATATGTATAAGACAGTGGAGTTATTGATAGATAAACCAAAACATAAGTAGACTGGTTAAGGGGGAGGTGGTTGCTTTTTCTCCCTAATGTTTAGTTCCATTAGCTTTGAGAGTTTAAGACGTTAGCCCCATTGTTTTGTCAATATAAAGACCTTTTGTGCCATTTAGGTGTCATTTTTTCCATGGCGAGCCTGTATTTCTAAGAGGAACCGGCCTTTGGCCGGAAATTTGTTATATAAACAAATATACCAATTTATTTTGAAGTGGGGTCTAAGGGATGTTATGACGGACTTCTAGTGAGGAAACTATTAAATATATAAATAAATAAAGACAACAAAATTACCACTACCCCCTTAGAAAATAACCACTACCCCCTTAGAAAAGGAGAAACACTTACAGTATATATAAAGATAAGTAGGGCAAAGAAAGGAAAGAAAGAAAGAAACAGAAGTAGCAATGGAAAGAAAAACACATATCGATACATTATAATTAGAAGTGAAAGAAGACATATGGACAACCAAAATAGATATATAATCATATTAACGTTATAAGGAAAAGAAGGCATATGAAAAGCTAAAGTAACACATCAATGCACAAACACACACACGATAACACTACCTTTTATAGATAAGTGGGGCAAAGTCATAAAATGGAAGAAACAAACAAAAGTAGTAATGGACAAAAAACACAAATATTTAGTTATATTAAAATTAGTAGGGAAAAAAGGCATATGAATTGCTAAACTAGATAGATATTCATAATGAATTAGAAGGAAAAATGGCATATGAAAAGCTAAACTAGATATATATTCATTAACAAATTAGAAAGAAAAAAGCCAAATGAATAGCTAAACTAGATAGATAGTTATAACTAATTAGAAGGAAATAAAGGCATATTAATAGCTAAACTAGATAGATAGTTATAACTAATTAGAAGGAAATAAAGGCATATTAATAGCTAAACTAGATAGATAGTTATAACTAATTAGAAGGAAATAAAGGCATATTAATAGCTAAACTAGATAGATAGTTATAACTAATTAGAAGGAAATAAAGGCATATTAATAGCTAAACTAGATAGATAGTTATAACTAATTAGAAGGAAATAAAGGCATATTAATAGCTAAACTAGATAGATAGTTATAACTAATTAGAAGGAAATAAAGGCATATTAATAGCTAAACTAGATAGATAGTTATAACTAATTAGAAGGAAATAAAGGCATATTAATTGCTAAACTAGATAGATAGTTATAACTAATTAGAAGGAAATAAAGGCATATTAATAGCTAAACTAGATAGATAGTTATAACTAATTAGAAGGAAATAAAGGCATATTAATAGCTAAACTAGATAGATAGTTATAACTAATTAGAAGGAAATAAAAGGCATATTAATAGCTAAACTAGATAGATAGTTATAACTAATTAGAAGGAAATAAAGGCATATTAATAGCTAAACTAGATAGATAGTTATAACTAATTAGAAGGAAATAAAGGCATATTAATAGCTAAACTAGATAGATAGTTATAACTAATTAGAAGGAAAAGGCATATTAATAGCAAACTATTAATAGCTAAACTAGATAGATAGTTATAACTAATTAGAAGGACAAAAAGGCATATTAATAGCTAAACTAGATAGATAGTTATAACTAATTAGAAGGAAATAAAGGCATATTAATAGCTAAACTAGATAGATAGTTATAACTAATTAGAAGGAAATAAAGGCATATTAATAGCTAAACTAGATAGATAGTTATAACTAATTAGAAGGAAATAAAGGCATATTAATAGCTAAACTAGATAGATAGTTATAACTAATTAGAAGGACAAAAAGGCATATTAATAGCTAAACTAGATAGATAGTTATAACTAATTAGAAGGAAACAAAAGGCATATTAATAGCTAAACTAGATAGATAGTTATAACTAATTAGAAGGAAAACAAAGGCATATTAATAGCTAAACTAGTTAGATAGTTATAACTAATTAGAAGGAAATAAAGGCATATTAATAGCTAAACTAGATAGATAGTTATAACTAATTAGAAGGAAACAAAAGGCATATTAATAGCTAAACTAGATAGATAGTTATAACTAATTAGAAGGAAAACAAAGGCATATTAATAGCTAAACTAGTTAGATAGTTATAACTAATTAGAAGGAAATAAAGGCATATTAATAGCTAAACTAGATAGATAGCTATAACTAATTAGAAGGAAAACAAAGGCATATTAATAGCTAAACTAGTTAGATAGTTATAACTAATTAGAAGGAAATAAAGGCATATTAATAGCTAAACTAGATAGATAGTTATAACTAATTAGAAGGAAACAAAAGGCATATTAATAGCTAAACTAGATAGATAGTTATAACTAATTAGAAGGAAAACAAAGGCATATTAATAGCTAAACTAGATAGATAGTTATAACTAATTAGAAGGAAACAAAAGGCATATTAATAGCTAAACTAGATAGATAGTTATAACTAATTAGAAGGAAAACAAAGGCATATTAATAGCTAAACTAGTTAGATAGTTATAACTAATTAGAAGGAAATAAAGGCATATTAATAGCTAAACTAGATAGATAGTTATAACTAATTAGAAGGAAAACAAAGGCATATTAATAGCTAAACTAGTTAGATAGTTATAACTAATTAGAAGGAAATAAAGGCATATTAATAGCTAAACTAGATAGATAGTTATAACTAATTAGAAGGAAAATAAAGGCATATTAATAGCTAAACTAGATAGATATTCATTAACCTCTTCTGTACCGGCGGCGTCTGTTTAGTTATATTCTGGCCATTTTTAGACGTTTTTTGTGAAGTTTAAAATGGATCTGTTGCAGTTAAAAGGGTTAAGGGGAGGTATCCACTTGAGGGATTTTTTTCTTGACCCCTTTCTCCCTCATGGTTAGCCCCATTGTTTTTGAGATTTTAAGACGTTTGCCCCCATAAGTTTGGTGATTTTAAGAATTTCCGCCCCATTCTGTCAATTTTAAGACCTTTCAATTTCGGTGTCGATTTTATCCTGGCGAGCGATAGCGAGCCTGTAATTTAAGAGTAACCGGCCTTTGGCCAGGACATTTTAGTGATTTTGATATATATATATATGACATTATCAATGTATCTCCTGCTCTATTACCCACCCTGTTTGCAGACGACACTAATATCTTTCTTGAAGGTAACAATGTAAATAATAAATATATTTCAACGTATGAATGCCGAATTAGCAAAAGTAATACAATGGATTAATGCAAATAAACTTTCCTTAAACATTGATAAAACAAATTACATGATATTTCATTCTAAAGGTAAATCTGTAGCTACTGATCTAAATATTAGCATTTGTAATAAAATAATTCTGAGGGCATATTCTTGTCAATTTTTGGGTTATAACAATGGATTGTACATTATCTTGGTCTGAACATATAAAAGAGGTTAAAAACAAAATATTTAATGGTATTGGAATTATATGTAAAGCAAGGAAGGTATTAAGTGCGTCTACACTAGATAAATTATATTATAGCTTTATCTATCCGTATCTGACCTACGGAATAGAGGTATGGGGCTCGACAAGTGCCTGTTATATCAGTTCTGTATTTAAACTTTAAAAAAGAGCAATAAGAATGTTGTCTTCCTCACATTATTTAGCTCATACAGAACCACTAGTCCATTTTTTTAGGTTGTTAACCATATTTGGCATATACAAATTTAGCATTGGTAAAATGTTGTATAAATTCGTAAATAAATAATCAGCTACCTCCAATATTTAATATGTTCATACGAGCTTGTGAAGTTCACTCTTATCCAACTAGAACAAATAATAAATGTATTGTACCTGCGCTCAGAACTTCTTTAGCACAACAAACATTTAATTATAAAGGTGTTCTAATATGGAATTGTATAATGGATAACTTGAATCATGACTGTTCGTTTGGTGTGTCTAAGCTCAGATTAAAAGTTTTGTTAATTGATAATGCGTTAAACATCAATTAATTTCTTGGCTTTGTAACAACAATTTGTTATTTTTGCAAATAATCGTTAAAGTAGATAAATCCTCCGCCAATCCCTTTATCTTGCTTGCACAGCCAGCTGAGTCTGACAGTTCACGGCTGCAATGCGCCATGCCCCGCCCACCAGCCAATCAGCGGCCTCCATTATCGGAGCACGAAGCTGGACGTCTTAGTCCACCTCAAAAGTCACTCTCTTTCTCTTCCCGAAGAGTTCCTTCTGATTATCCATTAAGTAATACCTCGGTGCCAGCCCTGTACTCCCGTAAGCTACCAAAAGAGGTTTATAATCAACTTCCTGAAACTTTCTATGAAGAGAAGAGAGAGGAGGGGAAGGAAGCAAAAAGTCAGTGCGAACGTGCAGCCAAGCGCGCCCACCAGCCAATCATAGCGCCCGAGAGCGGGATGCCGGACTATAAAGGGAGGGGGGGAGCGAGTTGCAGATTCATTCGCCGGCTGGACGGCACGGGACTCAGTTCTTGCAACCTACTTACTCCGTCTCGCTTGGGCACTCACAGGAATTCGGCTCCAGTCTCCCAGCTCTCGCCTTTTGTTCCAGCAGGCACAACCCAGGCCTATCATCAGCTCTTCCCTACTAAGGCAGATACACCCTCAGTATCTGGCCACCTGTTGTCGCATCGCAGGCTTGCATACCACTACAGCCAAGCGATTCAAGAGGACGACAGATAGTAGAGGAAGAGCAAAGATTTCCAGTTGAGATAAAGAAAGAGAGAGACTGCATAACTGACCCGGTGGCCATCACTTATAAAAATTAATGTGTCCTTCTAGGACAAGAATAAAGGATAAAGAATTTAGACTTACCTGAATATATAAAGATGATGATGTGTTATTAATTAGTTATTTTTGTTAGCATCGGCACCAGCCGAACAGTTATTATATAGGATCTGATAGGAGATATTAAAGATTAAAAGAGTAGAAGTAAAGAGGGGAGGGAAAGAATACTTTTGTTAATAAATGAGGCAACCAGAAAATTAAAGAGAGAAACAGTTGTTTAGTTGCCTAATAGATTAGCTATAGCTAGGGAAGGACACTAGTCCATATGAATCATTCATTAAGTTGTGTAAAAAGGAAACTGTAAAGAAGGACACTAGTCCAATGTGAGTTGCGTTATTATTAAGTCTAAAAGAGTTATTCCGTGTATGCGTCTGAGGCACGGTTATCTTTTGTTAGTACGATAATTGATTAAGGTGAAAGGTAACCTAGCGTGTTGGTAACAGGGTTACTTGAGGATAAATTCAGAAGGGGTAATTGAGATCAAGATTGTAAACCCATATTGTGAAGTAACTGGGTGACGGAATCCAATAGTGTTATTGAGATAAAGATTGTCAACCTATATTGTGAAGTAACTGGGTGACGGAACCCAATAGTGTTATTGAGATAAAGATTGTCAACCTATATTGTGAAGTAACTGGGTGACGGAACCCAATAGTGTTATTGAGATAAAGATTGTCAACCTATATTGTGAAGTAACTGGGTGACGGAACCCAATAGTGTTATTGAGATAAAGATTGTAAGCCTATATTGTGAAGTAACTGGGTGACGGAACCCAATAGTGTTATTGAGATAAAGATTGTAAACCTGTATTGTGAAGTAACTGGGTGACGGAACCCAATAGTGTTATTGAGATAAAGATTGTAAACCTATATTGTGAAGTAACTGGGTGACGGAACCCAATAGTGTTATTGAGATAAAGATTGTAAGCCTAGATTGTGAAGTAACTGGGTGGCAGAACCCATATTATATGTGAGAGAGACCTTGTAATCTCATTCGGTATTTTGTACAATGTTATGTCATTGTGGAGGTACTTGAGTAGTAACGACGGTTGTGTCAAAGGAGTAAATAGATTCTATGTATTGAGAAAATAGATGATATATGTTATAGCCTTGGTATTGAGAAAGGATACAGAAGGCTCAGTAAACGTGGGAAAACCTAAAAAGTAGAGGAAAGAATAACACCTTTGTTTTAGTTAGGTAAAGAGCAAATGGTTTATTAGGGCCTGGTCTCATAAAAGACACAGCAGGGTTTTGATTTATTTATTTAGGATTAATCACTCATAACGGGTCGCAGGATCGAAGCCGACTAGAGTCAATACCTGAATAGCGGGGATTCAGTTAGGGAGTAACGGGAACTTTAGGGGTCCAAAGTACAACCTAGCATGAATTGACGTAATATTCAATCTGTGTCTTGAACTCATCTCGGCCCGAGCCAAGAACCTATTATTAGAGTAGTTAGGAAGTCTGTTAAATAAAATATACGAACTTCTAAATGTCTGTCGAATTATCCCCCGTAGTAGTAGCATAACTGATTTAGAATTAAATACTTCATTTTGGTGGCAAGCGGTGTGATTCAACAAATAATTTGGATTGAGTATAATTATCTAACAGAACAGATAGGATGACGGGCATGTTACCATTCAGATTATGGGAAGAAATCGAGCTTTGGATTGAGCAGTTAGAATGTCAGTTCACACTACTTGACGTAGGGGAAAATGGGAAGAAAATCGCCTATGGAAAGGCACACTTAGTTAAGGCCCTGAATGATGTGAGAGTACGTCTGGAAGGACTAGTATCGTGGGCCGAAGTCAGGAGCGCCTTAATCAAAGAATTTGGCCGAGAGACTTCCCCCAGAAAAGCCAGAGACAAACTGAAGAGTTTGAAACTTGATGGCCAAAATGTGAGAGCCCTGAGGAGGGAAATCACTATGAATGTGAAACTAGCGTATCCCCATATGAATCAAGAGAGCCAGGAAACTGAGATCAGGGAGATCATGATCCAAGCCTGCCCGGTAGAAGTTAGGAAACACTGCATCATTCATGAGGTTAACACTACCAAGGAATTGATGGAGGTCATTAAAAAGATTCTGGAGGCTAGAGAAGTAAAAGAGGAAAAACAAAAAGGGGAAGAGGAGAACCCAAAGAAAGGGTATCCGAAAGCCCTGATTCGATGCTTCACTTGTAGACAGACCGGACACCTAGCTAGGAACTGTACCAACCGTCCACAAGCCCCAACCCCTAGATTTGACCTCAGACTCGCACTCCCAAACGATCGACCTCTACCCAGGGGAACCGATCCGGACCGGAGAGGAATGCTTCCGGTAGAATACCGGGAGAGATGTATAGAAAACCAGCCAAAAGTAACGACGGAAGAGAGAAAACAAAAATCTGTGAAACCTCACATAGAAGGGCGGTATAGTGAGGTCAATATCTTAGAGAGACAAACGCCTTGTAAAACTGTAGCCATAAATGAGAAAGCCGCGAACATGTTGATTGATACAGGGGCGAACCGTAGTTGTCTCCTAGAGAACTTCGTAAAACAAAACCAGCGAGAAATGGGCCCATTAAATGAAACCAGTATTTAGTTGTCAGGAGCCGGGGGTCAACCACTGACAATCCTAGGAAAAACTAACGCGACGGTAGTGCAGTGGAAGGGAATTACCTTCACCACCGATTTTTGTGTTTTATAAGGGAGTAGCTAGTAGTGGAGTCGATGGGTATCTGGCGATAGATCTCATGAGTCAGTTGGGAGTAACTATTCAGTGTGGGCCGAAAGACACAACTATTCTCCAACCTCAAATAGTAGCTACCACAGGAAAATTATCTATTCCTCCTAGATCTTGGAAATTGATAGAGATTCCCCCAAACCCAGGCATGACTGCCGGGATTTTTGAACCCGATGCACAGAATGGGGTGAGAATATCTCCCACCTTCATTACTGCCGATCAGAGGAAACTAGTTTTAGCTAATTTTGGTGATGACACGATTAATTATCAAAAAGGGAAACTGTTAGGACAAGTCACACTCGCTCAGCCCACTACTGTTGGAACTGACGGACCCGTGAACTTACCTTAGATCCCGAAAAAATTAACCTCAAGTCAAGCCAGTACCTTACATGAATTGCTTTGGACGTACCGGGATGTGTTTGCTCAAAACGAAGGGGACCACGGATCGGCTCGAACCCGCCACACCCATGAGATACACACGCAAGGGCCTCCTATTAGACAACCCTACCGACGACAAAACCCTATTATGAGACAAAAAGAAAAGCAACAAGTTGAGGACATGATTAAACAGGGGTAGTCCTAGTTAAGAAAAAAGATGGGTCTACTCGGTTCTGTGTAGATTATCGAAAATTAAACGATGTCACCACAAAGACGCGCAGCCCCTACCTCGTATGGACGGCTCGTTAGAATCCCTCAATGGGTCGACCTGGTTCTCTACCCTAGATCTCCAGAGTGGATACTGGCAAGTACCAGTTAGGTCCGAGGATCAAGAGAAAACCGCATTTGCCAGGAGCGAAGGCAAACTCTACCAGTTTACTGTCTTGCCGTTTGGAGTTTGCAATGGCCCCGCCAGTTTCACTAGAGTCATGGACGAAGTATTGAGGGGATTAACCTGGAAGACTTGTTTGGCGTACTTAGATGATATCATAATCTTTTCCGCTAGTTGGGAAGAACATGTTCACCGACTCCAAGAAGTGTTAGAAAGAATCAGGGGGGCAGGACTTAAACTGAAACCTTCAAAATGCCAATTAGGGGCCCGTGAGGTGGCATATCTAGGGCATGTGGTTTCCAGTAAAGGTATTCAACCGGATCCACATAAAGTGAGATCTATTGCCGAAATCTCACCTCCGTCCTCTGTCTAAGAGATTCGAGCATTTCTGGGAATGGCCTCCTACTATCGAAGGTTCATACCTAACTTTTCTAAGATTGCTCGCCCCATGACTCAGAGACTAGAAAAAGGGAAGAGGTTCGACTGGGATCAGAGTTGTCAGTTAGCTGTTGATCACTTGAAGCAAAAATTTACTTCTAACCCCATAGTTTGTCATCCGGATTTCACCAAGCCGTTTCAACTATACACTGATGCTTCTGATGAAGGGCTCGGAGCCGTTCTGGCCCAGAAAGTGGACGGAAAGGAAAGCATAGTGGCCTGTGCTAGCCGGACACTGAATAAGGGCGAAAAGAATTATAGCGTTACGAAAAAGGAATGTCTAGCTCTAGTGTGGGCTGTACAATATTTCCGTCCGTACTTAGCCGGGGTCCACTTTGAAGTTATTACGGACCACCATAGCATACAATGGCTCCGAAAAATGAAAACGGAAGACGGACTATTTGTCAGGTGGAAGGGGATTTTGGAAGAGTACTCTTTTGAAGTTAGACATAGACCCGGTAAATTACACACTAATGCCGATGTCTTGCCTCGACTACCAGTAGCACCCGTTCAACCCACTGAACCTCACGGGGAAAAACATGACCCTAGACCTAGTCATAAAGTAAAGTTTTCGGAGGGAGCCTGGAGGAATTCTCAAGATCGGGTCGTACTTGATTATTCAGAGGCAAAACACATGATCCAAATCCTCCACGGACAAAAGGGTAAGGGGGCTCATTTGGGACAGTCTAGGGTTCTCCAACAATTCAATGAAAGGTACTGGACCAAGAGGGCCGACCAGATTGTTAAAGAAGTCGTTCAAAATTGTTTGGGATGCCAGAGGGGCAAAGATGAAAGGGGACCTAGACACTTGCCCGGACATATTACTGCTGGTACACCCTGGGCCAAATTATCAGTGGATATTATAGGACATCTGCCCAGACAGACAAACAAAAGGTACATCTCGACCTGTGTCGACATTTTCTCTAAATACACGGTTGTTTGCGCTATCCCGGACAAGAAAGCTGAAACGGTGGCCAAGGTTATCCTGGAAAAGATTATTTTTGTGTATGACACCCCTGGAGGTATTCTAAGTGACAGGGGAAAAGAATTTAATAATGAGATCTGGCAACACTTGGGGGAAACCTTGGGATACCAGATGCAGCACACCTCCCCGTATTACCCTCGGGGAAATACTGTCTGTGAAAGGAATCATAGGGTGTTAGCCAACTGCATCCGGGCTAGTCTAAGCTCACAAGGGGAGAAAATCGTCCGGGGTTGGCCGGAACTTTTGCCTGAAATTGTCTGGGGAATAAATACCACGATCTGTAGGACTACGGGGTATTCTCCCTATGATATTATCTTTGGCAACATACCGGAATTGCCTCAAGAACGATTATTACCATACCCCCGTTCCTACACGCAGTATTCCCAACCCGGAAAGTATTGGAAGGAACAAGGGGAGCGACGACAGCAAGTGCATGATCATATTGTTCAGCAACAACCTAAGAAAGTTTCTCTAAAATAATAATCCTTATTACTGTGGGGAGTATATTTTGGTCAAGAGACATGACCCCACCCGAGCTGGTAAACTGGAGAAGAAATACGAGGGTCCTTTCAGGGTTGTCGAGACAAACGGGCCCTATCAAGTGTTATACTTAAATTATGGAGATATCGTGTCAGTTACTCATATTCGTCATACCAAACGATATGAGGGTAATCTTCCCCCGGAGATGAGCGAGTGGAGTAGCGAGGAAGGGAGCGAAGAGGAAACGGAATTCAGGGTCGACGACCCTGATACTTCCTCAGTTCGACCCAACGTTAGAGGTCCTACTCCGACTTGGGACTACCTAGAAGATTCTCCACTCTGGTGGTCACATAATACAAAAAAACGAGAGGGTCTTCCTTAGGTTGAGCCAGAAGGAGACCTAGGAAGCGAAGAGATTGTATCTAGTGCGGAAGATGATTTCTATGAGCTTACTGAGGAGGAAAACTCTATGGTCCCAGACAGCGAAGTTTCAGTTTCTCCAGAGAGATTTAACCCCTAAATGTCGGCGCGCAACTTAAGTCGAGTTAAATAAAGCTGGACTATGTGGCGGCGCTCGACATAGGTCGAGTGGCAATTTCAGCACGTAATGTTGTTGAGAGAGAGAGACAAGTGGTGGCAGGAGAGTAGCGAGCGTATGACTGCTCCAGACCACCGCGGCGAACCTACTGACACGAATCCCACCTCCCTCCTCCGTCTTTCACTCGCTATATACGGAATTGTATCGGGAAAGTGGCTAATTACATGCTTTTTGCACTCGCGTTGCACGGTTATTGCAAGAAAACTAGCCATCATAAAAGGATCGTTATGGTGTCATTCGAAAGCTCTGTTTATGCCCTTTCAGGGATAGATACTTATTTTACGTTCTGGGTCTTATTTAGGCATGAAAATGATCACGTAAACAGCCCTATTTTGGCTAAAAACACCCCGCTGGGCGGTACATATAAATAAACCGCATAGGCCGCTCTTAAGGTGTTAAATAGGACTCTAAGTAGTGAGGAAGGGTGTCCTCGAGACGAGGTAGAACCGCAAGGCGTATCTTTTGACGGCAACCGGATAAACGGTTCTCCCACAGCTAAAGCGAAAGAATCCAAAGGAACTCCCTTGCTTAACGTTCCAGAGAAGACTCCCGCGAGAGCGACCAAGCTCACGGGCCCCACCGAAACTCTCACTCATAGCGGTAGGATTAGCCGCCCACCAATCAGGTACCCGGACGAGGATATAAATAGGACCCCCGGGGCACGTGCCTGTCAGTTGCAAGGCACCATGCCTCTCCCCTCTGACCCTCGGTACCGACTCCGTTGACTGGTGACCATAGTCGACGGACAGGGGCAAAGAATTAATACCACTCGAGCTCTCAAACAGTTTCTTACCAGCCCGGAGAAGTTTTAATAGCCAAAACTATTGTGGGGAATCAGAATCCTGCACTCCAGTTACATAAATGTCTCTGTGAGCATAGTGGACTGGTGGAGTGGCAGCCTGAGGGTAAATTTTTTAGGGGAACAGTGTTGCGGCGATCAGGAGCTCGCCTAAATTCAGTAGGGGGTGATAAAGTAGATAAATCTTCCGCCAATCCCTTTATCTTGCTTGCACAGCCAGCTGAGTCTGACAGTTCACGGCTGCAACGCGCCATGCCCCGCCCACCAGCCAATCAGCGGCCTCCATTATCAGAGCACGAAGCTGGACGTCTTAGTCCACCTCAAAAGTCACTCTCTTTCTCTTCCTGAAGAGTTCCTTCTTATTTTCCATTAAGTAATATCTCGGTGCCAGCCCTGTACTCCCGTAAGCTACCAAAAGAGGTTTATAATCAACTTCCTGGAACTTACTATGAAGAGAAGAGAGAGGAGGGGAAGGAAGCAAAAAGTCAGTGCGAACGTGCAGCCAAGGGCGCCCACCAGCCAATCATAGCGATTGAGAGCGGGATGCCGGACTATAAAGGGAGGGGGGGAGCGAGTTGCAGATTCATTCGCCGGCTGGACAGCACGGGACTCAGTTCTTGCAACCTACTTACTCCCTCTCGCTTGGGCACTCACGGGAATTCGGCTCCAGTCTCCCAGCCCTCACCTTTTGTTCCAGCAGGCACAACCCAGGCCTATCATCAGCTCTTCCCTACTAAGGCAGATACACCCTCAGTATCTGGCCGCCTGTCATCGAATCACAGGCTTGCATACCACTACAGCCAAGCGATTCAAGAGGACGACAGATATTAGAGGAAGAGCAAAGATTTCCAGTTGAGATAAAGAAAGAGAGAGACTGCAGAACTGATCCGGTGGTCATCACTTAAACAAATTAATGTGTCCTTCTAGGACAAGACTAAAGGAAAAATAATTTAGACTTACCTAAATATATAAAGATGATGATGTGTTATTAATTAGTTATTTTTGCTAGCAGCGGCACCAGCCGAAGAATTATTATATAGGATCTGATAGGAGAGATTAAAGATTAAAAGAGTAGAAGTAAAGAGGGGAGGGAAAGAATACTTTTGTTAATAAATGAGGCAACCAGTAAGTTAAAGAGGGAAACAGTTGTTTAGTTGCCTAATAGATTAGCTATAGTTAGGGAAGGACACTAGTCCATATGAATCATTCATTAAGTTGTGTAAAATGGAAACTGTGAAGAAGGACACTAGTCCAATGTGAGTTGCGTTATTATTAAGTCTAAAAGAGTTATTCCGTGTATGCGTCTGAGGCACGGTTCATCTTTTGTTAGTACGATAATTGATTAAGGTGAAAGGTAACCTAGCGTGTTGGTAACAGGGTTACTTGAGGGTAAATTCAGAAGGGGTAATTGAGATCAAGATTGTAAACCCATATTGTGAAGTAACTGGGTGACGGAACCCAATAGTGTTATTGAGATAAAGATTGTCAACCTATATTGTGAAGTAACTGGGTGACGGAACCCAATAGTGTTATTGAGATAAAGATTGTCAACCTATATTGTGAAGTAACTGGGTGACGGAACCCAATAGTGTTATTGAGATAAAGATTGTAAGCCTATATTGTGAAGTAACTGGGTAACGGAACCCAATAGTGTTATTGAGATAAAGATTGTCAACCTATATTGTGAAGTAACTGGGTGACGGAACCCAATAGTGTTATTGAGATAAAGATTGTCAACCTATATTGTGAAGTAACTGGGTGACGGAACCCAATAGTGTTATTGAGATAAAGATTGTCAACCTATATTGTGAAGTAACTGGGTGACGGAACCCAATAGTGTTATTGAGATAAAGATTGTCAACCTAAATTGTGAAGTAACTGGGTGACGGAACCCAATAGTGTTATTGAGATAAAGATTGTCAACCTATATTGTGAAGTAACTGGGTGACGGAACCCATATTATATGTGAGAGAGACCATGTAATCTCATTCAGTAATTTGTACAATGTTATGTCATTGTGGAGGTACTTGAGTAGTAACGACGGTTGTGTCAAAGGAGTAAATAGATTCTATGTATTGAGAAAATAGATGATATATGTTATAGCCTTGGTATTGAGAAAGGATACAGAAGGCTCAGTAAACGTGGGAAAACCTAAAGAGTAGAGGAAAGAATAACACCTTTGTTTTAGTTAGGTAAAGAGCAAATGGTTTATTAGGCCCTGGTCTCATAAAAGACACAGCAGGGTTTTGATTTATTAATTTAGGATTAATCACTAATAACGGGTCGTAGGATCGAAGCCGACTTGAGTCAATACCTGAATAGCGGGGATTCAGTTAGGGAGTAACGGGAACTTTAGGGGTCCAAAGTGCAACCTAGCATGAATCGACGTAATATTCAATCTGTGTCTTGAACTCATCTCGGCCCGAGCCAAGAACCTATTATTAGAGTAGTTAGGAAGTCTGTTAAATAAAATATACGAACTTCTAAATGTCTGTCGAATTATCCCCCGTAGTAGTAGCATTACTGATATACAATTAAATACTACAATCGTAATATTAATATACCTTTGGTTGATTTTCTAACTTATCTTTGATTATTTTATGCACCAATCACTCGCACTGTGTGTCATACCACCAATGTTACTAAGTATACAATATTTAAGGACATACAGTATATACCGTTAGGTATCAAGTCCTCTTTGTTGCGTATCAACGTTATTTGTACTTATTCAATATATGTATTCTATGTATGTACAGTTATATGCAAAAATACAATTATTATTATTATTATTATTATTATTATTAACACCTTAAGAGCGGCCTATGCGGTTTATTTATATGTACCGCCCAGTGGGGTGTTTTTAGCCAAAATAGGGCTGTTTACGTGATCATTTTCATGCCTAAATAAGACCCAGAACGTAAAACAAGTATCCATCCCTGAAAGGGCATAAACAGAGCTTTCGAATGACACCATAACGATCCTTTTATGATGGCTAGTTTTCTTGCAATAACCGTGCAACGCGAGTGCAAAAAGCATGTAATTAGGCACTTTCCCCATACAATTCCTTATATAGCGAGTGAGAGAGAGAGGAGGGAGGTGGGATTCGTGTCAGTAGGTTCGCCGCGGTGGTTTGGAGCAGTCATACGCTCGCTACTCTCCTGCCACCACTTGTCTCTCTCTCTCAGCAACATTACGTGCTGAAATTGCCACTCGACCTATGTTGAGCACCGCCACATAGTCCAGCTTTATTTAACTCGACTTATGTTGCTCGCCGCTAATTAAGGGTTAAGAACTGTTCAACATTTGTGAGAGGCCCCAGACCATAATCAGTGAAAACTTCACCAGACGAAAAGAGTGGAGCCTTCCTTGACCAGAATGATCCTAAAGCGACTCTACCCCCGGGAGAAAAAAACCCCACTGATTGTTGGTTCAAGCTCATTGGGTGATGGTTTGCATATATCTAAAGGATTCATTGGTGCTTAACAGGTGGAAGTACTCCGGGATACAGGCTGTACTGTGATAGTAGTTAAAAGGAACTTTGTGCGTCCTGAACAGATGACTTGGGATATCAAGAGGTGTTTATTGATAGACCGTACTGCAAGGATCTGTCCTATTACCAAGATTGAAATTCGGACCCCATACTTTGAGGGAGAAATTGAGGGAGAACTCACTCTGCGACCTCATCATAGTAAATATCTTTGGAGCATCGTTACAAGAGACTTCACTAGACGTCACTCAAGAGGATGAATGTACTTCAGTAGAGAGTGATTCTTCCCATACTACAGCTGAGGATCCTTTTGGTGATATGAAGGTGACTTCGGAGGACCTTGGAGCTGGGGTTACGCTATCTTAGAAAAGGAACAAGCCCCTACATCCCCTGAAAGTAGCACAGCAGGATAAAAGATTGGAGTCCCCTATGACGTTGGATGATAAGGAGTCGGACGAGAGTTTTCAGTAGTTCCTAAAACGGCAACAACATTCAAAGGATGGTAACCTAACTTTAGTTAAAGAAAATTATCTTTGGCATAGAGTTTACAATAGACAGGGTGAAGAATTCAAACAATTGCTAGTACCAGTATCTCATAGAGAGATAATTCTGAGGATATTACATAATTCATTGATGGGTAGTCATATGGGTATCAAGAAGACTGAAGATAGGATATTGTCACCCTTTTATTGGCCAGGTTTAATTAGTGATGTAAAGAAATGGTGTAACAGCTGTGATGTGTGTCAGAGGACCATACTAAAAGGTAAAGTTAGTAAAGTACCACTAGGATCCATGACATTAATGAACACTCCCTTTCAGACTGTTGCAATTGATTTAGTGGGTCCTATCAGTCCAGTTTCATCTCAAGGTAACCGTTATGTTCTTACCTTCGTTGAGTACACAACTAGGTGGCCCGATGCAGTTCCTCTCCCCGACATTACAACAGAAAGGATCGCTGAAGCTTTGATTGACATTTTTTCTAGACTTGCTTTTCCTCAGGAAATACTTAGTGACTGCGGCTCTCAGTTTATTTCTGGTCTTATGAGAAATTTATCACTTGATTAACGTAAAACAGGCCTTCACTACACAATACCATCCTCAGGCTAATGGTCTTAATGAGAGATTTAATTGAACCCTTAAATCAATATTGAGGAAGATGTGTCAGGAACGTCCATAGGATTGGGATAGGTATTTGCCAGCAGTACTGTTTGCATACAGAGAAGTTCCCCAGGCTAGTACTGGATTTTCCCCCTTCGAGTTATTGTATGGCCGTACAGTAAAAGGTCCATTGGGAATGCTAAAGGATTTGTGGACAAACCAGACGCATGACAGTGAGATACATAACATCTTTCACTACGTAACAGAGTTTAGGAACAAATTAGAAAACACTTGTACATCTGCTCATGAGAACTTAAGATAAGCAAATAAGGTATATAAGAATCACAATGACAGGAGAGTTAGACCGAAGTCGTTTGTGGTTGGAGATCTGGGCTGTTTTATTGCCCAGACACAAATTAACTCCTGTTAAACTGGAAGGGTCCCTTCGAAGTGGTAGAGGTTGTCAATGATAAAGACTACAGGATCATGCTAGCAAATGGTAAGACAAAGGTTTTCCATGTAAAAGAAATATGAAACATGTGATCAGTATGTAGCTGTTTCAGTAATAACTAGCAACTATCCAGATGAAGAAGAACTTTTACAGGTGACTGAGGTGGAGGGCATTGAAACTTTCCTGGATGTAAATAGAGGAGGAAAAGCATTGTGAAACAGTTAGCATCAGAGTTTTCGGACATCTTTACTGACAAGCCAGGTCGTACAACACTTGTAGAACATGTCATCACTTTACAAGACGAAGGACCTGTTCGGGAAAGACCATACCCTCTGCCTTATGCAACTCTTAATGCTGTAGAAGGAGAAGTCCAAAAGATGTTAAAATAAGGCATAATAGAGAGATCAGGTTCAGATTGGTGTGCTCCTGTAGTTTTAGTAGGGAAGCCAGATGGATAATACAGATGTTGTGTTAATTATAAAAAGCTCAACACCAACAACTAAATTTGACACAGAACCAATGAATCAACCTGAGGTCATTTTGTGTAAACTAGCTGGTAAGAGATACATTTCTTAGCTTGATTTCAGTAGAGGATTCTGGCAAATTCCAATTAATTATTTTTCTAAAGAGTGTACTGTTGTTATAACCCCAAGTGGAAGTTACCAGTTTTGTGTAATGCCATTTCGCCTTGTTAGCAGTCCCGCTACTTGCAACAGGATGATGAGGAAGCTGCTTGGAGGACAAAAGAACGTGGACCACTACGTGGATGATGGGGTGGGCCATTCTGTGACCTGGGCCCAACATTTAGGAACTCTGAGAGAGCTCTTTGTGAAAGTTCGGGAAGCAGGTTTAACTATAAAGCCATGCAAGTGGCTGCTCGATTATGATTCAGTAACTGTTTTGGATCAAACTATCTACCAAGGAAAAGTAGCTCCTAAGGATAGTACTGTTAAGAGAATAGTGGAAACCTCTCCGCCTTTAACTAAAAAACAACTTAGATCATTTCTTGGGGTAGTGGGATGGTATCAAACGTTTATTCCTAACTATGCCATGGTCACAGCATGTTTCACTAATCTCCTACAGAAGAAAAACCCTAGTAAACTTTAGTGGCAGAAGTCCCACCAGGTAGCATTTGATATACTAAAGTGCATACTCACTTCTCCTCCTATACTCATAACTCTTGACTTTACCCGTCCTTCCATCCTCCACACTGATGCGTCAGCCCGTGCTGTGGGGGCTGCTTTAATGCAGGAGTTTGATGGTTCCCTCTTACCAGTAGGGTTTGCTAGTAAGAAACTTCAGCCAAGAGAGACCAAATATGCCACTGTAGAGAAGGGATGTCTAGCTATTGTATATGCTCTTAGGAAATATGATAGATATTTGTTTGGCAAGGAATTTGCTCTTCAGTATATTAAAGAGAAAAAGTCTGAAAACTTCAGACTTAAGACGGGCATTGTTTTTGCAGAATTATAGATTTTCTATAAGAACATTGAAAGGGAAGGACAATAATCTAGCAGATTATCTGAGTCGTTTATAGACACACTGTTGTATCTTTGGTGTGGGGGTGTCAAGAGAATGAGCTAATTCTACATATACAGTATATGTCTGTATGATCAGTCTTTGATTTATTTCATATTAGTGTAAATAGTAACTGAAGTAACTGTAAAATAATTTGTTTCATATAGTTACGGACAAAGTGTATTTATTGTTAACATTAGTTTTATTGATTCATATTGATAAAAGATACTAACGTATGTTCCGTATTAGGACTTGTTTCATTATATTACGGTAAGGTCAACATTTAGTATTAGTGCAAATATGGTTAATCAGATGTTTTGTATGAATAAGGGACAGTTTCATTAAGTTTGGCATTTGTTGTATAGTGTTAATACTTTAGATTATCGATCTTTACCTGGTCTTTGTTTATATTCATTTCCATATGTAAAGTTTGAAGCAGTTCTTTAACAGTATAATGGAATATATTAGTGTTGTTCGTGATGTGATTAAAGTATATTAGTCAGTGCTTCAAAGTCGAGATTCATGGCTTTGTTTGGGAAAATATGGTTGTCTCTTATTAATTAATTAATGTGAAGCGTTTCATGAACAGGATGTTTTGCTTCATGGTTTATTAGGAGTGATGCTTTGCTATGTTATGTATGTTTGTTTGAACGTTAATATTTTACCTATGAAGGACAATTCCAGTCAATTTCGTAATTCTTTATTATATCCAAGGTGAATTAGGATAGAGGATGGAGAGAGGTAGACAGAATGTAATTAGCTATCACAGAGTATGGTAGCAGAGTGTCCTTACTATGAAGAGGGCAACAAGACACCAGAGACCCTGGAAGAGAAGACCAGTTATTTTGTACACACCAGAGACCCTGGGAGAGATTATCAGTGTGAACCAGAGACCCTGGGAGTAATCATCAGTGTGAACCAGAGACCCTGGGAGTGATCATCAGTGTGAACCAGAGACCCTGGGAGTGATCATCAGTGTGAACCAGAGACCCTGGGAGTGATCATCAGTGTGAACCAGAGACCCTGGGAGTAATCATCAGTGTGAACCAGAGACCCTGGGAGTGATCATCAGTGTGAACCAGATACCCTGGGAGTGATCATCAGTGTGAACCAGAGACCCTTGGAAGAAGGTAAAGAAAGTTAAAGATATTACTATGCTGTAAATAGTGTAAATAAATTGTTAATTTTACCCAAGTTTTCTATCACCCTCCTTGTGTTGCACTTGCTCCCTTGACGAACATGCTATGCCCACAAGTACAGTACCTACCCGATAGCACTATCTTTAGTGAGTACTGTACGTGTTTTGTACTATTGTTTATATCTTGTCATATTGCAAATTTGCATTAATATAAATAATGTACATTAACATTATTGTACTTTCTATATTCATACAGAATTTAGTAGAATTTAGCAGAACGTCTTGAACTTCCCCAATTGACTAATTCCTTAAACATGACGATAGTGCGTTCTTATGTGTGCGACTAATTTGCTTGGGAGATATATTAACTTGCTCATGCACTGATGTACACCCTATGTGGTGGTTTTGAGTTTTATTTATACATTTTATTTTGCTAAAGTGTTAGTTCCACAGCGATTTTGATAAGTTCTTTTGCTGTAATATCGCATTTTGAGCGAATGAACACTACAGGATAACCATATTATAACATAACACTATACCAGTTATTTACTTATTATAGTACTCAACTGTACATTTCTAGTTGGTATGATCTCACCCATAGAAGATCATACCCTCACCTATAAATGCCTTGGTATGATTCCTGCCTTGTAAGCATGGTTCACACGCCTCCCTACAGAGAATTGCTGGAACACCAAGATGATTGCCTGCAACTAATTGAGTATCACACCACACTGGTAAAAACCGGGAGACCGCTCTAGTGCGGCCATGGTCAGTAGCAGCTAGACCCAGCCCCAAGGAAGGTTCGATCCCTTCACGGCTAAGGTATACCACAATGTTATACAGTGACACATACAGTTCGATACTGTAACATATTTAGTGTGTGTGTTAATACTTTATTCTCTGTTCTTAATGTATCCAATTATTTTACAGAAATACAGTATACAGGAATATAGCTCAGTTAAGTCTAATTGCTTTATTTATAGAGTATTTAAAGTTAAGGTACTTCTCATAGGGCCGCTACTGTACCTTCACAAAGCTTACAATTACAAATCCTAACCTCGCTACAAAACTATATTTTTTTGATAAATAAATAAGAAAAACCAACAGTGTTACTTAAAACCAGAACCTCATTATAAGATAAGGTTATGACCTTGGCCTTGCTTGGGGCCTTGGGGCTGTTCGGCCAGGCAGCTTGGGGAACAACAACAACAACAACAACAACTACAGATATAGCTCCGATACATTGCCTTTATATAACAAAGGAACATCTCTGAGGTAAGAAATAGAAAATAGACAGTTTATCCATAAACCCTCCGATACATTGCCTTTATATAACAAAGGAACATCTCTGAGGTAAGAAATAGAAAATAGACAGTTTATCCATAAACTACAGATATAACAAAGGAACATCTCTGAGGTAAGAAATAGAAAATAGACAGTTTATCCATAAACTACAGATATAACAAAGGAACATCTCTGGGGTAAGAAATAGAAAATAGACAGTTTATCCATAAACTACAGATATAACAAAGGAACATCTCTGAGGTAAGAAACAGAAAATAGACCGTTTATCCATAAACTACAGATATAACAAAGGACATCTCTGAGGTAAGAAATATAAAATAGACAGTTTATCCATAAACTACAGATATAACAAAGGAACATCTCTGAGGTAAGAAATAGAAAATAGACAGTTTATCCATAAACTACAGATATATCAAAGGAACATCTCTGAGGTAAGACATAGAAAATAGAGAGTTTATCCATAAACTACAGATATAACAAAGGAACATCTCTGAGGTAAGAAATATAAAATAGACAGTTTATCCATAAACCCTCCGATACATTGCCTTTATATAACAAAGGAACATCTCTGAGGTAAGAAATATAAAATAGACAGTTTATCCATAAACCCTCCGATACATTGCCTTTATATAACAAAGGAACATCTCTGAGGTAAGAAATATAAAATAGACAGTTTATCCATAAACCCTCCGATACATTGCCTTTATATAACAAAGGAACATCTCTGAGGTAAGTAATATAAAATAGACAGTTTATCCATAAACCCTCCGATACATTGCCTTTATATAACAAAGGAACATCTCTGAGGTAAGAAATATAAAATAGACAGTTTATCCATAAACCCTCCGATACATTGCCTTTATATTGAGTCTTACCTGTTATGGTTTGTATAATTTGCAAGTTTTACAATATATTTACAATACTACCAAATCCAATTATCCCAACATTATATACCAATCTGTCGGGGTCATATCATGTTATTCCCAACAATATCTATAATAGTTTAACTGATATATTTACTATATACCATAGACTACAGTAGATCTGGACTGGACACGAACATGAAACTTTGCAGTAAGGGACTCAAAATCGGAGATAGAACACCCAAGTTCGAACCTCGAAACCGCGAAAATATCAAATTTTCGCGGTTTCGAAGTTCGAACTTGGGTGTTCGTTCTCCGATTTTAGGTCCCTTACTGCAAAGTTCCATTTTCGTGTCCAGTCCAGATCTACTGTAGTCTATGGATATACATATGTTATGATTGTGAAGATGTTAAATTGTCAAATGTTAGAAATAAGACGTGAATTGAACAAATGTTTATGGTAATGAAATTATGTTTATACCTAGTGTTATATGGGGTCGTAAACTTCAATTATGTTTATACCTAGTGTTATATGGGGTCGTAAACTTAAATATTTAGAAAATAATAAATGTCAACGAGGATAATGTAATTAAGTTAACCCTTACAGTACCAGCGACGTCTATTTGATTTTTTATTTCGGTTGCATTTAGACGATTTTATGAAGCTTGGGAAGGGTATATGGTAGCTAAAAGAATTAATTGAGATAGTCTAATCTTTTAACTGGTAAACATATTTCCTAAGCTGAATAAAACCGTCTAATAGTTGCCAGAATATAATGACAATAATATCATCGGTACAGAACGGGTTAAAACATATGTCCTTATTGAATCGATGTAAAATATAAATGTATAAGAATAATGCATCCAGACAGTGTAATATCAAAGTATCAGTAATTAATACAAGGTTGCGCCGAATTATAAGACAAAACAAAATATTAAGTTCAAAATTATATTACTAAAAGGGGGATTCACTAGATCCTAAATGAAGAAGGGAAGAGGATACATTTACGTTTGATTATCATAAATATGATCAAAGTAAAATTAAAGGAAAATAAGGATTTAAAACACAGATCACCCACCTTAATACCTAAAACACAACAGGTGTGCTGAAGATTGTGAGTACTGATCTAGGGCTTATGGAGGTAAGTTAGTGAAAATAGGACTTCAGAGGCTATCAACCCTTCTGGGTTATTAAGCCAGCACACTGGAAGCTCCAGTCCCTTGGAGGTAAGTGAATAGGGACTCCATTATAGCCAGATCATGCTCCCACGGACTCATACCACGAACTGAAATCATTGCGGCCGAAAATAAGTTATCATTGTTCAAAGAATGCTCCCTAATGGCAGAAAAGGGTTGCTTAGTAATTCGTGAACCCGTACGAGCTGAGCGACCAAGGTGTTCCGCAATCCGACTCTTCAGGTGTCTCTTTGTTTTCCCAATGTAAGAAGCCTTTCAGCTGGTTTGTTAAAATAGGACTTCAGAGGCTATCAACCCTATTGAACAATTAAGCCAGCAAACTGTAAGCCAAGAATAACGTCAGGACTGGAGCCTCTGCGAGAACTCCAGTTCCTTTTGCCTTACAGCTATCACACGTGAATGTATATACAAGTGACAACTAAACATCTAACGTAATGTGGTCTTTAACTTTAAAAACATTCCGAATTGTATTGCCATTTTTTTTAGTGGGCTACAACCCATGGTTTTCGGTTTTCGCCCTCGAAATCTTGTGCCGTCATCTTCACAAAACGCCATACAGACCCGCAACCTCTTCTTACGTTGTATAACCGCCCTCTGCCTAACAGGTCCTCAGCTCCATTCTTGGGCCTCATTTTTTATACTCGGTTGACATGGTATCCGCACGTTACTTCTTTACTGACCTCCACCACCCGACGGTTTGAACTCTTACAAACCCTTAGCCACTTGTCTTGGGGTGCGGACCGGGCGACTCTTCTGCGCCTCCATAGAACACTTATTCTATCTAAGATCGATTATGGCTGCCAAGTATATGCCTCCGCTGCAAATACAAGCCTTAAGCGCCTAGACTCCCTTCACCATCACGGTCTGCGTTTGTCGCTGGGGGCTTTTCGCTCTACTCCGGTTATTAGCCTTTATGCAGAATCAGGTGTCCCGCCGCTATCATCCAGGCGGGATAAACTGACCCTTCGATATCATCTTCGCCTTCTGCAGCACAGTTTGGCTGGTTTTCCTCCCACGGCATCCAGCTTAGCCCCATCATCGACTGCTACTTCGTTCCCCGGTTGGGTCTCTGCTTTACTAGCCTCATTCTCTTTTCCCATTCCATCAGTGCTACCCCTCCGACAGTCAGAATTCGCCCTATGGCTACTCCCTCGCCCTACCGTTTGTACAGCTGCCCTCCCCTCCTCCAAGGCCTCTTCAACCCCGCAGTTGCTTTATGCTCAGTTTGTGGAACATATGCTGAACCACTCTTCAACCGTCCCAGTGTACACTGATGGTTCCAAGACCACCGCCGGTACAGGGTTTGCGGTTGTGTTCCCGGACTGGACCTTCCAACGTCATATCCAATCATGTGCTAGTGTCTTTACGGCCGAGTTATTTGCTATTTGATTTGCCCTACGTACTATTTTTTGTTCGCACTTGCATACCTTTGTAATTTTCAGTGACTCCCTTAGTGCTCTACAGAGTATTCAGTCTATTCCCACTGTTAACCCCTTAGTGCTGGAGATTCAGGAATGGTTGTTCCGCATTGCTACTAAATTAAAGTCCCTGTCTTCCTGTTGGGTCCCAAGTCATGTTGGAGTGCCTGGTAATGAGCGAGTTGATTTTCTCTCCCACTCTGCTATTACCTCTACCAGACTTGCGCCACAGGGGATTCCTGCATCTGATTAATTCCCACATGTTACTCAATTACTACGTCAGCGCTGGCAGGACGAGTGGACCTCCATGAAGGTGTCTGATGTCAAACTGCGTTCTATCAAACCTTCCGTCCTACCTTGGAAGTCTTCCTCTCATCGCAATCGTTGATGGGAGACCGCTCTAGCCCGTCTTCGGCTCGGCCACACCAGGCTCACGCATGGTCATTTGATGTCCTGTGATGTCCCCACGCTCTGTCCTTGCTGCCATATTCCAGTGTCTGTCCAGCATCTCCTGATAGACTGTCCGCGTTTCTCCAATGCCCGACGGCAAGCATTCCCCTTCATATACTCCCTTAATCGCCACCCTGTCTTAGCCGATATGCTTGGAGAGTCCCCAACTTTCTCCCTCCCAAATCTTATGCGGTTTATCCTCCATACCCGTCTCCTTCAGCTTCTTTAACTAGTGTTTCCTAGTCTTCTTATCCTCTACTACGTATTACGCCCAGCCCCACAACAACTCCGATGTTTTTTACACACAGTTTATTATGGTGCCACATAGTCTTTTTAGGCTTGGTGCGAATCCCTATTTTAATAATAATAATTGCCATTTTTGAAAATTTCGCTTACAGATACTAGAGAAAAATATTCAGTTAGAAGTATATTTATATAATATTTTCTGAGTTTGAAAATAGACGACCCTCTGAACATTATAAGAAAATATATTATTGCGTAAGCTACTGGTTCTGGGACTTGGGTGGGTTTATTTAATAACTTACTTATAGTTTTGCCTATATTAGCTTCACCAAAGTGTCTGGGGAATCCATTACTAAAAAGCAGTTTCTTAATGAATGCAAATTCTTCATCAAACAAAGTACTGTAGTTGGACACAAATTGATATGCTCTAAAGGTTAAGGTTTTCACTAGGTTACACTTTAAATTGATTGCGAATTGAAGTGAACTAGGTTGATAATCCCAGAGGTGGGCAGGTGCGCGCCATTTGGCGCTCTGCGCTCTGCGATCCGGTGCGCATTACCAATATAGAGAAACGCGGAGCGAGGAGCGGCAAAATTCTGAAATCGGAGTGCAGGCGGGGAGCACAGCTAGAAATTTGCGCTCCTTTCTGGCGCTCCGGAGGCGATTTTTCCTGTCAACAACAGGTACAAGAACGTCATTATCGTGTACAGTCATCGTACCGTTCGTACGGTGTTACCCACGGTGTTAGTGAACTGTGATACAGTGATACTATGATAGTGACAGACTGACAGTGTTAAAGTTGTTAACTTGTTATTTTTTGTTTTTTGGCTTTTGCTAACGCAAAGTAAACCTTACGGGCAAGTTACAGCTTACGAAGGAGCCTAAGGGTAAGTCTGGCAGTGGTAAACCCTGAGCCTGTCTGACTGTCTGAGTGTCTGTGGACAGCTTGGACGGGTCCAATAATCATAATATAATCAATTAATCATATCATATTAAATTATTAATGATATTATGATATTAAATTATTATTCATTTAATCATGTAATCAACTAAATAGTAAATACTAATCAATGTAATCATGTTGTATTGTTGTTATTGTATTGTTAGGCTTGTTAGAATGTTAGCTTGATAAGTTTAACTGTTTAAGTTTCTCAGTTTGGACAGTTTCTGTAATTCTTTATGTCATATCATAGATATCAATGGACAGTCACAATGTCACAAACTCACAATGATATCAATCATATCATATCATTGACATTTGCAATGATATCAATCATATCATATCATTGACATTTGATTCATTGATATGACATAAAGAATAACAGAAACTGAGAAAGTGAGAAACTTAAACAGTTAAACTTCAGAAAGACACCATGACTTGAGGTTTTTTAATGTTTTGAATTCTTGGAATTTAGCAAAGTGAAAGACAAAGGACAAAGTGAAGGACAAAGGTAAATAATTAAATAACTTCTAGAAGCTGTTTTGTTTGTTTTGTTTTTATATACCTATTTTTGGGAGCGCGGAGCGCAGGAGCGCAGGAGCACGGAGCGGGAAGCACCGGGTCTGCTGACAAAAGGAGCGCGTGAGCTCTGCCGCATTACCTTATGTCTGATGAGCGTGGAGCGCTGCCGCATTACCGGTCCCACCGGAGCGCGCCCACCTCTGGATAATCCCATAAATGTAAACTCTCTGAAGACTGAAGTTTCAAATTCATCATTATCTCGTAGAATTTCAATGTCCATTAATGAGAGTGAAATATTATATTCTACTTCGTAAGTCAATTTGAGTTAAGGTACTCTAAAAATAAGGGAACATGCTCAATATTCTTGAAGAGAACCAATATAGATTTACAATGTTCAGGGCATTCGTTTAACCATTGGACTACACAGTGACACATGAATGCGTTTGTGAGACTAAGACCAGCGGGAGATCCCATAGCCACACCATCTCTCTGAGTATACGAACCACCGTTAAAAATAAGTATCATGTAATTTACTGATACATGCAATAGATCCGAATACACTTTCTGGCTGAAACCTTCATAATTATCCACACCAGCAAAATTATTATTAACACAAATGTCAATGGTTTATTTTGTATTTGGTTTATTTGTCCATTTATTAATTTATGTATTATATTATTTTAGTTTCCTCTCTATAACCCCATCAAAAAGCGAGAAACCCAAGATTCCCTTTCGAAATAAATTCGTACATTTTCGGTAGACAAATTTCCCGGTCAAAGGCCGTTTCCTACCAAATTACAGGTGCTGAACGCATTACCGAGGTAACCCTCTCTGGCATGGAAGCATACATTCCATTTTCTTTCTCTCAGTTTAATGCAAAACAAATCTTGGTTTACTCACACTTGTTCTACTGCTGTCCACAACAAGGAGGAAGCATTCAATCGGTACCAACGCCTTAAGACTCAAGAATCTAACTATTCTTATATGTCTGTCCGGAATCAAGCCAAATCTATTCTTCGGCTTGCCAAACACACTTTCATCAATAATAAATGCACTGAACTATCTAACTCTAGCTCTTCCCAAGCTTTCTGGCATCAAGCCGTAAACCTCTCCAACAATTTTTCTTCCTTGTCCTTCCCTACCCTTTTTCCACTCTGATGGCACAAACATCACTTCTTCCTCTGACAAAGCTAAACTCTTCGCTCAAAATTTTGCTAGAAACTCCACCTTGGATGATTCCGGTGCTATTCGTCCCTCTCCAACCCCCTCTCTCTTACTTATGCCTAATATCCTAATCTCTTCTAAAAATGTATTTTCTACCCCCTCTGGACTTAATACTAAGAAGTTATATGGTCCGGAAGGTGTTCCTACTGTTGTACTAAAAAACTATGCTTCTGTGCTGACTCCCTGCCTAGGCAAACTCTTTCTTCTCTGTCTGTCCTCTAACGTCTTCCCTTCTTGCTGGATATTTGCTCTCATTCAACCTGTCCCAAAGAAGGTGACCGCTCTCAACCCTCCAACTATCGTCCAATTGCTCTCATCTCTTGTATCTCTAAAGTTTTTGAAACTATTCTTGCTTCCAAATTTCTTAAGCATTTCTCTTCTCATAATCTACTCTCAGATTGCCAGTATGGCTTCCTTAAAGGTCGCTCTACTGGTGATCTTCTTTCATATCTTACTAACTCTTGGTCATCCTCCTTTCGGGACTTCGGTGAGACCTTTTATATTGCACTAGACTTATCGAAGGCCTTCGATAGAGTCTGGCACAATTCTTTACTTTCTAAACTACTCTTCTTTGGTTTCTATCCCTCCATCTGTGCTTTCGTCTCTAATTTCCTTTCCGGCCGTTCCATAGCTGTGGTTGTGGATGGCCATCGGTCACTTCCATTCCTATCAACTCCGGTGTTCCTCAAGGCTCTGTCCTATCTCCCATTCTCTTTCTAATTTTCATAGATGATCTTCTCAACTGAACCTCCAGTCCCATATCCATTCATATGCAGATGACTCTATTTTACACTACTCAATTAGTTTTCCTGAACGCCCCAGCCAGTAATCCCTCAAAGACAAAAGTAATGAACCCATGCAACACTTATTTTCTGATCTATCTACTATTTCCAATTGGGGCAGAGAAGACCTTGTTGCCTTTAATGCTTCCAAAACCCAATTTTTTTGTATCTTACTACACGTTCAGAACTCCCAGAGGAGTATCCCTTACAATTCAACATTACAAAAATCAATCCTACATCTTCTCTCAGTATTCTCGGTGTCTCTTTTTCTTCTGCTCTCACTTGGAAGGACCATTACCAGTCTTGCTAAGGCAGCCTCCCAGAAGCTGGGTGTGCTCAACCGCCTCAAGGGGTTCTTTACCCCTGCACAGCTTCTTGCTCTGTACAGGGGCACAGTGCGTCCTTGTATTGAGTATTGTTCACATGTGTGGGGAGGATCCTCTCACATCGCACTCCTAGGCAAAGTAGAAAGAAAATCTTTTCATATCATTAACTCCCACCCACTCACCAACTCTCTGCAATCTCTCTTTCTTCGCCGCAATGTTGCATCTCTCTTGCTATTCTATCGCTA